>JAPDNY010000004.1:196061932-196749432 GCA_029375565.1 Gekko gecko
CGACGTCAACAATAAAACTTTCACACGTTTAAGCCTTTTCTAAGCTAGAAGTCCATATGAAGGACAGAAAAGCTAAGTGAGGGGGAACACAGGGTGCATAAGAGAGAAGATTGTTAACAGCTGTGGAGAGCCCTTTCGACACGTAAGAAGGCCTGGGAGGGGCATGACGGGCTGGCCCTGCCACACCGTGGACCTGATCAGGATTGGGCCCTTGTGGAATTTTAAAATGGCGTTGGCTTCCACAGGTCCGGCCTGGGGACACCGTCATGCCTAATCTGGCACTAAATTCTAGATTTTTATGTCTGACCTGTCTGAATTTTAGGGCTGAAAGGTGTTTGGTCTTAATGGATCCAATGTCACCAGAGAGAACAGGTGAGCCTTGACACCATGAAAAAATGCTAATGTTTGTATCCAAAGCTGTGTTAGTGACTTGGTACACTGTTACATAATCCCTACTTCTTTGAGTGGCAAGAAGTACTTAGGAGATGGAGTTTACTTAAAGAATGTTATAGCATGTTGGGAGCATTGGTGTAGTGGTTAAGTGTGTGGACTCTAATCTGGGAGAACCGGGTTTGATTCCCCACTCCTCCACTTGCAGCTGCTGGATGACTTTGGGCAAGCCATAGTTCTGACAAGGGCTGTCCTTGAAAGGGCAGTTTCTGCCAGAGCTCTCTCAGCCCCACCGGCCTCACAGGGTGTCTGTTGTAGGGAGGGGAGGGGAAAGGAGTTTGTAAGTCACTCTGAGACTCATTTGAGTAGTGAAGGGTGGGGTATAAATCCAATCTCTTCTTCTTCTCACAATCTTCCTCAAACTTTTTTCAGTGCGACAGTGGCACCATTGAGATGCCTTGGCACCACTGAGATATATTGAGATTGCGGCTGTTGTTAGCAACGTCTGTAACACCAGTCACTGATGCCCTGAGCACCCACTGCCCACTGAGCTACTTCTCTCCTCCTGTATCCATATAACAACAGCTGCAATCTCAATGGCTCTGCTGTAGCACTGAAGTGCTATATTGGTCTAGTGCTGTAGTGCTATATCGAAGTGCTATATTGGTCTAGTGCTGTAGTGCTCTCAACTTAGAACATTTCCCCAAAAAAGTTCAAGGAAGATTGCACAGCCAAAAAGGGTGAGGGGGAAAGTGTGTTGCCACTGGAAGCACTGCAGACATTTTAAATAGCACACCACAATTATTCAGAAGTGTAAAGAAGAGGTGAGAATGGGAGAAAGCAGCTTACGTCAAGAATGGCTCAATCAAGCTTTGTTAACCAGATGCAAGCGTCTTTGTATGAAAAGGTAAATGAAATCCGTTAGCAGCCGGTTGTGTCTGAGATGTCACAAAAAACCTGTTAGCAACCAGCTACCAAAATGGATTACAAAGGCTGTCTGAAAGAGGCCTGTGATTCTGTTTCCCCCCTCTGCCACCCAGTCATGCCAAGTCCAGAAGATAAAACTTGTTTGCAGTAGCCGGACTCCAAACTCACAATAAGACATTTGTAATGAATCTGGAATAACGCATGACTGGGACAGCACAGTGAAATGCAGAACTTCTTCTGCAGCAAAAATACAACCCCCGAAGAGCTGTGTAAAAATGTGGAGAGTCTGTTTCCCATTGTGTCATCAGCCATCCTGTACTGTACTGGCCCAAGCAATTAAACTGAGTGGGTGCGTGGGGTGTAATAGGTTGGTGGGGTCCTAATGTATGCCTAGTTGCTGGCCACAAGTCTGTTGGGGGTGGGATATAAGGTAGATAAGGCTGAGTTCTCCCCCCCCACCCCTTTTTCTTTTTAATGAGCAGAGTAGGCTGATGCAGGAAGTGGCTCTTAGTTTCAAGAGGCAGGCGTGAGGGAGAACTACAGCTACTGAGAGTTGACCAGGTTAAGGAACCAGAGGGCAGCTTAGAGAATCAAGAACAGGAAAAAGTAGGGTTGCCTACCCTCCAGGAGGACCCTGGAGATCTCCCGGAATTACTACTATCTCCAGACTAGAGAAATCCGTTCCCCTGGAGCAAATTGCATCTTTGTGTTGGAAATATGCGTGTTGCAAGGTCTAAATTCAGTCATTATAAGGGTTAATGTGTTTACCTTGTGTGCTGTTGTTTACCCTGACCTGGAACGGAACCTGGCATAGAGCCAATGGAGAGAAAGCCTGGGAAACTGAAGTCTGTTTACTAACAACCATTGGTTAATGTCTTCAGGTGATTTCCTTCTAGGGGTCAAGAAGAAAGAAGAATCTCCATTACTATCTGTCTGTCTGTTGTTGTAAAGTAGCAGCAAGGATGTAGTCTTAGGTGTTTCTTGTTTTGTAGATTTCCTGTGTGCCCTTCCCTTTCGAAATAAAGATTTTTACATAGAAAGAAAATGCCTCCTTTCTAGTGAACAGAGATCCATTGCAAACTCTGACTATCTAACATTTTTTAACCAATTTTCCAAAACTTTGGAGGATGGACTCTATGGTGTCACTTTCCTGCTGAACTCCCTCCCTCCCCAAACTCTGCCCCCAAATCTCCAGGAGTTTCCCAAACGGGAATATCAAACTTTAGGCAAGAGTAGAGCTGAAATTGGCACCTGTGAGGGTGTACAGCCGATGCTTTGTTGCTCTTAATCGACCAATAAGAAGAGGAACCGTAGCTAGGTACAGAACATTGGCCAATCATAGTGGTCAGGGGTTCTGGAAGGCCGAGGGTTGGCAAAAGCTCCTTTGGTCTCAGAAGGCCTGTTGTTTTCAGTAAAGAGCAGATCCTGCCCTGACAACCTGAAAGCTGGTCAAGGATATGGGGGGGGGGACCTAGCTGGGAACAGGTTGTGCCAGGTACCACTCCAAAACCATGACATCCTATCTTGATTCTGCTTTCAGCTGCTTCATCCCTTCATCCCGCCAACATTTTTGAAATTAAAAGTCTTCCCTTTATTCCCCAAAATCAAGTTTTCATAAATGTTGCCAGCGTTGCCAGGTAGCGGAGCCAGTTTGGTGTAGTGGTTAAGTGGTTAAGTGCGCGGACTCTAATCTGGGAGAACCGGGTTTGATTCCCTCCTCCACTTGCGGCTGCTGATGTGACCTTGGGTCTGTCACAAGCTCTGGCACAGCTGTTCCTGAAAGAGCAGTTTCTGTCCGAGCTCTCTCAGCCCCACCTACCTCACAGAGTGTCTGTTGTGGGGAGGGGAAGGGAAAGGAGTTTGTAAGCCGCTCTGAGACTCCGAGTGAAGGGCGGGGTATATGTTTTAGTAATTTTATATGCTTATATGTTTATGTTTTAACTTGTTTTTCTTGGCACTGGTTGTCCTTTTGTAAGCCGCCCTGAGCCCGTTCGCGGGGAGGGTGGGGTAGAAATGGAATGTATAAATAAATAAATAAATAAAATAAATCCAATCTCTTCTGGATAGCAACCAGCAGGGGAGGAAGGGTTGGGGACATGAGGGGTGCTGTTGAGTGATGGTGCTACTTCACTTCCAGGAAAAACCCAGAAGTGACATTGTGGCTCTCTAGGAATCACCTGAAACTCTATGATAACCACAGAGTTTCTATCACTTCCAAGAGTGGCGTGATTTCACATCCTGATTTTCCCCAGAAATGATGTAATGCGATTGCCTGATGGGATTAATTTCTTTCCCTCTGCTGGTCTCTGGAATTTCAGCAGGTAATGGGAGCTGTGGCTGGGGAATTTCCTGCCTCCTGGGAGTAAGTGGCAAGCCTATCAGTAGCTGTCCTATCCCATGAGTAAACGGTCCTGTTGATTTCTACAGGACTTCCTGCCAAATCAACATGCTCAGGATTGTACTCACTAGAATCAAAAGGGCTTTCACGACAAGATCCTTTTTTGTGTTATTTCTCAATGTTATGCCTTTGTCCTGCCCCATCTGTCTATTTTGCAACGCAGTAACCTGAGTACCATTTGGCTCTGTGAATTGTTGCCGCTATCTGAGATACAAGCATGAGCACTTGAAGAGCTACAACAGGTCGTAGTCACCTGTGGGAAGCAAATTGTTTCCAGGAGCATTAAATTAGCTGCAGCCGAAGTGCTGCAGAAGCCAACGTTACCCTCCTTGAATATCCATTAATTTCTAATAACCAGGAATTCTCGGCTGCGTGAGCACTCCATTACGAACATGCGGTGAGTTAATTGCAATGATTATTAAAAGTTTTAATTCTGCACGTATAAATGTGTTCTGTGGTTTTGCCTATGGTACCTTTGTTGCATCTCAAAGAAGAAAAGAACAAAACAAGAAAAGCACAGCATTCCTGAAATTGGGCTCTGCTCGAAAGAGAGCAGTGCCAACGTCTAATAATAATAATAATAATAAAAAAACCGCCCACTTTCAAGACCTGCCTTCTGTGCTGTTGGTTCTCATTCTGCTATGGTAGAGCAGGTGTCCCCCAACCTTTTTGAACCTGGGGGGTACATTTGGACTTCTGACGCAGGGTGGTGGGCCACGACCACAAAATGGCTGTTGTAGCAGGTGAAGCCAGCTACAAAATGGCTGCCACAGAAAATCAAGCCAACCACACAGTGTCAAAGAGCGACGTTATGCGTGGCTCTGACAGTAACTCGTCAATGTATTTCCATTGGCCAATCAGAAGCCATGCTGGGCAAAAGCCCCCCTCCCCCGCCCTGCCCACTTTATAAAAACACTTGATGGGCACCAGTAAAGGTGTTGGCGGCAACATGGTCTCCACAGGCATCGTGTCGGGGACCCCTGTGGTAGTGTGTGTGTGTGGGTTTAAAGCAGGACATCATTGTCCGACGGAGAACCAGTGTGGTGATGAAGAGGAGGAGGAGATTGGATTTACACCCCGCCTGTCGCTCAGAGTCTCAGAGTGGCTTACAATCTCCTTCCCTTCCTCTCCCCACAACAGACACCCTGTGAAGTAGGTGGGGCCGGGAGAGCTCTTTCAAGGACTGCTCTTGCGGGAACAGCTCTGAGAGAACTTGTGACTGGCCCAAGGTCACCCATCTGGCTTCATGAGGAGCAGTGGGGAATCAAACCCGGCCCTTCCAGATTAGAGTCTGCGCTCCTAACCACTACGCCAAACTGTAATGGTTAGAGTGTCGGATTAGGATCTTGGAGACCCAGTTTCAAACCCCCGCTAAGCCATGGAAGCTTGCTGGGTGACCCTGGGCCAGTCACATGCTCTCAGCCTAATCTGCCTCACAGAATTGTTGTGAGGATAAAACAAGGGAGAAGAGAATGATGCAAGTTGCTTTGGGTGCCCACTAGGGAGAAAAGGTTAAAGGTTCCCCTTGCTCGAAAGCCTTGTGGTGCTCATCTCCATTTCCAAGCCGAAGAGCCAGCACTGTCCGAAGACATTTCTGTGGTCATGTGGTCGG
The DNA here is from genome assembly GCA_029375565.1 of Gekko gecko. Classification (NCBI taxonomy): domain Eukaryota; kingdom Metazoa; phylum Chordata; class Lepidosauria; order Squamata; family Gekkonidae; genus Gekko; species Gekko gecko. Next base: position 196,067,260 of record JAPDNY010000004.1, read on the forward strand.
CATGACTAAACGCCAAGGCGCACAGAACACTGTTACCTTCCCACCAAAGCAGTACCTATTTATCTACTTGCAATTTCTTGCTTTCGAACTGCTAGCTTGGCAGGAGCTGGAACCAGAGACAGGAGTTCACTCCATCATACGGCACTCAGGTCTTGAACTGCTGAATAACCAATAACTTGGCTAGGCCTCCTGTACTTGTATAGAAACAGGAAGCTTGGCAGGTAGTTCTTTTCCTTCCCCTTGGAGAAGTCCTGTCCTACTTTATATTTCATCACCCTACCAGTAATTTACTTCCCAGCAGGTGGCACAGATGTGAAGCATGAAAAGGAAACCCAGGATCTAATAAAAAATTGCATTAAAAAGCATGACTGGATCAGAAGGAGAGTCTGTCTAGCCAGCATTTTCTGTCCAGCAGTGACCAATGAGCCCCTGGGGAACCCTGTGAACAGGATTGTATGGTAATAGTGCTCTCCTTTTTTTAATCTCCTGTCTCTTCTCCCCAGAGGTATACTCTCTCCTCTCCTTTTCTGTTGGGTCACGGACATTTGAGACAGTTAATTTTGAGGCACCAGCCACATGCAATGGGAGCATGCTCTATGCATGATTCTCCTGATATGGTCTGTTATCATTTTTGTGTGAACAAAGTGCGTATTTTCCAGTTTCAGTACCCATGAATGGAAGACTGGATTTTCAGAGGTGTGTGCTCAGGTGTACTGAGGCTGTATGCGCGTGGACAATTATGTGCAATGCCCTTATCACACAAAATGGTGACCTCGCTTATTGGGAAGATCATGGGTAGGGTGTACTTCTGTTACACATAGCCGGTGTGCCAAAACCGAACCTCCGAAAAGGGCTCCATAGTATCTGATACATACATCATCCTTGAATTTGCTGAACTGCTTAAAAAAGCCATCCAAGACTTTGAGCACTGCCACGACGTTTCAACATTTTTTTTGCAAGTTAATGATACATTGCATGAGGAGGCATTTCTTTTTGTTTATCGTGACGCTATGGCTGATCCATTTAATTGGATGACCCAACGGCTTGTGTTTTGAAATGATTTGTTCTGTCTATTCTTAATGAGTCTATGAATCTATGTTGGGTCTACTGTCAACCTCATTAGTTTATATACAAATTATTGGGGGATTTTTTTTTTTATCGTGCATGACTGATTTTCATTATGTCGACCCTTACCTGCCATTTTGCTTTTGAGTCGCCCAATCTGGAGTGATTCAATTTGAGTTTTTCCACAGTCTAGAGTGGTGAGAGGTGAGACCCAAAGCAAATTATGGCATTGCCACTGGGTTCCTCGTTGCTCTAACACTAGTGCTTGTTATTTAGCACTGTTTCCAGTTGTTAGGCACGACCACGTGACACTTTGTTAAAATGGCAGAGCCCTAACAGGAGGAGATTGGTCACTGTACATTTTGGATCTGTGGGACGGGTAAGAAATGTGGTTTGAGTGGGTTTGGGATCTGAGTGGTCCCTAAGAACCAACCAGAATGGCCAACTGTTAGGTCTGATTGTGGTTTTGCATTGTCAAAATGGAAACAAAGCCATCCATGGTAAGAAAGGAGCTGGCAAAGGCACAGAACAAAATCAGTGAATGAGCATCCTGCCAGCAGACTCCTCCTAGTTCAGACCCTTCACCCAAAGAGTAATTAACATGTGTCAGTCTTAAAGGTGCTGCTGAACTCAAATTTTGTTCTACTGTGGCTGTGGTCATATGGGCCAGATAACGTGGGGGGGGAGGCATGGCTGTTCGCCCCGGAGCAAAATAAAGTGTGGTAGCTCGATCACACGGTCCCCCGAGTTGCCACACTTAGGCTGTTAGCTGCCCATCACACAGCGATGCTGAAGCGTAGCAAAGAAGTGGCACGGCACGATCACACAAGTGGCAATCGCAAGCCACCGCTTCCAGATCAGACGGGCAATTGTTTTTTTTCCAACGGAGTCCCCGCATGCGCATGATCGAGGAATGAAGGATCGCTTCATGGCAAGTTGGTGCAACAAGTCACGTTTGTGTGCATGCGCAGTTCGGCATTTGTGTGCATCCTATGGAGACTTACAAAAAACATCCAGTTTGCAATGGGACATGGATGGGTGCCAGATGCCATGGGATACTAGTGCTCCCGCAATCAGACACCCGCCTTTGCCCCACTTTTTCCGGATACTAGTGCACTAGTGTCCCCACAACAGTCACCCTGTAGAGTAGGTGGGGCTGAGAGAGCTCGCAGAGAACTGTGACCGGCCCAAGGTTCACCCAGCAGGCTTCATGTTTTTAACTTTGCATCTTCGGCGGGATGCCACAGGTTGGCCACAGGAGCGCTACGCTTCCCAGATGTTGTGGCGTGATTGCGCCCCAAAAATTCTCCTGACATTCGTGCCTTCCACACAGCAAATTCCCCGTGTGACCGGGCCCTGTATTTATTTGTGTAATGACTCCATTTATTTACTTCATTCAGACTGTGTAATCTGCCTCGGTCCTGACTTGGATGGCCCTGTGAGCCTGATCTCGTCAGATCTCAGAAGCTAAGCAGGGTCAGCCCTGGTTAGTACTTGGATGGGAGACCACCAAGGAAGTCCAGGTTTGCGACACAGAGGCAGGGAATGGCGAACCGCCTCTGAATGTCTTGTGCCTTGGAAACCCCGTGGGGGTCGCCATATGTCAGTTGCTGCTTGATGGCAATTTTCACCACCAATCTTTCTTGAGTCCCAGGAAGGAAGGCAGATTATAAATAGCATCAATAAAATAAATAAATATCAGTGCAATCCATTATGATTGTATTTGGTATACTTAGGGTGAATGGAATTTCGTTTTCCAAAATTCACCTTTTTTTTTAGACCTAGCCATTGATTCCTCTTATTTTCCTTTTTTTCTCTTTTAAAAGAAGGATTTGTCGTTGATTTCTCTTTGAAGAGAAATGTTTGCACCCTCTTTGTAACTTCAACCCTTGCGGTTATTTTATGTTAACACTCCACAGGGTGGGGCTTTCCTAGGAGCACGTTTGGGAACACATTGCCAGACTCTGAGCATCTACAGAGTACAATTGTGTCGAACTTCCCTCCCTGCTTCTCCTCTCTTTGTGTTTCAATTCGGTCTACACTGAGTTGGTTAGAAACTGACCCCAAATGGCTAGAAAGAGGAAAAGAAAATGTTGGATGTCAGGGAGCAATTGAGTAAAGAGGAATTAAGATAATTTCTCTTGAAAACCCTAAATGTAACTGATACATAGTCACAGCCGATAGATATGGTAAGCCTGACAAAATAGGTTTTCATTGGATAACTCATACTTTTGGCATGAGGTTTAGCTGGTATTCTCTTAGCAATGGCAGACTCTTACCATGGGTCAATCCAGTTGCAAATTTACCATGCACTGCGTGTGTGAAATGCTGCCAAGTCACAGCCGACTTATGGCAACCCCAAGCAGGGACTTTCTAGGCAAGTGAGAAGAGGAAGCGGTTTGCCATGGCCTTCCTCTACAGAGTCTTCTTCCCTTGTCTCCCTTCCAAACACTGACCCCACTTAGCTTCCGAGAGCTAATGGGATTGGGCTGTAACATACCGCCTCCCCTCCCACATAACCATTTCTAATAGTAATAAGGCACATATTGGGAAACGTGAACGTTAAAAAAAACCCGCATGCGGTAAAACAGCATACCTTAAAAATATGAACTGAAACTCGATCTTCACACCTGTGGAAAAATGACATCTGCCGACTGCTTTATTTCAGGGATCTATACGTAAACAGAATAGTAAGTCAATTCTATAAAATTCAGCACTAAGTGATTTGTTGAAACACTCTGCTTCCAAAACCCAGCATTCTTAAATGACATCTTGAAGAGCAGGCAGAATATTCTTCTTGTAAAAATCTGGGAGTAGCGCCATTGTCATAAAAGAAGGCCATGAAAGAGCTATTGTCTTCTCAATAGCTGTCATTCCCCTTGTCAAGAGCTTCAGTGAACCGGGAGTACATCCCTTTCTTTCCTCCTGACAAACATGACTCATCATCTCCCTTATTTCTTAGTTTTAGTGACAGGTTGGGTTTTTTTTTAAAAGGGATGTTATTAAAAGAGACACTCGGGGTGGGTGGATTACGTCCAAAGTCGGGGTAGAAGCACTGCTGCTATTTAGGGAGGACTCAAGGACGGTGGCCTGAACCTCTGATTCGGATCATGAATGGTCTATTTCAGATTGCGGGTATCTCAAACCGGCTCACTAGTTCTAAAAAGGTAAAGGCAAAGGTTTCTCTTGCTTGAGAGCCAGTCACATCCAACTCTAGGGGGCGGTGCTCATCTCCGTTTCCAAGCCAAGGAGCCAATGCTGTCCAAAGACATTTCCATGGTCATGTGGCCGGCATGACTAAACGCCGAAGCACATGGAATGCTGTTACCTTCCCACCGAAGTGGTATTTATTTGTCTACTTGCAATTTCTTGCTTTCAAACTGCTAGGTTGGCAGGAGCTGGGGCCAGAGACGGGAGCTCACTCCATCACACAGCACTGGGGTCTCGAATTGCCGAACTACAGACCTTCCGGTCTGCAGCCCTGCTCTGGCTTTGTTTGTCAGATGCATAAAAAAACCTTTTTGCTTCATCCAGGGCTCCCCTTCTTCTGGTCACTGGCTGAGCCACTATAATGTTATGGGACTAACTTCTCATGGAGAATTCGACAGTGATAGAATGTTAATGAACTGTGCAACTTCTGTAGTGGGAGTGAGATGTTGGTTTGGTTTGGGGGGAATAAATCTCAGGTCAGATGGCAGAGGGAAGATCCGAGATTGACTGGTAATGATGGCGTGCGCTGTGCGGGCAGAAGAGACAGATGAGGCTGGGAAGATGAGTTAAAACAGGGACAATGAGAAAGGAGGCAGCGGCTGTGGAAAGCCAGGTTCTTAGGAAGGCATGGGTGAAAGCAAACTCGTAGAGGAGAAAGGGCGAAGCAGGCAAGGAGCTGAAGAAATGGAAGGCTAGAGGGCTGGGTATGAGGGACAAAAGGAATTTCTTGCTGCCTGTGGAAGTGGGTATGCAAGCAAGGGAACCTTGGAGGCTGAGAGCGGTGCAGGTCATGAGGTCAGAAAAGCCAGGGGCTGTGGATGCAGGAGGTGGAGCTGAATTTCATGAAATGGCCTAAATTCACTGTGCCAATTGTTAGCTGCAGACCTCTAGAACTTCTGAATGACTCCAGCTCCTTCCTCCTGGGCTTCTCTCCATTTCCCGAGGACCTTGCTGGTTGCCATGACTTCTCGTTGCCACCTTGGTTCTGCATCGTTTCCAGGACTGTAATTAGTGTTGTCGTTATTCTGACTCGATAGGCGCTTGGAGGCGATCAGGAAGCATTAGCGGCTCTCAACCCTTCCCGGTCTAAGAAGGCCACCAACCCTCCTGTGCCCCGGAGCAGCTCCTAATGCAAAGGATCCGGTGGTTATTCGTTAACTCTGACCTTTTTCATCGCAGCCAGTAAAGCTCATGCCAAGTCTCCAATCTGACATTGCAGAGAGAAAGCCTGGCATTCAGATGTTTTGAAACATCCCAGGCCCCCAAGTGAGGATGTTTCCTTTCAGGAAGTCTTCTTTATTCTTGATTTTGTTGTTTTGGTACTGCAGATAACTGATGTTTATTACAAATGACTTAACATTTATTTGTACAGAGGCAAAAGGCTGTCGTCCTCTTCCGCCCCTGTCTCTCTGAAGCTCGGTTTGTTGTTCTTCACAGAGCTGGGTGCATTCTGGTGGTTGAAACCCCGATTTCACTTCCAGAAAGGCTTAATTCTGTGACCTTTGAAATAATACAAATGCAAGGACTATCGCATGATTTCTCTTATGTTGAATAAACATATTCTTCAATCCCGCGGACACTGGAGATGGCCACCAGGGACTGCTGACATACTTGAGCCGATGTTTGCAACCAGTAGGGCTAGACATTTGATTTCTTTTTTTAAAAAAATGGAAGCTTACGAAAATTCTGGGCTGCGTACAATATTCTGATCTCCTCTGCTTGCACGCAGGAGCACTTTTTGTTGCCATTTGGGTGTTCTAATGCTCAGCTTTGTGTATGGAAATGGTGCGTTGAGCCACATTTTCTGGTGGAATGCCTGCTACCAACATTAAAAAAAACTCAGTAGTCTTTGCTCTACTGTGTGGACCACCTGGGTCCTGGGTGGGGAGCTACCATCATGCGGCTTGATCTGTCAGCATATGTATGGTCCTAAAAAATCACACACCAGTATGCTTGCCTCACAAGTGGTTAAGTAAATAGTTGCTTACAATATAGTTGAAAGCTTAGCAAGGATTGCTGAATGACCATATGAACCAGATATGTATGTTATCCAGTTTGGGGGCTGTTTTACTGAATGTTAGGAAGGGTTAGCTGGGTTTCTTAATGCATAGTGTGTGCAAGTTAGGTGGCACAACTCATCTGGCAACCTACTGGGAGAAAGTGGGGGGCAGGTATGTCAGCACACAAGGGCACTTCTGGGAAAACAGTGTCAAGTTCCCCAGATAGTCAATCAAACACCAGGCTTCATAAGAAGATAGTATTTATTAAAGACCAATCTTAGAGATGCATGAACAAGCACTTTGTCAGTGATACCAGAGAATACATGACATGGTCAATTATAGCTCATTCAAACCAACCCCCCCCCCCCGCTACAAGCCAATGGATACATTTTGCGTACGTGCCAAATAAGAAAGCAAAATACCTAGACCAGTATATCCACATGACAGCTAGACATAGCTAGGCATGAGACCCAAGGTCAGGCGAAAGATAAAACACACAGCAGAGACAGTACTTTACACAGACTAGAGGTGCCCAGTTCCTCCTGCATTCCTGAACAATGAAAGATTTTTCGGTTCCCCCCCTGCCCCGCACCGGAATGGCAGGGCTACCTGACATTGTGACATCATTACATCAGGGGCAATGCAGTAGAATTCACTCTAAACTCTATGGTGAGACCATAGAGTTTTGGGCAAATCCTAGTTTGTCATCCCCTAGTTTGTCATCTCACTTCCAGTTTTGTACCTCCCCATTTACATCCTGCTAACCTTAGAAGGGCTAGCAGGGAACAGCTGGAAGCAGTGGGAGCTTTACCACTGAAGTAGAAGACTGAAGTAGTCAGGGTAACCATGAAGGAACTAAAAAAAGATCCTTAAGGGTCAGGATGTGTCGCTGGTGACCAAGATCAAGACGACTCACGCTATAGTATCCCCCATGAGCATGTCTGGGTGTGGAAGTTGGACAATGAAGAAAGCTGGCAGGAAGGAAGTTGATTCTTTTGAAGTGTGGTGCTGGGAGAGAGTTTTACAGACACCACAGACCACACATAAAAAGAAGATAAATATGTGGGTTATAGATCAAGTCAAATGTGAACTCTCCCTAGAAGCTAAAATGACTAAATTGAGGCTACCGTACTCCGGTCACATCATGAGAAGACAAAACTCGCCGGGAAAGGCAGTGATGTTTGGAAAAGTTGCAGGCAGCAGGGGGAAAAAAATGAAGACCCAACACAAAATGGATTGACTGAATAAAGGGAGCCACAGGGGCCTTTGGTTTGCAAGACCTGAGCCAGGCTGTTAATGATAGGACATTTTGGAGGTCATTAATCCATAGAGTCGCCATAAGTTGGAAGCGACTTCCTGGCAACTTAACACACAAAAAAAGTGGGCCACCAGGCCTGCCTAGATCTGCTGTAGGGATTCTTGGTGGCTACTGGCACATTGTACCAGACATTTAGCATTGCCATCCCCCGATGGGGGCAGGGTTTTCCCGATTCCAGGGCCTCAAAGAGCCCCACCCCAAAGACCCCCGTACCTCCCAGTGTGCCTGGCGCAATGACGGAGGTGATATCATCAAGTTGGGCATGTCATATGGGGGATGCTTTAGCATTTGGGCAAAAACTCTATGGTGCTCAAATGCTAGAGCATCCTGCCCAATGTACCCAGTGCATCTGGGCACATTGACACCATCCAGAGATGATATCATCAAGCCAGGCATGTCATACGGGGGACGCTTTAGCATTTGGGCGAAAACTCTATGGTGCTCAGATACTAGAGCATCTTGCCCAATGTCTGGGTGACGTCATTGCGGCATGCACGCTTTGCGAGACTCCCAGAGCAAGAATGGACCCCACCCCGTGCCAGCAGCCAGGTGAGACCCGGCAACCCTACAGACATTTCATCCAGCCCGTGACCTGTTGCCCAATGAAACCATGCACAAACTTGTCATTTATAGCCGAAGCACAAAATTGGGGCAACATTGACTTCTTCCCACCCCCATGGAGAAAAAGTTAATTTAGTATGTTAACTCCCCTAAAATTATCTAAATTACAGTAGACTGGTGCAAGGCTAGAAGAAGAATGCATACACAATAAAATGGATATTTTCCCTTGTTCCCCTTGAAGGAGCGGGAGGAAGCTAGAGGTTTTTTAAAAAAGAGAAAATTAATTTTTAGGCCACCTCTAGTATTGTATGCCTTTACCATAGTAATTTGGGGAGAATAATATAATATAGGTTCCTTAACAAAAACTGATATTTTAATCTAGCTACAGCTAATGAATAGGATTGTGAATACCAGCTAAAAGGGGAACTTTCCAGAGAATTAATGGAAATAAAAGAAAATGTACATTAGGAAATAAGTAACTGCCAAACTCTCATCGTACCTATAAGGTAAAATATTTTGAAATGTTCATAACACAACGAATATGTTGGGAGGTGGTGGAGATGGCCTTGCTGGCGGGCAGCTACTCTGAATTAGTGGTGGCCTTCAGGATCTGTTCCTCCCAGGGCCGGATTGGGCAGCAGGCTCTATAACAGCCCAATGATGGCCCTGCTCACGGCACAGTTGAGGTGGGGCTAATCACCACAGCCAGGCTCATGGGCACTTTAATGCCCAACCTGTCATAAACTGGGTTTGATTCCCCACTCCTTCACATGCAGCTGCTGGTGTGACCTTGGGCCAGTCACAAGTTCTCTCAGAGCTGTTCTCTCAAGAACAGTCCTCGAAAGATCTCTCTCAGCCCCATGTACCTCACAGGGTGTCTGTTGTGGGGAGGGGAAGGGAAAGGAGATTGTAAGACACTGAGACACTCCGAGTGAAGGGTGGGGTATAAATCCAGTCTCTTCCTCCTCCTCCTTTTCTTGAGCTGACTGGTGGGTGAGAAACAGATGCAACACCTGTTGGTGCTCAGGAGGCAGGTTCTGCAGGGCAAACAGGGTCAGATCTTTGTGGGCTGGGCCATGCCCCCTGGAGGGGGACCCACCTTCTGGGAGGAGCCAAGGCAGCCTGTCCAGTCAGTGCAAACTGAGGTGGAGGCTTTATAAGTGGGAGGGAGCAATTCTATGAGGACCAGATAGATTTCTGCTCCTGACCCAACCAGGAGGAAGGCCGGAGAGGATGAGGACTGGGGATGCTGAGATAAACCCCCCTCCACTCTCATTTCTGAGGCCATAGGTGTTCCATGGAGCTGAACAAGGAGATGCAGGAGCATGAGATATTGACCCTGCCTTTCCATGTAACATCACGAAATGTTGCAATTGAATCATTAGACTGGACCTTATGAACTGTGAATGTAGGAGCTTCGTAGAATGGCTTTCTCCCTCTTTGCCCCCTCAAAAGTGTTCCTGAGGGATGAGGGACCTGTGCAGTCAGAGTGGAATATAGGGTGGTCTGCTCCATTTGCAGAAGAACTCATCAAAGAAGGAAGGGAGTTATCTCTGTTGGAATATAGGGTGGTCTGCAGTGCACCTACTTGAAGAAGATCACAAGCACAGCCTCTAGAGGACAGTTGAAGGACTGCTGGTTAACATAGCTAGATTAGGGACTTTTCACAATTTCAAATTATGTCCTTCCTGTCTCCTGATTGGCTCTTTGGAGACTTCCTGCTCCAACTTTGGAGACTACCCTTTGTTCCTGTCTCTCACAGCAGTTAGTTAAGCCTCTCTCCCTCTGTCCTATCAGAGTTTATTTCTCCTTTAATAAACCAAGGCCCCGGTCACATGGAGAATTTGCCGCACGGAAGGCACAAATGTCAGGCAGAGTTTCGGGGCACGATCACACTGCAACATCTGGGAAGCAGTGTCCTGCCGAAGATGTGGCATTAAAAAGTACCATGGAAAGTGCACTAATATCCGGAAAATGCGGGGCAAAGGCCGGTGTCTGATTGCAGGAGCGCTAGTATCCCGTGGCATCTGGCGCCCGTCCACGTCCTGTCGCAAACCAGATGTTTTGCCCGTCTGATCTGGAAGCAGTGGCTTGCGATTGCTGCTTGTGTGATTGTGCCATGCCCCTTCTTTGCCATGCTTCAGCATCACCGTGTGATTGGCAGCTAACATCCTAAGCACAGAGACTTGGGGGACCATGTGATCGGGCTACCGTGCTTTCTTTTGCTCTGGGGTGAATAGCCACGCCTCCCCCCCCCCACGTTCTCTGGCCCATGTGACCACAGCCCAAGTTATTTTCTTTAAACAGTTGGTGCTCTGTTCCTCTGCATGTTTAAATTCTGCCAGCAATCCTGATTTACAAATCCAATCCATTTTTTTTAAAAAAAGCTTCAACCACAACATATTGGAAAACAAGGGGGTCATGTAGCACAAGTCCTTTAAAACTGATTCATCTATAGAGGGTGAAGTTATACGAGGAACTCGACATTATTATGGTAGAGATTGCTCTTCTTCTTTTTTTTAATTTTTACCCCAAACGAGGCAACCTCTGCTCAGTGCCTTATTTACTCTGTGCACAGCCTACATCGTTAGAGAAGCTTATTTCTCCATCATTTTTAAAGCACTGCAGATCCTTGACTTGATCAAACAATTTTTCCATTCTTTTATTCCATTTTTCATAACATGCTCATCACTGTGGCATCTGAGCACCTTTTCAAATTAAATTGGAAGAAGGTGACTTTCCATCTGCACTAAGTTTTTTATTCATATGATCTCTCCTGGAATGATTTGAAGGGGAAAAAAACAACACACTTGTGTCCTAGAAGCATTAATAGAGTTGGAGTTCACAAGCAGAAAACCGTGTCTACTACTCAGCCCCCCGATCAAGAGGGGAAAGTCTTTGGGTCAGATCCAGTGACTCCCTTCTGAACAGGTTATTCTATCACAGCAACAGCTAGATATGAGCCCAGTGGCAAATCAGAGACCCACAACATTTTCAGGCTATTGAGAGTCAACTCTCCCTCCATCAGATATGGCTCAGGTATCTAATGAAGGTAGCTTGGGCTCCTGAAAGCTTATACCCCCCGCAAATTTTGTTGGTCTCTGGGGTGCTACTGGACTCAGATTTAGCTGACAGAGCTTTGACTCTCGAAAGTTCATGCCCTGAAAATCTTGTCGATCTCTAAGGCACTACTGGACTCAGTACTGTTCTACTGCAGACCAATATGGCTAACCCTTTGACACTGTGTGTCAAACTCGGGCCTTGTTTGCCGTGGGTTTCTTGACTGTCAGTCTTTGGCTCTGTATGCTTATTGTCCTGTCTCATTCTGGCTGGGAGGGGGGGGCATGTGAATGTGTGTGGGGAGGAACTGCTTTGCTGGGTGTAGCGCTCGCTTGTAAGTACATCTACGATGGGGGCCCCCCTTCCATGGGAAGAATGCGTGCTTGACCTTGAGTACCAGACACTGCTCGATAATGTGCTGGAGGAGGCCTAACGATGCACAGTAGATTTTGGAAGGCTGGATGTTTTGATGTGATTGGACTGGGCATAAGGGGGGGGGGTGTTGTTTGAATTATGTATAATATGAGAACTGGTGACAAGAGGGTCAGTTCTGACACAGATCGCCTACGCTTGAAACCTCTTTAAAGGTAAAGGTTCCCTTGCTTGAAAGCCAGTCGAATCCGACTCTAGGGTTGCGATGCTCATCTCTGTTTCAAAGCCGAAGAGCCAGTGCTGTCTGAAGACGTTTCCGTGGTCATGTGGCCAGCATGACTAAACACCAAGGCACATAGAATGCTGTTACCTTCCCACCGAAGTGGTACCTATTTAACTACTTGCAATTTCTTGCTTTCGAACTGCTAGGTTGGCAGGAGCTGGAACTAGAGACAGGAGCTCACTCTGTCATGCGGCACTCGGGTCTCAAAATGCTGACCTACTGACTTTCCACAGCCTGCAGTTCAGCATCCTAACCACTTGAGCCACCGCAGCTCCTCTGAAACCTCTTTACCTCTCAATAAACAAATCACTGCCAAGAGAGTGTTGTTGGGAGCGAGTTTTGTTCAAGACCTGACACCATTACAGCAAGACTCCTTCCTCCAGAGCAACTAGCAGAAGGATGTGACTCCATCCATCCGTCCGTCCGTCCATCCATCCATCCATCCATCCATCCATCCATCCATCCATCCCAATATCTTACACTGGGAAAGGAGAAAGGGGGTGGTGGTGGTGCCTTTTTTGGGAGGAATGAATCCCAGAACATTACCTTTTCCTCACATGAGTTTTATCCATGATGCCAGAGGCTTTAGACTGCCATAAACACACAGCAAGAGGTCTTGTGAGACCTTGCAAGAGGTAGAGGTGATAGTGTAGAGAAGACTTGGGTGACCCATAGGTTGGTGTTACAGGTGATGCTTCTTCGCATGACTTCCATAGTTAACCTCCAAGTTATAAGGATTTCAGAGCTTGAGAAGAGTGCTATCAGAGCCTTTGGAGGTCTTCCAGGGAGTCTTAAACTGGGATCCATGCCAGTGTGGTGCAGTGGAAACAGGTTCCCTGGATAGGCAGCATAGAAATGTTGTAAACAGGGCTAGTTTGGGGGCAGAAATGCACAGGAACAGAGTTCTGGCTGGCTCCCGAGTTGGCCATGCCCAGTGGGAACATAATAGGCCATGCCCAACAGCAAAAACTCATTAGGATTGGCTACATTAGAAGTGTGTGACCTAACATGCAAAGGAGTTCCTGGTACCAAAAAACCCCTGCGTTTTGACAACAAACAAGGTAAACAGAATAAGAAGCAAAAGGTGGGTGTGGCTGGATGACCACACTCCTGGTAACATGGGGGTGTGGCCTAATATTCTAATGAGCTGTGCACCAGGGGGGTGGCCTAATATGTTAATAAGTTTCTGCTGTTGGGTGTGGCCTATTACGCTAATGAGTTCCTGCTGGGCTTTTTCTACAAAAAGAGTCTTGGTTGTAAATATATATGCTTTGGGCCACTCACTCACTCAGCCTAAGCTACCTTATTAGGGGTCTGGGTACGATCAAATGGAGGAGAGGATAATATTGTAAACTGCTTTGGGTCCCCACTGGAGAGAAAAGTAGAGAGATAAACATCGAAATATAAAAAATAGATTTCACTGCCACATCCCGAATATACAACATTACCCTCAGCCTCTGCCCCCAGATTGGTTATTTATTAAATATTTACAGGTCACCTTTCCCACAGACTGTGGCAGCCAGAATCTTTAAAAACCATTTCTCTAAATGATGCTTTTTTGGTGGTCCTACTGGGAACTGCCCGAACACTTTGCCTTTCAACCCTGAACATTAAAAGCTTCAGCTCCCTCAGCCTTTACACCTTTGAGATATGTTGCTGTCTGTCTCGTAGGTGCTCACAACTATATTTTTTGGGCTAAGACCTCCATTTTGTTCGGCTTACCATCTACACCACCAGGGCTATTCACCCGACATGGTATAGCTGTCAGACAGTAGGTGGCAGGTGGAATGCAGCATAGGAGGAACATGTGGGGAGTGTGACATTTCAGTACGTGAGGCACAGCTTTTCAATAAAACATATAATTTTCTCCCCCATTGTAACCAAGCTATTTTGCGGGGGTGGGGGTGGTTCCTGTCTTAGTCATAAAGTATTTTTATGGTCTTCATGCTGTCATAGTTACCTTCTTCTTCGGGATAAATGGTGGGAAATATAACTGATAAGTGTGTGTGTTATTTCTCAAAGAAACAACATTGCTATAGTTTTCGAATATCTATTATGCTTTCCCCCTTCCTCCTCTTCTAACCCTCCGGATGTTTGCCAACATGGATTACTCAGAATTCTCTAATATGGAAGTTTTCAACCCGCAATGTGAACATTCTGTAAAGGGTGAGTCATGTTAAAAGGGATCTCGGTATTCAGCAAAGACAAAAGTGCAGGTGGAGTTTGACGGACTCTAAAACATTGAGTCATATGCAACAAATTATTTAGGAATTGTCTCGGCATCCAGTACCTTGAAATAATCTCCTTGCTTGTTTGTTACAAGCCCAGAGGCTTTTTGCCGTGATGGTCTTCCACCCTGTACTACACTTTGTGGGTTATCAGACCATGAAGTCTCTGAAGACTTAATTAGAAACAGCACAACTCTCTCCAAACTGAGTGACAATTGCACATGAATCATGGAAACAATTAGTTCTCTGCATATTGATTGCTCTCCTCCTCCTTGTTTAAGCTATTTAAATGTAAATGTTATTTCCCCGTCTCTGAGTTGAGGCAGTTATTCTAAGAATTACTCCGAACTTTCATTAACTAGCTACCTTTCACGGTCAAAAGTTTTGGCAATTCTGAAGGCATTTCTCTGTGAGGAGTGCAGGGGCAGTGCTGGAGAGAAGAAGAAGAAGAAGAAGAAGAAGAAGAAGAAGAAGAAGAAGAAGAAGAAGAAGAAGAAGAAGAAGAAGAAGAAGAAGAAGAAGAAGAGAAGAGATTGGATTTATACCCCGCCCTTCACTACCCAAAGGTGTCTCAGAGCAGCTTACAAACTCCTTTCCCCTCCCCTCCCCACAACAAATGCCCTGTGAGGTAGGTGGGGCTGAGAGAGCTCTTGACAGAAACTGCTCTTTTTCAAAGAACAGCTCTTATCAGAACTACGGCTTGCCCAAGGTCATCCAGCCAGGTGCAAGTGGAGGAGTGGGGAATCACACTCGGTTCTCCCAGATTAGAGTCCGTGCACTTAACCACTGCACCAGACTGGCTCTCCATTTCTGTTGGATGAATGTGGGCTGAAGTCTTGTGGCATGTTTGCAATATTTGCTTTGTATGCCAAGATGTGAGCAGAACATATAGGAGGCAAATGTGCACTACTTCAGCAGGAGTATGTCTCTGACATGTATGCACAGCCCAAATGATTCCATCCAAAACATTAACACAGGACATGAAGTAAATAAGTAGTACACAGCCTACCTGAAGGTATGCCTTCCTTCTCTCACCTGCAGCAAATGACAGACAGGGGAAAAGATCTTGGAATCATAGTGGATAGCTCAACAAAAGTGTCAACCCAGTGTACTGCAGCAGTGAAAAAGGCAAACTCTATGTTAGGGATTATTAGGAAAGGGATTGAGAATAAAACGGACAACACTGCAATACCCCTGTAAAGATCTGTAGTGTGGACTCATTTGGAATACAGGCCCTTTCCGCACTAGACCTTAAATCCTGGTTCAACCCTGTCCCCAAATTTACATTTTACACTACACATGAGTTCACCCCTGTAATTATCCCAGGGTATTTTTACATTCCCCCCTCATGGATCACTGCCTTGTGGTGGCGAGGGGGCTTGCGTGGTTCAATGAGGCTGTGGGCTATGCCGTGGAGGGCCACCCAGGACGGACAGGCCACAGCAGAGAACTCAGACCAAGCGTGATCCCCTGGAGAAGGAAATGGCAACCCACTCCAGTATCTTTGCCAAGAAAACCCCATGGACAGTAACAAAAGGCTAAAAGATATGACGCCGGAAGATGAGCCCCTCAGGTCGGAAGGTGTCCAATATGCTACTGAGGAAGAGCAGAGGGCAAGTACGAGTAACCCCAGAAAGAGTGAAGCGGCTGGGCCAAAGCCGAAAGGACGCTCAGTTGTGGATGTGTCTGACGGTGAAAGGAAAGTCCGATGCTGCAAAGAACAATACTGCATAGGAACCTGGAATGTAAGATCTATGAATCAAGGTAAGCTTGATGTGGTCAAAAATGAGATGGCAAGAATGAACATCGACATCTTGGGAATCAGTGAACTAAAGTGGACAGGAATGGGCGAATTTAACTCAGAAGACCATTATATCTACTACTGTGGCCAGGAATCCCGTAGAAAAAATGGTGTGGCCTTTATAGTCAACAAGAGAGTGAGAAAGGCAGTATTGGGATACAATCTCAAAAATGACAGAATGATCTCGGTCTGAATCCAAGGCAAACCATTCAACATCACAGTAATCCAAGTCTATGCCCCAACCACTGCTGCAGAAGAGGCTGAAGTGGACCAGTTCTATGAAAACCTACAACAGCTCGTAGAACTAACACCAAAAAATGATGTCCTCATCATCATAGGGGACTGGAATGCTAAAGTAGGAAATCAAAAGGTAACCGGAATAACAGACAAGTTTGGCCTTGGAGAACAAAATGAAGCAGGGCAAAGACTAACAGAGTTTTGTCAAGAGAACACGCTGGTCATAGCGAACACCCTTTTCCAACAACCTAAGAGGCGTCTCTACACATGGACATCACCAGATGGGCAACACCGAAATCAGATTGACTATATAATTTGCAGTCAAAGATGGACAAGCTCTATCCAGTCAGTAAAAACAAGACCTGGAGCTGACTGTGGCTCAGATCATGAGCTACTCATTGCAAAATTCAGACTTAAATTGAAGAAAGTTGGGAAAACCACAAGGCCATTCAGATTTGACCTAGATCGCATCCCCGATGAATATACAGTAGAGGTGAAGAATAGGTTTAAGGGACTAGATTTGATAGACAGAGTGCCTGAAGAACTATGGACAGAGGTCCGTGACATTGTAAAGGAGGCAGCACTCACCGCCATCCCAAAGAAAAAGAAATGCAAAAAAGCAAAGTGGCTGTCTGATGAGGCTTTACACATAGCAGAGGAAAGAAGGAAAGCTAAAGGCAATGGAGAAAAGGAAAGATTTGCCCAACTGAATGCAGATTTCCAGAGAACAGCAAGGAGAGATAAGGAGGCTTTCCTGAATGAACAATGCAAAGTAATAGAGGAAAACAATTGATTGGGAAGGACTAGAGATCTCTTCAAGAAAATTGGAGAAATCAAGGGAACGTTCTATGCAAAGCTGGCCATGATAAAGGACAAAAATGGTAGGGACCTAACAGAAGCAGAAGAGATTAGGAAAAGATGGCAAGAATACACAGAAGAACTATACAAGAAGGACCTCGATGTCCTTGACAACCACGATGGTATAATCACTGACCTCGAGCCAGACATCCTGGAAAGCGAAGTTAAATGGGCCTTAGAAAGCATTACTAACAACAAAGCTAATGGAGGTGATGGTATCCCAGCTGAATTATTCAAAGTCTTAAAAGAAGATGCTGTTAAAGTGCTGCACTCAATTTGCCAACAAATTTGGAAAACACAACAGTGGCCACAGGATTGGAAAAGGTCAGTTTACATTCCAATCCCAAAGAAGGGCAACGTCAAGGAATGTTCAAACTATCGCACAATTGCACTCATTTCACACGCTAGCAAGGTCATGCTCAAAATCCTACAAGCTAGGCTCCAACAGTACGTGGATAGAGAACTGCCAGAAGTACAAGCTGGGTTTCGAAGAGGTAGAGGAACTAGAGATCAAATTGCCAACATTTGCTGGATTATGGAGAAAGCAAGAGAGTACCAGAAAAACATCTACTTCTGCTTCATTGACTATGCTAAAGCCTTTGATTGTGTGGATCACAATAAATTATGGCAGGTTCTTAAAGAGATGGGAGTACCGGACCACCTCACATGTCTCCTGAGAAACCTGTATAAGGGTCAAGAAGCAACAGTTAGAACCGGATATGGAACAACTGATTGGTTTAGCATAGGAAAAGGAGTACGACAAGGATGTATATTGTCACCTTGCTTATTTAACTTATATGCAGAGTACATCATGCGAAATGCTGGCCTGGATGAATCACAAGCTGGAGTTAAGATTGCTGGGGAAAAGATCAATAACCTCAGATATGCAGACGATACCACTCTGATGGCAGAAAGTGAAGAGGACCTAAAGAGCCTCTTGCTCAGGGTGAAAGAGGAGAGTGCAAAAGTGGGCTTGAAGCTCAACATCAAAAAAACTAAGATCATGGCATCTGGGCCCATCACTCCTTGGCAAATAGAAGGGGAAGTCGTAGAAGTAGTGACAGACTTCACATTCCTAGGATCCCAGATCACTGCAGATGGTGATTGCAGCCATGAAATTAAAAGACGCCTGCTCCTTGGGAGGAAAGCAATGGCAAACCTAAACAGCATGATAAAAAGCAGAGACATCACCTTGCCAACAAAAGTCCGCATGGTCAAAGCAATGGTATTCCCTGTAGTAATGTATGGCTGTGAGAGTTGGACTATAAGGAAGGCCGAGCGTTGAAGAATAGATTCTTTTGAACTGTGGTGCTGGAGGAGACTCTTGAGAGTCCCTTGGACTGCAAGGAGATCGAATCAGTCAATCCTAAAAGAAATCAACCCTGACTGTTCCCTGGAAGGCCAGATCCTGAAGCTGAAGCTCAAATACTTTGGCCACCAAATGAGAAGGGAGCACTCACTGGAGAAGACCCTGATGCTGGGAAGGATTGAAGGTCAAAGAAGAAGGGGACGGCAAAGGATGAGATGGTTAGACAGTGTCATCGATGCAACGAACATGAAATTGAGCAAACTTCAGCGGACAGCGGAAGACAGGAGGGCCTGGCGTGATCTGGTCCATGGGGTCGCGAAGAGTCGGACTCGACTGTGCGACTGAACAACAACAACAACATTTTTACATTCTACGCTACACTCGAGTTCACCCCTGTAATTATCCCAGGGTATTTTTACATTCTACACTACACTCACATTCACCCCTGTAATTATCCTGGGGTATTTTTACATTCTACACTACACTCGAGTTCACCCCTGTAATTATCCCAGGGTATTTTTACATTCTACACTACACTCACATTCACCCCTGTAATTATCCCGGGGTATTTTTACATTCTACACTACACTCGAGTTCACCCCTGTAATTATCCCAGGGTATTTTTACATTCTACACTACACTCGCGTTCACCCCTGTAATTATCCCGGGGTATTTTTACATTCTACAATACACACGAGTTCACCCCTGTAATTATCCCGGGGTATTTTTACATTCTACACTACACTCACGTTCACCCCTGTAATTATCCCGGGGTATTTTTACATTCTACAATACACACGAGTTCACCCCTGTAATTATCCCGGGGTATTTTTACATTCTACACTACATGCGAGTTCACTCCTGTAATTATCCCGGGGTATTTTTACATTCTACACTACACTCACATTCACCCCTGTAATTATCTTGGGGTATTTTTACATTCTACAATACACACGAGTTCACCCCTGTAATTATCCTGGGGTATTTTTACATTCTACACTACACGCGAGTTCACCCCTGTAGTTATCCCGGGGTATTTTTACATTTTACACTACACACAAGTTCACCCCTGTAATTATCTTGGGGTATTTTTACATTCTACACTGCATGCGAGTTCACCCCTGTAATTATCTTGGGGTATTTTTACATTCTACACTACATGCGAGTTCACCCCTGTAATTATCCTGGGGTATTTTTTTGTTTCCATATTACATTGAGGTCACCCCGGTTTCATCCCACACTTGTCCCAGGATAGACAGATGCTGCTATAACCAGGGTTAAATACAAGGTATGGTGTCCCAAGTTGAACTCTGATAAAACCAGGGATGAAATTCAAGTGCGGAAAGGACCACTGTTATAAAGTGCTGGTCGACATATCTCAGAAATGACATTGCAGAGCTGGAAAAAGTACAGAGGAGGGCAACCAAGCACTTTTCCTGTGAGGAAAGGCTGAAGAGTCTGAGACTTTTCAGTTTAGACAAGAGACAACCAAGAGGGGGACATGATAAACATGTATAAAATAATGCACAGGGCAGAGAGAGTTGACAAAGAGCATTCTTTCTCCCTCTCCCCAAATGCTAGAACTCGAGGGGCATCCAGTGAAGCTGATGGGCAGTAGGTTCAAGATGGACAAAAGGAAATAAGAGACTTTACACTGGGAACAATTATAATGTGGAATTCACTACCAGAGGAGGTAGGGATGGCCACAGGAATAAACAGTTTGAAAAGGGGATTAGACAGATTCATGGAGGATGTCTATCAATGGCTACTAGCCATGCTGGCTGAGGGGAACCTCCACATTCAGAGGCATTAATCCTCGGGATCCCAGAGCTAGGAGGCAGCTTCAGGGGAAGGCCTCGGCCACCGTGTCCTGTTGTTGGCCCTCCAGAGGAACTGGTTGGCTACCGTGTGAGACAGGAGGTTGGACTAGATGGACCACTAGTCTGATCCAGCAGAGCTATTCTTATGTTCTTATGCCTTTATTTTTTTTCACAGTGTGTGTGGTGCCGTCTCTAGTCTTGGGGAGAGCAGTGCTTTACCAATTTGGAACAGACAAACAGATGCCCTAACTCATGTAAGGGCCATGGGGGGCATGGTTCAGCAGTGTCTGCAGAGTAATTTACACAGCAACAACACACAGCCTGAATAAAGGGTAGACAAAGGTTTATTCAGGAACTAGCATACTTGACAGGAAAGAGGAGAGACAGAGAAAGGCTCCTAACTACATCTCTAGCTGAGAGAGGACTGAATGTGGAACTCCTGAGAAGAAACAGGGAATTGCCCTGAGTGTAGCAGTCTGGAGACAGACAAGGAAGGACACTTCACAGGAGAGAGAAGGTGCTGACCTCACTATCCCATCTAATTGTCTTCTGGCTGCCCCCTGCAGGGTCGTCCTCTCTTCTTTTTTGTACACCAGAGCCTCCCTTTTCCAACAAGCAGAGGGGCCACGGCTCAACGGTGGAGCATCTGGTTGACATTTCTAGTAAGGATTAGATCAGAGTTGAAGCGAAAGCCCTCTGCTCAAGAACCTGGAGTGCTACTGCCAATCTGGGCAGACAATATTGACCTTGATTGACCACCAGTCTGATTCAGAGTAAGGCAGCTTCATGTGTTCATGTCTGGACAACCAGCAGAGGCTGACTATCTCCCCACCATCACCTATTGTGCAGGGGACACTCAGCATACAAGAACACCTTGGTCAACTTCTCATGTCATGTACAACAGCATCTGCTAAGTAGGTGCTTTTGGGCTACCTGTGGCATTTTCGTCTTTGGTTTCGAGCCACTAGCATGAGGTAGAATTGTGGGCCACCTTTGGGTCTCATACAGGACTCTGAGTCCAGGTGTCAGAGTCCTGCAGCAATCAGTTCCCTACAACTTTCTTTCCAAAGGAGTAAAGTTTATTGGAGTCTGTAAAGGCAAGTCATCTACATATACATTTAGTGTCAGGACTGATAATAAGTGCGTGTAGCCAAAAGATATACTTGATTCCAAGGATCAGGGGATGGTCTTGGGCCAATCAGAATAAAAGCAAAAGCCCACCTAAGCTGACTGCCTATACATTCCCAGGGAATGGAGCAACAAGGTACCAAGGTCACAGTCTCAGACTACAGGGCGATAAAGAAGAGGGAGAATCGAAACCTAACAGTCCAAGCCAAGCGTAATTCATCCAGCAGGAAGCATTCCCCCATCCCAACCATGGTAGCTGCATAGCTGACAGCAGAGGGACCAAATTGTCCTCCGGCCACAAGACTGGCATCGTTATTGATCTCTGGATCAGCAATGAAGTCCAAGAGGACCTGCCAAGCCAGTTGTCTACACATCCTTCAGCTGGCTTAAAGGGCTGCCAACACATTTCAGTACCTTAAGAAGGAATTCAAGAAAGCAAGCATCTACCATAGCGATATCATACTTAGTGAAGAAGCATTATTTTCTGCAACAAACCAATCACAGGTGGCGGTCACATGGATGAGATTAAGAGTGTGGGGGGGAAGCGAGGCTATTTGCTCCGGAGTAATTTGATTCACAGTTGCATGGTCACACAGTCCCTGGGAGCTGCGGGAGCAGCCCGCCACTGCGTGATCAGACGCAAACCATGGGAAAATTGGGTTTTTTGGGTTTTTTTGGCTGTGTGTTTCTGGTGTGCTTCAATGGGGGATCAATGATCCGCATCTCTGCATTGAGTGCTCCCTATGCAGTGTGCGATGATGCGCATACTGAAACAGAGGAAAAAAACAACCGCATGGAGTCAGGATGGCCTGATCAGACCATCCCGACACCATGAGAGCGCGCTGGCGCAATCACACAGGGGAAAGTCCGTTCTTGGCCTGTAGCGAACCCATTTGCTACCAGACTTTCCCTGGTGTTTGTTTTTTTACTCCGCTTCTGCGGCAGAGCAAAATGGGTTGCCCACAGGTGCGGGACGCTTCCCAGATGTTTGCATCTGATTGAGCCCTTAAAATCCGCCCGGCATTTGCGCCTATGGCATGGCTAATTCTGCATGTGATCGCGGCAAAATACTGCTGGAATGGAGAGAAACTTCAGCTCTGGGCACAAGAACAGGAATGGAATCCGCCCACTTGACGAGTGCTCCAGTGCCAGTCTTGTGTCTACCCCTGCCCTAGTTTCTACTGCCCACTGTGCATCAGCTCCAGCACCTACCTAGGGACCTGGGCAGGTAGGTGTCTTCACTAGCCACCTCCATCTCCTTTGAGGCAGTTAACAAGTGTATGGCCACCCACCGCCAAAAACTCCTCTCCTGGGCATCTCTTGGTGGCTTCACTTTCCATTGCCTAGTGAGTGCCCATGGACCCCTCTCTGGAGGTTTTTCTAGTACTCAAAGAAGACAGAGTACTGTAGAAAGCACTCCGATAGGAGGTCCAGGATCTATGATGGCACTCGTATCAACAAGAACATCCTAATATAGATCCCACTGACTACCAAGGCGCTGCAGCGGTTGCAAGGTGCAGTGTCCAACCTTCTGAGAGTCTGCCCCCATGATCTCTCAGAGCCAGCTGTTTGTCAACCTAGATCTCATTCCTTACTCAGGATCTTGCTTCTGATACCACCTTGGCCCAGCTAGGTGTCCGCTAATTATAATCGTTGGGTTGTTTGGCTCCCAGCACGCCATGCACCAGGACCTCAAGGAGGACTGCAAATAAGGCAGCTGCACTGCCTCCAAAGTCCTAGTCTCTTCCACCAGGGTAGGAACTGAATTTACGTCTTGGTGTTTTTCCTGGGCTCCTGTGCATGTCACACATACCTACGGATCCTAACAATGCTGCGATAATTGTCACCTCTCAGTTTGGTGTAGTGGTTAAGTGCATGGACTCTAATCTGGGAGAATCAGGCTTGATTCCCCACTCCTCCACTTCCACCTGCTGGATGACCTTAGGCAAGCCATAGTTCTGGCACAGCTGTCCTTGAAAAAGAAGCAGTTTCTGTCAGAGCTCTCTCACCCCACCTACCTCACAGGGTGTCTGTTGTGGGGAGGGGAGGGGAAAGGAGTTTGTAAGCTGCTCTGAGACTCTGAGTGAAGGGCGGGGTATAAATCCAATCTCTCTTCTTCTTCTTCTTCTTCTTCTTCTTCTTCTTCTTCTTCTTCTTCTTCTTCTTCTTCTTCTTCTTCTTCTTCTTCGTCGTCTTCTTCTTCTTCTTCTTCTTCTTCTTCTTCTTCTTCTTCTTCTTCTTCTTCTTCTTTCTTCTTCTTCTTCTTCTTCTTCTTCATCTCTTGTGTGTGTTGTGAGCCATCAAGTCACTTCCAGCTTATGAATCAATGGTTATTCCATCATTTACAATTTTACTCAGATCTTGCAAACAACAAAAAGAGATTTTTCCACCCCTGAGCTAACATCCCAACCCACATTGCTGTTAAGACGTGCCACTAAAACAGCCCACCGTACCACTGGCCATTTTTTTGCCATAAAATCTTCTAACCTGGGGTTTTCAAGGCAAGAGGCATTCAGAGGTGATTAATCATGATGCTGTTTTGTTCTCCCATTCTAGTTAATATCTCGGTGGTAATGCTCTATGACCATCAGGCTCTGTTCAGGCATCGACTGGAAGTCTCACAGACATCAGGACCTCTCTTCCTGTTCCATAAGGGAAAGAAGGGGGAAGACGGTGGCACTTTTTAATACTCTGTTTATTTGCTATATCTATTTCCTTCATTTTTATAGATATAAAAAAGCTTAAGGGGCTCCGAACTGCTTTCGGCAAATGTTTAAAGATCTGCTAGCGAATTCAATAAATATTTTTTGCATTTCAACAACTGTGGGTGTTGGGTTTTTTCCCTTTTGGAAAAGTATGCAAAGAAGGAAGGGGCTGGAGAAGTTGAGAGCATTGCTTCAGGCTAGAGATGTGCACAGTTTCGGAAATGCTTGTGGGCATGAGTGTCAAGAGCACATTCCAGGCAGACAGAGAGATCCACAGATAGGGAAATTTTGATCCAAAGGGTGGGTGTGGATGCCAGACTCCAGGTAGGCCCCGGGGGACCCCCGGAATTACAGCTCATCTTCAGACTACTGAGTTCAGTTCTCCTGGAGGAAATGGATGCTTCAGAGGGTGAACTCCAAATGGCACTGTGTCCCACTGAGGCCCCTGTCCTCCCCAGGCTCCACCCCCCAAATCTCCAGGAGTTCCCCAAACTGGTGCTTGGAGGTGGCCAGGGGGGACATGGGAACCCTAAGGGCAGGTTTGTCCACTGATGCCAGGCCTTCCATGCGGAAGTCCTGTTACCAAAGGATAGCCTGGTCAACCAAGCCCAGACATGGGCACAGAATATAGGGCATAATATACAATTAGACCAATGGGGAAAAGTTTGGAAGGTTAATATAACATTTACTAAAGTGTCATCTTATAAAGAGAATTTGTATAAAATTTTTACAGGTGGTATATGACACCAGATAAACTAGCTAAATGGTATCCAAATATGTCAAATTTATGCCAGAAATGTAAATGTAAAACTGGCTCATTTTACCATATGTGATGGACTTGTGATGTAGTTAAAAAATATTAGATATAGGTGCATGAAATAATACAAAAGATACTGGGTAAAAATATTTCATTTATACCAGAAATGTTTTTATTGAATATTGTGCCGCAAGAGTTTAATGTACAAGATATATATATGATTGTTCAAGCTGTAACAACAGCTAGAATTTTGTATGCAAAATATTGGAAGAAGAAGAAGTCCCAAGAAGAGAAGAATTGGTATTCAAATTGTTGGATGCAGCAGAAATGGATAAATTAACGCTACAGCTACATGAAAAACCTGAAAGTGACATTGGAAAAAAAAATGGAAGAGATTTTATAATTGGCTGCAAAAATACCAAGGTAGCATAAGGGATAGATCTTAATAACCAGCAAAGGACATAAACGAAACTGATTCGAGATAGGCATTGGTTTATAGTAAATGTAGAGTATAGACTCCAGCACCTAACCTTTTTTTCTGTTCTATGTCTTACTGTTTGTCTTGGTTCTACTGTTTTTCTTGGTTTTCTATCTGTTTATTATTTATAAAACAATAAAACTTCTTAAAAACAAAGAAAAAGCCAAGGCCAGACATGTATGAGGGAGCAGGGATTGGGGCAGAGGTGGGGGCCCTCACAGCGTATCATCCTCACTCTTTATGAAGAGAAGGCCGTTTGGGATAGTGTTTGGGGATTCTGATTGGTTGTGGGCATGAGGGCAAGCCGCACACGACCCAGATTTTTCAAACCTGACTTTGTTTTGTTTTAATCATCTGCTGCTCTAACTGCAGTTTGTTCAACAAACCGCAGTTTAAATAAGCAACAGTTTGTCATGATGTTGGACTGCAGCCCTCCGTGTGCACAGAGACTGGGGAACAGAGCAGACTTGAACCTCATCCCATTTCTGCAGTAATTCAAGTGAGGCAGAAACAGGGAAGTCCTGCCGATGTCGTCTTTATGAAGGCGACATTGCAGAAAAGTTATCGAGTTGGATGTTATCGGTGCAGTTGAGAAAGTTACACCACAACAGTCAAACGTTTAGAGGGTATATCAAGATTTCCTGGCCAGGCTGTGAGCCCTGCTCAGGGGGAAGCTACATGATCAACAGCCTCATGTGGTCCTTCTCTGATGCTGGGCTGTTCTCCTACTCAGAATTGACCTGAACGATCACCTCTCTGGATGATCCACTATATAAATTCTCTCTCATGCATACAAAACTAGATTTTCACAGGATCAGAACAGAAAACCAAGGAGGCAGCCAGCCTCTGAATACCAGCGCCTGGAGGCAACACCAGAGGAAGCCTCGGCATCTAAGCCAGTTTGTTGGTCCTCCGGGGCAACTGGTTGGCCACTGTGTGAGACACGATGCTGGACTAGGTGGACCATTAGCCTGATCTAGCAGGCTCTTCTTACGTCTTAAGTATGGTAGTTGAGCTGTTTTTTATTCCTTGAGTATTTTGGATTACATAATTTGTTTTTATATCATTTTAGGTACCATGACTCTAAAATGCAGGACTTTCCAAAGGCAGGCACTGCAGAATCTGTTTTCTTGGGAGAAATGGAACGTAGGAGAAGTAAATTTTTATGATCTCTTTTACTTACAAATCTACAATGACCCACCCAGATAGTCTTGATATGCAAAGCACCCCATAGTGCCCTCTTCCAGCCAGGTGCAAAACCCAGGCTGTCTTTTTAGTCAGACTCCCTTCCCATTTTTGGTGCCCCCTTCTTCCTCTTGGAAGTGAAGGAAGGACCATGCAACGTCTCTTTGCATTGAGCACATCTGTACTCCAGAGGGGGACAGTAGAACTTGTAAGGTGGATAGGTCAGTTCTGTCTATATCGGGGGTGTTGAACTCATTTGTTATGAGGGACGGATCTGACATAAATGAGACCTTGTTGGGCCGGGCCATGGGTGTCATAAAATATAATGCCAGGTAGTGGAGATATAAACTTTATAAAGGACACAAAACTTTATAAAGGACACAAAGTCAAAGGTGTTTTTTTTAACTTAAAATAAAAACAGGCTTAAAACATTAGCTCTGTGAGCTGCAAACCTACTTTTGATTTATTGACATTCGCCACCGAAATCTCATGCTCAAGAGTTCTGAGTCCGGGACTCAGGGGAAAACATGAAACGGCTGAGTGATTAAGAGAGTCTGGTGAAGCAAGCTATGATGTAGCAGCAGCAGCGGAACTGGAAGCAGGAGATGGCCAGTTCCAGTGTGGGCCTGATGGAAGCCCTCTGGGGGCCTAATCTAGCCCCTGGGGCTGCATGTTTGACACCCCTGGTCTATATCCTTCCTCTCGTCTGTTCTACTGTTGTCTCTCTTTATCAACACTGCAGCTCTCAGGGACTTCCTTTCCTTCTGGCTCACTCTTTGTCTTCCTGCTTCTTTGTCTAACCCCCCCATGAGGACAAGATGATGCTCTCAGTATCTCTCTCCATCCTAGCTTAGACAACTAGATAGTGAGAATGTGTATTCTTTATTTCCTGTCCTAGAAGGAAATGGCATCCCACTCCAGTATCTTTGCCAAGAAACCCCCATGGACAGTAACAAATGCTAAAAGACATGACGCTGGAAGATGAGCCCCTCAGGTCGGAAGGTGTCCAATATGCTACCGGGGGAGAGCAGAGGGCAAGTATAAGTAAGCCCAGAAAGAGTGAAGCGGCTGGGCCAAAGCCGAAAGGACACTCAGCTGTGGATGTGCCTGATGGTGAAAGGAAAGTCCGATGCTGCAAAGAACAATACTGCATAGGAACCTGGAATGTAAGAGGAGTCCCTTGGACTGCAGGGAGATCAAATCAGCCAAACCTAAAAGAAATCAACCCTGACTGTTCCCTGGAAGGCCAGAGATTGAAGCTGAAGCTCAAATACTTTGGCCACCCAATGAGAAGGGAGCACTCACTGGAGAAGACCCTGATGCTGGGAAAGATTGAAGGTCAAAGAAGAAGGGGACGACAAAGGATGAGATGGTTAGACAGGGTTATCAATGCAACGAACATGAAAGTAAGCAAACTCTGAAGCACAATGGAAGACAGGAGCGCCTGGCGTGATGTGGCCCATGGGGTCATGAACAGTCGGATTTGACTGTGCGACTGAACAACAAAAAGTATGGCGTTCCTTCCTATTAAAGGACTTCTATTTCTTTTTGAAAGCAACAAGCCCTGTGGACTTTCCCTCCTAGGACTGTGAGAGCATTTTGTGGCTGGGGAGCAACATCATAACATCACTGCCAGTTTGCCGCTAGAAGTGATGTCATGATACTCTAGGAACTCAATCATCTCTATGGCTTTTGCTGTAGAGGTGGGCAAATTCCTAGAGCGTTGTGATGTCCCTTCCGGGCACAAACCTTAAGTGCCTTTGCAGTGTTGCACTACATCACTCCCTGACCTCTGCTTTTTGCTCCTGCTGGAGGGAAAAGTCCCAGCAGGGCTTGAAGGACAGGGGATGGGAGTTTGCCCACAGCCCTGGGCAAATAGCAATGTAGCTATGTAGTGGTTTAGGAGCATGGAGTCTCATCTGGGAGAACCGGGTTTGATTCCCCACATCTCCACATGTAGCTGCTGGTGTGACCTTGGGTCAGTCACAAGTTCTTTCAGAGCTGTTCTCTTAAGGGCAGTTCTTAAGAGAGCTCTCTCCACCCCACCTACCTCACAGGGTGCCTGTTGCGGGGAGGGGAAGGAAGGAGAGGAACATAAGAACATAAGAGAAGCCAATGTTGGATCAGGCCAATGGCCCATCTAGTCCAACACTCTGTCACACAGCGGCCAAAATATACCAGGTGCCATCAGGAGGTCCAGCAGTGGGGCCAGGGCACCAGAAGCCCTCCCACTGCTGCCCCCTCCAGCACCAAGAATAGAGTGCATCACCTGCCCCAGACTGAGAGATTGTAAGCCACTCTGAGACTCCTTTGGGTAGCGAAGGGTCAGGTATAAATCCACTCTCTTCTCTCTTCTCTTCTTCTTAAGGCACTTCCACTGTGCAAACCAGCTCTAAGCTGACCCTTCCAGCTTTGCAGCAGTAGCTGTGAGGTCACCTCTCCTTCGATCCCTCTCTCTCTCACCATCTGCAAATACAGCATCCCAAGGACAAGGGAGATGGTTTGCTTGCCTGGAGGGGAGAAACGCATTTTTGGCAGGTCGCGTTTAGTGGTTCTTTCGGATTCCGCCATGCTCTCCTGACAATCGGGTTGTTGTGGGTGCGAAACGCACCCTTGGTTCCTCGCAGCTGGTTTGCCTTCCCTTCTAGGTTCAGCAGATCTGGCCGGATGGATCCAGGCTCAAGGTTAAACAGCCGCGATGCGCTTTCTGGGGGCTTGCCCTTCAAGACACCGTGGAGGCTTTGGGACGGGCAAAAAGGCGATGGCCTCTTTCTCGACTCGGGTAAGTTGATAGGAGTCGGTTACACCTGTGCTACGATAACTTCATTGGTTGCCTGTTTAATGGTTGTTCTTCTTTCCCACCCCCCCTGGGCATAATTGAAGGTACTGGCACTTCTGTTGAAAGCCATCCACAAGCACATATCTGAAGGATCCTTCTCCTGTGATAGATTTCTGCACACCCTTGGATGCACTCGCTGATTGCTCTTGACTTTTCCTTTCATGCAGCTGGTGCTTGCATCCTCTGCCAAAAACCAGGCCTTTTGCAGCATTTCTCCTTTGTCCTGGAATGGTTTACCAGAGGATGAGAGCTAAGCCCCCTTCCTCAATAGCTTGTCGAAAATCTTGCAGAACTGTTTCAAAAAGGCATTTGGCTGATCCTTGATGTTTATTGTCTGGCAGAAGTTCGGAGCAAGAATCCCTGGTAACAGGGCAAATTTTTGGTGCGTCCGTCCCCCCCATTTATATTCTCCTGGTACCTCTTTGTTATCTTTTTTAACTAATGCTGTTAAACTGCTTTAAGCTTTTGGAAAGGCGATCCAGGCATTGTAAAGATGAAACAAAGAAACGAAGGAAGTGGGAAGGGCCCTGGATTTGCTCTGTATGGTGAGGTTTCGTGTGCCACAGGGAGGGGTGTGCGATTTGCAATGTCCGTTTTCCTCATATTTTGCAATTTATTTTTTAAAAAATAGTTCTGGCCTGTTTGTTTGGAGTGAGGCGACGCACGGTGAACTCAGTCAATAAAAAAGAGCAAGAGCCCAGGAGAACCTTAAAGACTAACAAGATTCGTGGCAGGGGGAGAGCTTTTGTGAGTCACGGCTCGCTTGGACCCACTGACACGGCTACCCATCTTGGGCCCCGGTCACATGGGAGGATTTGCCCCGCGGGAGGGACGGATCGGAGGCGCATCAAACGGGAGCGATCATACTGTAACATCTGGGAAGCGGCACGCATCCGTCCCCGATCCGTCCCTTCCAGCCAAAAACCTGCCGCAAAACGGTAGCACCACAAGTGTACTACCTAACAGTTGATGCACAGCACGGGCCGGCGTCTGATCACCTGATGCGCCCATCTCCCTGCAGCATTCAGAGGCCCTATAGAACTGCATGTGCGCACACGTACGCAGTGGGCTCACCTCGCGCACCAATTTGTGGCTCCCCCCGGCATCTGATATGCTGGGGAGTAACTGTGCGGTGGCTCGGGGGAGCTGTCTGATCCTGCCTCTCAGGGCTCTTTTTGTAGCAGGAACTCCTTTGCATATTAGGCGACACACCCCTGATGTAGCCAATCCTCCAAGAGCTTACAGCAGCCCCTGTAAGAAGACCTCTGCAAGCTCTTGAAGGATTGGTTGCATTAGGGGTGTGTCACGTAATATGCAAAGGAGTTCCTGCTACAAGAAGAGCCCTGCTGCTGCTGCGCTTCTCTTCAGCTGCACCTTTCCCCCCAGTGTGACCAGAGCCTTGATCTGTCAATAGAGGAGGCGGGGAGGTTGCAGTGTCCCTCTGATCCAAGTATCGTTTGCATTTTGACCCCTTTTGGGAAAATTCGCTGTGGTTCAGTCAATGCCGATGGATTACTGCTTTGGGTGAGGTAATCGCATAAGCAGAACTCAACCCACGTTCCCATGACAATGGGTGGCATGCATTTGCCTTTAGTGTACCATCCGGGAGAGAACCATTTAAAGTCTGCTTTTGTTTTAATATCTGACCTGTGTGATTGCAACGTGGGATAATGCCACAGAGTCCACCTTCCAAAGTGGCCATTTTCTCCAGGCAAATTGATCTTTGTTGTCTGGAGGGATCCGTTGTAATGCCAGGAGATCTCCAGATATCACCTGGAGGTAGATGGCCTTACCTTAGTCATTGTTCCCAATGCTTTCGTAACACAAGGGTGCTGGGTGCTAAAACTGGGTGCGCGGGAGCTTTTTGCCCTCCCGCTAATGAGCATTATTCCTTCACGGCTTCTTATAGTCCAACCAGAGGGTAAATGAGAGTGAATGGGGATCCCTTCTAGGCCCATGAAAGGGATTCCTTTGTGGTGGTATTTCGACGGGAAGGAGCATTCCGAGAATGGCCACTGCATGAAAGCCGGCAATCACTGTGTCTTTGCAATCATTTAGCTCAGCTGGAGAAATTACTTAATTGTCGGCTTAATAACGTTTCGCAAGACAAGAGGAAGAAAAAGCAGGACCGAAAGTGAGAAGGGTGTGCAATTAATCCCACTAAAAGCTTTTATTATGGAAAAACTGTAGTAATTCTTACAACTTTCAAAAGTGCAGCTCCGGTTTGATTCTCCTTTGCTTTGCAGGCTGAACCTGGCGTTCAAATAATATTTAGCAATTTCAGCCATTGAAGCTGAGCGCCTCTTGATTTCCTTGAAGACAGATAATCATCTTCTCGTAGGCAATATAAAGTCAAAATTGGCCCTTCACAGTAGCAGATGCCAAATGACCATTGTGACTGGAGAAATGGAAATTTAAAAAATATATATTTGAAATGTTTCCATCCATTTTTGATGTTAAATGGGGTAGCAGAGCTTCTACTGATGAGACCTACAAATGGAGACTGCTGCATTCAATCCTGCTTAAGTTTTCTTTCAAGTGCACTGAATTTTCTTGGTAAAATTCATAGAGAAACTGAGTCCAGTGGCACCTTAGAGGCCAACAGGATTTTCCAAAAGCTTATACCCCAAAAATGCCATTGGTTTCTACTTCGTATCTGACATTAGGGAGTTTTGGTTCTCAAACGCTTAAACCCTGAAGGTCTCTGAGGTGCTACTGGACTGGAACCTAGCTTGTTCTACTGCACACCAACATGGTTAGTCTCTGAACCTATAGGGAAATGAGTGTAGATTCCCACAAATAAAAATAGACCAGATAAAGTGGGGAGGGGGGAAGCGAGGCTATTTCCTCCAGAGGAATTTGACCCACAGTTGCGAGATCACACCTCCCTTTGAAGCTGTAGGCACAGCCCATCAGTGTGTGATCAGACATTACTGCGGCTGAGTCTTCTATTTTTTGCCATTTGTTTCCAATGCACTTAAATGAGGAATCAATGAATCGCACCTCTGTACTGAGGGCTTCCTATGGAGTTTGTGATGATGTGCATACTGAGAAGGGGGGGAAACAATGGCATGGAATCGGGATGGCTTGATCAGACCATCCCGATGGCTTGAGAGTGTGCTGGACCGATCAGACAGGGGAAAGTCAATCCGTGGCCTGTCACAACCCATTTTCTACTGGATTTTCCCCAGTGTCTTTTAACTCCACTTTCGCAGCAGAGCAGAATGGGTTGCCAACAGCTGCGGGACACTTCCCAGATGCTGCTGTCTGATTGCTCCCTTTAAATCCACCCAGCATATGCCGGGTCTAATTGTGCGTCTGATCGCAGCCTTGGATTGTGTGACTGAGTCCCATCATGGTAACAATCTTAGCTAGTGGCAATAGGGGCATCTGCCCTGGACCCCATTCTGCCAAGAACCCTGCCTCTTCAAAGGGGGGGTAGAAAAATACCAGGCTACTGCTGCCACTTGCTTGCATCTGCCCCATCTGAGTCCCCCTAGGATTGTGCTGCGGGAAGAGTGTACGGGAAGAGTGAGGGCTGCTCCCTGTTTGGTTCTGGAGGGGCTTTGTATATGTGTGGCAGTGACTCTTCATCCCAGGGTCCCAGAATCACCATGACTGCCCTGTGGAACATATTTCCTCTTTGGCTAAAACTTCCCTCTTTGCAAAATCAACGATCTTGCATGCAAATGTTTTAGCAGAAGAGGGAACAGGATCTGTGGCAGAGACTAGCACGCATGGAACTTGTCCATAGGAATCAAGCCACAATCGGTAGATACTTTTGTTAGCTGCATGGCTGTAGATTTTAATTCCCTAAATCAACAAATGTTTCTATAGTGTCCTGTTGCTTACATGCTGGTGAAAAGAGTCTCTTCCCGCAAGCCCTTTGTAGTCGTTATGACTTTGGTGCTCCAACCTCATGTGGCAGAAGAGCATGCCATCCATGATCCTCTCAATACATGTTTGCCGTTTTGTGCAAGGAGGACAACAGGTGTATCTTCCAGCTGCAGTACATGTGAATGTGTACCTTCAAAATTTTGAGTCCAGTACCACCACAGAGACCAACAAGATTTGTGGGGGGTATAAGCTTTCAAAAAGGGGCTGCAGTGGCTCAAGTGGTTAAGATGCTGAACTGCAGACCAGAAGGTCGGTATTTCAGCAGTTCAAGACCCGAGAGTGCCGCATGACAGAGTGAGCTCCCGTTTCTAGTCCCAGCTCCTGCCAACCTAGCAGTTCGAAAGCAAGAAATTGCTAGTAGATAAATAGGTACTGCTTCAGTGGGAACGTAACAGCATTCCGTGCGCCTCATGGAAACGTCTCTGGACAGCGCTGGCTCTTCGGCTTGGAAACGGAGATGAGCACCGCATACCTAGAGTCGGATTTGACTGGCTTTCGAGCAAGTGAAACCTTACTAAGCTTTCAAAAGCCCAAGCACCCTTCATCAGCTATGAGTTGGAATAGAGCTTGCTGAGTCCTTCCGTCCCAGTCTGAAGCTGGGAAGGGTGTTACAAAGAAGAAACTCAGGATGCAGAGGTACAGTGTGCACTGTAATTGGTTTGACTAGAACAGAGGGGGAAAGCTTGGGGGCGGAAAATTAGCATCTTTAGCTAAATAAGAATCCTGTGTCCCTATTCAGCCCTAGGGAGGGGGATCCATTGTTATAAACTTGTGAATGAACTCAGGTTCAGCAATCCTACATTGTAATCTCCCCTGGAAGTGTCTCTGTTCGAAGAATGCCACTCCTCAAAAATATCCCCCAAACCTTGTTGGTGTCTAAGAACGTAGTGGACTGTAAACCAACATGGCTACCATCTGAAACAAGCATCAAAATTTAGGGTTTCCAGTCATGTGTACTGAAAATACATGCATTGTCCTATTAACCCCCATATGGGTAAACATATGTAATGAGAGGAACACGTGCAGCATGCTCTCCTGGTACGCAAGACAGAAGCAGCAAAATCAGAACAAGCGGAAAGCTCTTTTGTATTCCAAGTAGTCAGGATACTGTTTACAGAGAAAGCCTGTTTAGTAGCACTTACTTTAATGCAATTATCTTATCTCTTGTAATTCTGCTTTTCCCCATTAATGAGCAAGGTCATTATTATAACTGGGAACAGGTGATGTCATAGGTGGGTGTTATGTATTGTGTATCCGTACGATAATGTCTGAGCTTCAACCAGGGCTCCATCGATAGCGGGTTTCGGAAGGTGCACGTTCTGATTGGCTACTTTGCACAGTAGGCCAATCAGAGCTTAGGAATAGGTTTAGAGGGAAAGAAAATCATTGGTCTTTATGCACGTATTGTGATTGGTTATTAACTCAGTGAGGGCGTGGTTTCACAAGCCCGGAAAGTTTAAAAAGAGCTCATTTGCTACGTTGCTGCTGTTGTTGATTATCACCTCAGATGAAGCTGAAATCACTTGTTAAGAGCTGCCTGAAGTCTCCTACTTAACAGTGGGCCAGGAGAACAAGAGAGATACAGAGTTCCAAGGGTATGAGGCACACACAAGGAATTACAGGGGGACAGTTCAAAGTAATGAGTCATACCAGATCCAGGAAAAAAGCTTGCAGCTCTTTCCTGCAAAAGAAAAGCAAGAGATAAACCTCCCCAAAGTGTTCTTTTTTCTCAGACATTGTGCTAACAATGTCTAACCAAGATCCAGAAAGCTTCCTCACCTTAATGCCATTACATTTTTTTCCCTTTATTTCTCCCATGTACCATCTTTGCTTTATTATTTTTTTAAAATTGAGGACCAGAAGCCACAGAGCAGGGCAAGCTGTAGTAGGTCATATCTTTTCTCCTTTAAACGGCTAATGACAAAGCCTGGAGCCTGGTTTCAGGCAGCAAAGCCAAACAGAGGCTGAAGGGTTAAATACCCATTCATTTCCCCAAGGCAAATTGAGGCTCAAAGTCACATCTTATGAATGGAATGTGGCACGTGATTTTGTTTTAGACCTCCATTAATTATTTGGAAAATTTATGCCCTGCCTCCCCAGAGGCCTTCTCCAAGTAGCTCCCAAAGCTAAAACCAGATGGAACTCCTATGGTAAGAGCCTTGATGACAATATGTGTTTTAGCCTGGCATGTAAAGGATCAGAAGGTAGGCACCAGGCCAAGTGAAGGCTTTATAGAGGTGAGGTGACACCAGTGAAAAAGCTCCCTTTCTGGTCACAAACTGGTCTGAGCTGACAGTACGGGAAGGGATGGTTCTTCAAGTATCCAGTTCATTTATTGGTGGGTGTGGTAGACAGGGCTGTCTGAAGGTACTGAGAAGGATCGCACTTAACGTTCCCTCTGAGGAAAGTCTAAGCAGACAAAATTCTTTGTTGGGGAAAGAGATTTGAGCACCAATTTCAGACTAGGATCTCGAAGACTCAGGTTCAAATCCTTACTCTACCATGGAAGCTTGCTTGTTAACCTGGACCAGGCATACATTCTCAGTTTACCCTACCACACAGGGTTGTTGTGAGACTAAAATGGATGAGAGAAGGAGCTTTGGGGCTCCATTGGGGAGAAATGAAGTGAATAAATAAATAAATACATACATCCTGTCCTTATATATATTTGAATTTTGGTGCCACAAGATACTATGCTTGCCATAATTGATTCGGCTCAAGAACTGGCAGTCAGAAGACACTGGCCATGGCTGACTGGCTGCTTGGCAAAGTCCCACCCACATCAGCCCCGGTCAGGGTTTTCAGCTCAGTCTGCTCCAGTCCTCCAACAGGAGAGGACAGCTCAGTCTGGAGTGTGAGCGCAGGGACAGGCCCTCAAGGCTGAGGCAAGTGAGAGAAGCCCTTTTCTGCCCCCTCACACCATCCCCTGGGCCTCCTATGAGGGGACTAGGCCCAGAGAAGGCCTTTTCCACCCCCCACACGCCATCCCCTGGGCCTTCTATGGGGCACTAGGCCCAGAGAAGGCCTTTTCCACCCCCACACGCCATCCCCTGGGCCTTCTATGGGGGCACTAGAAGCCCAAAGAAGGCCTTTTCCGTCCCCCACCCGCCATCCCCTGGGCCTTCTATGGGAGGACTAGGCCCAGAGAAGGCCTTTTCCGTCCCCACCCGCCATCCCCTGGGCCTTCTATGGGAGGACTAGGCCCAGATAGGGCCTTTTCCGTCCCCCACCCGCCATCCCCTAGGCCTTCTATGGGGCACTAGGCCCAGATAGGGCCTTTTCTGCCCCCCACACACCATCCCCTGGGCCTTCTATGGGGCACTAGGCCCAGAGAGGGCCTTTTCTGCCCCCCACACGCCATCCCCTGGGCCTTCTACGAGGGGCACTAGGCCCAGAGAGGGCCTTTTCCACCCCCCACACGCCATCCCCTGGGCCTTCTACAGGGGCACTAGGCCCAGAGAGAGGCCTTTTCCGCCCCCACACGCCATCCCCTGGGCCTTCTACGGGGGCAGTAGGCCCAGAGAAGGCCTTTTCCATCCCCCACATGCCATCCCCTGGGCCTTCTATGGGGGCACTAGGCCCAGAGAAGCCATTTTCCATCCCCACACACCATCCCCTGGGCCATCTATGGGGGCAGTAGGCCCAGAGAAGCCATTTTCCATCCCCCACACCATCCCCTGGGCCTTCAATGGGGGCAGTAGGCCCAGAGAAGCCCTTTTCTGCCCCTCTTCCCTTCCTTTCCCCCTTTTCCTTTCTTCCTCTCTACTTTCTTTCACTCTTCCCCTTATTCCTTCCTTCCTTCCTTCCTTCCTTCCTCCCTCCCTCCCTCCCTCCCTCCCTCCCACCCTCCCTCCCTTCCACCTCCTTCCCTTCCTTTCTAGGGCCCGTTGACTTCCACCACAACGGGCTTTGCTCCCTAGTAAATAGATAAATAAATACAGTTTAGTGGAATTGCTTCCCAACACATCACAGTTAATCACCCAACAAAGGTAAATTACAGGTAAGCAATCTTTATTTTGTCCGGATACTTGAAAATGTGCTTCATACCTACCACATTTGATATCTGCATTTGACAGTATGTGGTATTTGTTTCTGTTTGTTTTAAACAATTGTATTCTGTCTTACTCTGAGAACTTCAAACTTAGCAATCAAAGAAGAATTAAAAACTAGGTGTACCATTAATCTGACTATTAATACAATATGAATATATGCATCCCATTAAGTTAAGTTAAGTCACATGTGTTGATTCCAATTCTGTGAAAGCAGAGTGTAGAAGAACTAAGTGAACAGTGAAAACTGCAAATCCCCCATGAATTTTTATGCTGGAAACCATAGCCACAGAATGAATTT
This sequence comes from Gekko gecko, assembly GCA_029375565.1. Taxonomy (NCBI): domain Eukaryota; kingdom Metazoa; phylum Chordata; class Lepidosauria; order Squamata; family Gekkonidae; genus Gekko; species Gekko gecko. The sequence continues at coordinate 196,104,721 of JAPDNY010000004.1, forward strand.
AAAGGCATGAAGTACATTGGTTTGTCAATTCTGAAGCATCCTTATCTTTGTGGTACTATTTCATTTTAAAGTCTGTTTGTAGTGAAGGTAGGCCATGGCAAGCATAACAGACAACTGGAGGGGAAATGTTTAGAACCAGAGTCCCCCACTGTTATGTCCTGACTAGTGAATCAACTCTATTCTTTCTTATGTTAAGCTTCGAGTCAGGACAAGGCTTGTAAGCAGTGTTTTAAGCTGAGTTGGTGTGAGCTAGCTCACAGATTTTCAGTCTCCGGCTCACACATTTTTGTCTTAGCTCAGGAAGAATGGCTCCAGAGCAAACTGATTTATGCAGTAGCCAAATTGCTCGCTCACCACTTTAATGCCAGTCGCTCACAAAGTAGAATTTTTGCTCACAAGATGCCACGGCTTAGAGGGAACATTGCTTGTAAGCCTCAAAAATCCCATTGGCTGATTGTAATCTTGTAAATATTGTAGCCAATCAGAACTGTATAAATAGTTATGGAGGGAACAGACCTCATTGGTGTTTATCTCGCTAATGTTATTGGACGTTAACTTATGAAGGGGCGTGGCTTTGATAGCCCGCACGGTTTAAAAAGGAAGCCGCGCTTCACTGCTTTGTGTGTGTTGTCTGATCGTCTGTTTTGCTGTTTAATAAAACTGAAATCACTTCTGAAATCACTCTCTTTGTTAAGTTGCATACTTAACACCCACCTTTTCAAGCCTGCCAGGTACCTTTGGAATTCTGACATAGCATGGTGGCTGCATTTGCAGAATAGCTGCCACAAAATGACTGCCAGAGCTTACCTTCTGTCACACAGACCCTCGTGCTGTGGGGGCGGCTGTGGCCAAAGCAACATTTTCATAAGATCTGTACAGTCAATCAAATCTCCAATGCCCAATCAGAAGCCTTGCTGGGAAAAGAAAACATGTCAGCATGTACCATGGTCTCCATGGCCACCACATTGGTGGACCCCCGGTTTAGATGAATAATACCAGTTTTCATGCTTGTCATTCAGAAGTAAGTTTGTAAAAAATGTGGTATCTTTGGCAAGCAGCCTTTACAAACATGGGCAAGTCTCCACTGAATTGTGTGCAGTGACATCGATGGTGGATCAAATAGTCTTTTGCAAACTTTTGATTTCTAATATCAATGACGAGACTGCCGGCATAACCGCCTTAGGCCCTGAGGATTGTTCGGAGACAGGTAGGTGTATTAATATTTTAAATAATGTTAAATACATAGAAGGATGTCAGCTACCATCACTTGAGCTGTGCTTAAACTACCCAGTTTTCGTGAACTCATTTTGCTGCTCCTTGAGGGGTGTGTTTGCTTATTTGTTGGCATTTCCTCAACTCACACTCCTGTGTTTGCCAAGTTGGATCTGACTGGCAACACAGCACTGTGAAAGCTCCTGCACCTTGAGATCCCCAGTTGGCAGGCATCACCAAGGGTTGCCAACCTCCAAGTGGGGCCTGGAGATCTCCTGCTGTTACTGTTGGATCTCCAGACTATAGAGATCAGTTCCCCCAGAGAAAATGGCTACTTTGGAGAGTGGACTCTATGGCATTATACCTTCCTAGGTGCCTCCTCTCCCCAAACCCTGCCCTCCCCAGGCTCCATGCCCCAAATCTCCAAGTATTTTGCCAACCAGACCTGCCAACCCTATACCAGGCCCATAGTTAGGATTCTGTGGCTTGTGGGGCAATTTTTTTTTTCTGGTGGGGCTGAAGTTCTCAGTGCAGAAAGCCATTTAGCCAATAGAAAGCTGTTACCAGGAGAGATCTCTACACTGCAAGCTGTCAACCACTTTAGATGACAGTTCTCAGCTGCTGCAAGTTAATCACTTCTGCCAGCCGAAGCAACCATTAATAGCAAGCTGGCAGGTGGGGGTGATGACTTCCATAGTCAAGAAAGCTAACACTTAGGCAGAAAAACTCTCTTAAAGGAGACCAGTTTCTTGACACAGAGTTAGAAGGGATCCTAGAGGTCACCTATTCCAACCTCCTTGCTCAGTGCAGGAATTAGTCAACTACAGCACTCCACTCTGCTTAAAAGAGCACATGCTTTTAAAAACAAAATATTTTAAATGATTGAAAAAAGCATTTACAGGAGAAATTCTTGTGGCACTGTGCCTTTAAGAAAGGGGGAGGAGCCCCCCAAAGCCCCACCATGGCTAGAGGGCCTGCCCTATGCCCAAATAAATCCAGGAAGGGGACAAGTATCAGTAACCTGTGGAAGTAATGGGCCAAGTGGTGTTTTGTGTGTGTCCTTTTAGGTGTGAATATTCATCTCTCCGTGTGTGTGAATTTCTCTGAAATTGCTAGTGGTGATGACCTGAAAACCAATGGGAAAATTTTGCCCAACTCTGGAAAAAAAATGGTATTAGGTGCTGGTGCCCTCTGCTCTTCTAAAGTTAAGGTGGGGCTTTTAGTTCTCCCAAAGCATAGATACAATTACAATCATATAAGCACAATTAAGTCCAATCGTAGGCCGAGGACAGACTGGCAATTTGCCCCGGGAAGGGACCCGGGCTGACAACGACTCAATATCGGAATAAATGGAATGTTCACACAGGCAAATCTGCCTGGCGTCCCCCACCCATAGCCTACCGGTGCTGTCGCGCTTCACTGCCGAATTAAAAAAACACCTGATAAAAGCCGTCGCAAATCCAAAAGCCTGCGTTCGTCGCACGTTTCTCCGCTTCTGGGGAGTCTGAACGCGCAGGTGAAAAGCCGGGCGGAAGCCACGTTGGGCATGAGGCAGCAGCACTGTGATTGGCTGCACTCCGCTCCACTGCCCAATGTGGTGCTGGCATTGCAGGACAAAAACAAAAACAAAACGGCAAAATGCGCTTATGCGCATGAGCGCATGAGCGCTCATGCGCACATACACCCATACACCCACAGCCGAATTAATGGGGAAATGGCGAATATAGCACACACCTCCGGCGCGGCAGTCTGAACATTCCCGCGCGCCTCCGTCCCATATCTTCTGGCAGTGGCCCCCGCTGTGTGGATGGGAAAACCCGGTATAGTTTAATCCGGGTTTTTTTTGCCGCGACTGACTACCGGGGCAAATTGCCAGTCTGTCCTCGGCCGTAATGTAGAAAGGTTTCTTCTTGAGATGAAGACATATGAAGAATGTTAAACGAAGAATCCGGATATTAAGAACTTTGTTTCGAAAAACTTCTTCAGTAACTAAAACAATATATCTTCAGATAGGTTATATGTACTCTTGTGAGTTACAGCAACACATCTCACAAATGGGCAGCTATTGACCGCACATCTCAAGAAAAGCTCAAGGCTTTATATCACACTTCCTTCCATAATCAATGGATATCTAATTTGTTTGTATTTGTATAAGAATCTTTGTTATTTGTTTATGATAAAATACACTTAGACTTTTCATATATGAGTTTACTCTTTATAATATAGTTCTGTACACGGTATAGTTTCTTTTTCTTCTCAAACGTGCTTGTGCAAGCAAATGAGCCCGCAACTCGCATGTGCTGTTCAGGGCATTTTTGCGCCTCAAGACCAGCCTGTCCTGGGTGCTGCCTGCCAGACACCAAGCCCTCCTGGATTCCTACCAAAGGCTGCTGTCAGGGTGGGGTGCACCCTGCAAGGAGTGCCATGGCATGCTGGATCACTACACCACTCAAGTGAAGAGGCGCCTTCTCCAATTCTCTGGGTGGAAAGGAGCCCAGGGGAGCAGCAGCGATGGGTGGCCTTTGCAGAGGCGCAGGAGATGAAGAGTGCTGTGACTCTGAGCCTCTGCCTGCACTCTTGGAGGACGAGATGGGTGGTGGTGGGGAAACATTTGCTTTTCCACCAGCTGCACCATTTGGCAACTCCCGCCATTTTCTTAGGTCATCTTGGTGGTGACTGCGTTCCGTCAGGCTGAAGTTCAAGTGGGCCATTCCAGCAAGCACCTTCCTGTCCCTGGGGAAGGAGTTCTGTGTGCAGCCTAGCAGGGTTATGGCACGGCAGCCTGATTGTTGGTGCCAACGGTTGAGCAGCTCATTTTCCCTTCATTTATGTCCTCATGGGCTTGTAACTTTAAAAAAGGAAGAGTTGCCCTTCTTTGTGTAGTGGTTAAGTGCGCGGACTCTTATCTGGGAGAACTGGGTTTGATTCCCCACTCCTCCACTTGCACCTGCTGATGCGACCTTGGGTCAGTCACAAGCTCTGGCACAGCTGTTCTCTCAAGGACAGTTTCTGTCAGAAGTTCTCTCGGCCCCACCTACCTCACAGGGTGTCTGTTGTGGGGAGGGGAAGGGAAAGGAGTTTGTAAGCCGCTCTGAGATGCCTTTGGGCAGTGAATGGCAGGGTATAAATCTAATCTCTTCTTCTTCTTCTACCTCACAGGGTGTCTGTTGTGGGGAGGGGAAGGGAAAGGAGTTTGTAAGCCACTCTGAGACTCCTCTGGGTAGTGAAGGGCGGGGTATAAATCTAATCTCTTCTTCTTCTTCTACCTCACAGGGTGTCTGTTGTGGGGAGGGGAAGGGAAAGGAGTTTGTAAGCCACTCTGAGACGCCTTTGGGCTGTGAAGGGCAGGGTATAAATCCAATCTCTTCTTCTTCTTCTTCTTATGAGATGTAAAGGTAAACAATCCTGTACAGCTGGACTGCAGTGCAGGTAAATAGAGGCTGGGTTGTTATGCATACTCAGAGGTCTGCTTGGACGTAAGTCCCATTTTATTCAATGAGGCTTACTCCCTGGAAAGAGTTCTTAGATTACAGCTTCAGTGAGTCTGATCCCACCCCAGGGATTAGGCAGATCAGGGCTCTTTCTGTAGCAGGAACTCCTTTGCATATTAGGCGACACACCCTAATGTAGCCAATCTTCCAAGAGCTTATAATTGCCCCTGTAAGAAGAGCTCTGTAAGCTCTTGGAGGATTGGCTACATTAGGGGTTTGTCACCTAATATGCAAAGGAGTTCCTGCTACAATAAGATCCCTGAGGCAGATCAAGATGGGTAGGTGGCCTGGAAAATACTACTACTACTACTACTACTACTACTACTACTACTACTACTACTACTACTACTAATGATGATGATGATGATGATGATGATGATGATGATGATGATGATGATGTCCCTTTAACAGAGTTTTAACTAATGAAAACGGCCTACTTGGAAGTAAGTCCCATTTTATTCAATGGGGCTTACTCCAGAAAGAACTCTTACGTTACAGCCCTAGGGAGACTGACCCAGCCCCAGAGTTAAGCATACCACCTTTCCTATTGATCTTAATAGGTGAATGACATCTTCACCGTAGTCAGTGGGAGCTTAGAGTGCGAGGTTACAACAACCATCCTGTGAAGCAGGTGAGGTTGAGTATGCCAGTAGGGACTTGAACCTGGGTCTCTTAGGTCCAGCACTATAGTTAAACACTTGCTGACTGGGAAAAAAAAACCCAGCCATGACCAGGTTTTCTGTCCCAATACCTCTTGGTGCAGTATGAAAGCTATTTTATGTGGTCTCACCCTGTTTAGCCTGCATAGTAAAATGGAGCTTGTCTGCCGCGACCACCACTGACATCTGACAGTTTACGAAGACCGAGCCAGACCCCCCTGGGCCCCCCAATTACAGCCCGACCCCAATCGTCTTGGACATCTGAAGAAGATTAAGAAGCTGATTGTACACCGAGGAACGAAACTCTAGCCCTTTAATATGTTGTTATATCTTGGTGGACGTGAGAGAAAGCGGCTGCTTTTTGGACAGAGATTCATAATGAAATCCAGAAGATCCTGAAATGTACTTTGAAAAAAGAGCCAGAAATGTTACTTTGAGGTCTTAAAATGGAGGAAGTTAATGTGACAAAGAGAAGCAGAAGGGCCCGGGTGGGCCGGGCCCGCCATTTGCGGGGACGGGCGGGGACGGCGAGGTCGCTGGCCGGGAAGGGGCGGGGGGCCGGGTGCGTGACCGGAAAAGTAAAGACGCACCTCCCCCCCCTTCCCCAGCCAATAGAGGGCAGGGGGTGGTCAGGGAGGGGGAGGCATTAAAAGGGGAAGGGAAGCTGCTCCCCCTCCCCACTTGACCACGAGGCGAGCCCGGTTGAAAGTAGCCATTGCCCCTTACAGGTAAGGCTGGGCCCCTACCGGGGGGGGGGATGCCGGCGGCTGGGGGAGGAGGGAGGGGGGAAGATGGATGGCTCGCCTCTTCCCCCCTGCATCCTGCCCGCGACCGGGTGCGGCTGCCGCGGCTGGGCCCGGCCATCAGCAGCCGGGTCCAGGGGCACTCAGGCACTCCCCGCCGCACCCGCGCTGGACCTCCGGCGCCCCTCCCGGTCCGCGCGGGGCTACCTTGGGCCCGGCCCGGCCGCTGGGCCGACGACGGGGGGGGTGGGGCGCGGCCTGCCGCCTCCCGGCCCGCTGGCTCGGGCGCAGACACGTCCCGGCCGCGGGCCGACAACGGAGGGGGTGGCCGGTTGCCTCCACGGCACGCAGGCTTCTTGCGCGGCTCTCGGAGCCGGGCGGGGGACGGCTCCGGGGCGCGCATTGGGGGGGGCTTCGCCGACCCCCTGCTGGCCCGGGCCGGGCCAGTGGGCCTGCCCGGGCCATGGGGTTGCGCGGGGGGCCGCTTCCCAGGCCCTGGAGCCCGCCCCGCCGCCCCGGGGCCCAGAGCAGAAGCGGGGGATGGGCCGCCGCCTTCTCGCACGGGCGCCGGGCCAGCGAGCCGCCCATCCGGGGCCCTCGGGCATGCCCCGGCGCTTGGGGGGGGGCGCGGCCTGCAGACTCCTCAGCCCGCCGGCTCCGGGCGCGGCTCTCGGAGCTGGGCGGCGGACGGCTTCGGCGCGGGCTTTGGGCCTGCCCGGGCCATGGGGCGGCGCGGGGGCCGCTCCCTAGGCCCGCGGGCGGCGGACGGCTTCGGCGCGGGCTTTGGGCCTGCCCGGGCCATGGGGCGGCGCGGGGGCCGCTCCCTAGCCCGCGGGCGGCGGACGGCTTCGGCGCGGGCTTTGGGCCTGCCCGGCCATGGGGCGGCGCGGGGCCGCTCCTAGGCCCGCGGGCGGCGGACGGCTTCGGCGCGGGCTTTGGGCCTGCCCGGGCCATGGGGCGGCGCGCGTCTCGGCGCCTGGCTGGGGAAACGCGCCGGGGACTTCGCCTGCTCTGCGCTGCCCGCTCGGGTACCGACCGTCTCTCGGGAAGCGCCTGCCCTGCACGAGCGCTTGTCTTTCGGGCAGCAGAAATGGCCATCTGTCTGCACCTCTCTGAAGAGGCTTCTTCACGTCTCCCCTTTTTTCTTCTAACCTCTGTGAAGTTTGTTACCTCAACAATATCGTACTTTCCCAGAAGAGACAAAAAAAAAAAAAAAAAATAAATAAATGCAGACACAGCATGATTAAGAGGAAGAGCCTTGCAAAAGAAACCTTTGTGTAGAAACGAAGAAGTACCAGCACTGACAGGACAGCTGAGTCTAGGGTTGCCAGCCTCCAGGTGGGGCCTGGGGACCTCCCACGTTTACAATCGATCTCCACCTGACAGAGGTCGGCTCCCTGGAGAAAATGGCCACTTTGGAGGGCGGACGCTGTGGCATCCTACCATGCTGAGGCCCCTCCCCTCCCCAAGCCTCTCCAGAGTCCACCCCCAAAGTCTCCAGGTATTTTCCAGCCCAGACCTGGCAACCCTAGCTGAGGCAGGCATATAAAACTGAACACTAATTCTAATGAAGTTGAGGTTTTGATATTTATGGAAAACTGGGAAGGATGTAGATACAGCTACTTGGCATTTATAAAATATCAGCTTCGGCAGATAAGGAGAAAATTGAAAATTAGCTGTACTAGCATTCATTAAAATCGCAGGCGGTCCCCACTTCCGCTTGCAGCTGTTACCAGGCAATGGCAGACCACCTCTGTTCATCTCTCCGCCTCGAAAACCACACAGGGTTTGGGCTTACTTGCAGCTGAGCGTCATTCTCAGGACACATTTATGGCGCGCTCCGGCCGCTCGCACATGCCTTCTAGCCATTGGGGGCGGGTAAAAGGGAACTGGGGGGTTTTAACGTGTTGTGTTTTGGTGTCCTGAGCAGGTATGAGGCCCCCATCACGCAGCACACGGCGCACGGGCACTGTGGCTGGGGTAACACCCCGGTCAGCACCCAAGGGGCGAGCACGGCCCGCAGCAGTCGGGCAATTGGTGAGAGCGACGGCGAAAAGGAAGGCGGTCCCGCCCGGCGCAGATGGGTCTGAAGGTGCTGCGGAGCTCGCCGACACCATGCGGGACCTTCAGCAGGCTTTTGATCAACTCTCGGAAAAGGTGGCCAAGATGAGCCAGGAGCCGGCGGCCAAACGAACCCGGAAGGCTGGGGCAGAGGGAAGCTTAGCCCGGCAGCGAGGGGGCTTCCTCCAGCTCGGCCAGTCATCGGGCTTCACGGCCTGCAGCACGCACCGCAGACGGGGGTCATGAGAGGGGTAGCTCGGGCTCCTCCGCGCACTCACGAGATGAGGCAGAGGGCGCGGGCTCCTCAGGTGAGGGTGCGACTGCAGGGCGAAGTGCGCGGCCGCCGAGCGATTACTGGGCAGCAGCGGCCCAGGTGCCAGGGCTGCCAGCTTGGGCCATACACCGCAGGGCGCTGGCGGCACAAGCCAGGCAGAAAGCCGGGCGGGGCCCTGGGGTGGTATGGGATAACGTTGACGTCTCTGACCCTTCTACAATCCTATCCACGTACTTGAATGGAGAGGAGCCGCCGGGGCTCCATTTATCTGAGGAACTGCGGGACAGCATTCTGGACGGGTATTATGTTAATGTCTTCACGTTGCTTCACAAACGGGGGGCGGAGGCCCGCACGGTGAAATCTGACAAGAGGGAGAAGAAGGAGAAGACCGAGGAAGCGGAGCGCACCTTCCTCAACTGGGTGTCCGGTTACCTGGTGTATGCGGGGGTTGTCGCCACCGCGTACCCGGACAGGGGCTGGCACCTGCTCAACCACATGAGCAACGTGGTCGAGGCGAGGGTCTTGGCTGGCGAAGGGCCGGCTATAGACTACGACGAGACCTGCCGTAAACTGGCGTCACTCAATGACAGGGCTCGATGGGACTTGCTGCAGGACAAGGTTTGGCTCAGGGAGGTCGGCCCATGCATTAAAGGAAAAGGGGAGGTAAAGACAGATCGCTGGGCCGTGCGCAAGGAACGGGCGCGGGGGGTCTGCTGGGAATATAATCAGGGCCGGTGTCGCCGGGCACGGTGCAAGTTCCACCATAGCTGCGAGGTGTGCGGGGGCGGGCACGGGCGGGTGTATTGCCCACGGTCCGCCGGCACCCAGCAGCCCTTTCGGGGTGGAAAACCCTTCTCCGGTGGTGCCAACACAAAAGGGGGAGGGGGTCATCAGGCACCGCAGCCCCTTCTGCTTCCAGACGTTAGTGCTCCACAGGACTGGTGGTCATTGGCGGCCACCCCGGTTCGGGTGGAAGCCCTGAGACCCCTCTTGGCGCAATACCCCTCGAGGGAGGCCGGGCACTATATCCTGGAGGGGTTCACGAAGGGTTTCCCCATTCCCGCCTGCGGCCCGCGCATAGCTACTGATTCCAACAACCTGAAGTCAGCCAGGGAGATGCCTGAGGTGGTTGCTGCAAAACTGCAGAAAGAATTGGCGGCGGGGCGTATTGCGGGCCCATTTAGCACGCCCCCTATGGACCACCTGCGAGTGTCCCCCTAGGGGTGGTGCCGAAGAAAACACCAGGCGAGTATCGCCTTATTCAGCATCTCTCGTACCCGAGGGGATCTTCGGTGAATGACGGTATCCCCCCTGAGCTTTGCTCGGTCAAATATGCTTCCTTTGATCACGCAGTGGGACTAGTCCGGGCTTGCGGGCAAGGGGCGCTCATGGCCAAGTGTGACATTCAGTCGGCATTCCGACTGCTCCCGGTAAGCCCCGACTCCTTTTCGTTGCTGGGTTTCAAGTTCCAAGGGGCATGGTACTTTGACAAGGCCATGCCTATGGGTTGCGCAGTGGCCTGCGCGGCATTTGAGACATTTAGTACTTTTCTTGAATGGGCGGTGAAGTCGAGGACCGGGCTTACGGGGATTACTCATTACCTGGATGACTTCTTTTTTGTCGGCCCTGGGAATGACGAGACTTGCGCGGAGTCCCTGCGAGCATTTCAGCGGCTTGCTGAAGAGCTCGGCGTCCCATTGGCAGCAGACAAGACTGAAGGGCCGGCCACTAGTTTAACGTACCTGGGTATCCAATTAGACTCGGTAGCTGGGGCATCCAGGTTGCCAGAGGACAAACTCTTTGCCCTCCAAGCGCTCATTTCCTTGGTTAGGGCACGGGCGAAGTGCACGTTGAAGGAACTGCAGTCACTGATGGGGCATTTGAACTTTGCTTGCCGGGTCGTGTCGCCCGGCAGGGGTTTCTGCGCTAGGCTGGCCAGAGCGACGGCTGGGGTCAGGGCGCCACATCACCGGGTACGGGTGACCAGGGGTATGAAGGAGGACTTAGGCGTGTGGCTCCGGTTCCTGGAGGGCTACAACGGGGTTACCATTTGGCAGCACCCGATGGATTTGCAGGATGCCATCCAGATCCACTCTGATGCAGCGGGCAGCGCTGGGTTCGGCGTCTACTATGACGGCAGGTGGTGTGCACGGCCCTGGCCCAAGGAGTGGGAGGGTTCTGTAGTGCTCAAAGATCTCACCTTCTTGGAACTCTTCCCAATACTGGTGGCGGTGATCATTTGGAAGGATCTCTTTCGGGACAAAAGGGTGCGGTTTTGGTGCGACAACCAGGCGGTGGTGCGGGTGGTGAACAAGCAAACGTCCAAGTCTGAACGGGTGATGCGGTTGGTTCGCTGCCTGGTGCTGGCCTGCTTGGCTGATAACATTACATTTTCTGCACGCCATGTGCCAGGCGTGGATAATAGCATAGCGGACGCTTTGTCTCGCCAACAGGAGGAACGTTTCCGCATACTGGCGCCAGGAGCCAACCGCGTTTCAGACCCCTTTCCGGAGGAGCTGTGGGAACTTGGGAAGGTACAATAAGGCGGGGCATCTATGGGTCCATCGCCCCCTCCACTCTCGCCAAGTATGCGAGGGCTATCGACGCCTTTTTTGACTTTACTGCGGGATTCGGGGGCCCGCAGACCTTGCCGGTGGAAGGGGACTGGGTGCTTCGCTATATGGCATGCCTGCAGGACGGCGGGTTCTCCCACAGTACCATCAGGGGTCGCATGGCGGCCATCACATTCTTTAGCAAGGCGGAGGGGTTTACGGACCCGTGCCATTCATTCCAAGCCCATAGAGCAGTTGAGGGCTGGCGGAGGCAAGCCGCACGGCCTCCAGATCACAGACGGCCCGTGACCTTCGAGGTGTTGAAGGGGATTTTGCGGGAGCTTCCAGTGCTGTGTTGGTCCCGATACGAGGCTGCACTCTTTGAGACTGCATTCGTCTTGGCCTTTTTTGGGGCCTTGAGGGTTGGGGAACTGGTGGCGAGCTCCAAGATCTTGTTCACCAACACACCCCTGGGTGTTCAGGACGTTCACCTCGGGAAAAAGGGGATGTCATTGTATATTCGGAGGTCAAAGACAGACCAACTGGGAAAAGGGCGCGCCTGCACTTGGGGCCACTACCGGGTGGCCCGTGTCCCGTGCAGACCACTCGAGCCTTTTTAGCAATGCGTCCTGAAGGCGGTGGCCCCCTGCTTATCCATAGAGACGGGGCCCCATTGACCAGGTATCAGTTTACGGGGGTTTTCAGGTTGGCTCTGGGGGCTCTGGGCTTACCGGGCAAGGAATTTGGGCCTCACTCCTTCAGGATTGGGGCAGCCACCACGGCTGCGGACGTCGGCCTGCCGGAGGTACGCATACGGGCTATAGGCCGCTGGCGCTCTACGGCCTTTAGGGCATACATCAGGCCACAGCCGGAGTCCAGCCAGTGACCGGCTTTCTGACTCCTCAGTTCCAGGACAGAGGTACAGGACTGTCTGGATTTTTGGGCACAGCATCGTTCATCGGGCAGGTTTGTATGCATCCTCATCAGGCTGGGGCAAAGACTTGGGCTTGGGAGATGCGGCACACATTACATGGATGGCGCAGCGAGGCATGCGATGGAGGTCCCTGTTGCCCTGGTTGGGGCGCGTCGCAGCGAGGCGCCACCCTCCCGATGTTCTGCTGATACAGCTGGGGGAAAATGATTTGACTGAGTGCCCCGGAGTGGCTCTCGAGCGCCAGGTACTGGCCGACCTGGCCGTAGTGCGTGAGATTCTGCCCGGCACGGTCATCTTCTGGTCGGATTGGTTGGAACGGAGGTCGTGGCGAGGCGCAGCTCATCCCAAGAAGGTGGACGTGGCAAGGCGGAAGGTGTCCGGCAGGCTGGGCCGGGTCGTCGAGTCGGCAGGCGGTATCTGGATTCGCCATCCAGACATATCTCACAAGATGGAGGCCATGTTCCGAGCGGATGGCGTACATCTATCGGCCTGGGGAATGGATGTCTGGTTGCACGGAATCAGGCATAACTTGCTTTCTTGGCTGCAGCTGTAAGGGCGTTGGCGGGAACAGGACCAATGGGGGTGTCCTGTTCTTGTGGCGGTAACAGCATGGGGCCGGTTCTGTTGGCGGAATTTTGCCTGCGAGCCAATTCCGGAGCTGGGGACCCTTTAAGGGTCTTGGCGTGAGGGCTGAACGGAGCTGGCTAGCTCAAGGAATAACAGTGCTTGCCCTCACAGCCAGAGGGCAGGGGAGCTCACAAAGGGGCAAGCGTCCGTGTGAATTCCGATAACCTGCCCTCCCGCCTTCTCTACCCATGCCGGCTGGCTGGGTAACGGTTAACTCGGTTGGCACATGGGCCAGCCGATAGGTCGGATCCGGTGGACCCATGCTGTGCCAATGCTCTACAGCTGTAACCAATAAAAGTTGTGGCCAAGTTTATCCACCTAATTTTCCAAAGAAACTGGTTGTGTGAGTTCATCCAAAGGGGGGGGGTGTATTAGGAGCCGACCTCGGGGTCCCAGGTAAGACATGGAACCGCAAGCAGAAGGGCCCGGGTGGGCCGGGCCCGCCATTTGCGGGGACGGGCGGGGACGGCGAGGTCGCTGGCCGGGAAGGGGCGGGGGGCCGGGTGCGTGACCGGAAAAGTAAAGACGCACCTCCCCCCCTTCCCCAGCCAATAGAGGGCAGGGGGTGGTCAGGGAGGGGGAGGCATTAAAAGGGGAAGGGAAGCTGCTCCCCCTCCCCACTCGACCACGAGGCGAGCCCGGTTGCCCACCCATCCCTCCCCAGGTATTATAGTGCTGGGGTTTTTGATGTTTGGAAGTGAGGGAACGCAGGAGGGGTGTTTACTGGGGCTTTGTAGGTATGGTATTCTTAGTGTTTATTTACTGTTCTTGCATTGCACAATCTGTCACAACTTTCGGCGGTAACAGCATGGGGCCGGATCTGTTGGCGGAATTTGGCCTGCGAGCCAATTCCGGAGCTGGGGACCCTTTAAGGGTCTTGGCGTGAGGGCTGAACGGAGCTGGCTAGCTCAAGGAATAACAGTGCTTGCCCTCACAGCCAGAGGGCAGGGGAGCTCACAAAGGGGCAAGCGTCCGTGTGAATTCCGATAACCTGCCCTCCCGCCTTCTCTACCCATGCCGGCTGGCTGGGTAACGGTTAACTCGGTTGGCACATGGGCCAGCCGATAGGTCGGATCCGGTGGACCCATGCTGTGCCAATGCTCTACAGCTGTAACCAAAAAACGTTGGGGCCCAGTTTATCCACCTAATTTTCCAAAGAAACTGGTTGTGTGAGTTCAACCAACGGGGGGGGGGGTATTAGGAGCCGACCTCGGGGTCCCAGGTAAGACATGGAACCGCAACATTGTTATGGTATTTGATTTCAACGGCGAGAATGATATATGCTCAATTTTGGAAGCAGGAGAAGATACCAGATAAATGGGAATGGATAAAGAAGATGATTTTTATGGAAGAAATGGACAAATTGACAAAAAAACTTAATGGAAAAGAAGATCAACAATTTTTAGCAGATTGGAAAGACTTTAAAGACTACTTAGAACTGAACTGGGATGTTAACAATAAATTACTTTGCTTTGATAACTATTAAGATCAGAAATATAGTAAGAAATGGATTGTAATTAAAATGTTACCTAAGAGAGAGAAACAGAAAAGGAGAATGTTTTAATAGAATATTTGATTACTGAGTAAGTGTTTATTGTAAGACAATGTTGACTGAAATGATAATGGGGCGGAACATCGTTGGAACCCGGGGGGAGGGGAAAAAAGTTGTGGAAAAGGATATCTTAAGAATTGTCTTTAACTATGGACCATGTTAAAATATCCTGTGAATAAATTTTCTCTACAAAAACCAAATAAATATGTTGTTATATCTATGGTTTTAAATGTGTGTATTAATGGATTTTATATTGTATATTGCACTGTTAATGTTGTATAGTTTTATATGGTTTGTGTAAGCTGCCCTGAGTCAGCTTTGTTGGGAGGGTGGGGGAAAAAAAATCTAATAAATAAATAAATAATACCATGTCATGTTAAACTTCAGAGTTGAACAGTCTGAAAATGTGTGTTGTCTGTTACTTGTTAGAGTGCTCAATATATTCTACATGTAAATACCTTTGCAATCATTCTTATATGATATAGCCCTTGACTTAATGATTTAGAAATATAAGCATGGCAATTGTGTACAGACACGTAACGGACTGCTCTTCACTATGCTAAACTGCCCCCATAACAACAACAAAATATTTCTAGCTATGGGCCTGCTGGTTAGTACTTGGTTGGGAGACCACCAAGGTAGTCGAGGGCTGCTACAGAGAGGCAGGCGATGGCAAACCTCCTCTGGATGCCTCTTGCTTAGATCTGGACGGCTCAGGCTGGACTGATCCCATCAGGTCTCGGAAGCTAAGGAGGGTCGGCCCTGGTTAGTACTTGGATGGGAGACCACCAAGGAAGTCCAGGGTTGTTACGCAGAGCCAGGCAATGGCAAACCACCTCTTGCCTTGAAAACTCTACAGGGGCACTCTAAATCAGCTGCAATTTAACAGCAAAAAAGAAGATTGCTATTGTATATACTGTACGGGAAGCAGAAAGAACTGTTCACAATTAGTTTATAATAGCACTTTGTGTGTGCAGAGAAAGAGAGAGAGAGAGAGAGATCTCCAGGCATGTGTACTTGTTCCACACTTCCAGTGTATCAGACAACTTGTTTGTCAACTCTAATACACTTCAAGGTGATGGAAGGGTAATGAGGCGATGTGCCAAAGCCTATGAAAATCAAGTTGCCATTCCTTAAACCGGGGCGAGGGGGGAACAGCCACCAGAGCTGAATGGCTTTTCACAGAGGCAATCCAGGGGTGTCCGTAACCTGGAGAGTGGAAGTGCCAGCAGCTCCGCGCAGAGTGATTGAAATGTCAGAGCTCCTTCTCCATCAACACAGAAAACTGCTTTGAAGCAATAGCGAGGTTGCGGCAAATCCCCTCATGGACCTTTCTCTGGGGGGGGGGGTGACGACCACGGGAAAATACCCTGGCAATTAAAAAACAACAACACAAAACTGGATTCCTCCCCTATTCTTCAGTGTTTTTAGAAAATGGGCTCAGGTTTTTATTTCAAACTTTTACACACACACACACACACACACACACACACACACACACACACACACCAACATAATAAAAAAGTATTTTGCTTTCTGGAATCTAAAATGGAATCCAAGTTATGAATCCCTCAGATTTAAAGTTCACAACAGGGTAAGTGACTGGCTTGCCCTGGCCCGAGAGGCTGGCAACCGTATAGGGAGAGAGAGAGAGAAACCTTTAATGGCATAATAGTACAACAATTTTAAAAAACAGAACAAAAAACTAGGCACCAATAAATACATATATAAGTAAAGGTAAAGGTTCCTTTGCTCGAAAGCCAGTCAAATCCGACTCTAGGGTTGCGGTGCTCATCTCTGTTTCAAAGCCGAAGAGCCAGCGCTGTCCAAAGATGTTTCTGTGGTCATGTGGCTAGCATGACTAAACACTACGATGCGCAGAACACTGTTACCTTCCCACCAAAGTGGTACCTATTTATCTACTTGCAATTTCTTGCTTTCGAACTGCTAGGCTGGCAGGAGCTGGAACTAGAGATGGGCGCTCACTCCGTCATGCGGCACACTCGGGTCTCGAACTGCTGACCTACTGACCTTCCACAGCCTGCAGTTCAGCATCTTAACCACTTGAGCCACCACAGCATTTATACACATACTAAAAGTCTCCACTAAACAGAACCTATTTGGAATTAATAAAAAGGAGAGAGAAAAGGTAAATCTAAATATTACAGTTTCTAACCCTTAACTTCCATACAAATAATAGATACTCAGCGACAACTGCAGTAATTTCAGGAGATTTGTCAGATAACAAAAAACCCAACATTTTGCAGAAGAAAAGAAGGGGACAGATCAAGGAATGATGTAGCAAAGCATAATGAGAGCAGCGAAAAAGAATATGTGCATAGAGTCAGGTTCATTGTAAAGACAGATACAGACTCTTTCTTTATAAGGAATACCCTTATATGTGCCTGTTGAAATAGCCGAAGGGAAGGGATTGAACCTGGCAAGCATGAAGGCGCTACGGTGTGAGGGGTTTACCAAATTAGAAAATTACTGGGCCACAGAATCTTGTGTGGGAAAAAGACCAAGAAAACGTGGAGAACAGACTCCAGAGCTACTAGCATTAATAACTTGAGCTTCCATGTCCCAAATCCTCCTTTGGACAATCTGAAGAATATCCATTTCATTAGAATTGGCCAAAGAATACAGATCAATACCAATGGATTTGATTTTAGACATTACGAGTTGGGACCAATTTGAGGTGTAAGGGTCTGCAGGGAGGAGGGCAATAAGACCAGGGGGGCTAAAATGGCAACCCTCCATATTCAAGAACAGTGGAGAGTCACACAAGTGCCCCTTCTGGGCACGCAAGCTTTGAGGATACACAGAAGCTCTGTGGCATCACACTCATACACTCGAGATGCCAAGCAGTCTTTAGGAACCCAAGTCACAGCATGATCCATCTGGCCAACAAGGACTCACTGGAGAAGACCCTGATGCTGGGAAAGACTGAAGGTAAAAGAAGAAGGGGACGGCAAAGGATGGGATGGTTAGACAGTGTTATCGAGGCAACGAACATGAAATTGAGCAAACTCCGGAGGACAACAGAAGACAGGGAGGGCCTGGCATGATGTGGCCCATGGGGTTGCAAAGAGTCAGACTTGATTGTGCGGCTGAACAACAACAACAACAAATGCATAGCAAGCCCTGACCTTGATAGCTCAGGCTAGACTGATCTCATCAGATCTCAGAAGTTAAGCAGAGTCATCCCTGGTTAGTACTTGGATGGGAGACCACCAAGGAAGTCTAGGGCTGCTATGCAGAGGAAGGCAATGGGAAACCACCTCTGTTAGTCTCTTGCCCTGAAAACCCTATAGGGATCATTTTCTTTGGAACTGATTGGTTCGCTGCACAGGAGACTTCTCGTAGGAAATAGGCTCACCCCTGACCCTAGATAACACACAGTCCCAGAAGAGTTATAATTTGAAAATCATGCAAACGATTTTGAGCATGCGGCAACGTGATGAATGTCACTGACTGCAGGCGCAAAGAGTAGCACATATATTGTATGCTGTTTCAATGATTTATTTGATTGTGCAAGTGCAGAGAAGGAGGCAAACCACAAAGGATTCTGTGCTTGACAAGCAGGTAATTTTAATTACCCATCCATGCATCAGGGGATAACCTCCTCCAGTGACTGAGAAAATACAGCCGCTCAGCGAAAAACAATTATTGCAAGATGCAACACTCATTGCAATGTCCCTGTAGCACATGAATCAACTTATGCAGAAAAGGCTGGGGAAGGGTGAGGGTGGGGACATTGTGTTGGGGGCAGCATCGCCCGAGCGAGGAGTCACTTCCAGGGAATACCTGGAAACAACAGTGGTAGCTCTAGGAATCAGCAGAAAATCTATGATTTTACTGTATAATTTTTGACAGTTCCTAGAGCTACCACCATCACTTCTAGGTATTTCCTGGAGGTGATGTCATCACCCAGGTGACACTGGCGGAGTTTCTTTTTAATTTTTAAATAATCTTTCATTTTTCTCCCACCGCGGCTCCAAATGAGGGGGGAAGGAATGGGATTTCGGGGCTTGGCAGGCTACCGTAGGGGCAGCGAATGTGTAGGAGCAGAGCACAACCTGCAGGTCCAATTCAAGGTGATCCAGAACAGGGTTTCATCTGGGTTTTAAACACACAATTTGGTCACAGTGAGCTTGGATGACAATCACATTTGCACTGAAGTTTGTGAAATCCCTAGTCTGGGGCCCAGAAAGTCAAATGAATGGAGTTGGTGCAGGAAGGAGACTGGGGGGGGAAGTCATTCCCTCCCTCATCTATCAGGATAGTCCTCCTCGAAACAGAGGCGCAGGGAGTAATAGAACTGAAATGAGTGTTATAACTGAGCATTATAACTAAAACGCTGCCCCAAAAGTGCACATCAAATTTTGTTCCACCGTTTCAGTATTCATGGGATCTCATTTCATTGTGTTTTACACCTTCCCTCAACTCAGTAAAAACAAGGTGATGGTCAAGCAGATATTCAAACCTGAAATGTAGAATTCTGTCCTGAACGATATGCATGCATCAAATTCCATTGTGTGCTCTCTCTCTCTCTCTCTCTCTCTCTCTCTCTCTCTCTCTCTCTCTCTCTAGCATTCACAATTTTCGTGTTACAAACTAGCTGACAAATGGATGAGTCAAACAATGCCTCCGTCAATCACTAGGCCAGGTGAAATGGTGGGCACAGAAACAAGAAACCTTTCTCCTTGTTAAATGTAGCAGCTCTAACTGATCAACAATTTTTTTCTTAAAACCTTATGTATGGTCAAGTCCCGAATCTTTCTGCCACAGTTGCCCCTCTGTACAATCAGTGAATCATATGTGCACAAGTGTGCGCTTGTGTGCGTCAAGTGCCATCAAGTCACTTCTGACTTATGGTGACCCTGTGAATTCATGGCCTCCAAAACATCTTGTCACTGACAGCCTTGCTCGGGTCTTGCAAAGTGGCTTCCTTGACTGAGTCCGTCCATCTCCGGTTGGGTCTTCCGCTTTCCCTGCTGCCTTCCGCTGTCCCCAGCATTATTGTCTTTCCCAGTGAGTCCTGTCTTCTCATAATGTGGCCAAAGTACAACTCAGTTTGGTCATTTTAGCTTCTACGGAATGTTCAGGCATAATTTGACCCAGGGCTTTTTTTTTAAAAAAGCCCACCAGGAACTCATCAGCATAATAGGCCACACCCAACAGCAAGAACTCACTAGCACATTAGGCCACACCCCTGACCGTACAGCTTATTAGCATATTAGGCCACACCCCCATGTTACCAGAAGTGGGGTCATCCAGCCACACCCACCTTTTGCTTCTTATTCCGTTTGTTTGTCAAAACCCAGGGCTTTTTTTGTAGCAGGAACGCCTTTGCATGTTAGGCCACACACCCCTAATGTAGCCAATCCTAACGAGTTTCTGCTGCTGGGTGTGGCTTATTATGCTAATGAGGTCCTGCTGAGCGTGGCCAACTCAGGAGCCAGCCACAACACTGTTCCTGTGTGTCCCTGCCCCAAAATAGCCCTGATTTGATCTGGAAGCCACTTATTTGTCCTTTTGGCGATCCATGGTATCTGTAAGACTCTCCCCCAACACTACATTTTGAATGAGTCCACTTTCTTCCTCTCAGCTTCCTTCATTGTCCAACTTTCATGCCCATACATAGGTGGGAATACCATGGCATGAATCTGATCTTGGTCGCCAGCAACCCATCCTTACTCAAGGTTCTTTTCTAGCTCCTTCAGTGAAATATACAGGCTACTTTTTATACATTGTATTGTGGATTCAAACTGTTTACTAGGCCCCAGATCCTCTCCTTGGCCCTTGGCTATGCATCTCAAGGGATTTAAGCTGTTTTGCTTTGCTCAGGTGTAAACCAGCTGATACATACATAAAAACTAACTGACACAATGCAGCGAAGGCAGTTCAGCTCCTGGACTCCTTGCTGAGACGTGATAATTGTGGTAACCATTGGGACTACAGCACATTACGGATCAATCAAGAGCTAAATGCAATTTTGAAACAGAGAACATTTTTCTTCGCTTACATGAAAGGAAACTGGGGAGGACGGGTGAGAGAGGGGGTAGGATTCTGAAATGGGTAATCTCTTGTTTTTTCTAAATGTGCTCCCAGACTGAGGCCTTCAGTGCCAAGCTTCACCCTGAAGCAAATTGTTATAGCAAAGCTATTAACTTCGAAAAAGAGGGAGTTGTAATGGAAACATTAGCAGGCCAGCTACTAACCTGGGAAAGATGCAACCAAGACAAACCCTTACCCCCCCCCTCAATTTTCTGCCACATCACACTACCATACAGTTTGGCAGGGAATGCTTCCCTATAGCATTACACCACATGTTTTCTTTGAGCAGGTACATTTTTGGGCAATTTTAAATATTCTTTCTTGGCTCCATTTTTTTTGGGGGGGTTTCCACTACTACCAGTACAAAATTCCCCACAGTTTCCCAGTGTTTAGAAGAAGTCTCCTCTGTCCTTGTAACTGAAGATTAGAATGATTTCAGATGCCAAATGACAATAGCAGGTGAATGATAATAGCATGTGTGATTAGATTAGGTGGGATATGCTGAGGAGTAGTAGGTATGGAGAAATCAGCACTGGTAATGAGACAAGAAACCTAGGTCTCAGTTCAATCCAGGAGGATGCGTTGTCTTGAGCTTCATTATCAGTTGCAATTCAGCAGTCTCTCTTTCTTTGAAATACTGGATATAATTATAACTTGTATGTGAATGTAATATGAGCTCATGTGTTTGATGGAATGCTTGGGGGGGGAACTAATCTTGCGTTGGAGTAAATACTGTAAACTGCAAGAATATTCCTTAGACTAGAGGAAGGCTAGTTAGAGGATGGTTAGATCCATCACATTGTCTAGAAGTGGTGGTCAGGTGGCTGAGGAAGAACATGCTGAAGCTTAATACTGATAAGATGGAGTTGATTATGGTTGGGAAGGGTGAGATTCTGGAGGTAGTTATGCCACCCGCCTTGGATGGTGTGACTTTATCACTCACAACCTCAGTTATGAGTTCAGGAGTTCTACTGGATTCAGTTTGTCTGCTAGAAAAGCGGGTAAACCAGGTGGCCAAAAGTGCCTTTTACCAACTTCATATGGCACAAAAACCTACCCCTTTCTTGGACTTTGCCAACTCAGCCTTGCCAATCCACCCTACAGTAACCTTAATGCTGCCTACTGTAACAATTGGTGTCTGGGGCTGCCCTTGAAGACAGCAGGGAAGCTGCACTTGGTGTGCAACATGGCAGCCAGACAGGGCTGGCCCGAGGTTTTTTTGTGCCCTGGGCGGGGCTACCTTCTGGCGCCGCCCTGGCGTGTGCCCGATTACAGGGTTGCCAACCTCCTGCCTCTCTGCCGCCAAGGCTCCCCAGGGTGAGGGAGGGCTCCCCTCCTCCTCCTTCCCCCTCTCACCTGCCACTGGGGCGTGCCGGCAAGCCAGGGAAGGGGCAGGGGTTTAAACCCCCATCCCTTCCATCTGAGTGCTGGCTCGCCGGCACGCCCCGCAGCTGCAGGGCGCACTGGCAAGCCAGGGAAAGGGCACGGGGGTTGGTGGAGATTTTGGCGGGGGGTGAGGGACTTTTGGTGCCCCTAAGGGCTGGCGTGCTCTAGTGAGTGAGCCGGCCCTGCAGCCAGACTGCTGACAAGGGTTAAGCATTTTGAACACCCATCACTCCAAGCTGACCATCCTTAGACTGCCTGTTAATCTGCTTCAGTTCAAGGTGGCGGTGTTAGCCTTCCATGTCCTTCACAACTCAAGACTCTGATATCTTTGAGACCACATCCACCCTTTGCTGCCCATGAGGGAACTCCAGGCAGCAGACCAGTTTTTGTTAGGAGTTCCCCCACTTAGGTCAATAAAGACTTCCACTGCTGAGGCTTACACATTCTCAGTAGCTACACCGGTGGTGTGGGATGCTGGGAAGTCTCGGCACAGTTTTCATAGACTCTATAAAGCAGAGCATTTCTGACAAGCTTCTGGTGGCCCATGAATTAGGTTTGCCACCTCCGGGTTCTTAAGTACCTTGAGATTTGGAGGGTGGAGCCTGAGGAGGGCAGGGTTTGGGGAGGGACTTCAGTAGGGTACAAGGGCACCAAGTCCACCTTCCAAAGCCACCATTTTCCTGAGGTGAACAGATCTCTGTCACCTGGAGGATCAGTTGTAATCTCAGGAGATCTCCAACCACCTCCTGGAGGTTGAGAACCCTACCCATGAATGGATGTAGTGGATACAGTGTATCTAGATTTCAGTAAAGCATTTGACAAAGTTTCTAATTATATCCTTGAGGATAAACTGGTTAAGTGTGGGCTGGATGGTGCAACCGTTGGATGGATTCATGGTTGGTTGAAAAATTATACCCAACGAGTGCTTGTAAATGGCTCTGCGTCTACGTGGAGGGAAGTCTCGAGTGGAGTGCCACAGGGCTCGGTCCTAGGCCCAGAGTTGTTCAATGTTTTTATAAATGACCTGGAGGAAGACATAGAGGGGATGCTTATCAGATTTGCAGATGGCACAAAGCTGGGTGGGATTGCTAATTCTGAAGAAGACAGAGTCAGGATTCAAAATGATCTAGATAGGCTGGAACAATGGGCCGAGACAAATAAAATGAATTTCAATAGAGATAAGTGCAAAATCCTACACCTGGGCACAAAAAATCAAAGGCACAGATATAGAATGGGAGGGACTTGGCTTGACAGCAGCACATGTGAAAGGGATCTAGGTGTTCTGGTTGATCACAAGCTAAACATGAGCCTGCAGCACGATGTGACTGCAAAGAGAGCTAATGCAATCTTAGGATGCATTAACAGAAGCATTGTGTCCAGATCACGGGAGGTGGTAGTTCTATTCTATTCTGCTATGGTCAGGCCTCACCTGGAGTTCTGTGTCCAGTTTTGGGCACCACATTTTAGGAAGGATGTTGACAAGCTCGAGTGTGTCCAGAAGAGGGCAACCAGGATGCTGAGAGGGTTGGAATCCAAGTCTTACGAGGAAAGGCTGAAAGAGTTGGGTGTGTTTAGCCTGGGAAAGAGAAGGCTTAGAGGGGACATGATTGCAGTCTTCAAATATCTGAAGGGCTGTCATGTAAAAGATGGAGCAGATCTATTCTCTCTTGCTCCGGATTGCAAGACTAGATTTAATGAGTCATTACCGGCTAAATATTAGGAGAAACTTCCTAACTGTAAGAGCGGTTCAGCAGTGGAACAGACTGCCTCGGGAGGTGGTGGATGCTCCTTCATTGGACGTTTTCAAGTGGAGGTGATGGGGCCAGGTGCATCTCCCCGGGGAGGTAGTTCCATAATCATGGGGCCGCTACTGAAAAGACCCTGTCTTGCATACCCACCAAAGGAGCTTCCCTGATCCATGGGACACCCAGAAGCTTCTCCCTGGGATCTGAATTCCTTGGCAGGAATTTTTAGATGAAGCCTTGTCATGTTTTGATCAAGCCTTAAATGGTGGGGTATAAGCCTGGTCTTTCTGCATCCTCCCCTGAACTTTGAAATTTCCTCTGAAAAGATAAAATGTTCCCATGGCAAAGCAAAAGGCAATAGTTCACAAACCAGCATCTAGATCAGGGGTGTCAAACACGTGGCCTGGGGGCCGAATCAGGCCCCTGGAGGGCTTCTATCAGGCCGGCAGTGGAACTGGCCCTCTCCTGCTCCCAGTTCTGCTGCCGCATCATCGCTTGCTTCGCCAGACTCTCTCAATCGCTCAGCCATTTCATACTTTAACCTGGGTCCTGCACTCAGAACTCTGAGCATGAGACTTCTGTGGTGAATGTCAATAAATCAAAAGTAGGTTTGCAGCTTACAGATACACACTTGAACGGCATACTCAGGATTGCAACAGCACAGACATTTTGATGCAATAAGTCAGAGCAAGAGGTGTCAGTTCTCAGACACGGTTAAATAAACAAAATGTTGCAAGAGTGCTGATATTTTCAGCATGTTTTTATTTTAAATAATAAAAAAAAACTTGGTGTTTGTGTCCTTTATAAAGTTTATATCTCCGCTACCTGGCATTACCTTTTATGACGCACCTGGCCCGGCCCAACAAGGTCTCATTTATGTCAGATCCGGCCTTCATAACAAATGAGTTCGACACCCCTGGTCTAGACCCTTCCTTCTCGAAATGACTACACTATTATCTATTTGCACTACGCAATAAATAATCATCAAGCATGGCTACAAGCACTAAGACTCCAAGCTCCTTCGAAGGAGACACTGCTCTTTGCAGGAACCACCTGAGCTGAGAAGAACAGTACAGACGGAGTACGGGGAGGGAACTCATCTTTCCAGTGCAGCGGAGGACGGGGGGGAAATAGATCTTGTTATTGAGGACAAGCTATTTATGGAGGTCAATCTGCATCAAGCCTGTTGTGCGGAGAAGACATTGATGTGCATCTTAGGGGGCTTGAAGAAGAGATCAAAAGACGAGCGCAAGAAAATGTGAGTTTCTTTCCCAATATGCAGCCGATCCGTTTTCAATTGTGCCCGGAATGAGGGGCATTACAATTACGGGACAAGAACACGGGAGCAAAAACAATCAGAGTTTCCTTCTCAAATACCTTCTAATGCCCCGTGGAGTGCCAGCCTGAAAGCAAAAACCCTCTCTCCCTTTAGCAGTCCGGCTACTTGGCCAAAAAACGCTTTCAGGCTATATGACCTTTTGCCCAAGCAAGGACATCAAAAAGTGTCTCAAGATTTGATTCGGGCAACAGTGATGGAGAAGTAACGCCACCTCCCAAGAAAGTTTCCGGATCTTATCAAACCACTTTAGCCCTTTTCAGACTTAGGGATGCCGGCCTCCAGGAGGGACCTGGGGATCTCCTGGAATCACGGCTCATCTCCAGACTACAGAGGCCAGTTCCCATGGAGAAAATGGATGCTTCGGAGGGTGGACTCTGTGGCATTGTACCCCAGTGAGGTTCCTGTTCTCCATAGGCTCCATTCCCAAATCCTGGAGAGTTTCTCAACCTGGATCTGGAAACCATATCCCCCCGCCCCCCACCAGTGGCCAGGGAGGGCCTGGCAACCATAGACTTTGCCTTTCCAACTACACATAGTAGTACCAGCTATGTCCGACCTTCCCAATTCATACTTGTGCACATATTTTCCGCACACAGCTTTGACCTGCGTGACTGTGTTCAATCAAAAAATCTGGGGTTCTGTTTCCACATGGAAAATAGGTGCATTCTCCCATTCTCTCAAAATGGAGACCACTCATATTGGAAGGATACTGCATAGTGTGTTCCCATTATGCGCAACCAAGGGTGCCAGAGCCAAATGTCTGAACATGGTTCTGCAGCTTCCCTTGAAATCCCTCAGATATGTTGCCTGAATGGTTACCCCAAATGAGGCCTTATCGGGGTATTTAATGTGAAAGTGTTACTTATGCCACAGGCATAGAGAGCTTTAAAAAGTGATCAGATAGATTGAGGGAGGATAGGTCTATCATGACTACTAGCCATGGTGAATAAAGGGAACCTCCACGTTCAGAGGCAGTCAACCTCTGAATCCAAGTGCCAGGAAGCAACATCAGGGGAAGGCCTTGACTTCTATTCTCCACAGGAACTGGTTGGCCTCTGTGTGAGACAGAATGCCGGGCTAGATAGATCTTCTCTGGTTTGATCCAGCAGAGCTCTTCCTATGTTCTTATATGTGTAGAAGTAGTCATGGAACCCAGAGAACCTTTTAAGAATGTTGTATACACAGCTCCAATCTCTGGCTTTCATCTCTGGTGAAAATGAGACAAGGAGGCAGATGCTTGACCAGAGAATAAATTTATTACATAGAATATTAAAGAGAAAGTAAACTCAGCAGTTTTATTCAGGGTATGAACTTTTGTGTGCATGCATACTTCCTCAGATACAATGAGATGGCAATAGAAGTAACAGTCATATATAGAGAGGGTGGGCAGTAAATCAGCACACCGAATAATGAAGGTGTTTTTAACAAATTAAAAGAACAATAAGCTTAGTATATACGGCTCTCATCAGTGTGGGTTCAACTGGGGGGGGGGGCAAACATAGCTGTCAGCAGGGCTCTTTTTGTAGCAGGAACTCCTTTGCATATTAGGCGACACACCCCTAATGTAGCCAATTCTCCAAGAGCTTATGGTAGCCCCTGTAAGAAGAGCTCTGTAAGTTCTTGGAGGATTGGCTACATTAGGGGGGTGTAATGTATCCAGCTATGACCACGTGCGAGGCGAGGTCTCCATGCGGTCAGGCAAAGTCTCCGAGTTTCGCTCCCAGAGACAATGGCCAAGCGAATCCTAGCCCCGAGCCACTCAGAGGGCTGGGCTCCCGGCCGTGAGCCTATAGAACTCTCAGCTACTGTTATAGCCTATCATGAGTGTGGGGTGCGTTTGGGGTGTGGGGTTTATTGCACATATAAGCTGGCCCATAAGCCAGGAAGTTCGTCTTGTTCTTCACCTAATAAAAGTATGAGATCTGGAATCACTAGTAAGTCTCAGTACTTTTCAGGATGTGTCGCCTAATATAAGAACATAAAAACATAAGAGAAGCCAATGTTGAATCAGGCCAATGGCCCATCTAGTCCAACACTCTGTCACATGTGCAAAGGAGTTCCTGCTACAAAAAGAGCCCTGGTTGTCTGGAACCTGGCACCTTGCCTATCAGCCCCTCACCCCGAGCCAGCAACAAACTTCATCACCCTGCTGGTGAATGCCTCTGCAGCCACCGGAACACTAACTGCGGGGCTCCTTCTACCTCCCCAGCCTACATGCATCTCTCCCCCCCCCCCGAAGTTACTTTTTTCCCACCATAGAGAACAATGGAGAGAATAGGGGCAACCTGTTTGGGAGCCCATAGAATTGGACCCCCTAGTCCAATGTTCTTGAAACTTGGTGGGTATCTTGGGGAGAGGCTCCATCAGCTACCCTGTGAGTTTGGAGCCTCTCCCTCAAGCCCCCTCCCCTCCAGCTCCCAGAATGTACCCTATGTTTTCACCATTGACTTCAATGGCCCATAGGATATAATGGGACCGAATTGCCGCCAAATTTCTTTCATTCCCTCCTTCCCTTCTCTCTTTTTCCTCTTTCCCTCCTTCTTCTCTTCTCTTCTCTTCTCTTCTCTTCTCTTCTCTTCTCTTCTCTTCTCTTCTCTTCTCTTCTCTTCTCTTCTCTCTCTCTTCTCTTCTCTTCTCTTCTCTTCTCTTCTCTTCTCTCTTTCTTTCTTTCCCATCTTCTTCTCTTTTTCCTCCTTTCCCTTCTTCTTTCCTATCTTTCTTTCACTCCTTCTTTCCTTCGCTTTCTTTCCCTCTTTCCTTCCCTCTACTCTCTCTCTTTCCTTCCCTCTTTCCTCCTTCTGTGGCCCAACTCTAGTGAGAAGGAGTTTAAACTTTAAACCCCTTCTCTCTTAGCTCCCCCACCCAGACTAGCTGGGGAAGGGAAGGGAAGGGAAGGGAAGGCAAGGCAAGGCAAGGCAAGGCAAGGCAAGGCAAGGCAAGGCAAGGCAAGGCAAGGCAAGGCAAGGCAAGGCAAGGCAAGGCAAGGCAAGGCTTTTGAAGATGCCTCCCCCCTTTTGCTTTCCCTTCTGACATCACTTCCGGTGATGTTAGGGGGGCGTGGCATATGCTAATAGCCTAATAGCTCATTAGCATATCATATGCTAATGAGCTCCTGCAGCTGTTTTTCTACGAAAATACCCCTGGCTTGAAGTATATTCTGAAAGTACACCACCGTGAATAACTAACCAACTTCAGCACCTCATGAAATTGTATTAGCTGTTATGGAATTGTTTTAGATGATTTTATGTTATTTTAATTGTATTTATGCATTGACTGTGAGTCGCCCTGAGCCTGCATTGTGGGGAGGGTGAGGTACAAATGGGATTAATAAATAATAATAATAAATAAATAAATGATAGCCCTGATATGTCTCTCCTTATTCACACATGGTTCTCTGTAACTGATTTTATCTCTACTAATGAATTGCTTCTAATGGGTTCATATCCTATTGATGTATCGATGTTATAAACTCCTTTTGTGTAATTGTTATGAGAATATGCTGGTTCTATACTTGTTTTAAAAATTTATACATTTTCTCTATCTGACTTGACTTACACATTTTAGTCTTTAGAAATATTGATGCTCTAAACTTGTGTTTAAATGCAAGAATATACTAGTTCTACACTTGTTTTGTAAATTTATATGTTTTCTTTGGTTTGGCTCACAAATTTTTGTCTTTAATTTTGAATGCTTCAAAGGTTTATGTTTTAATGATGTTGCTCCCACTGTTGTTTAATATTTCTGAAAGGTGCATTTTTATGCAACTTTGTATTCTAGTTCTCTCAAAATAAAAAAAAATATCTGAAATAAAAAAGAAAGCAGACGGAAGTGAATGAAACAATGCATCTTTTTTGCACTGGTGGATCAAGAACTTCCTCAGAGTAAGCAAACTGAGAGAAAATATCTTGCAGAGAGCTCACATGTGATTGGAAACATTCAGTCTCTCTATATTTCAAACTGTCCAATTTATGTCTCAGCACCATCCTTGTTGACCACCCTGTTTGCATATTAGACTTAGGGCATCATACATTTGTTCCACTTTTGTAAAGTTCTGAATCTTAGGCAGATAACTGACTGATAAAGAATTCACAAAAATGCCTTGAGTGCAATGATCATCTGCTTGCCATTTGGTCTTTTCCTCTAGCGATGAGCTGGCGGGGGGATCCATCTCCAAGTGGTCTTCCAACAATTGGGACTGTAAGGCAACCCATACATGTACACGCCATTCAGCAAAGTTGTGTCTTGTGAGAAAAACTAGAGGACATTTTCTGTCCCACGTCTCAGTTACGATTTTTCCTTTTCTCTCTCTCTGTCTCTGTCTCTCTAAAGCTCTGTGTTTACAAGCAGGCTGCTGGGAGCAGCATTCATTTCTTTTTGTTTTGCAAAGAATTAAGCCTGTCAGCCAGTGTCTCGTCTATAGCTGCTGAGGGAGGCAGATTCAATATTTAGGTGCCACAGACTTTACCAATGGTACCAGCTGATTTACCTGGTTAAGGCTGGGCCCATGACCTGTTGGGGTTAACTGGTGTAGTTAGACCAGTTCCCACTAGTTAACAGAGTGCTAACACAGCAGCATCACTTTACCAGGTTACTCAGCTTACAAACATTGCAAGTTTAATAGAGAAATAGTTCTCTCTTATTATTTTGGATGGGAAAGAGTAGAGGTGGGATAGAGCACTAACTTACTAGCTAAGGATGGAAGCAGATGGTGAGAGGGCCATCCGCCTCATGGTTCCAAGAGAGTACAGCATGTTGTCCTTCAGTTTGGTGTAGTGGTTAAGTGTGCGGACACTAATCTGGGAGAACCAGATTTGATTCCCCACTCCTCCATTTGCACCTGCTGGATGACCTTGGGCAAGCCATAGTTCTGACAAGAGCTGTCCTTGAAAGAGCTCTTTCAGCCCACCTACCTCACAGGGTGCCTGTTGTGGGGAGGGGAAGGGAAAGGAGTTTGTAAGCCACTCTGAGACTTCAAGTGAAGGGCGGGGTATAATTCTAATCACCTCCTCCTCCTCCTTGGTGTGTGCAGGTAGAAGGGAGAGCTTCGTCTAAGTGACAACAATTCAGAATTTCCGTAGCCACCTTCCTTCAAGAAATGTTAATATTAAAAATGTTAATAGTCTCACCCCTGGTGGGGGAAAGCCCTTTAGAGTGTTCAGAATCTGAATTCCTGTTGGCTTTCTTATCCAATGGATCCATGTTGGAAGTGATCACAAATTCCCTGGCCTGATCTGAATTTATTCACCAGTTTAGACTGTGCCTTTCCTTCCAGGAAGAAGTTGCTATGGTCGCCAAGTAGTCACCCACCAGGCACTGACCAGACCCAACTTGGCTTAGGCTCAGCAAGGTCATGTGCCTTCAGACCATGTTCTGGATCCAACAGCATCAGCTTTCCTACTGTAGCTTTCTATGGAGTCCTGTCCATCACTTCCCCTTACTGTGCTCAGCTGGTCAGCACTGGGTGTGTGTGTGTGTGTGAATACAGCAAAAAGAATGCTGCAGCAGGAACCAAGATCCTGAACAATGCGGGGATGCTTCCCTTCAAGAGTGTCCGGAAGCTGTAGCTAGTGGAGCAGTGGCGCAGACAGTAAGTAAAGCCTGCACAACATCTGGCTGAACAGCTTCAGCTGTTCGAACCCCACCGCGGCTGGAGTGAGCTCCCGGCCCTAGATCCCAGCTCCCACTCACCCAGCGGCTCGAAAGCCCATTAAAGGGCAATTAGACAAAATGGGTACCTGCTCCTAGAGCGGGGGGGCACCCGCCTTTGTGGCATAGCGGCAGCGGCGGCAGAAAAAAGAATGGTGGTGGCTGGCGAGGCTGGGTGAGCGCAAGGAGGCTGGGGCAACAGGCGTGGAGGCGGGGTGACATGACAGGCTGGAGCTGGATGGACAGAGGCCGTCAACGAGCATGTGCAAAAACGTGCTCTTGGCCTGAACTCAAAAGATGTCGCAACAGCCACAAAAAGGTCAGAAAAATCAAGACCAGTGCCAGGAGGACATCGCCCACAAGGCAACAGGAAAATAACAACAACTCGCTGCAATAAGGCTTGTCACCCCCCCTTGTATGTGGCCCTAAGTTAGGATTTGTGTTAATGAAATATGTGAACCGCTCAGAGCCCTCCGGGGGTGAGCGGTATACAAATCGAAAGATAAATAAATAAATAATAGTGCAGAATGTTGCAGCTAGACTGCTGGCCAGAGCCACCTATCAGGAGTAGGTAACCCTGGTACTGCTTCAATCACATTGACTGCTAATCCATTCCCAAGTCCAATTCAAGGTGTTCTTTTTGAATTTTAAAGACCTGCATGTCTTGAGACCTGGGCATCTGAAGTATCATCTTCTCTCCTAGGTTCCTGCCCTGGGAATTAGGATCACACAGAGAAGCCCTCCTGGCTGTCCCATCCATCAAAGAAGTCCATTTGGTGGGTACATGAGAGAGGACCCTTTTAGTAGCAGTCCCTCAAATCTCCCCAGGTAGCTGCACCTTCCCCCCCTTTCCATATTTAGGACCACATTTGGTTAAGTCACTAGAAGTCCTAAATAGTGATTTAAAAATTTGGTTTTATGTATTTTATGTATTCTGTTCTATGTATTTTACCTATATTGTAAACTGCCCTGAGTTCCATAAAGAAGAAAGGTGGCTAATAAATTGTTTTTTAAAAAAAATGCTGGGAAGAATGAGAACTATTGCTCTCAGGGATGGCCAAAGGCTGCACATGATATTGTCTACATATCTATGACCTTCTGGTCTACTCACATTCTCCTCTTTCTTCCCAACTTATTTCACACCCTCTTTCTTCCCAATTTATTTCACACCCCTTTTCATCATAACCATAGATGTACCCCTCCTCTGTTTTCCCATACCAATTCAGCCAGCTTCTTAGTTTCAAAATGAGCTGATCTGTTAACCTTGAAAGCTCTTTCATCTCTAATTTAAGACTGATTGAGAGGGGTGTTTTTCCCCCACTTAAAAAAAAAGCATATTTAATTGAAAGCAATAGGATCAAATTGTTCAAAAGTTGAAGTTTAACAGGCTGAAATCAATGTTCCAAAGGCTCTAAGTAACCACATTTTCCATGAAAATGCAGCATCTGATTTCAGGTATTCAGGGTAAAATAACTAACAGGAGTCAGACTCCCCCCACCCCCGCCGGAGAACAGAGATTGAAAACTAAGTAAATTAATTCCACACAATCAGACCAGACAAAGTCAAGGGGAAAGCTGATGGTGCTCAGAAGTATAGCAGGGAAGGGCAAATGCTCTCCTTTTCGAGGTGGAAGTTATCAGCAATTGTTACAGGCGTAGCAGTGAAAGCATAATCAGTTACACCGAGAGGCCCAGTTCAGATTTTCAGCGCCATACACAGGATGTGAAAAAAGAAGTAAATGAGAAAAAGAAAAATGCAGATAATGATCCAGTAACCAAGGATGAAGTAATTCCCACAGAATGGTCAACATGGTGGTCAGAAAAGACATGAGAGGGAAGGACCTTTCCACTGAAGTATGTGAAGAGATCCAAAATCCTCTTTTAGGGAAAAGTAGCCATTCTCCTCCTTGACCTGGGTAACCCAGACTAGCCCTATCTTACCAGGTCTCAGAAACAAAGCATGGTTGGCCCTAGTTATTATTTAGATGGGAGACCACCAAGGAAGTCCAAGGTCACTATACAGAGGCAGGCAAACCACCTCTGAAGGACTCTTGCCTTGAAAACCCCAGCATGGGTCTCCATAAGTCAGATATGCCTTGACAGCTTAAAAAAGAAAAAGGCCATTCTCCGCACAGATCTCTAGAACATTCCAGAGTCTGCTTCTGCACTGGTGCGCAATCCATATGTGGGATGAAACAAAGATTACAAAGAGGAAGATAAATCCACCGATTAACAATCTGGCAACCATATCCTGGACCAGGTGACTTTTCCAAACATTTTCCATAGGCAGCCCCAAACACATTCCACGGCAGTAATCAAGGCTTGGTGTTTCTGAAGGACCCACAAGGTCATATCTTTCCTGGAGGAAAGCTGTCGAAGCTGGAATGTCAACTGAAGTTGGTGAAAGGCACTTTGGGTGGGTAGCTTGCCACGCGCATCAAGCTGACTTTAGAATTATCCCCCAAAATGTAAGATTTAATTTTAAATGGAAAGACAGCGCATCAAGCACAGGTCAAACAGCATGTCACTCTAGTGTGGACCAAGTTTTACAGCACCGCCCAGAACAAGTGCAATCCTTCTAAGGAAGGGGTCCCCGATGTAGTGGCTGGAGGTATCATAGCAACCCACCGAGTGTTCTTAGAAAGTGGTTGGAGCTAGGTGGGCTCCTAATAGCCCACTGGAGATCTGATTGGCTGGGCAGATTAAAAAAAAACAAACCTTTGGCAACAGCAGCCACTAAAGTTATTTGCTCTCTGACTCCCCTTCCAACTGCTGTTTTAAAAACGTATTCCTATTGTCCGCTGTACTTGGTCTTCCTGTGTGTGTGTGTGGTTGACTCTGCCTTGCATGGTGGCCATTTTGCGGTTCATCTCCCACACCGGCCATTTTGTGGTTGCTCCCACCACCCTGTGCCAGAATTCCAAAAGGGCCCACAAACTGAAAGAGCTGGAGACCTGTAATGTACCCAGCACCGAACATGTGCTCAGACCAGCCATGTGCTCGAACCAGTTCCAACCGGTCCGACACGCGGCTGGGCAAAGTGCCCGAGCTTCACTCCAGAAAACAATGGACAGTAGGATCCTAGCTCTCTTCCAATCGGGGAGCAGGGATCCTAAGGGATAATCCAATCAATGTAAATAATTCAATCACGGCGTTTTGTGATTGTTGGAGTGTGGGTTTCTTTGAGAATAAAAGCTGGCCTGCGAGCCGGCTAAAGTTGTCTTGTTCCTGATCTTCAAATAAAAGTATGAGCTGATTTCACTCTATGGACTCATCAGTCTCAGTACTTTTCAAGACCCCTGTTTTAAGTCCTTCCAAGACAATGGGGTTAGAAGGATGTAACTTTTCTTAGGATAGGTTCAGAGGGTAGGTGTGTATTCGGATATTTGGTTAAATATAGCAGAGTTTTGCCCAGTCATAGAAGTGTGATACTGAGTACAATAAATAAATCTCCCATGAAGTATATGACAAAAAAGGTAAACTTACCCCTGTTCAAGTAGCTCCAATTCACATTCAGATTCCAGTCAAAATAAGAAAGAGAAGCCTAATCTAAAGAGTACTTTCCCTCTTACAAATGACTGGCTTGTCTGGTATCGTATGTGTATGGGAGTACGAGGGCATTGTCTCTACAGGATATATGTGTCTCTATGGAAGGCCATGTAGAGAGAGTGAGAGGGCAAAGGGAGAGACAGAAGAGGGATCCGAGGGCAGCTCCCAGGTTAAGACAAAGAGAGGCCTCTCAAGAGGCCTATACACACTTAGAGTGATGTAGCACCCCCAGTGCCCAGACACACTGAGTTGCTCACTTCAACATTATGGGTGATTTCCCACTACAGCTGCCTCGGGGTTGCGCTGCCATTCACCCCGATACTATTTGTCAATTTCACACCCGAAGCCGCGGGGCTGCATTTTGACCCGCGGCTTCGCCCAATTTCCCCTGCAGTTTCGTAATCCTCAAAAACAGGATTAGGAAATTGCGGGGAAACTCGGGCGAAGCTGCGGGTCAAAATGCAGCCCCGCGGCTTCGGGTGTGAAATTGACGAATTTTATCAGGGCAAACGGCGGCGCAACCCCGAGGCAGCTGTAGTGGGAAATCACCCCATGTTGGTCTGCAGTAGAAGAGCTGGATTCAAGTCCAGTAGCACCTTAGTGACCAACAAGACTTTCAGGTTATAAGCTTTTGAGTGTCAAAGCTCCCGCGTCCCTTCACCAGATACAAGTAGCGCCAGACCCCTGGCTGAGTTACTCTCAACACCGCTCTCCTGATCAAAAGATTTGTTTATTGAGAAAAGTAAGCGAGTTCCAGGTTAAAGCATCCTGTGTTAGAACTAATCCCAGTTAATATAGGTAATTTGAAAGGACCCCTCCCCAATAGCAGTCACCCACACACACATCAAACTCATCGTACCTAACCACTACATCTACCCCCCCACACAATCTATCAAAAAATCAGGTTTCAAAGATTCTTCTGGCACCCCCCCCCCAATGAGGAGGGGGAGGTTTCATCCTTGGGAAAGTTATGCAGCTAAGAGTAAACGGTTCACACGTACATCTATCACTCCCCTCCCCGTAGGAATTTCTTTTCCCCCTTTTGTTATGACAAACAGGGCTGGGTGTGAGGTTTGACAGGTAGGAATGGTCATAGATCCAGAAGAGTTATCTGTTCGTTTGTTGCTGCAAAAGAGTAAAACAGCCTGGTAGCACCTTTAAGGCTAACAAACTTTATTGTAGCATAAGCTTTCGAGAAGCACAAGTCTCTTCATCAGATGCATGGATGCATCCTCTCCCCCCTCCCCTTACCACCTATGGCTGAGTTCAGACTGGCAAGTTGCCCCTCTATAGCCACTTTTCAGCCTCGTTTCCCAAGTGGATTAAAGGGGGCGTTCACACAGGCACATCTGCCTGGTGTTCCCCACCCGTAGGCAACCTGTGCTGTTCCACTTTGCTCCCATGTTAAAAAGATACCTCTTACAAGTGGTAGCAAGTCCCGGAGAGTGCCTTTATCCCACGTTATTCCACTTCCCGGAAATGTGAACATTCAGGCAAAAAGCTGGGAGCAACAGTGCATATGATTGGTGCATATGATTCTCTGTGCTCCGCTCCACCACCCAATGCTCAATGAGATCCTCCCCAAATCGGCTGGATGCCTATGTGTGTATGGGTGCATGAGCGCATGAGCACTCATACACCCATGCGCCCATACACACATAGGCATCCAGTCGATTTACCAGGGAAAAGCCGTTTACAGCCGTACCTCTGGGGCAGCAGTCTGAACGCTCCCACGTGCCTCCTCCCGGTATGCTCCCACATCTGTCGGCCCCATGTGACCGGGAAAACCCAGAACAGTTTATTCCAGGGCTTTTTCGCCATGACTGGCTCCTGCTGCAAACTGCCAGTCTGAACTCTGCCTATATATCTCTGGCCAGTTTCTTTATACCCTACGTAGGAATGGAGATCCCCGAGTCCGTAATACCCCTCCCGCCACCTTCTGACTGGGACGTAAGGACTCAGGGGTAACCATTCCTCCTTGCATCTGACCAAGGGAGCTTTGGATCTCGAAAGCTGACACCCTGAAAGTCTTGTTGGTGTCTAAGGCGCTACTGGACTCGAGACCAGCTCTTCCGCTAAGGATTGCATTATTATTTTATTAGCCTTCATCCAGCCTCTTACAGACTCCAACCACCCACTTAAGGACATCCACAGAAACAGAAGTGATCCTCATCGACATATTGACAACACCTCAGCCCAATCTGTTCATGATCCATCCCAGTGGTTTCATGCAGATATTAAATAGAATGGGAGAGCAAAACAGCATCATGATTAACCTTGTGGCATAATTGCCGTAAGGTGCAAGAAGAGCTCCCCCGGTACGGCCTTCTAGAATCTGCCAGTTCAGAAGCAACTAGATAAGCAATTCAGGGGTACAGAAAGGTGGATGGCACAAGGACACCCCCCTCCCCTTCTCACACTCACACAAGGAAAGGTGGGCCAGCCACTGGGATGATCTGTTTCAGTCCCGAAAGTTGGCCAGGGCCCAGATTGAAATGCATCCAGATAATCAGCATCACGCAGAAGTGGATGGAATCATGTTGCCATCATCTGCTGAAGCACCTGGCCTGGAGTATCACAAATATATCCCCCCCCCGCCATTGCTTTCTGAAGCAGTTGTAGAAAAACAGGAAGGCTGGTTATTAGTGTTCTGGGAGAGTCCCACTGGAGTGAAATGTCATCTGGGCAAGTGAAAGAAATAGGCCAAGGATAACAGCTGCCAGTCACTGGAACTCCAGCAAGATTTGTACAGGCACACACAGAGCAAATGACATTATGATTGAACCATGCTTCTGTCAGAACACGGTTTACTTCAGACATCTGGCTCTTCCAGCTATTCGCGAGCGGCAACAAAACATTTAATCTAGTTACGTTATCGGACTGGTAAAATGAATGTTCGGACCAGTACAGAAGAAGGCAGGGAAATTATTATCGTCGTCATCATCATCTAATGAAAATGCAGTGGCGAAAGCACAAAAATAGTAATGATTCTATGGTTAGATTACTTACACGTGGAACTCTTTTTGTATGTCTACAAATCAGAGCACCCAGCAACAGAGGAAGCCATTTGGGGTGGTCTGCATTGTAAAACAAGAGGTCAGTCTGAAAACCGCCCCTTCCATTTGCTTGGAAGAAAGGGGAACTCTCTGGTTTTCATGCGCTTATGTTAAAAACAGAGATAGACACACAGAGGCATAAAAGAGCTCACGGAAACGTCTGTTCTAGTGGCTTTAGTTTAAAATCCAACCTTCTTTTCATCCTTAACATTCCTTTCCAACACACACACTCACAAGTACTGAGCTCGGTTTACTGCGAAGGGCGTATAAAAATAGGATATTGAAAAGCAGGTCCCTGGGATTAAGACTGAGGAATGAAGGTGGGTGGTGAGAAGGCTTTGTTCCAGTTTTGCAGGGCTCTCGGTTTGTTTCTTTACTAGAAAAAGCAAGGGGCTGAAGTTGCCGTGGCTGTTTCCGGATGAGGGTTTATGCAGGCAAACTGTGGAGAGAAACCCACAAACATATCAGCGAACCAAAGCAGGAAGTCTTACAGCCCTGCCCTACGGAGATCTCCAGCCTCTCAGATTTTAAAACTACAGTTCTAAACCATCTAGGACAGGAGTGTCAAACATGTGGCCCAGTGGCCAGATCAGGCTCCCAGAGGGCTTCTATCAGGCCCGTAGTGAAACTGGCTGTCTTCTGCTTCTTCTTCAGTTCTGCTGCTGCTGCTGTATCATCGTAGGTTTGCAGCTTACAGATACACACCCGAACAGCATACTCAATATTGCAACAGCACAGACATTTTGATGCAATAATTCAGAGCAAGAGGTGCCAGTTATCAGACACTGTTAAATAAACAAAGTATTGCAAGACTGCTAATGTTTTAAGCATGTTTTTAAGTAAAAAAAACCCCAAAACCCTGTGTGTTTGTGTCCTTTATCAAGTTTATAGCTCCACTACCTGGCATTACCTTTTATGACACACGTGGCCCGGCCCAACAAGGTCTCATTTATGTCAGATCCAGCCCTCATAACAAATGAGTTTGACACCCCTGATCTAGGATATCCAACCTCCGGGGGGGCCTGGAGAGCTCCCGATAAACTATCATCCTATAGCTCTCAATTCCAATTGTCGAAAACTCAAGAAAATACGATTTCTCATATATACTGGTCAACACTGCCCAAGCAACTGTATTGGTTTGTTTCCAAAGGATTATGGCTCTGAACTGTGTCACAAGGTTGATTCAGCACTGTTTTTTGTTTGTTTCTAACTCGAGAACTGTTTAATGTTTCACGCTTGTATTAAGCGAGGTTTTTTTGTTCAGTTTTTGGAGTTTCATTTTGTTAGTTTGACTCTGAATCTTGCAATGGCTTTGTACAATGTTACCGTATTTTTGGAAAATTATAATAAAATAAAAAGGGTGGCCTTGGCTGTTAAGTATGAGACTCAACAACGTAGTAAGCTTAAAAAGTGATTTCAGCTTTATTAAGGACAAACACCAACTCAGGAACACACAACACAAACAGTGGAGCACAGCTCCTTTTTAAACTCTCCCGGGCTGTCAAAGCCACACCCATAACAAGTTAAAGACCAGTGGCATTGCAGGGATAAAGACCAATCAGGACTGTTCCCTCTTTGCAACATTATCACACAGTGATTGGCTATTTACACTGGTTTTGCAGAAACCGACCAATACGAATGCGACAGCTTAGAATCCACATTCAGAATCAAGCTTAACATGGAAAGGAATAGGCTTGATTCACCGTTCAATACATAACATTGGCTACTTACAGAAAGTTCTGATCATAGAGTTTCTGGCAATTGCTAGAGCTACCCTTGTCACTTCTGGGTCGCTCTAGGAATCCACAGGAACTCTATGGTCAGAACTTCTGTTTAGTAGCCAAGGCCTTATTTTCCTTTTATTATTTTTCTCCCAGAACACTGTCTGGCTACCCTAGCTATAAGCTGAAGGAGGCAGAGGTGGATTTCACCACAAGCCAAGTGAGCTACAATTTAGGGCCTCTAAATTATGAGGGCCCCCTAAGTACAAGGAAGAACACTAAATGTCATTGTTAGAATACTACA
The DNA here is from genome assembly GCA_029375565.1 of Gekko gecko. Classification (NCBI taxonomy): domain Eukaryota; kingdom Metazoa; phylum Chordata; class Lepidosauria; order Squamata; family Gekkonidae; genus Gekko; species Gekko gecko. Next base: position 196,143,631 of record JAPDNY010000004.1, read on the forward strand.
CTTTTTAAAATTGCTATGGGACCTCTTAGCCTTGACACATCTTAAGGCCTCAATATGTCTTAATCTGGCTTGCAAAGAGGAGAGGAGGAGGGAATGCAGAAACCCTGCCCTCTCTTCTCCTTTTCCCACCACTAGAAACAGGCAATACCAGGCCTCCTCTGCCAGCCCTCTCCTCCTCTCTCCTGGCCTTTTGACCAAGCTGGGAGTGGGTCATGACCCACAGTCTGAAAGCCACTGCCCTGAAACGTCTCTGCCAATCCTCTGCGCTTTAAGGGTTGCTATCCTGTCCTCTCCCCAGTAGGAAGCCAGGCCTGTAGCTACAGTGGGGCATTTTGGGGCACTGCCCCTTGATTAAAAGCCCTGCTGCACAAATAGCCATGCCCGAAATCTTATTTTTGAGAAGAGACCCCCCCCGCTGCCCGTGGCTGGCAGCAACCAGGGTGATAGCACCACGGCTTGCCCTCAGGCTTCCCTCTCGCTCCCACTGTGGAATTGGGGGGGGGCATCATGATGGGACCCAGTGTCATGGATTTCTCCTCTCTCACCCCAGTCCAGGGATGAGAGATACCAAATCCTTCTGACTTCAGTAACACTTAAACAAACCCAGGAGAATGTCTGGACACTCTCTAGGACTTACCAGTAGGACTGCCACCAGGACCTCTTGACAAAAGGTTCCCCACCAGTGCTCAGGAGCAGAGGTCCCAACTCCTGTCTGGTCTCTGGGAATTAACAACTTATCAGCTCTGTACCAGGGCTGCAAACAATGATTTAATACAGTGGTAGCCACAACAGCTGAGACAGCTCAGACACAAGATTCAGGCTTAGAGGTCGTTGCAACAGAGTAAACAAACCCAGATAATATTGATTATATATTATCTTTATTCAGGGCAAAAGCATGCATATATAATGAGACTAGCAAAAGGTAAATAAAAACAAATAATGCCTATAGCATAGTCAGCTCTAATTACACGATAGAGGTATTCCATAGTTACCAGCTTTCAGATGTATCAGATGGCTTCATGTGCAAATAGTCCAAAAGTCTCACCAGGGGATCTTGTAAAGAAACCACATGTTGCTGTTGGCAGCTGAGACCAGCTTGGCTGCCTATTAGCCAAAGTCCATGGCAAGCAAGTAACCAGTCGCAAAAGGAACTCTTTGTTTCCAGAGAGGAACAAGAACACAAAATCAGAACAAAAAAAGGAGGTAACTTTTCCCATAGGGTTCTTACAATTAAACCCCCTCCTCCGTCACTATCAGATATGGCCATTATCTAATCGTGAGGGAGTGGAGGTGCGTGTCCAAATCTCCAGTTACTAGCCATTGCCTACGTGCTCTGTATTATGTTAGAGAATGCTTTGATGTGCTAATGTCTCTTCCCATGCGTGAGAAGGCGCCTGTATGTCTCCCAGCTCCGGCAAAAGGTGTCAAAGTGTCTTGTATATGGGTATGAGGCTTGCCATCTGGCAGGCCATCTGCTCAGGTGACAAAAGTCACATGGACATGTTACCAGCTACAGCCATTTGGCCCTGGCAGGGAGAATTCAGGGAAGACTTTTCCTGTACACCCAGGAAAAGACAGCTCAGAGGGCATTTAGTTGCATGTTTCCCAAAGGCTCATGGGAATGCTTTTGAAAGACTCACCATGACCTAGTCCAAAGTGGTCTACAGCAGGACCGGGCTAGCAGGAAGTGGGATTGTTGGAGATATAATGAAGGTATCACTCTTGAGTGCCATTCTAAGCTTTCTTGCCCTGTAGAAGGGAACTCAGAAGGCATTTAAATTTCTTCTCAAGACAATTAAATGCCCTCTGAGCTGTTTTTTTCTTAGGAACGGACATGCTCGCTGCCCTCATCCCTTGAAAGGAAGGGCTAGAAACAGCCCTGGAGCCTCCCCCTTTAGAGATAGGCATTCAGATTAATTTAATTAACTGCAGTTTAATTGCACCCTTAAAAGTTTAAATGTCCCCCAAACAAAAAAAAAGTCCTGGCTGCGGGCCTGTAGAAAGCTAAAGTGATGTAGTGTCTAGAGTGTCAAATTAGGATCTGGGTGACCGAAGTTCAGACCCCAGTCCCACACGCTTAGCCTAACTGACTTCACGGGATTGCTGTGAGTAGAAAAAGGAGGGAAGGGGAGCGATGTGAACCATTTTGCATCCCTGGTGGAGAGATAGGCGGGCCATAAATAGAGGTGCCAGCCTCCAGGTGGGACCTGGGGATCCCCTAGAATTACAGTTCATCTCTAGACTGTAGATGTAAGCCTGTATTGGAAAGAGGGGGATTGGGCCTAGGACTGATTAGTAGACTGCAGATACGTAGACAGTTCTTAGGCCAGACTGCAGATACGTAGACAGATCTTAGGCCAGAGAGCTGATGTGTATATATGCTTGTGTTAATTTGCATGTTTAGCAAAGGCTCACAGGGCATGCTTTTGAAAGAGCCACCATGACAATGAAAGGTGGTATAAAGTGGGACTGGGCTAGCTGAAAGGATGAGAAGGGGAGATGGATCGAGAAGCATGGAAGGCAGTGAAGTGCTCTCTGAAGGCCAAAGCTTTACAGGTCTTGGGTGCAAAAAGGACAGAAATGCCAGAGCTGAAATTGCTAGCTGGGAGGAGTTGCACAATCTTTCCTGGGAGACCTGCTGTTATGTTCTAACTATGAAACTGAGCCTATTCTTTTCCATTCTAAGCTTCATTCAAGGAATGGATCTTAAGCTGTAACATTTCTGTTGGTCGTTCCTATGGAACTGTTTAAAGTAACCAATCACTGTTGTAAATATGTTTGTGGAGGGAACAGACCTCATTGGTCTTTAACTGTTATTCTATTGGTTGTTAACTTTTCTATGGGCGTGGCTTTGACAGCCCGGATTATTTAAAAACGGAGCTGTGTTCCACTTGTTGTCCTTGTTGTCTGATTGTCTTGTTGCCCTTACAAATAAAGATGAATCACTTTGCTGAAATCACTGCCTCTTGTTGAGTTGCATACTTAACACCTGCAGTAGCTAGAAAGAGCTGAAGAGCAAGAACTGCTGACAGCTAAATTCTTCATTGGCCCTTTCCACATGAGACCTTTAATCCTGGTTCAACACTGTCTCCTACTAGCTATTCTGCACGACACTCAAGTTCATCCTCCTTTTTATCCTGTTTTTTTTTTTTAATCAATTCTGCACTACACTGTAGGCACCCCGGGTTTGGGTCACCATTGCCCCAGGGTATATGGATCCTGTTTTGCTGTGGGCTTTCCCTAGATCAGGAATGGTCCCAAGTGCAGATTTAAGTGTAGAATTTTTAACTTGTTTTCGATCCTCCCCACCTCTTTCCCGCCATACCTAGGACAAACACCCCTGTTCACAATGCAGAGTTTATAACCTCGGGCAGGCAAGGAAATTGGAGCAGCACAAAATTAGTGCAGAAAACAACAGATCGACAGAGATAACTGCAAGGTAAATGGCTGCAAGTTGAACACAGAGATAAACCCACGGTGAGGTCTGAATGTGGAAAGGGCCAAATTGACTGCCCCATTTTGTTTTGTCTGGAGGAAAGGGGACCTGCAAATACACAGCGCTGTCTGAGCCTTCTACAAAGTGGATCGTGAGTAGGACTCTGCTCTCGGACAATGGTGTAAAGAAGCATGCAGAAATAAGCCACCGCTGTACCACCATGTAAAGTGTTTACTCTACCCTCCACAGGGCCTAAAGGAAAGAGGGAATTATAAAAGGCCTGAACACTGCTGCCGCACCCCAAACCCCATACACACAACACTTAATCCTTTACAAATGGTTAGAGAACCAGTACTGGTATCTTTGGGAATGGTTTCTGCAGTTGCTTTCTGTTGTAGTTAAATAAATTGGATTTACATTTTGAGTGTATGAACATTTGCTCTAGACTTTGAACCTGGCCCTTGGGACTCGAGGGGTTGCACAGAGATCAGTTCCCATGGAGAAAATAAATGTTTTGAAGGGTGGTCTCCATGGCCTTGTACCCCACTGAGGTCCCGGTCCTCCCCAGGCTCCACCCCCCAAATCTCCAGGAGTTTCTCAACCTGGAGCTGGCAAGCCCCTAGGTATGAATGGAGTAAATAAATAAATACTTAGACACAGAACACAACCTTCTCTGTGTTTTTTCCGGTTCCCTTTTAAAGTTTGAAATGACTTTTGTTTTGTTTCCTTTTCACCGGACTCAGTTAATTCGGCTTTTGCAACATGTTCGGTCCCATCCCCCGAGGTTGATCTTTCCACCTTCCCAAACACTGCCACGGCGTCTTTGATCGCCAGCGAAAAAGGAATCCATTCTGGCTCCTTCTCATTCTTCACATTCAAAGCCCCGGCAAGCTGTTTTGAATCGTGCTCGACGCGGGCTCATCAGTGACCCCATTCACAGGACAAGAATGGCTACTTATTGCGCAACAAGTTACCCACTTTACTTTTCTCTTTCCTTTTGGGGATGGTCCAATGAGAGGTTGTGGGTTGTGGGGTTTTTTTTTTGCCAACTTTTGCCGCTTGTTCATTGCATTTATCCACAAAAAGAAGGATGTGATTTGTGCTTTATGAATGGCAGTTCATTAATATTCAGGGCACCCCCTAATGAGCTCCTTTTGTAGACCCTTTTATGATCTCCCTACTATTCCCAACTCTAAAGAGTCTCAGTTTTGTAGGTGTACAAAAGCCCCAAAATTTCTAGCCCTGATGACTGGAAGAAAAGCTTGAATGCTTAATGCCGCTCCCCCTCCATTTCCCTCACAAAGACACATCTACACTATAATAGTTGTCACAAACAGTCATTTCCAGAACAGAAATTAAATCTAACATTCCCCGCTGGGGTGCAAGTAGAGGCTTGTGTCTCTAGCAGCTGAACCGTTGTTTCAGACTTTAAAGCCCTCTTGCAATTGCCTATTACTCTCTCAAAGTGAGAAGTGTTTCAAACATTCAGAAAATCATGTTTCCGACCTCCTGAGAGGATGCTGCTCTGGACAGCAGGAGAGGATTGCACCCAAAGCCCTCTGGAGGTGGACACCTCGCCCACTGAGCCAAAGACTGGCACAGGTCTCTTCTTTCAACCATATGCTTCTTTCTGCTATTTGATTCAGAGCGATAGTCATGTTTGTCTGTTGCAAGACATGACGATGTCACTTCTGGTGAGTGCCAGAAGTGATGTCATTGCACCACCAGCAGCATGGGTACGTTCTGGTATTTGGACAAAAACTCTATGGTAAAAACAGTTTCTACCATATAGTTTTTGCCCAAATACCAGAGCTTCCCCTCGTCGCCAGCACCATCATTGAGACTCAGAATCAGAAACCTTTATTGGCATAGATCAGAATCATAAACAGTCGCCATTCAGTAGGTTTAACACACCCCTTCATAGGTTTAACACACCCCTTCCTCATTATAAGGCAGTTACAAAACTTAGCAACCGCTTTAATAACCGCTATATTTTGTGAAGCCATTAAACGATACATCATTCTCTCATCGGATTGCTTAGCATTTTTCTTAAGAACAACTTCTAAATAGACTGCCTGAATGTCGTCATATAAACTACAATAGAGGAATATGTGCTCGATTGTTTCAATCTCCCCAGAATCGCAATCACAAAACCTAGCAGAGTAGGGGATTTTCTTAAATCTCCCTGCTAATCATGATTGAGACTCCAGGCTAGGCCTCCATACTGCTGGTTAGTCTCCCTACCAGCCAGCAGATCGGCACTGGTAGCTTCTCAGCCCTAGCTTGCAAGACAATCACAAGAGTCCAGTAGCACCTTCAAGGCTAGCAAGATTTATTCCAGCATCAGCTTTCGTGAGTCAGACTTACTTCCTCAGAAATTCTGGAAGAAGAAGATGAAGAAGAAGAGGAGGAGAAGGAGGAGGAGATTGGATTCATACCCCACCCTTCAATTCCTGAAGGAGTATCAGACTGGCTTACAATCTCCTTTCCCTTCCACTCCCCATAACAGACACCCTGTGAGGTAGGTGGGGCTGAGAGAGCTCTCTGGAGAACTGCTCCTGAGGGAACAGCTCTGGAAGAACATATGTCTGACCCAAGATCACGTCGGCAGCTGCATGTGGAGGAATGGGGAATCAAACCTGGTCCTTCCAGATCAGAGTCCGCACACTTAACCACTACACCAAACTGGCTTTCTGAAAGGAGATTTTGCCAAGGAAACACTTTTAACCAATAGGCAGTTCCCCAAGTGCAGTCTGACAAAGCAGATCCAGAAGTTATTCTCTGAAGCTCTGGGCTTTCCAGAAAGCCTGCAATTCTTTAATGAGAATTCAGGTAAGGAATTCAGTTGGCTTGTTGAAATGTACACTTTTCCCCCCTCTGAACTCGGTCTCACAAGGGGGCTGTGTGTCGGGTTGCCAACTTCCACCTGGAGATCTCTGAGAATTCCAACCACCCTACAGATTCAGGTTGTATGTTATCTTAGTTTTTAGGTAAGTGGATGCCACTTGTTTCTTATATGGAGGGAATGAAACATCATAAAGGTGGGGAAATCCCCCCCAAATATGAGTCCATGATTGTTCAATCTGTATTTCCTGAAACAGCGTATTTTAGTTGCTTGTTTTAATGAGCATAAGACTTTTAAGATCATGTTCATAGTTTTTGCTCTGTTATATTGGTTGTGTTTTATTTCATTTTATGTATGTTGGAATTTGTTTACTTGTTGAGATGTTTGAAATAAAGATTCAACAACAACAATAAAAACTACTCTCCAGACAACTGAGACTAGTTCCTTGGGAGAAAATAGCTGTTTTGGAGGGTGGGCTCTATGGCATTATATACCAGTACAGTCCAGGCCCATAGCCAGAAATGTTGTAGGGGGGGGGCTCATGAGTACAGTGGTGGTCAGCCCATCATTATTTATTTATTTATACTTTATTAGTTATTTACTAATTTTCTCCTTGAGGCTCAAAGTGGATTACATGGTGTAGAACATTGTAATCAAACAGCATGAGAGATCTAATAGAAATGCAATAGGACTAGGTGTAAAAATATTACAGAAATGCAAAAGAAGAATCAAACCCACTATGTCAAGCAATGCAGAAAATGGAATTACAAAAGAAAATTAGAACACTGTTGTAAGAGCATGATAGAACATACAAGAAATCAATGATATGTAGCATACACTGCGGCATAGACTACAGTCCTGTTCTGTATGAGCTTTATAAAAATGCTTTCCCAAGCAACTGTTTTACATCGTTCGCAGAATTAAAGAAGTGTGAGGGCTTTCTTCCAGTTACTGAAGCTTGAAACTGTAAATTCAGCCTTCTTTTCTCTGTAAATAACTGACTCAAGGCTTCTAATGGTGCCACCCAACACCCCTGCGGGCTTTTAAAATCAGGACTCTTCAGCCCTGCTAACTGCTAGTTCCGTTCTAGCCAATCGCATAGAGCATTCACCCTTGGAAGATTTATGGCAGGATTCATACTTTTACCTCAACTCCTTCCTTTTTTTTTTTTTTTTTTTTACAATTCCAATTCCAAAGAAAATTTACACTTGAAAGATATGTGGCAGATTTCACATCAACCTGTAATGCTGATCGGAGAGGCATAACAAATGATCGATGGGGCACTGCCCCCTTTTGCACCTCCGTCGCTATGGGCCTGATGCCACATTCCAGAGTGGAGACTAGAATTTTCAAAACAGGTATCAGTCTGAATTCCATTATGTCAAATTTGGCTGGTGAGCCTAGTTAAAAAAAAATCCCCTTTTTTCATTTGTAGAGCTCTTTCAAATCAGTCTAGGGTTGCTCCAAATATTCCCCAGTTCTTATTTTTGAGCAGAAACTAGCAATAAAAATTCTGTTTGCTGTGGTGTTTTTTCCCTTAGCTGATTTCCTCCCCACCACCATTTTTGATCGATTATATAAACTATCCTAGCCAGTCAGGGATCACAGAGTGGTCATTACTATATTGTGTCAGCTAATCTGTCTCAGGTGCATGGTGATTTTAGTGAATGAGGACAGGTGAATGTATCTTCTAAGAGAGAGAGCAAAGAAACACCATGAAGGGGACGTTACTTAGAATGTTCACACAAAAATGTCTAGGAGTTTTGACTCATCTTTTGTCTTGGCAATCTCTGCCAAAGGCTGTATTCATAATGGGTCTAAGGGGTATTCTACAAAATGATTTTATAGCACTTCTGGCATCCCTTATACTTTGATAATTACCTCCCAAAATGTGTAATTAGAGACACTGAGAATGAAAATGCAAAAAAAAAAAAAAAAGTTGTATCATTCTATTTCTGCCGTGGATACCATCTCATGAGAAACAAGTCGAGCAGAAAATACAAAGATGTGAAAAATGTTTATTCAGACGGAAAGGAAGTTTTGACGCCCAAAGCTTTTTTTAAAAATGTATTTTTTAAAAAAAATTGGCCCTGGATATCATAAAGAGTTTGTGGTTGGATCAATTTAGCACCATCAGCAGAAAAATTCTGATGATTGGAGCAAAAAACAGTAGAGGTGATTGACTCCACTGTAATGCTTCCTGCTAGGCTTGCCAACCTCCAGCTGGTGGCTGGAGAACTCCTGGAATTACAACTGATCTCCAGGAAACAGATCAGTTCACCGAGAGAAAATGGCTGCTTTGGAAGATGGCGCTAGGACATTATAACCTATTGAAGTCCCTTCCCCATCAAACCCTGACTCCATCCCCCCACATCTCCAGGCATTTATCAACCTGAAGCTGGTAACCCTACTTCCTTAAGAGAACATAGGAGAACATAAGAGAAGCCAATGTTGGATCAGGCCAATGGCCCATCCAGTCCAACACTCTGTGTCACACAGGAGCCAAAAATACCAGGTGACATCAGGAGGTCCAGCAGTGGGGCCAGGACACTAGAAGCCCTCCCACTGTTGCTCCCCACCCCCAAGCACCAAGAATACAGAACATCACTTGCCCCAGATGGAGAGTTCGTATCTATACCTTGTGACTAATAACCACTGATGGATCTCTGCTCCATATCTATATATCTAATAGCGAAGGGTCCCCTGTGCATGTGGATACTTATTTCTGCAGATCTGGAGCACATGGAGGGTAAAGAGGTTTTTCTGCACACTTGGGGCAATCTCCAGGTGTGTAGAAAAAATCTAAAATGTTTTAAAAAGTATAGGGGGAATACTTAAATCCCTCCAAAAGTAAAACTGTGTTCTGTTCACATGTGTGCTTACTGAGCCACGGGAAAAGCAGCTGTCTCTGTTGCTGTCCACTCCACCGCTATGGCTGCTGGGAAAAGCCATTGGAGCCACAAGGTAACCCACGGTGGCAATACCCATCCCAGCTGCTGCTTGGCCTGCCGCAGCAAGACCCGTCCATGATGCCGCAGGAACCGTCCCCAGGATTGCCAGTAAATAGGAGGACGGTAGGCAGACAGTAGGAGGACTCCCAGGGCCGCTGTTCTTCTCCCCCTCCCCCCACTGCTGGAGTCCTGTGCCCCATCAGTGGCCGCCATGGGCTTCTATTCAAAGCAGCAGGCGGAGGAGCGGCTAAGCTCAGTGGGCATGCAAACAGAGCACTGAGAGGCCGCTAGGTGGGCTGCCCTGCCAGCTTTTTGCCTCACATGCTCCCCCCCCTTTCTGTTTTAAGCTGCAACTTTGTTAAGTGAGGGGAGGAGAAAGCAGTACCGGCAGCAGGAGCAGTGGCACACGGGAGGAGCGACCAAAGCCAGCCAGCCAACCACCAGCTGTTCCACCTGCCTCAACCATGCTGGAGAGGGCTTGGACTCCAACAGCATTTTGTTGCGGGTCCCCTCTTGTGTTTATCTAATTCCCTCTTGGAGCCGTCCATGCTTGTAGCCACCACCTCCTCCCGTGGCAGTGAATTCCATGTGTTAATCACTATTTGAGTGAAGAAGGACTTCCTTTATCTGTTCTAACCCGATTGCTCAGCAATTTCACTGAGTGCCCACAAATTCTTGTATTGTGAGAAAGGGAGAAAAGTACCTCTTTCTCTACCTGCTCTGTCCCATGCATAATCTTATAAACCTCGATCATGTCACCCCTCAGCCGTTGTTTCTCCAAGCTAAAGAGCCCCAAACATTGTAACCTTTCTTCATAGGGAAAGTGTTCCAACCCTTTTATCATTCTAGTTACCCTTTTCTGCACTTTTGCCAATGCTAGAATATCCTTTCTGAGGTGTGGTGACCAGAACTGTACACAGTACTCCAAATGAGGTCGCACCATCGATTTATACAGGGACGTTATGATACTGGCTGATTTGTTTTCAGTTCCCTTCCTAATAATCCCCAGCATAGCACTGGCCTTTTTATTGTCACATGGAAGCTATGGATGAGTGTGATTTTGTTCCTAGGAGGAAGAGGGGCAAGCTATCCATCTTGGAGCATTCTGTTTCTTCTCTTTGTAGCTGTGGAGTGGGCACCTCCACAAAGCAGTAATACAAGACTCTGGAGTAAACTGTCCATGTTGTGTTGTATCCACACACTGTTGGGCGTTATACCCTTGTAGCATTAATGCAACTGGATTGGCTCATCCACACAGGATAATCCAGTTGCATATGACTGCCACCATGCAGTGGTTGTTGGAATACAGTGACTCAGCATGCCTGGAGATTGGGGGCCACTACATTGCTCTAGATGTGCATATGTATTATCTTTTTAATTAATGTGATCCCTCTCTTCATCTAAACTGGGGGCTTCTCTCTGAGTCCTTCTTCTCTTCCTATGCCTTTTGTATCCTCTCTTCCTCCTTGTGGACCGGCAGGGAGCAGGACACATCTACAGATCTCTTCTGCAGAAACTGTGCCATCTTACTTGCACACACATGGTGCCGGACCAGCTGGCCATTTGTAATACGGAATAGTATTCTTTAGACCAGGCTTCTTGCCAATGGCAACATGGAAGTGAATTGAATCTGCCTCAATACATGCACATTTTACCTTTTTGCAATATACTTGTTTGGAGTCTATTTACTGTATGTGATATCACAGTTTTATGACCATGCAACTTTGCTATATCAACTAAGGAATATCCCCAAAGATAAAACAAACAGAAAGTTTATCATGGTGGGAAAGAGTGCAATTAGAATCGAGATATGCTAAAGATAAGCCAATGGGTTTTTATGCAAAAATAACAAAAACTGATAAAATATTGATGTATTCTGATGAAAAATTAATTAAGAAATTATATGTATTATTGTTAGATGATAAGACTCAGGATGAAGTAGTTAAAAATTCTATGGTAAAATGGGCACAATGTCAGATAATCCTGCTATGAGATGGATGGAAGGGAAGGAGGGAGGGATGGTCTGCAATTTTTCATGTTTGGAATGTAGGGAGGTGTGCAGGTTGCCTAGGAGATTCTGGATTCCATGGCCTGGGCAATCTGTTATCTCACCAAATGTCCTTGGTCTCACAGTTCTCGTTTCCTCTGTCTGAGACAGCTGTGGGGCAGTTTGGTTATTTACTGCTTTTATACTTTCGCACCTCTTCCCACATGCGGGCTTAGTGACTATTGGTAGATGGAGTGGGGGGGGGCACTTCGAGTGGGTATAATTGTGGGTGCCTCTTTAGATCTAGTCATCCCTGACAAAGAGATGTTACCGTGCCTTTAGAACTGCTTGCAATAAAATGCTATCTTCTTCATGAAGCCTGGTGTTTGACTGACTTTCTGAAGTGCCTGACACACAAAACTTGGGACATACTATTGAAATGGACCAATGGGCACAAATCTGGAAGAAAAATGTTAAGGTTACCAAAGCTATATCATATAAGGAAAATATGCATAAAATGTTTTATAGATGGTATACTACTCCAGATAAATTAGCAAAGATTTACCCTAACGTTCCAAATATATGTTGGAAATGTCAAAGATTTACCCTAACGTATCAAATATATGTTGGAAATGTCAAAACAATACTGGGTCCTTTTTCCATATGTGGTGGTTATGTGATGAAGTGGAAAAAATATTGGCTTTGGATCCATGAAATTCTACAAAAATCCCTTTTCTACCTGAATTATTTTTATTGAATATTATGCCAGAAAACTGTAAAAAGAAGACCTGTATCTTATAATACGTGTAACAACAGCGGCAAGAAGACTCTCTGCTAAATATTGGAGAAGAAAGGAAGTACCCTCAAGAGAAGAAGTTGTAAACAAAATTTTGGAAACTGCTGAAATGGGCAAACTATCTTTAATCTTAAAAGGACAACCTGAGGAAATTTTTGAAAGCACTTGGTCAAGATTTTATAAATGGATGGAAGAATCCAACAAATAAAACAACAGACATAAGACACCTTTTTTTTAGGATACACAAAAATCTATTTTATGTATTTGCAAAAGAAATATACAGTGATACAAGGTGAAATATACAAATTAATGTTTGGCTAAAGTATGAGATTGTAAGTAAGGAACTTTTAAGGAGGTAATAGATACCCTCATTTTATGTTATGTTTGTCTTGGAGAAATAAAAAATCACACCAGCAGAAATATCCCCAATAATGGGAGCCCCGATAGCCAATGAAGTTTGAATGCGGTCCAGAAAAACAAAACCTATAAGGAGGTTTTGTTTGTAATAAGAGCTCCAGCCTCCCATTTGAAATGAAGCCATTTCCGGATGAGACCTCTACCATACTCATCGGCAGGCATCATTCACCTGAACTGGGAGCCTGCCTGCCAGCTGTGTGTATCAAAAGAGTCCCTGCCATGCACCTGATACACACGGTCACCATCTCATGCAAACATTTGAGTTTTCCATGCAGGTACAGCTTCGCTTCATGCAAACCAGAACTCAAGAAAAACAAGCTGTTGGTTCATGTGAGTGGAAGTGGTAGCCGCATGAAAAATCCATGTGTTGTCCAGTTCACATGAGACGAGGACATTCATGGCTGGCAGGCTTCCGCTTCCTGTGAACAGAAGAGTATCTGTACAGTTCTTGCAACTTTTGCAGATCTGCCATCTTTGGGGAAAGGGGACACCATTTCAAGCAGCAGACCCCTTTCCTACCACTTCAAATGGCAAGAAAAGAAACTTCGTGGGGAAATTACAAGGTGGGACTGTTGAACTCACAAGTTCAGAACAGGGCTGCATAAGGACACAGGATTCTTATCTCACTACAGATGCTAATTTTCTGTCCCCGAGCTTTCCAAGCATCCATTTTACAATACACTTTTTACCTCTGCACCCTTTACAAGCATTCTTCGCAGCACCCCTCCCACCTTCTGACTGGAATATGGACACTCAGATCTCCATTCCTACTTGTATCTGATGAAGAGAGCGTTGACTCTCGAAAGCTCATGCCCTGAAACTCTTGTGGGTCTTTAAGATGCTCCCAGACTTGAATCTAACTCTTTTACTAGAGAGCCAGTTTGTTGTAGTGGTTAAGTGTGCAGACTCTAATCTGGGAGAATTGGGTTTGATTCTCCTCACCTCCACTTGCACCTGGCTGGATGACCTGGACAAGCCGTAGTTCTGATAAGAGCTGTTCTTGAAAAGAGCTCTCTCAGCCCCACCTACCTCACAGGGTGCCTGTTGTGGGGAGGGGGAAGGAAAGGAGTTTGTAAGCCACTCTGAGATGCCTTTGGGCAGTGAAGGGCGGGGTATAAACCCAATCTCTTCTCTTCTTCTCTTTTACTGCAGCCCAATGCAGCTACCCTCTGAAAGCATCTTGAAATAGATTGTTCTCCAGCTGGTATGCTGCTCCCTTTTTATTGCCAGACAGGGGATGTGATGTTCCTCTACAATCCTAGCTAGTTCTTTGCAGAGAAATTACATTCCTTGCAGAGAAACTACATTCCTTGTAACCAGGGGTCTTTTCGGGGGGAGCCCACCGGAGCGCAGCTCCGGGAGCTCAGAAGCCAAGCCCCGCCCCCAGCCGGCGTCCCGGAGAGTCTTTCAGGCAGCCGAATGTCAATTTCAGCTCCATTATATCCTATGGGCCATTGAAGTCAATGGTGAAAACATAGGGTATATTCTAGGGGCTGGAGGGAGGAGGTTTGAGAGAGAGGCTCGAAACTCACAGGATAGCTGATGGAGCCTCTCCCCAAGATACCCACCAAGTTTCAAGAACATTGGACCAGGGGTCCAATTCTATGGCCCCCTAAACAGGTTGCCCCTATTCCCTCCATTGTTCTCTATAGTGGGAAAAAAATAACTTATTTTCCCACCATAGAGAACAATGGAGGAAATGGGGCAACCTGTTTGGGGGCCCATAGAATTGGACCCCCTGGTCCAATGTTCTTGAAATTTGGTGGGTATCTTGGGAGAGGCTCCATCAGCTATCCTGTGATCTTGGAGCCTCTCCCTCAAACCCCTCCCCTCCAGCCCCCAGAATATACCCTATGTTTTCACCATTGACTTCAATGGCCCATAGGGTATAATGGGGCTGAATTGCCACTGAATTTCTTTCATTCCCTCCTTTCCTTCTTTCTTTTTCCTCTTTCCCTCATTCTTCTCTTCTCTTCTCTTCTCTTCTCTTCTCTTCTCTTCCTTCCTTCCTTCCTTCCTTCCTTCCTTCCTTCCTTCCTTCCTTCCTTCCTTCCTTCCTTCCTTCCTTCCTTCCTTCCTTCCTTCCTTCCTTTCTTTCTTTCTTTCTTTCTTTCTTTCTTTCTTTCTTTCTTTCTTTCTTTCTTTCTTTCTTTCTTTCTTTCTTTCCCACCTTCTTCTCTTCTCTTTTTCCTCCTTTCCCTGTTTCCCTCCCTCTTCCCTCTCTTTCTTTCTCTCTTTCCTTCCTTCTTTCCTTCTCTCTACTCTCTCTCTTTCCTTCCCTCTTTCCTCCTTCTGTGGCCCAACTCTAGTGAGAAGGAGTTTAAACTTTAAACCCCTTCTCTCTTAGCTCCCCCACCCAGACCAGCTGGGGAAGGGAAGGGGAGGCTTTTGAAGATGCTTCCCCCCTTTTGCTTCCCCTTCTGACATCACTTCCGGTGATGTCAGGGGGTGTGGCATATGCTAATAGCCTAATAGCTCATTAGCATACCATATGCTAATGAGCTCCTGCAGCTGTTCTTCTACGAAAAGACCCCTGCTTGTAACTAACCCAGATGTGGTGATTCAGAGCCCTGAGTAAGCACCAAACACCCCTAACCCCACTGTACACTGAGGCATGGCCTCCAGTTCCCTTCCCTCTCTGCCTCTCTTTCTGCCTAATTGCCTGGTGCCAAGTAGAAACAGCTGTGGGAGAGCTGGGGATATGTATCCATTCGGCTCCCATAGAGCAGAATGCAAGCTCTCCTGGGCAGCCAGCACTGCCTGTTGAGCTTTGGAGGACCACTCCTGTTGTCTCCAGGGCTACCGAAGGGCTGCCGAAACCCATCCCCCCATTGCTTTGACAATAAATTAATTGGGGTCAGCATGTCTGCCTAATAAACCATACGAACTTCCGTAAAAAGCATGGCAGTTTGTGGGAGGTTCATGGGAGATGCCTTTGCAAGCACCTCGGCTCCCGAACCATGAACCGGGTGATTTCCGTGACGAACTTAGGTTCATGAAGAGGTTTGTGCCCATCCCTAGTCAGTAATTCTCCCAGGACCTGGTTCAAAAAGCACTAACAATTTGTTTTGCAGGAAACAAGCAGTATCTGGATGTTTTCATTTCCTTTCTGTAATCCATTGGTGAGCAGACCAGCTTTGGCACATAACACCTTGTAGGATGTCTGCACGCTGCTTTGATTGTCATTTGTTGCCCAGGTACCCTAATGTGCCATCAAAGAACTGTTAGAAATTAATTCAAGTCTTGTAAAAACACCTGTGGGAGGGAAGTCAGCATGGTATAGCCCAATCTCATCAGATCTCGGAAACTAAGCAGGGTCAGTGGAAGGGAGACGTGCAAGGAAGACTCTGCAGAGGAAGGCAGTGGCAAACCACCTCTGCTTCTCTCTTGCCTTGAAAGCCCTTTGCTGTCATTGCCATAAATTGGTTGTGACTTGATGGCACATATGTAAGGACATAAAAGGACCCATCCAAAGAGGAAGTTCCTTGTCGTGTCTCTGCGTGGTTTCTTGGCCTTGCCTCTTCCAAGTATCTTCTGCTAAGGGCAGCTAACTCTGCTGCATTTTGGCTTTGGATGCAATATGATGCAGACACACCCTGACTCAGAGGAGCCTTCCCTTGCCCCTCTGCGTGTCAGTGCTCTGGGGTGACTTCCAGACTTTCTTTCTGGTACTCAGTGTGGCTCAGACAGGAAACAGAAAGCTGCAATAAAAATTAAACAGCAGTGCAGAGGATGGCCGAAGCTAGCCTGATCTCATCAGATCTCAGAAGCTAAGCAGGTTTGGCTGTAGTTCATTCTTGAGTGGGAGACCACCAAAGACGTGGCAATGAAAAGGTAGACAATAGCAAACAGCTCTGAACGTCTCTTTCCTTGACCTGGATGGCCCAGGCTAGCCTAGTCATATATATACACACTTCGATTTATATCCCACCTTGCCTGCACAGGCAGGCTCACACACATACATCTTCCTTATATATAATTGTGTTTCGGAGTGGCACTTTGCAGCTCTCCCATTGGCTATGCAATGCACTCCCTCAGCCATTGGTCCATCAGCTGCCACTCAAGAGTACATTGTCTGGGTGCTGGGTTTGCTCCTCTTCCCCGCCCACTCCCCCTTCAGCCACTGTACCCTGTCAGAGTTACTGTCAAACAACTGTCTCTCTTGATGAAGACGCTTCTCCTGCTTGCCTCCTGTGTGAGACTAACTTTCCCCTCAGTGACTGTTGGTAGGTATAACGAGATGGCAGTTACCTGTGTTTGATGAAAGATGGCTGCTATCTGTGGTTGTTTGTTTAAAATGTCCCCCCATAAGGTTTAATTGAGCTGTAGTTCCAGAGCGGGGCCTCCCCTCTCTCTATCACTCACTGGGTCGAATGGAGCTTCTTCATCTGCTGGCCTACATTTCCCAGCTGCCAAGGGGTCAAATGGGGCTTCCTCATCTGCTGGTCTACAGTTCCCAGCTGCCAAGGGGTGGGGCAGCATCAATATAGACTCCAGCCCATTCAGGGAGGAGGCAGTCTTTGTCCTACAGGAGTTTAGGAAAGGCTCTTTTTGCCTGTGCTGACCAGGCCACAAGTCAGAGACGTAGGGGAACCCTGGGAGGCACCAGAAATTCAGCCACTCCACAGTCAGCTGGACTGAGGAATTAATGGAAGTTTCCCTTCTCTCTTGGGCGAGAGAGAGAGGCTGAAGCAGAGCCAGAGGCCAGTCCAAGGAGAGATCCTATCCTGAGCCCACAACCTCCAGAGGTAGAGTATTGTGTGTAGGGAAAGAGGATTGCATTTAACCCCTGTGGATTTATGCCCTGTTGGTTCATAGTGTGTGCTTACTCCTACAGTTCTGCCTGATTCATTTAGTGTGTGTGTGCTCCATGACTGTGTAAATAGTTAAACTCTTTTATTTGGGCTAATATTCTGTGTTGTGCTCTGATCACATAGTCCCCCCCACTCTGTACAATGCCAAAGGGAGGGGATAGCCCAGGGAAGCAAGGCCAGACCCTTTGGTTGCCAATTTTCCAGGGATCCCCCAAATACTGGGGAGTCCATCTCCAAATAGGGAGATTCAGCCAGAGGGGTCTCACTGTCCCTCTAAAAAGGCAGTGACAATTCAGTGAGTGGTGGTAGAGAAGGAGTGAGATATGCCCATGGGATGAGGGTGGAAGGCGAACAGCTGAGTTGTAAACTGGAGCCCGTTTTGCCACAGTTCAGATAAAGGAAGGAAACCCTTCACAGGCCTTTGTGAGGAACTCATTGGGGGCAGTCCTGACTAGGGTTGCCAGCTCCAGGTAGGGTGATTCCTGGAGATTTTCTAGTAGTAGAGTCTATGGAAGCCAGGGTTTGGGGGAGGGGAGAGGCCTCAGCTGAGCAGAATGCCATAAAGCCCACCTTCCAAGGCAGTTATTTTCTCTGGGGGGGGGAGAGATCTGTTGTCTGGAGTTCAGTTGTGATACCTGGTTATCTTCAGGCTCCACCTGGAGCTTGGCTACCATAGACATAGCAGCCAGTGCTTCAGAGCATGGTTCTTGCTGTACAAGATGTAGGGTTCTTGCTGTAGAGCCAGGTTTTTGCTGTAGAAGCTGAGTGGGTGATTTTGGACCAGTCACAGACTTTCAGCCTAACCTACCTCACAGGGTTGTTGTGCAAGCCGAAAGAGGGAGAGGAGAATGATGTAAGCTGCTTTGGTCCCTATTGCAAAGAAAGATGACTTTTCCTCCTGGGAAATCATTGTTGCCAATCTCCAGGTGAGGGCTGGAGATCACTCAGAATTACAACTTCTCTCCAGATGGCAGAGATCAGTTCCCCTGGATAAAATAATGGACTCTGTGTCCTTATACCCTGCTGAGATGCCCCTGTCATGACAGCCAATGTGACGTAGCAGTCAGGGTTTCAGAGCACGATAGAGACTGCATGTGTGGGGTGGAAGGAAAACTGAAGAGTGAGGGGGAAATAAAGGTAGGTTGATGATTGGCTGGGAAGGAGATAGGGTTGCCAACTCCAGGTGGAAAATTCCTGGAGATTTGAGGGCTGGAACCTAGTGAGGGTGAGGTGTGAGGAGAGGTGGGGCCTCAGACAGGTAGAATGCCATAAACTCCATCCTCCCAACCAGCCATTCCCTATTGGGGAACCACTGTTGCCAATCTCCTGGAGAGGGGTGGAGATCACTCAGAATTACAACTGATCCCCAGGAGGGAGGAGGTGGAAAGCTGAAATCAGAGGGGCAGATAATGGCAGGTTGATGCTTGGCTGGGAAAGGAGATATTCTAAACAGTTTGCTGTTGCTGTTGGGAGTCATTGAATGTGTTCTGAGGTAAAATACATATCCCAATCTTCCCTTAAACAGACACTGGAGTTGCCAATCTCCCTGTGGGGCCTGGAGATCTCCCAGAAACCATCATTTTCCCCAGCCACTGTACGTCATTTCCCCTAAAGAAAATTTCCCAGAGATTACAACTGATGTCCAGATGACCAAGATCTGTTATCCTGGAGACAATGGCTACTTTGGGCAGTGGACTCTGTGGCATTATACCCTGCTGAGGTCCCTCCCCACCCCAAACCCTGCCCTCCCCAGGCTCCACCCCTCAAACCCAGAAGATATGGCACAGGAGAAGTGCTTTTCCACCTTAGCTGCCACTGCATAGCCCCAAATTAACATAAGCCAACTTCCAGGTGGCACCTCAAGATCTCCAGCGATTACAGCTGATGTCCAGATGACCAAGATCAGTTCTCCTGGAGAGAATGGCTGCTTTGGGCAATGGACTCTATGGCATTATATCCTGCTGAGGTCCCTCCCCACCCCAAACCCTGCCCTCCCCAGGCCCTACCCCTCAAATCTACAGGTATTTCCCAACCCAGAGTTGGCAACCCTGAAACTGGCTACGGAACCGCCTTCCAGACCCTTGGAACCCAGAAGACATGGCATAGGAGGAGGTGCTTTTCTGCCTTAGCTGCCACTGCATAGCCCCAAATCAACATAAGTCAGGGGTGGAGAGAACCATACCTGTGACCATGAGGCTGTCCTCCCATACTACCCACTTGGGGCAGCAAAATGACTTGAGACAGCCCTGCCTTATAGCTCAGCAGAAGGAAATAAACATGGCTTGCCTCCCTCTATTTTCCCCTTCCCTCTGCCGCCCCACCAGCCACAGCCGGGACACTCACCTGGAGCTTCCTTCTAGAGCTCGTTGTATTTCTTCCCACAATGGGCCTTACTCCTAGTATATAAATTAAAATTCTTGCTTTGTTTTATTTTCCTAGTTGGTTTAAAGGTTGGCATTAGCTATAGTTAATTAGAATAAATTATGGTTTTTTTTTTTTTTAAATGGATAGTGGTCTGTTTGCATTGATCAATGGCAGAGTAGCACTTATAAGGTAAGGATTCCAAGTCTAGTCCTTTCCGATCAGCTGTCCGTCCTCCTTTACATGGTTCACCTGATGCTCTAATTCCTGTGCATAAATCGGTTTACGAATATTATTAGCTGCTCTGAATGAATCCTGTGAAGAATTTCTCATTATGTTAACTGTGATAAAATGAAAATAGTTACTTTGAGGCACAAGCCTACGATTAATACCAGATATATCAGTTCTGGAGCAGAGACAGGTTAAGTCTTTTGGGTATTCTCTCTACCAGTTCCTTTTCTTGGGAAAAGTCATCTTGAAGCTGCCAACCTGAAGATGAATTGTTCAACTTTTAGCATCTGAAGGTCACAGAGGGAAGAACAAGTTGCAATAAAAACAACAGCCCCTCAGACTTAAAACAACATACACAGATTATTTCCTCATGGGTTATTTACCCTGGGTTTGATGCTCTCAGGAAGTGTCCCCCACGTACTTCCCCACCACACTGTGGAGCATTTGTGTACCTCCTAGGATTTCCCCAGTATTTTTCTGATGTTTCCCAAATCTATTTTACTTTAAAGGTTTGGGAAAGATAGCAAACACTAGATGGCGGCCATGTGGGTGGGAAAGTTTGGATTTCCGCACCCACATGGCAGCCATTTTTCCCGGCTCTTTCACCATGGCAACTATTTCCTCCCTTTGATTTTTTTAAAATGGCAAATGATTTAAATGGCAAATGATTACTTCTGTATTGATACATTATAACAATCTGTGTACCAGGTTCCCTAAAACCCCAACTTTCATTTTAAAAATTCTGTAGCCTCTTTCATTGCAGAGATTTAAGGTGAAAGGCAGATCTCCACAGTAAAAGAGGCCAGAGATTTATATTTTTTAAATGAAACTTGGGAATTTAGATAATCTGGCATTTATGTATTGATTTGTCTGTTTGTTATTTAAAACAGTTTAATTCCCTCTTTCCACCCAATCAGGGTTCCCAAAGCGATGCATATAAAAATATTAAAAACAGACAATATTCCACCAAGGGAGGAAAGGATCCTGGAATGCAAAGAAATCTTTTTGGTCACCCAACTGACATTCTTAAAAAGAGAGAAGGATATATCTCAATTAAATACCATTTGGCAAACCTTCCGCCCCCCAAGCATTGCTCAACTGATGTAATTAAAGCGAGTGCAAAGATTTTAGTGGAATGATACCTCCAATATTTCTGTTACGTTACGATATTTCTGTTAATTTATTATGTACTCCTAATTAAGCTAAATAACATTTTAAGGCGTTTAAGAAACATCTAACAGTTAAAAACAACATTTAAAATTATAAAATAATTCAATAAAAATGCATAAACACTACCAGAGGAGGGCCAATAACCATTACTTGGGGTTATGCCAAATGGAACAAAAAAAGACTCCAGCCACACACATATGGTACAACGTTATATCGTTATGGCAGTCAATTGCTGTTTGGTTAAAAAAAGAGAGCAAAAAACTGACAACCCTCCCCCTGGCCCATGGGAGAGGGGGGCAGCCACTGCTTGCAGACTGGGGCAAGGAAACGGTAGGGAAACTGGCCACCTGGAAGCCCCATTGCTACTGTGCTGTTACTGGCAGCTGTAGGGAAACCACACAAGCTGGGCCCCAGATGGAAGCCATCCTGAGTCAAAAAGGTAGCCAAGCCTTCCCAACGATACCTTTTCAAGCAACGATACCTTTTCACCTGCCACAAAAGCTCCCTGAAATAAAATGTCCTCGCATGCTTTCTGAAAAGCAGGGGGGAAAGGTGTCCTCCTCATCTGTCCCAGCAGATGATACACACCAGAACCTTTGGTGTGTGTGTGTGTGTGGGGGGTGTTACTGGAGATGCTGGTGAATTAATCAGCATGCCAAGCAGATGCTCTGCCATTGAGCCACAGCCCCCTCTCCTACAACTGTTGAACTAGATGAGACATGAGGGAAGCTGGGGGTGAGGAGGAGTCTGTTTTAACGTCTTAATAATTCCTTGTATATGTGATTACCTGCACCTTTTTTGAAAAAAAAATAAAAAGTACTGTGGCAAGCCATTCCGCAACAGAGAGTGCCCAGGGAGGGGCTGTCGCTCGTTGGCAGAGCATCTGCTTGGCATGCAGAAGGTCCCAGGTTCAATCCCAGTTTAAAGGACCATGTAAAGTACTGAGACTGATGCATGGAGGAGTGATTTCAGCTCATACTTTATTAGTTAATTGGAGAACTTGAGATACTTGCGGGACCCAAAGGTTCGCTTATATTCTTGTTCCAACCACCCCCAGTGCACACCCCTGTTCCCGTGATAGGTTTATTTACATAGTCTCTGTCCCTCATTGGTTCCCTTTAGGATCCGAACTGGCCGATTGGCAAGTTCTGGGTTCCTCTGCGTCCTTTGTTCTAGATGCAAAGCTCGGCTAGTTTGCGTGGCCACATGGTAGCCCGACCACATGTGCAGTCTCTCTTAGTACATAACACCCCTGCCCCCTAAGTCCAGTTCCCCCTCTAGCAGGCAATAGTCCCTGAGATAAGCAGGCTTCCTCCACTCCCTAGTGGAGTGGCATACTTCTGGAGCTGGAGCTGCGTTCCCGGGGGTTGTTCTTGCCGGCACCGGGGATGACGCTTCAGCTCCTGGGCTTTCGACCAGGGCGGGCGTATTACTCGTTTCCAGGCTGTTGGTAGGCTCCGCAGTGCCGTTGTTGTTGCCTTCTGGCAGAGCACATAACCATGGCAGTGTTGGAGCAGATTCCTCGGGTTTTCTGGGGTCTAGGTCCTCGCCTTCACTGTAGTCAGGTTCCACTGGCAGTAGACAGTGGTGCAGCTGATCGATGTGCCATCTCAGTAGTTGGCCATCTTCACTGGAGACCTTGTAAGAGAGCGGCCCTGTCACCTGGACGACCCTGGCAGGAATCCATGCGGGACCCTGTGCGTAGTTCTGGGCATACTGTCAGAAGTCCTAACTTAGTCAGCAAAAACACCAGGCCTTGTGATGCAAGCAAGGATAGCGTTTATTAAGCTGCAATAGATAGATCACTGGAACAGGTATCTTGTTCAGAATGACTTGGTTACAGAAAGCAAGCGGTTATACAGGGAAGGGGGTGAATGGGGACCCCCCTTCTACCATACAAAGAATAACATGCGACTGGGAAATCGAAAGTTACTACGCTAATGAAATTCCCACCGCCCCCATTATTCACAGCAAGCTACATCTATGCCAGCGATAGTGAAGCGCGCAGCCTGACTTGTCAAGGTCAGAATGTCTAGGCTGCAAGAGATAGTGGTAATAGAAGCCACATTCCATTCTCACACCCTAGGCGTAAATCAACAACTCCCCGGATTCCAACCTCCCGCCTGTCACGCCACTAAGGCGCCCAGAGCCCACCTCCCTCCCTTCCATCCATCATGGCAGGGCTACCTGACATGCAGCCCCCTCGAAAATAGTCCTACCCCTTTGGTTTATGGGGGTACAACTTGTGAAACGCTCGGATAAGCCGGGGGGCCAGAACATTTTCCGCCCGCACCCACTCCCTCTGTTCCGGCCCAAAGTCAATCCATTCAATCAGGTAAAACAAGCGATTGCGAGAGATTTTAGAGTCCAGAATTTGCGACACTTCGTAGTGAGGTTCCCCCCACCAGCAGCGGA
This sequence comes from Gekko gecko, assembly GCA_029375565.1. Lineage (NCBI taxonomy): Eukaryota > Metazoa > Chordata > Lepidosauria > Squamata > Gekkonidae > Gekko > Gekko gecko. The sequence goes on from JAPDNY010000004.1 coordinate 196,167,054, forward strand.
GGAGGGGTCGGCCGTTGCGGTCTCCATTTGTTCTCTTCAGGCGCTTGGCGTAGAAGCCTTACATGAAAAACAGGATGAACAGACTTTAGAGACTTAGGCAACGCAAGTTCAACAGTTACATTGTTAATCACTCTCACAATCTCAAAAGGACCAATATATTTCCAACCGAGTTTGCGACTCGGCTGAATTCGACGCAAATGTTGGGTGGACAAGTAAGCAAACTCTCCACATTTTGGAACCCAAGCAAGGCTACGTTTCTTATCTGCCTGGAGTTTGTATGCAGTCTTAGCCTCCTCAAGAGTCTTGGCTAACGAGCCCCACGCCTCCTGCAGTTGTTTGCACCAGTCCCCAGCGTCTCCCGCCGGGAGGTCGGGAGAAGTCAAAAATGGCAAAGGCGGGGCGTCATATCCATGTACTGCTTTAAACGGGGACATCCCCGTCGACGAGTGCTGAGTATTATTGTAACAGAACTCAGCCAAAGGTAAAAGAGAATGCCAATTGTCCTGCTGAAAGTTAGAAAAACACCGCAGGTATTGTTCCAGAGTCTGATTTACACGTTCGGTCTGCCCATCTGATTCAGGATGGTATGCACTGCTCACCCCCCTCTCCACCCCAAGCAGTGACATAAGTTCGCTCCAGAACCTTGAAACGAATTGAACCCCCCTGTCCGAGATCACCTTAGCAGGTAAGGTGTGGAGTCTCACAACGTGTTGCAAGAAAGCAGAGGCTAATTTCTTAGCAGAGGGGATGGTGGCAAACGGAACGAAATGCGCCTGCTTAGTAAACAGGTCCACTATCACCCATATGACGGTTTTCCCCCCGCTAGGGAAGCAGATCCGTAATAAAGTCCATAGAGATCACTTCCCATGGCCGAGCCGGGGTAGGGAGGGGCTGTAGGGCACCTGGGGGTTTACCGGGCCGAGGTTTACTCATCAAGCACGTTTGACAGGCTGACGTGAAGAGAGAAACATCTTTCCGTAGTCCCGGCCACCAAAATTGTCTTTGCAGTAGCTGGAGAGATTTCACAAACCCCGTGTGTCCAGCTAGCTTTGATCCGTGCGCCCAGCCCATTACCTCCCCCTGAGAGACCGTGGGACAAAGAGTTTGTTATTTTTAGTCCAGCAGCCATGCGCATCCCGGGACATTCCTTCTTCCCCCGCCACCTCCTCCCTGTCCGCATCCGACAGTTCTGTGGAGAATTTCACCGCCCATTCATTTGGAGGAGGGTCTGGCGGTGGGGGGGAATGTTTGGCCTGCCTCCGAGTGGTTACTGCTCCTCCCAACTGGGAAGGAGTGAAAATCGAGTCACGAATCTCCTCCCTTTTGCTGTCGTGTTGAGGGAGGCGTGACAGTGCATCGGCCAGCGAGTTAGATGTCCCCGGGAAGTGGTGCAGTGTGAAATTGAACTTGGAGAAGAAATCAGCCCAGCGGAGCTGTTTGGCGTTCAAGGAACGGGGGGAGCGGAGTAGCTCGAGGTTTTTGTGATCAGTCCAGACCTCGAACGGGACTCGCGCCCCCTCTAGCCAATGGCGCCAGGTAGCCAACGCTAAACGGATCGATCCCGCTTCTTTTTCCCACACCGACCAATTCCGTTCGGTATCGTTAAATTTTTTGGAAACATAGGCAAGGGGGTGCAATCTGCCATCCTCCCCCTCTTGGAGGATCGCCCCCCCATTGCAACGTCCGAGGCGTCAACTTGAACAATGAATTTTTTAAGTTCATTCGGGTGGGCCAACACGGGTTCCGACGTAAAAAGGGCTTTCAATCTGTCGAACGCCCGCTGGCACTCTGGCGACCATTCTAGTTTGGCCCCGGGCCGAGTGCATTCGGGTGGCTTCCCTTTGGTTTTCAGTAAGTCAGTCAAGGGAAGAGCCACCTGGGCAAAGTTCGAGAGGAACGATCTATAAAAGTTCGCGAATCCGAGGAACCCCTGGAGTTGCCTCCTCGTTTTGGGAGGCTCCCACCCCACGACATCTTTAACTTTGTCAGGGTCCATCTCAATCCCCTTCTGGGAAATGCGGTAGCCCAGAAAAGGGATCTCCGTTTTGTGAAATTCACACTTGGATAGTTTGGCAAACAGTTTATGCTTGTGCAACGTTTGTAGTACTTCCCGCACCAGTTTCACATGCGATTTAAGGTCGGGGGAGTACAAAAGAATGTCATCAAGGTAAACAAGGACCCCCTTGAACAAGTGCTTATGCAACACCTCGTTAATCAAGTTCATGAAGACCCCAGGGGCCCCTTGGAGCCCGAATGGCATGACTAAGTATTCAAACTGGCCGAGGGGGTGTTGAACGCCGTTTTAAATTCATCCCCCTCCCGTATGCGGACTCTGAAATAGGCATCCCGGAGGTCTAGCTTAGAGAAAATTTTCCCCCCAGCCACTGCAGCCAACAAGTCTTTTATGAGGGGCATGGGGTAAGCGTTTGTGTTTGACACTGCATTCAAGCCGCGGTAGTCGGTACATAGCCGCAATCCCCCATCCTTTTTTTTCCGAAAAAGCACAGGAGCCGCAAACGGGGAGGATGCTGGCCGTATGAAACCCCTACTGAGGTTTTTATCGATGAACTTCCTCAGTTCCACCTTTTCCGAAGGGCTCATAGAATACAGTTTTCCCTTCGGTAATTTTTGGTTGGGTAAAATTTCAATTGCACAGTCAGAGTTTCTGTGGGGGGGCAATTCATCGGCCTCCTCCTCTCCAAAAACGGGAGCCAGGTCGTGATACTCGGGGGGAATGCCTTCCAGCTCCGCGTCTGCCACCCCCGCTGTCACTAGGAGTTGCCCCCCATCATGGGTCCCCACTCCTTTTTCCATGTGTGGGACTGGCATTTTTGGAGATGAAGTTGACCTTCCCCTCCCCCCATAGTACATGAGGATCGTGATCAAAGAACCATGGGCTCCCTAGAACCAAGGGAAATCGGGCTGAAGGGGTAACCACGAAAGGTCTTTCTTCCCAGTGTTGCCCGAGTCCCACCCGCAAGGGTACAGTCTCGTATTTGCAGGGTTCTTTCATGGTGGACCCGTCCATTTGCGTAAAAATCAAGGGGTCAGTTAATTTAACAACTTTCGCCCCAAGTCCCGTTATTAGTGTGGGGTTAATGAGGTCTCTCCCACACCCAGAGTCAATGAGAGCTCGTACTCTCACATGGGTCAATAGACCCGGGTCCATTAGAGTCACCGTGAGAAAGAAAAGAGAGGGGGTTTGCTCACCGGGAGTTGCGCCTGGGGATGTGGGACCTGCTGTTCAGCGCTGTTTACAGCAGGTCCGTCTCGTTTCCCTGCGGCACGGTCTCGCCATCGGATGAGTCGGATGCTTCGCTGAGCGGTTTGGCTTGCAGAGCTTTCGCCCCCTTCGGCTTCGCCACCTGTTTTGGCGTGGATGTGTCAAACTTCTTCTTGGCTCCTTTCGGTACTCCGGGTGATGCAGACGATGTTGGGCAGTTCGCAGCGAAATGGCCCCCTTCTCCGCATTTGAGGCAAAGACCTTGCTTCATCCGGAGCTCCCTGGTGCCATCCCTCAGCTTCGGGTTCGGTGCAGGGGTTTTCCCTCTCGCAGCCGGTGCAGGGCCCCTGTTAGCCATCGCTGCGGCGGCGTCCAGTTTGATGGTCTTCAGGCGGTTCTCCATCGTGACGGCTGCTTGAACCCATCCGGTGAGGGTGTTCGGGTCTTGATTCCTGGTGACTTCCCGGCGGATCTCCGCGTTGAGTCCCCACTTGTAGAAGTCAACGAGATTCCCTTCCCCTCGGAGTTTGGCGGCACATCTGCGGAACTCCGAGGTGTAGTCTCTCACCGATCGTGCGCCCTGTTTGAGGCTTCGGATCGTTGCCTTCGCTGCTTTGGTGGAGTGCACATCCTCGAATTGCTCCTTCATGGCCCACATGAAAGAATCGATTTCTCTCAGCTCGCGCCCGTCGGCTTGATGGAGTCCCACATACCAGTCAGCAGCCGCTCCCTTTAGGTGGGCTGCTATGACATCAACCATCCGCGCTTCTCGCTGGAATAGGTGGCCCCAGGTCTCGATAAACCTCTCGGCTCGCACCAGAAAGAATGGGAATTTCTCGGGGTCTCCGTCAAAGTCAGCGTCCAGAAGTTCTGTAGGCTTGGGCGGCAAGAACCCCCAAGGACGAGGGGGTGGTTGCCCCGGCGGCCCCTGCGGTCCTGGCCCCGCTGGTTGCTCCACCGGGCCGGCTGGCACGTTTCCCTGGTCTTGGTCCGGCACCGGCCGCTGATCGGGAGGGACCTGGGCTGGTGGTTCCTCGCGTCTTTGCCGCTCGCGCTCTTCCCGGATGCCCTCCGCGATCATCTGTGGGATGCGTGCGAGGGATTCGTCTAGGAATCGCATCAGGCGGTCTTGGCTCGGCTCTTCAGTCCATCTCCTCCTTACCACGGCGCCTTCCAGGGTATCGGAGTCTCGGCCAGTCTCTTCCAGGGCTTCCGCCGTGATTAGTTTTCGGACCGACCTCTCGGGGTGGCTCATCCCCATGGAAGCTCTCGGGGTCCCGAACCACGCTTCGTGGGTGTCAGCCAGGGGTTTCACCCAGTCACGTCTACGTCCAACTCGGGTGGTCACCCCCCATAGGCTGCCCCATAGGGGTCTCCGTAAGGCCCTCCAAAGTCGTACTCCAGACCCCATTGTCTCGGCACGTGTGTGTCCGGGGTCTCTCTGGGTACGTCTTTCCCGGGAGGTTTCTTATCCTTTTCTTCTTCTTCAATTGGGAGAGTGTCTTCTTCTCCGCCACTCATTTTGGAGTTGCGGGTTTAGGACCAGTCCCAAAAGTAAATGATGATTCTGAACAAACTGTCAGAAGTCCTAACTTAGTCAGCAAAAACACCAGGCCTTGTGATGCAAGCAAGGATAGCGTTTATTAAGCTGCAATAGATAGATCACTGGAACAGGTATCTTGTTCAGAATGACTTGGTTACAGAAAGCAAGCGGTTATACAGGGAAGGGGGTGAATGGGGACCCCCCCTTCTACCATACAAAGAATAACATGCGACTGGGAAATCGAAAGTTACTACGCTAATGAAATTCCCACCGCCCCCATTATTCACAGCAAGCTACATCTATGCCAGCGATAGTGAAGCGCGCAGCCTGACTTGTCAAGGTCAGAATGTCTAGGCTGCAAGAGATAGGGGTAATAGAAGCCACATTCCATTCTCACACCCTAGGCGTAAATCAACAACTCCCCGGATTCCAACCTCCCGCCTGTCACGCCACTAAGGCGCCCAGAGCCCACCTCCCTCCCTTCCATCCATCATGGCAGGGCTACCTGACACATACACTGGATCCTCTGGGAAGAATCCTCGTGGGGCCTCCTGCTTGTCGGAGGTTGTGCCATGCTCTGGTGTCTGGTCTGGGTGGAGGTGGAGGTGGTCCAGCTGCATCGTCAGGCGCCGTCCCATGAGGAGTTCAGCTGGGCTGCAACCGGTCATGGTGTGTGGAGTTGTGCGCTGACCACATGTTAGCCTGACCGCATGTGCAGTCTCTCTTAGTACATAACAGACCAAGTAGCATGCAATGTGAAAGACCTCTTCTTGAGACCCTGGAGAGCTGCTGTCAGTCTAAATAGACAGTACTGACATAGATGGACTAGTAGTTTGACTCAGTATAAAGCAGCTTCATATGCCCATGTGTGCCCTTGTTCTAACAGTCGCCAAACTAACCAACCAAACAGTGTAAGGCAGATCACCTGAGAGGTATAATTGGCACTTGGGAGATACCATTTGATAGGCATGTGAGACCCAGGGCCAATCTGCATTTAACATTTTTACCAAACCCACACTGGAACAGAAAAAGATGCAGTCCAAAACCACATTCAACTATCCCGGGCCAACACTGTACAGGCTGCAGAGTCACCCCCGAATGGCCATAAAACGGCCATAAATCGATGCAGACAGCCACCATTAAACCAGAGATCAAATGAAGTGAAAGCAGCATGCAGTCTGGACACTGCCATGAAATGCGACACTCAATCAAAGTGAAAGTGGCATGCAATGTAGATGGGGATTTCTGTTCCAGTGCGGGTTTGGTAAGACAGCAGAGCAAATGCTAGATGCAGATCGTGCCCCAATCTGAAAGCAGTTAGTGACTGATCTGGGAGAACTATCTGGAGGAAGATAGTTATTACTCATGCCCCCTCAAAAGATAATATTTTCCAGGAGTAAGAATGGGCGGGGGGGGCAGTGTCTTCCCTTGCTGGGAAATCCCCTTAGACCAAGAGCAACCAGCTGCCATCACTCAGGGGCCTCCTGAGACTGACCTGTTGAGAAGGTATCCTTGTAGCACTGCACTAGAACAATAATGACGTGACAGGGTAGAAACTCCAGAAAATACTTCATGACCAATTGTGTTGTTTTGTGGAAGCTTGCTGGTTGAGCTTGAGCCAGTCATGCCCTCTCAGCCTAACCTACCTCACAGGATCATTGTGAGGAGAAAATGGAGGAGGAGGGAATTATGTAACTCACTTTGGTTCACTGTTGGGGAGAAAGGCAAAGTATAAATGAAGTAAATATATAAACGAACGTGACGGGTGCTTCCAGATGAGATATACTTCAGGGGTCCCTGACCCGGATACCCCAGGCAAGCCCGATCTCGTCTGATCTCAGGAACTCAGAGTCAACCCTGGCACATTCTTGGATGGGAGACCTCCTTGGAATATGAGAGGTGGGAGGTGGGGTCAGGCTTTATTCAGCCACCTCTCTGAATATCTCCCAGGCCCCCAGTAGGGGTCAGTCCCCAGAGGTCGCCATGACCTCCAGGTGCACACACACTGACATGCACACACACACAAATGCACATATGCAAAATACAAAACAGAAACAAGATTTACTTCGGGGGGGGGGAATTGTGTTTCAGCTTTCAGAAGTTTAGTAAAAACTGGGATAAAGTATTTTTTAAAAATGCTACATCTCCTATGCTCTTTGATAAAGAGGTTCTAGTCTAACTTTTGGTCTGTAGGAACCCCGTGAAGTGACGAGTTGATTCCGGCAGGCGCTGCCATTTTAGAAAGATGGTCCTGAGGATGTCCTCGAGGCCCAGTGAATGTGGCAAGACAAGTCCCTGGCAAAATCCTCACAAGTGATTGGAAATCTCAGCTCATGGAGGGGGGAGGGCAGGGAAGGAATATCTATTGTAATACGGAGCTTTAATTTAAAAACTACACTTTGTTTTCAATCCAATTTGGGAAATGAATACCATCTGCCGCTCCCTCCCCAAACCACGAGATGTAAATTTTTACAATGCTTGGCGATGTAGCCAATTCTGAGCCGAACAAAGAAGCTTATAAGCTGAAAAATCTAGTAGGAATAAAGCGTGGAAGATAAATAATAAAAAGGGGCTTTCTGTGCTTATTTCCAATCACCTTCCAACAACTGGAGCTCGCAGATAAGGCGCCTACTCGGAGTAATGATGCATAATGTGAGCAAGCAAGCAATAAGCCAAGCTGCCTAAGTCGGGAGAGATGCCGTTCTTGAACGGAGAAATGTGCCAAATGTCAAGTTCCGTTCCTGTGCCGAGCCCGTTTTCTCCTCAGGTATGTTTTCATCAGCTACAGCAGCCTGCTGGTGCTTGACTCCTGAAACACAGTGGAGATGACAAGCAATGGATATCCCGATACAACGGTTTCGAGTCCACAGACAGTGTTGCGCAAACAGTTGTCGTTTCTGAGTATCCTGTGTTCCTCAGATTTACTTTGGAATATCCATGTTATCGTATTTGATCACTGGGAACTGCCTTATACTGAATCAGACCATCGGTCCTTCAAGGTCATCATTTTCTATTCAAACTGGAGTGACTCCCCAGGGTCACGGGTGGAACGTATATAGGATACTGCCTGATGCTGAATCAGTCCCTTGGTCCATCACAGTCAGTACTGTCTACTCAGACTGGCAGTGGCTCTCCACGATCTCAGGCAGAGGTCTTCCACATCACCTATTACCTGATCCTTTCAACTGGAGATACGGGGATTGAAACTGGGACCTTCTGTGTGAGAAGAAGATGCTCTACCACTGAGCTACAGACCCTCCCCTAAGTTTTTCACATCATCTACTGACTGGTCCTTTTAACTGGAGAGGCCAGGGATTGACCCTTGGGCCTTCAGCATGCCAAGCAGGGGCTCTGCCACTGAGTCACAGCTAAAGTTGCCAATTACTGTTTGGGAAATACCTGGAGATTTGGTGTGTGGGGGGTGGACCCTGGGGAAGGCAGGGTTTGGGAAGGGGAGGGACCTCAGCAAGATATAATGCCATAGAGCCCACCCTCTGAAGTGGCCATTTTCTCCATGGGAACTCATCTCTCTTGTCTGGAGGCAGGCCCGTAGTGACATTGGATCATTTCGGGGCCTGGCCCCCCAACTTACTACCCTGGATAGGCCCCCCAACTTACTACCCTGGACAGGCCCCCCAACTTATTCCTCTCCCTGGCCGCTGCTGCAAGTCTCCCCCTGCCCCGTGCGCACTCTCTGTATCTGTTCTTGCCTTGGCTATGAAACAAAATGTGACTCTCCGGCGAAGGAGGCTGCCACCAGTTCTGCTCAGCCTGAGAGAGAGCTGGTGACGTTGGGGCAGTTTGAAAGAAAGACAGGAAGGGCTGCCTGGGTGGCGGTGTGTGTGTGTATATGTGTGTGTCAAGGGCCACGGCTGAAGGATTGCCTCCACCTCCCCCGTCTCCATTGCAAGGAGAGTTGCGTGGGAGTGATGACCCTCCCTACTGCTTTGTGTGCCCTAGAGGCAGGCACAGCTCTGCTTCCTCCTGCCCTGCCCGCCCCTCCTCTAGTGCGACAGACACAAGCTGAAGAGACCGAGGGAAAAGTTCTATGATCGGAAACAGATGGGGAAGCCACTAAGCCCAAGGAAGGAACCGGGAGATATGCAGCTGCAGCAGCCCTCTCTCTCCATCCCCGCTGCTGCAATCGCACTGTGCGTGGACCAGGGGCAGGGCTCGGAATCTGAAGGTTGTGGCAGGGAAGTGCAAATTTGCCTGGTGACTCGTGGGGGGACCTCCCAGGAGCTGGAGTGCCCTGGAAGGCAGGTGTGAGGTGTGCTGCAGCCAGGTGATCACAGGTTGCTTGACCCCCCAGAGGGCTGAGCAAGCCAGTGTCAGGTTCAACAGCAAGCAAGTCCAGGCACACTTCACTCAGAAAGTTATGCTTTATTGGAATACCAGTCTGCTGCCCAGTAATACAGAGTCATTGTCAGGAACAACGGGTAGTGCATGGGGGGCTGTGTATATACTCTAATGCTTCAACTAGCCAAGCAAATGAAATCCAAGCGCGTGCATGGGAAATCTCCTGGCGGGACATTACTTCATGAACGGGAGACACCCCCCTGCAAGAGGGCCGACATATTCACACCAGCTGGGAACCCAAGCCCTCCCTTCTGTTCAAGGTTACACGGATAGTGGTTTCTAGCACAGGAATGTCTCCCACGGTTGCTTCAGTAAAGCAAAGCAGGCATGCAAGCAAGGTATGAGGTTATACAGAAAACATGGCAGTAGCTGACAGCCGGCAATGGGGATGAGTTTTTTAATCTATTTTTTTTGTGACATCAATGCCCCCGACTTATTTAAAGGCCCCCAAATTACAAAATCCTGGCTCTGGGCCTGTCTGGAAATCAGTTGTAAGTCTGGGAGATTCCAGCTCCCACCTGAGGCTGGCAACCTAGCCACAGCCCTCTCATGAATTTCTTCTACTGAGCTTTCCCGAGCTCAATAAACAGGGTATGTCAGTAATATTCTCTCTGACCTTATATGCATTTGCTTAGAGATAAGTGTCACTAGGTTTAAAGGTACTAATTCTCTTGTAACAGTGCACTGGATCACTGCCGTGAACCAATGAAGCTGCCTTTGGCAGAGTCATCCCATTGGCCCATAATTTGCTCAGCTCTAACGTTTTCCACAGTGTGCTTGGTCTTCTAGTCATCCACGGCTTTCCCTGGTTTCCACAGATGATTTCTCCCTCCTGGGCGCAAAAATGCCGTTTGCCCGCTCTTGCAGTGCAGCATGGGTATTCCCAGAAACAGAAAATTTGGACGCCATGCACCAATAGGGGGAAAAACTGTTTTTGCACCCGAAAGGGAGAGATCATCTGTGGAAACCAGGGAAAGCTGTGGATGAATAGAAGACCAAGCAGGAGAAACCTGGCACTGTGGAACATGTCTCAGTCTACTTAGACAGTCAGTGCACACAGCCCCTCAGTTTGGGACCTCTATAACTAAACTACTTTCGCCAGGGAGGGAGCAGTGTCTGGAAAAACAAAGCCTCCTCTATGAACTCTTCTCAGCAGAAATATGAATTTAATTTGGCCTTGGAAGTGCCACAGAACTCCCCTCTTTTGTTCTTGGAAAAAGCTGTCAACCCGCTTGAATGAATGAATTCAATAAGTATTACACCGGCCCTTGTTGCCAGCATTGTACAGCATAAAGATGGCACCAATAATAAATTCTACAGCATGTGTACCATTTTATAGTAGAAGCAAAAGCCTAAAAGAGAAAGAAGTTATGGATTGGCCCAAATTGCCTCACATTTTTGTGAAGAGTTTTCTTCTGCAGAAAATGTGCTTGTGGTGCTTGCCGGAGGAGGCTTTCGGGGAATTGGCCTTCAGTCAAAGGGGGCTCGCCAGCTGGGAGGTCGACAGCAAGCAGGCAACGGCCCCTTTCACATTACCATTCTGAACTGGATGTTATCTGTTGCTGGTCCAGTTCTGAGTAAAGCGATCCAGGGACCGGGGTGGGGGGGGTTCATACAGCACACTTCATCCTGTTAATGAGCCGACTCTGAATCGCTGTGGCCATTTCAAACGGCGCTGCTTTTTTTCTGCCCTCTTTCTCCACACGATCTTCCTCAGCTTAATGTTCTAAGTTGAGTGAAATAGTGCTAAAACAATATAGTCCCTCAATGGAGTGAGGGCATCTCAATGGTGCCGCTGTAACACTGAAGTGCTATATTGGTTTTGTGCTACAGCGCTCAACTTAGAATGTTTTTTTGGGGGGGGATAATTTTTGGGGGAAAGGATGGGAAGGAAAAGCGGGATTGTAGGGAGTGCTGCTGCAGACATTTTAAACAGTGCACCACAGCAATTCAGAAGTGCAGCAAAGAGGTGGAAACGGAAGCAAGCAGTTTCCCTCAAAAAAACGGCTCAGCCCCGCCTTGCCAACAGGAGGCAAGTGGCTTTGAATGAACAGGTAAATACAATTCATTAGCAGCCAGTTGTTAAAATGGTGGTGTCTGAACTGTCACACAAAAACCCATTAGCAGCCTACTATTAAAAAGGATTACAAAGGCTGTCTGAAAGGGGCCGATGAGTAAATCCTTTGAACTAATTTATTTGTGATCGACCACGGCAGCCTCTCATCCCACTGTGATGCGGGGGAGGGGAGAGGTTTCCCCAAAACAAAGGACCCGGGGTAGATAAAAGCAAGGACGATATATCAGGCAGGAAAAATACAAAGTTGATACAGCGCATGCCTAAGTTGGCCGAAAGGAATGTTACAAATTCTAGATAAAGCATGTCAGTGGTGTATTAGAAACAAAACGAAATAAAACAGAATTTTGGAAAAACAACTAGAAACATCTGCCACTTCTCTGATTAAGCCTATCGCTGAGTCTAGTAATCAGGGGTTTTCTTGGCCTGGCATGTAGGATACATGACCCATCCACTTTGCTCTAATGGAGGCCAGACTCCAGTCCCCCACAGGGTGGTCCATTAGGGCAAACAGGGCAGTGCCCCAATGGGGCCTGGCCCCCTCACTTCCCTTAGCAGGCAGTCTAGGGGGTAGCAAGCTGCAGTGTTCCCTCTAAGCTGAGTTAGTGTGAGCTAGCTCATGGTTTTTTAGCCTCCGGCTCACACATTTTTGTCCTAGCCAAGGAAGGATGGGCTCCAGAGCAAACCAATTGATGCAGCAGCCAAATCGCTTCCTCACAACTTTAATGCCGGTAGCTCACAAAGTAGAATTTCTGCTCACAAGCAGGGGTCATTTGGAGCAGGAGCACACAGGAGTGGAGCTCCGGCAGTTAGAAGCACAGGCGGTGGCAAGCCCCGCCCCCAGCTCCCAGCAGAAGTGCGAAGCAGCACGTGCAGCATTCCTCCTGGGCCCAGATAGGCTACTCTGGGACTGGAATGACCGCCCCCAGAGTGGAAAGACAGTCCCCAGGGGTGGAGCCTGAGTGGCGGGTGTTGCCTTCTGACACACTTCTGGTGATGTCAGGGGGTGTGACGTATGCAAATAAGTTATGCTAATGAGTTATGCTAATGAGTTCCCACACCTCTTTTTCTACGAAATGACCCCTGCAAACAAGACTCCACAGCTTAGAGGGAGATTTGGTTCTCAGTCTCCAGGTGGAGACTGGAGTTCTCCTGGAACTACAACTGAGACCAGATGACAGAGATCAGTTCCTCTGGAGACAAATGGCCACTCTGGAAGACGGACGCAGTAGCATCACATCCTCACTGAGCTGCCTCCTCTCCCCAAAACTCAGCCATCCTCAGGCTCTCACCCCAAATCTCCAGGAATTTCCTAACCCAGAGTTGGCAACTGTGGCAGTCAGTCTGCTGCTATCTTTCCTTTGTTTAATTCAGCTCTGCAAGCAAGTTCCCCCCTCCCCAGCCCCACTCAGAGCAGTACCTGATTGGTCAATGGATCCATACGATTACATTGACTAGGCCTGTCCATCTTTCTTTTTTCTCAGTGAGGAGGGAATGGAAGAAGAAAATAATGCAAATATATGTGAATTATTTAGAAACATATCTGGAAGGGATCCCAGGGGTCATCTAGTCTAACCCTCTTCACAACGGAGGGAATTCATAAATACTTCCTCCCTTTCCCCAGTGATCCCTGCTCTATGTCCAGAGGAAGGCAAAAAAACCCTCCAGGGATCCCTGGCCTAATCTGACCTGGAGAAAAATTCCTTTCTGACCCCAAAGTGGTGATCTTATATGCTGGGCATCTAAGAAAGGACCACAAGAGCCGACCACTGGCTCATCCCTGCCTGCCCTCCCTCTCTCATGATCTGCCTGAATTCATAGAATCAGCATTGCTGTCAGATGGCCATCTGGCCTCTGCTAAAAAACCTCCAAAGAAGGAGAGCTCACCACAGAATATAGGCCTTCAGAATCAGGCCTACGCAATAGAATGAATCCAGGGTTGGTGTTTCCCTCAGGATATCCAACCAAGGAAGAAGGCAGCCATTTTGTATTAGGAGATGAAAAAGAGTTCTAGAGCTTAGTCTCATAGTGACATTTTGCTGCTGTTGCAACTTCTCTCAAAGGTCTTTTCTTCACTGACTGGTTGCTCCAGAGATTCCGAGGAGTCAGGCCTTAAGGGTTGACATCACAGTTACACACATCCCCTCTGCATTGTTTCCCTCCCTCCAGTTTATTTATTTGTGCATTCCGTATGCACTCTGCATCTACAGGCAAAATTTGCATTTTTTGAGCTATCTGACTGCTTTGCCTAAGATGAAGAGAAAGGCAAGCATCTTTCAAAACTTTTAACTGCAGATCCATCTACTCCCTCCCTCCCTCCTCCCTCCCTTTGTGATTCTGCAAAAAGAAGGGGAAAGGAGGGGGAAATCCAGGCCCACACATGCAAGACTGACACATTCGGGAGCAGGGAATCTCCTAGTCCTTTATATTTACTGATTCATTCTTATGCTGTCTCTGGCCATCTTAAAGTCTGCCTGAGTGAGAGGACACATTCTCTTTTGTTTTTGGAGAAGGAGGGAAAGCAAACAGAACAGGGAGGTAGCATCAACCTAAACAGAGAGAGGCAGAAATGGGGGAGGGCAGTGTGCAGCACTTAAATAGCAGCAGAAACAATTCTACTTTAGAAAGGATTAGCGACTCAAAAGCAGATGAAAACGAAGAATCACAGCAAAAGGAGTTTTGGTAACTATGGGGCAACAATGTGCTGGAGGTGGTCTGAATGCAGATTCCTGTAAAACAAATGCAGAAACAAGAAAAAGCCCCGAAACAAACAGGAAGTGAAAGCTGGAGGGAATGCAGAATGGAAGAATAGGTTGCGCTCAGAAACCAAGGCAAAATATGGGTGCAGAAAGGGCCTTAGTGTGTATGTGTGTGTGTGGGGGGGAATATTGTCCTTCAGCCATTTTCCTGGCTCTGAGAAGTTGAAAAAGAAAGAGAAGGTTTTAGAAGGTGAACCCCTCAGTTAACTCAGTTGCTGAACAGGAAGCTGGAATTCTGCACATACACACACACACACACACCCTGCCCATATACATTTCCTTGCCCAAAGAAAACCAAACCTCCTTCAGGCCGAAATCCTAAACATGCTGGATTGAGAGTGAATACTATAGAATATTGTAAAACTTGTTTCTGGTTAAACATGCCGTAGTGATACATCAAAGGTGCTCTGGACATGCTGTCAGTCCTTTCGTTGGATTGGTAGAATTGGTAGGCACATTGATGAACAAAAGCTATTGAGGGAGAATCAGCATGGATTGTATAAAGGGAAGATCTTGTCTCACTAATCTTGTAGAGTTCTTTGAAGGGGAGGACATGTGGGCAAGGGTGACCCAGTAGATGTTGTTTACCTGGACTTCCAGAAAGCTTTTGATAAAGTTTCTCATCAAAGGGTCCTAAGTAAACTCAGCAGTCGTGGGATAAGAGGACAAGTCCTCTTGTGGATTACAAACTGCCTAATTAACAAGAAACAGAGAGTGAGTATAAATGGGCAGTTTTCACAGTGGCAGATGGTAAGCAGTGGGGTACTGCATGGCTCAGTACTAGGTCTGGTGCTTTGTAACTTGTTCATTAACAGGACTAAGCAGTAAATCATTGGCAGGACTAAGCAGTGAAGTGGCTAAGTTTGCAGATGACACTTAGGCCCGATCTGCATCTAGCATTTGCTCTGCTGTCTTACCGAACCCACACTGGAACAGAAATCCCCATGTACATTGCATGCCACTTTCATTTTGATTGTCACGTTTTATGGCAGTGACCAGACTGCATGCTGCTTTCACTTCGTTTGATCTTCGTTTGATTTTATGGCCATTTGGGGGTGACTTTGCAGTCAGTACAGTGTTGGCCTGGGGTAGTTGAATGTGGTTTTGAACTGCAACTTTTTCTGTTCCAGTGTGGGTTTGGTAAAAATGCTAAATGCAGCTTGGCCCTTAGTTGTTCAGGGTGGTGAGAACCAGGGAGGACTGGGAGGCACTCCAGAGGGATTTGTTGAGGCTGGGCGAGTGGGCCTCATGTGGCAGATGAGGTTCATCATGGACAAGTGCAAAGGAATGCACATTGGAGCAAAAAATCCTAAGTAAAAATATATGTTGACAGGATCTGAACTGGCAATAACTGACCAGGAGAGAGATCTTGGAATTCGATAACTCTCTGAAGATGTTGACTCAGTGGCCAACTGCAATAAAAAAGGCAAATGCTATGCTGAGGATTATGGGGAAGGGGAATGGAAACAAATCAGCCAGTATCATAACGCCCCTGTCTAGATCTATGGTGCAGCCTCATTTGGAATACTGTGTACAGTTCTAGTCACCGTACCTCAAAAGAGATACTATAGCATTGGGAAAAGGTACAGAAAAGGGCAACTAAAATAATTAAGGGGATGGGACACTTTCCCTGTTAAGAAAGATTAAAGAGGTTAGGGCTCTTTAGCTTGGAGAAAAAATGATTGAGGGGGTGACATGATCGAGGTTTACAAAATTATGCATGGGATAGAGAAGGTAGAGAAAGAAGTCCTTTTCTCCCTTTCTCACAATACAAGAACTCATGGGCACTCAATGAAATTAATGAGCAGTAGGCTTAGAAGAGATAAAAGGAAGTACTTCTTTGCCCAAAGAGTGATTAACACATGGAATTCACTGTCACAGGAAGTGGGGGTGACAAGCATAGACAGCTTCAAGAGGGGACTGAATCAACATATGGAGCAGAAGTTCATCAATAGTTATTAGCCACAAGGTCTAGACGGAGCGCTCTGTCTGGGGCAGTGATGCTCTGTCTGGGGCAGTGATGCTCTGTCTTCTTGGTACCTGGGCCCACTGGTGGACCTCCTGATGGCACCTGGGTTTTGGCCTTTGTGTGACACAGAGGGTTGGACTGGACAGGCCATTGGCCTGATCCAATACAAATTATCTTATGTTCTTAAATTCTGAAAAATGCTGCCTCCTGAAAGCAAAGGTCCTGGGATTGCCGCAATTCTCTTTTCTGAAACCAGCAACCCTTAACCGGGTGAGTTAGTTGACCGATGATGAAAGCAAAGGCCATGGTTGCCAACCTCCAGGTGGGACCTGATGATCTCCCAGAATTGCAACTGATCTCCAGATGACGGACATCAGTTCCCCTGGAGAACCTGGCTGCTTTGGAGGATGGATGGACTCTATGGCATTATACCCCAAATCCTGTCCTTCCCAGGCCCCACCCCCAAATATCCAGGAATTTCCCAACCTGGAGTTGGAAACCCTAATGCAGCCCTCTTGGCTTTGTCTTACCTGTAAATGAGTCTTTGAGCTAGGGTTTTGGTGTGTTCTGCAATGCGCACCAATGTCTGCCTTTGTCATACAGGCCCTCTTCTGATTAGTATGTGGAGCAGTGAGTTTTGGAAGAGGGGGATAATGGCAGGAGCTCCCCACCCCCAGCATTGAGTTTTCCTACTGTTGTTGCAAACCAAGTAGCAAAAAGAGAGGCTGGATTTGATTGGGATCAGTTAAGTGTTAGAGGAGTGGATTGAAGTGCTTAAATGTTTTTTGTATCATTCTGTGTCTCATGCTGGTGTAATCTCTCCTTATAGTATTTGAGTTTTCGCTTCACAACGTTCGATGTGCGCCAACAGTGGTACACTGCAAGAACTGCCACTCAATAAGAGGGCAGTAGAGGCGGCCAACCATCATAGCTGCGCATCGAACATTGGAAGCGAGAACTCAGAGGCCCCCCGCCGCTTCTCCTGCTGGCCCACCCTCCGCCTGCAGCTTGCCGCCGCCACCCGGCTTCTTGCCCTGCATGCCTCCGGCCTGCCCCAGACCACCAGCCATTTGGTCCGCCTGGCCACCAGCTCCGCGGGCCCAGTGCCAAAGCCAGGGGCAGCGGAGGTGGCTCCTGGATTGGTGCCTCTCTCAGGTGTTCTCACCCTCCTTGCCTGCTGCTGCCAGCACCTCCAGCAAGTGCCGCTGCTGCTGCACGGTGTGCTGCCACAGCTGGCCGGCTGGCTCCCTCCTCCGTTGCTGCCGCTCTCGCCAGTCCAGCCCGCCCACCAGCACGCTCCCACTCCTGGCTGCTACCGCCTCCTCCTCTTCCTGATGCTGCTGCTACTGTGGGGCTGGAGCCAAGTGGGGCCAGCAGCATTTGGCAAGGATGGGACCAGGAGTCCCGGCCGGCCGGAGGAAGGAACGGGGCAAGGTGGGAAGCGCGTTGCCAATTCGCATATGTGGGGGGAGCGGTTTGGATGCGCCCCCCAACACCCCTTCTCCCGCCCGCCCAGCAAGCCAGACATATGGGAGAAGCTTCCGCAGGCCCCCCCCAACGCCTCCCCCCTCCTTACTTCCTTTCTCTCCCCCTTTCTTTCTTTCTCTCTCTCTCTCTCTTTCCCTCTCCCCTCTTCCTTCCTTCCTTCCTCTCTTCTTCCCTTCCCTTCTCTCTCTCTCTCTTTCACTCTTTCTCTTTCTTTCTTACTCTCTCCCCGGCTTTTCCTTTCTTCCTCCCGCCCTCCCTTACACCAACCCTACCTACCTTACTAGGGCCCATTGTCTTCAACCACAACGGGCTTTGCTCCCTAGTACCGTAATAAATGACTTTGTGCAAAACTGGTGGCAGCTGGCAGCTGGCACTAGCTCTACTTTCCATTGAACGTTCTGCTCTCTGCCTCACCAGCAAAGGGTTACCAACTTCCAGGTAGGGTCTGGAGAGCTCCCAGAATTACACCTCTGACAGCAATCAGTTCCCCTGGAGAAAATGGCCCCTAGGAGGGCAAACGCTATGGCATTAGAGCCTGCTGAGCCCTCTCCCAATCCCCACATCCCTCAACATCCACCCTGCAATCTCCAGGTATTTCCCTATGTGGAGTTGGAAACCGTACAATCAGCACCAGTGGGCACTAGCTGCTACAGCATTATGCAGTATTTGAAATTTCTTGTAAAAATGTGTATCCGATGATTTTTTAAAAAATTGAAAAGGCTAATTGGCCAGTTATTTTTAAGCTGCTATCGATCTTGTGAAAATAGGTAAAAAGGAAGATAGTGAGCTGAATTGTTTAAATGATTATGTTTCTTTCTATTAGTGCAGGTCCAGGTAATCTAGGAATTATCATTGTTTCAGGAAGTGTTAGATATGGGACTCAGGCAGCAGCTCGTTGAACAGTGAAAACAGCTTTATTTACAGAGGTAAGAATAGGGTAGGACGACAGCAAAACTAGGGAGCAACAAGCTCCTTTTTAAACAGTCTGGGCTTGCTAAACCACGCCCCTTTGTACAGTAAAAACCAATCAGAGTATTTACATAAAGACCAATCACATCGATTCCCTCCTGCACATATCTTGTATCCTGATTGGACAGCTGCGCAGAGTGTCCAATCAGATGGCATAGTTTTGGATACCAGGCTTTCAATAGGAGCTGGAATCAAGCCCCACATTTATGTATAGCAATACATAACAGGAAGTATTACGGTGAGACTGTATTTTCTAACAGACTAAGAAGACCAGTCACTGTGTATGGAGTGTTGTTGTACTGAGCTGTATAGATGCGGCTGTGTGCGAGGATTCACTGTGGTAGCCCACTGAAGTGTGGCTGGCCATTTTCTGTTGTTTGGAAAGTCCAACTGAGAGCGTCCTCTCTTATATGAAGTTTATCACACATTTACATTAGCTGCCGATAAGGTTGTGACCTCCAGGTAGGGCCTGAAGTTATCCTGGAATTATGACTGAGCTCCAGACTACAGAGATGAGTTCCCTTGCAGAAAATAGAGGGTGGACTCAATGGCATTGTATCCCTGCTGAGCCCCTTCCCCATCCTCAAACTCCACCCTCCCCAAATGTCCAAGGGTATCCCTACCTGGACTTGACAACCCTAGCTAAAGTGGTTGTATGTGCCCCCGCTGTCTAAAACAGGGGTCTGCGTGGTGTCTCTGGGTCCCATGGTTCCTGCAGGTCTTTCTTGGTGCCCACCAAGTGTTTTTAGAAAATGGGTGGGGCCAACTGGGGCATTTCAGATTAGGGTTGCCAGGTTTGGGTTGGAAAATACCTGGAGACTTTGGGGGTGCGTTCGTTCAGGAGAGGGTGGAGCTTGGGGAGGGGAGGGGCCTCAGCATGGTACAATTAAGGCTGCCAAGTCCCCCGGGGGTGGTGGTGGAGATTTTCCTGCCGAAAGGGCCCCCAAACCTGCTGGTCCGGATCAGGCCGGTGGGGCAAACCCCGCCCCCAAAATGACCAGTTTGGAAATAGAATTTCCAGGCCAATTGCTAGAGCGTCGGCCGGTGACATGCCCAACGTGATGACGTCACTTCCGGGTAAGTGACTTGGCAACCCTTGGTACAATGCCATGGAGTCCACCCTTCAAAGCAGCCACTTTCGTCAGGGGAGCTGATCTCTGTCAGCTGGAGATCAGATGTAAAAGCGGGAGATCTCCAGGCCCTTCAGATTGGCCACACTGGCTGTGCAGATTAAAATAATGTTGTTTCAGCAGCCCTTGCCATCACTGTGTTGGTTTTATCCTCTCTCACTCCTCTTTCTGACCGTAATTTTTAATATCATCCCTCTTCTCCCCTGCGCTTGGGCTTCCTCTGTATGTTTCCACCTCCTGCGGCAGCCATTTTGTGGCTGGCTGTGCTTCCTGTACCAGCCATTTAGTGGTTGTGCCCTCCACCCTGTGCCAGGCTTCCAAAGGTGCCCATAGGCTTGAAAAGGTTAGGGATCCCTCATCTAAAGTGTGGGGGACTGGAAGCATGTGACAAGACCTTTTCAGTGATGACAGACAAGCTGAGAAGCAGCTTCCCAGAATGGGAGGCACGTATGGTTCTCTTAAAGTCCAGGAAGCAGGAGAAGACCATCTTGTTTCAGCAGACTTTCTGACTGGTGGATAAGCCTGATTGTGTATCAATAGGTTGCTAATATTTATCTTTGGCTCTGTGGTGTTTGCTGCTCAAGTAGTCAGGAGGCTGTTGTCAGACCTAGCAAAGGCGTTCTCCATCTGGTGGCTCCATGGCCTGCTTGGAACCCTGGGTAATCCCTCTGAGAGGGTGATCCCACTTAGGGGCCCATTTATGCCTAACTACTGAAATGTTTAATGAACAGAACAAGGCAAGAAAGCCAGACTGGCCTCAGTGATAACTTTAGGCAGTTTTGTGCCAATGAATTACTGTGGCTGTAGAAATAATATAAGAAATGATTAGTTAAGATTATGCTGGCAGTAAAGATACTCATGTTTTATCGCTTGCTGAGTCTCACTTTGCATTTTATGTGGGGGTAAATTAGACTGCGGAGTTGTTTATCCTTGTTTTACAACGACCACTTTCCTCTCCGTTGCTACAGCATCTTTTGCCTCTGCCCCTTGGCGGTTCCCTTCCCCTTCACACAATACATGTGGCCAAAGTGGCTATCCCGTGCACATTAAGGATGTGGTACACTGTCAAACATTTCCCTCTATATCAGAAGAAAACCACCACACAATTATTCTATTAAAACAATAGAATAAAGACTTGGGGAGGTCCTCTACTGATGTTAAAGCATGGCGCTCTCTGGGTAGAGGGGGTGGCAAACTGCTCCTGGCACACCTGCCTCCTAAGGAAGTTTGACTGAACAGATGAAAACCCCCCCCCCCCCAAAGTGAAACATCTATATTTCTCTTGACAAGCTCGTCGCAGTCTACCTGGTGCATGATAATTCATAGGCAGCGCTTGGAGAAGAAGCATATTATTTTCAAACAAGCTGCAAGATAAGTTTAGTTGGAATAAAAGCACACAAACTCCGTCCAAAAGGGAGAGGATGAAAAGAGCTCTCTGCCTGAGCGTATGGGCACTGGAGCTCCAAGGGTTGCATGATGAGTGTGTGGGGGGGAATAGTGAGTCTGAGGTGCCTTGGGGGTTGCCAACCTCCAGGTGGTGGCTGGAGATCTCCTGGGATTACAACTGATCTCCAGGTGACAAATGGCCGCTTTGGAGGGTGGCCTCTATGGCATTGCATCCTGCTGAGGCCCCTCCCCTCCTCAAACTCCACCCTCCCCAGGCTCCACCCCCCCACACAAATTTCCAGGTATTTCTCAAGCAGGAGTTGGCAACTTTAGGTCCTAGGTTACTTTCCCAAGCCTGGGAAACCAGATCAGGCATGGAATGGGGGAGAAAATATTTGAGCCTTGTATAGCAAGTGCCCGGTGAGAACCCCATATTCTGGACTCTAGACCAGAGAGGATCAAGTCTGTTTTGCCAGATAGTACCAACACACAAGTCCAAGGAAGTAACTCACAGAGTCCGACCAGACGGCTCTTTAGATCCACGCAAGACATGATTGCCTCATGGATCTAAAGGTAATGTCCAGACACAAACATCTGAGAAACGTCCCTCTTCCATGGGCATCCTGTTTTGCCATGCTTCGGAACCGTATTTAGAAGATACCACTTTAAATCTGGGGTTTTCAGTTACCTGCGGGACAACTGCAGACTTTCATCCATCTGATCATTCCACCAGTGCGCAATCCTCCCGTCAAGGTGGTCGGAAGTCAGACCATCCTGAGCAGGTGCCATTTTAAAAAATCTCTACACATGCGCGGAACAACAAGGACATGCTGTCACGTCTATGCACATGCGCAAAAAGTTGTTTTTTTAAAAAAACCCCACTATGTGCACCTCCTTCAGTAGACGCCATCTAGATAATCCACAATGGAGGCAGCATGCGGTAAGGCCATTTCCCCGAGGGATGTCTGGTCATGCAACGATGGATTAAAAAGATCGGGATCAAATTCGAGCTGGCATAATGGCGGGATTAGCTGCCCGTCAGAACGCACTCACAGAGAAACTGATTCTGCTGCAAAGAGCCTGGGAGGACAGAACCCACATTCCTTTAGAAGGCTAGATGAGGATAGAGTGCAATGTCCTATCTTACATGAGGATAGAGTGCAATGTTCCCTCTAAGATGAGTCAGTGTGAGCTAGCTCTCAGTTTTTGAGCCTCCGGCTCACACGTTTTTGTCTTCGCTCAGGAAGGAGGGCTCCAGAGCAAACTAATTTATGCAGTAGCCAAATTGCTCGCTCACAACTTTAATGCCAGTAGTCCACAAAGTAGAATTTCTTCTCACAAGACTCCACAGCTTAGAGGGAACATTGAAGAGTCTGTTTTCTCAGATCTTGCAGTGGAAAGGAATCACTTTCATGCATCTCCTTGCTGATAAAGAGGTAGAACAAAGACACAGGATGAAGGCAATAAACCCTTTTTGTGTTTCTAAACTCAAGCCAATAAAGTTAGTTGATTTAGAAACACATGACCTACAAAGGTACCCAGACTGTATCTCCCAGCATGCAAAGGGATTTAAAGACACAGAACTAGATTTACTGTTTTGCTAGAAACTCTTGCAGGTTGGCAAGTGGACTGGGTTTGCCACCTTCCAGGTGGAGCCTGGAGATCTCCCGGAATTAGGACTGTTCTCCAGATCATGAGCGTTGCCAAGCTGGTGTTTTACTAGCTTCACCAGGCAAAGCAACTGGCTCCTTTCCTCTCTCACCCAGACCTGGTCACAGTGATCCATGCAACGGTCACCTCCAGACTGGATTACTGTTACTCCCTCTGTGTTGGCCCGCCCTTGAGACTGATCGGGAAACGCCAACTGGTCCAGAATGCAGTGGTACAGGTCCTGTCGGGAATGCCACGGACAGCACACATTCAACCTGTGTTGCAGTGGCTCCTGGTGGAGTACCGGGTCAGGTTCAAAGTTCTGGTAGTGGTCTTTAAGGCCGTGAGTGGTCAGGGACCCATGTATCTCTGGGACCGCCTCCTCTGGTATGTCCCCCAAAGAGCTTTGTGCTCTGCTGAGAGCAACTTACTGGTGATCCCTGGCCCCAAAGATGTCTGGCTTTCCTCGACCAGAGCCAGGGCTATTTCCACCCTGGCTCCTACCTGGTGGAACTCCCTGCAAAATAACACCAGTGGCTGAGAACAGCAATGGGTACTATCATATCTGGCACTCCTTTCCCCGCCCCCTCGCTGCTTTCTCTCACCCATTGCAAGATAGTGAATCAATCTGTAAATTTGTTTTTGATGCCATCTGATGTTGTTTTTACCTATTTTTATCTCTTGTATTTTAAACTGTATAATACTATGTTGTTAACCACCCTGAGCTCTGTGAATACAGACAAGGGTGGTGTATATATATATATATATATATATATATATATATACAGGGGTCTTTTCGTAGAAGAACAGCTGCAGGAGCTCATTAGCATATGGTATGCTAATGAGCTATTAGGCTATTAGCATATACCACGCTCCCTGACATCACCGGAAGTGATGTCAGAAGGGGAAGCAAAAGGGGGGAAGCATCTTCAAAAGTCTCCCCTTCCCTTCCCCAGCTGGTCTGGGTGGGGGAGCTAAGAGAGAAGGGGTTTAAGGTTTAAACTCCTTCTCATGAGAGTTGGGCCACAGAAGGAGGAAAGAGGGAAGGAAAGAGAGAGAGTAGAGAGAAGGAAAGAAGGAAGAGGGAAAGAAAGAGAGGGAAGAAGGAGGAAAACAGGGAAAGGAGGAAAAAGAGAAGAGAAGAAGGTGGGAAAGAAAGAAAGAGAGAAGAGAAGAGAAGAGAAGAGAAGAGAAGAGAAGAGAAGAGAAGAGAAGAGAAGAGAAGAGAAGAGAAGAGAAGAGAAGAATGAGGGAAAGAGGAAAAAGAAAGAAGGAAAGGAGGGAATGAAAGAAATTCAGTGGCAATTCAGCCCCATTATACTCTATGGGCCATTGAAGTCAATGGTGAAAACATAGGGTATATTCTGGGGGCTGGAGGGAGGGTTTGAGGAGAGGCTCCAAGATCACAGGATAGCTGACGGAGCCTCTCCCCAAGATACCGACCAAGTTTCAAGAACATTGGACCAGGGGGTCCAATTCTATGGGCCCCCAAACAGGTTGCCCCATTTCCTCCATTGTTCTCTATGGTGGGAAAAAAGTTATGTTTTTCCCACCATAGAGAACAATGGAGGGAATAGGGGCAACCTGTTTAGGGGCCCATAGAATTGGACCCCCTGGTCTAATGTTTTTGAAACTTGGTGGGTATCTTGGGGAGAGGCTCCGTCAGCTATCCTGTGAGTTTGGAGCCTCTCCCTCAAACCCCCTCCCCTCCAGCCCCTAGAATATACCCTATGTTTTCACCATTGACTTCAATGGCCCATAGGATATAATGGAGCTGAAATTGACATTCGGCTGCCTGAAAGACTCTCCGGGACGCTGGCTGGGGGCGGGGCTTGGCTCCTGAGCTCCCGGAGCTGCGCTCCGCTGCGCTCCCCCCCGAAAAGACCCCTGTATATATATATATATATATATATATATATCAGGAGATCTCTAGGCCCCATACGTATATAAAAGCAGGAGATCTTCAGGCCCCATATATATATATATAAAAGCAGGAGATCTCCAGGGTCCATATGTATATAAAAGCAGGAGATCTCCAGGCCCCACATATATATATAAAAGCAGGAGATCTCCAGGCCCCATATATATATAAAAGCAGGAGATCTCCAGGCCCTATCTGGAGGTTGGTAACATTGTTCTATGGCCCATCGTGTCACTCAACTTAGTAGGGTTGCCCCTTTGGCTTGGGAAATTTCTGAAGATTTGGGAAAGGGCAGTGCCTGCAGCTGGCAGAGTTTGGGGAAGTAGATCCCACTCTCTGAAGCTGCCACTTCCTCTCATAGAACAGTCTGGAGATCAGTTGTCATTCCGATAGAACGCTGGGAGAAAACTCTGCTGTTTAGGATGACATTATTTATTGTTCTTAGTAAGCTACTGCGATGGACTGCACTTTTTAAAAGCTTATACAGCCGAAGGACTATGAAGGGTTAGTGCTTTACAGAAACCAAGAGCCTTCAGTGACAGGCTGCTCCAAGCAATCTGATTGGTTAGCATCGGCCGAACAGACCTATATGCTGAGAGAAGATTCAGTCAGATTTCTGCCTTGACTTAGTTGAGTCTGATTTCAGCTGTAGCTGAGAAGAGTTGAGTATTGACAGTTTTGGACTTCAGCCCTGACAGTAGTTTAACATAGATGGAGAACTGGGGGAAAGTTGGCAAGGAAGTTTGGGAAGTAGGCAAAAACTCCCATTCAGGCCCAGGAAAGGGGACACGTCTTCCAGAGAGAGAAGAAATTTCTCTACCCAGTTAGCTCTGAAGATTGTGGAAATACATACTCTGGTTTCTCTTCAGATCACAAGATTGTGGAAATCCCTGGTCTGGTGTGGTTAGAAACTATCTTTAGAGACCTTAATAGTCAGTTAAAAACTCAAGACGAGTACTGGTGTTTCAAGAGAAGGGGGTTGGATACTGGAAAAAGTATACCAGCCTTCTGGAAATCAAAAGAGTTAGAGGATGCTCAAAGAAAAATATGCTGAAGTGTTTGGGGAAAACAGTAGAATAAAAGCCTCTCAGCATATAAAAAAATAAGTCACTGTGAATAGCTTAAGAAACTCTCATTAGCCTGAAACATAAGAACTATACTCAGAGCATGTATTGATTTTACCTCAGAGTTATCCATATTGAGTTACCTCAGAAATGGTCAACCCTTGATGTCACCTGACCTTTCCCCTCTATGTTAAAGAAAATATTTTGTTATTTTTGAATTTCAAAATTCCTTAAGTGCCATTTAAGTTGTTTAAGTTAAAGGAGGCTCCTGATCCTTCTCTCAGTTTCCCGGGCCGAGCTAACAGCCAGAATAGTGTACTGTGACAGGGTGGGACAGCCAGACTACTTCAGCAAAGAAGGAAACACATTACTAGGGTGGCTTAGTCAGTAAAGGGAAAGAAAATTGGAAGGAAAATTTTGCCTCTGAGGGAGGGAAGTGGATGGGGCTGTCATAGCTACTTATTCACAAACGTATATTTTGAACGAAGAGGAAGCGGGCAGATGAATATGCCATAAAAATTTCTGAAACCTCGTCAGTTTCTCAAGAGTCGAAAACCTTTGGGCTAGCTTCTCTAGCTGGCTGTATTTTCTCTCCCCTGCCGCCCCCCCCACGTTTCTATCTCCCCTGGGATGTTCTTGTTGGAATGAGCAACTCAGCATGCCTGGATATTGGGGGCGCTACATCACTCTAAGTGTGTATATGTGTCATCTCTTGAATAGGATGCCTCTCTTTGTCTTAATCTTGAGAGCTGTCCTCTGACCACCCCCACCCCTCACACACACAGTGTCCCCTCTCTCTTAACATGGCCTTCCATAGACACACATATCTCTGTAAATAAATTAGACCTTTAGTTCAATTTCTTATCAGATGTCATATTAAAAATCTAGGCCTGCAATTGGGTTGAAGAGACCAAAAGGGGAAATATCTGACTGTGATAAAGGAGGGTTGGCAAATCAACCATGTGGCAATTCCCAAACCATTTTGTTTACAGGAACAGGACCCGGTGCCCATGCGCCCTTCAAGTGATGCTGCGATTTACACAATGCAAGGGATGGAGTAGACTGCAGATAATCCTTCCCTCCCATCATAAATTGGCTCCCCTGCCCTGGTATTTGGTGTAACAGGTCCATGTCAACATAACTTCACTGGTAGGATCTTTGTTTTTTTGTGTTTGTTTTTTTAAATTATTATATTATAAGGGATATAGAAGAAAGAAGGAATAGGGAAAAACAGATCAAAAATATAATTATGAAAAAAAACCCTATCATGAGGGCAATTTTACAGAAATTAAGGACCTTCCTTCTTCAGAATTTTTATGTATATGTAACGAAGTATATGCTATAATAGCTTAACAAAATGTTTAACAAGATACATATGGTGTAATGGCACAAGAGTATAGCTTAAAATATATATGACCTATTAACTTAAAAACTTCTATTTTCATTTTTATCTTATCTTATCAATCTTATCTATTATATGGTATAACACAGATTATATCATAGAATTTTTATAAGATTTCACACAATTTTCTTACAGCAGTTTGTTATAATAAAAAACACATACGACACTTTTCATTTCATATTGAAACTGTCTTGTAGTATTATCTTTTACTATTAAACCTTTCAGATATTTAACTAAAAAAAAAGAGTTATAATAGTCATAGAAAGCTCGCCAATTAATTCTGAATTCATCTTTCGGTCCTTGGTTAATGTGGTTTGTCAGTTTTGCCATAACTGTGTATTCCTGCATCTTGTCTACCCAGTTCTCAATAGTTGGGCAACCCTCAATTTTCCACTTGGCTGCAAATTAGCATGTATCTGAGCAATTCATACATTGCTCTATCTGTATTCACTGGTAAGATGAGCCAGTTTGCTGTAGTGGTTAAGTGCGCGGACTCTAATCTGGGAGAACCGGGTTTGATTCCCCACTCCTCCACTTGCACCTGGCTGGATGACCTTGGGTCAGTCACAAGCTCTGACACAGCTGTTCTCTCAAGGACAGTTTCTGTCAAGAGCTCTCTCAGCCCCACCTACCTCACAGGGTGTCTGTTGTGGGGAGGGGAAGGGAAAGGAGTTTGTAAGCCGCTCCGAGACGCCTTTGGGCAGTGAAGGGCGGGGTAGAAATCCAATCTCCTCCTCCTCCTCCTCCTCCTCCTCCTCCTCCTCCTCCTCCTCCTCCTCCTCCTCTTCTTCTTCTTCTTCTTCTTCTTCTTCTTCTTCTTCTTCTTCTTCTTCTTCTTCTTCTTCTTCTTCTTCTTCTTCTTCTTCTTCTTCTTCTTCTTCTTCTTCTTCTTCTCAGATTCCTAATAATTCACTGGTCTGATCTTTGATTGGGCAGAAGGGCCCCTGCCTTAAAACAGATAATAGTCATTCTGGTTTGTGTTGTAGCACAGATAACGATCATGAGGACGATGAGGTAGCCTCTGGAAGGACCAGGCCTTGGCCTGGCAAATGGCTCTCTGGACAGAGAGGTTCGGGCTGCTGTCTGACTGCAACTCAAAAGGGTAACACCTGGTAACTTTGAATTCCTGCATTACTGGGTAAACTAGTCTTTTAAATGTAGTTCTTGTTTTAATCCTCACTACTAATGTTCTTTCTGAAATATTCTTGCACGCTTTAATCAATAAATGCAGGTGCTTTGATTCTGTTCCAGCACCTTAGACCTAAAAAGTCCACCTACCAGGTTGATTGTTGTGGAAACTCACTCTACAATTGGTCTACCTTGTAGGGCTGTCGTTCTTGATTAATCCCAGGAAGGTTAGAAGCTTGCCCCTTAGCTTCTGGCTGTGTGGGTAGTTCAAGGGGTTGGTGGCAAATACCAAGACTGGTGAGTATGTGGACACCCCCCCCAGGTTTTGTAATTTTGCACTCTGCCTGCCTGTAGCAAGAGTCCCTTGGATGGGGGTTCCTGACAATCTCTGCAGATCTCTCCTGCTGACACAATGCCCTCATACTCCCACACGAGCTGACCATTTGTGATAGGGAAAGGACTCTTTAGAAGAGGCTTCTCTCTCTCTCTCCTTTTGACTTAAACCTGAATGTGAACTGGATCTACTCGAATAAATGTAAGTTTACCTTTTTTGCAATATACTTCTTGGGAGGTTTATTTACTGTACTCAGTATCACGTCTTCTGATTTGGCAAAACTCTGCTGTATTAACCACATATCCCAATAGTTCTTTAATCAATGTTCATTGCTGGTGATTAAGCCACTGAGAAGAGAAGAGAAGAGAAGAGAAGAGAAGAGAAGAGAAGAGAAGAGAAGAGAAGAGAAGAGAAGAGAAGAGAAGAGAAGAGAAGAAGAGGAAGAAGAGAAGAGAAGAGGAAGAGGAGGAGGAGGAGGAGGAGGAGGAGGAGGAGGAGGAAGAGGAAGAGGAAGAGGAAGAGATTGGATTTATACCCCGCCCTTCACTACCCAAAGGAGTCTTAGAGTGGCTTACAAACTCCTTTCCCTCCCCCTCCCCACAACAGACACCCTGTGAGGTAGGTGGGGCTGAGAGAGCTCTTGACAGAAACTGCTCTTTTTGAAGAACAGCTGTGCCAGAACTATGGCTTGCCCAAGGTCATCCAGTAGGTGCAAGTGGAGGAATCAAACCCGGTTCTCCCAGATTAGAGTCCATACATTTAACCACTACACCAAACAAGGATAGCATGCAGCTCATAGTGATAAACCATGGGGAGGAAGGGCCTCCGTTTTGCATGCAGAAGGTCCCAAGTTCAATCCAGTTACATGAAAGACTCTCTGCCTGAAACCCTGGAGAGCCACTGCCAGTTTGGGTAGACAGTATTGACCTTGATGGGCCAATGGTCTGTTTCATGTGTTCATGCTAGTGTGTTCATGCTAGTGGAGAACAATCTGGGATATGGTTGTTCCTTAGCAAGGAGCTATAAAAGAACATTTTCCCAGGTCATTCACTTTGCCAGGAAATGGTTCCATGTGACGGGGAAAAAGGAACATCTTGGGTTCTTTTTGATGGAATAGGGGCCTGCTTGGATATGTTCTCTCACCTGCCTTTGCTTTTGTAAGCCTTTCTTTGTGTTCATAGAACTGGAAACCTGCATTCTTTCTCTGTCTCTCTCTCTCTCTCCCTCCCTCCCTCTCTCTTTTTTAAAGAACTCCTCTTCACAGACAAAAACTGAAATTCCAAAGAGTCCATTAGATGCACTGAATGCAGGCAGGATTTACGGCACCACCACTCACAGAATGATAAAGCTGTTGTCCACATAGTTTAATGTCTCCTCCCCCCAATCAGGATCTATGAAGACAGACTGAGAAGCATGTTAAAAAGTGAAAATAGAGCCCAAAATGTTCTAAGGCAGAAACTTAGGAAGAAGAGGTTACCTTGATACATTCGACAATTTGGAGCCATTTCACGTCCGACTCCTGGAATAAATTTTTAATCAGCCAAGGGCATACCCACCGGCTAAGAGCATAACCACCAGACAGCCAACTTGGTGTAGTGGTTAAGAATGGTGGACTCTAATCTGGAGAAACGGGTTTGATTCCCCACTCCTCCACATGAAACCAGCTGGGTGACCTTGGGTCAGTCACAGTTCTCTCAGAACTCTCTCAGCCCCACTTACTTCACAGGGTGTCTGTTGTGGGGAGAGGAAGGGAAGTCAATTGTAAGTCGCTCTGAGACTCCTTTGGTTAGTGAAGAGTGGGGTATAAAACCAATTCTTCTTCTTCTTCTTCTTCTTCTTCTTCTTCTTCTTCTTCTTCTTCTTCTTCTTCTTCTTCTTCTTCTTCTTCTTCTTATGAGGGATGCATCGATTTATTCTCTTGCAATTTAATAGCATTATGTTTGGTAGGGACCTGATCTATCCAAATCCTAATACAGGGTTTTAAAAATTGTAGCATAGATCCAACACATTATACTTACAGTGCCATCCTAAGAACACTTTCCTGGGAATGAGCTCCATTGAATAGACCTGAGAAAGATTCTGGGTAGACCTGTTTAGGATTGCTCTCTTATTATTTCTGGAGCAGATGGGAAGGAGGAAGTCAGCACCATCACTAGCAGATTCCACAGAATGCTGTTCACATGCTCACACTTCAAGCATTGGATTGGCTGACACAGTTGCTAAATAGGTTTGCCATTTGCCCTCCATAGGTGGATGACCACTTGCCCTTGGGCCCACTCCCCTGCCCTCAAGAAATTGTGGAGCAGGAGAAAAAATGGCCAGAAAATGGCCTCCATAGCTACACTCTAGGAATTCCCCCAGTCTCTGTGGTCTTTACCATAGAGTTTTGGGGAACTTCCTAGAGTGTTGTCCGTGATACTATATCCTTCCCAAGGCCCCATCCTCCCCAGGCACTGCCTTCAAAAGTCTCCAACCCTTTGTAGTGGTGGTGCCAGCAATCCTCTAAACTATTTTTCTCTTACCTTTCAAGACAGTGCCAGCCATTTTGAACATTACAATTTAGACCACGCTTCCCATGATGCTATTCTAGTCAATGTGACATTGCTGTACTGTGTACAATGTCCTGTGCTTTGTCGGCAGCTAAAAATAATAATAATTCAATTAAGATCCCAAAGCTCTGGTGTGTGTGTGTTTTTTTTAAAGGAAAACTTGCTCTTCATCCTGGCACCATTTTCATTACCTTGGAAAAGTATTAAGTGCTTAATCTTTTTTGCATAGTGCTTTTAAGAGGATTACATTATTAAGGGTTTAATTATTCATTATTCTGTGTTTTGCCAATTGGTACAAAAAAGCCTTTTGAAAAAAAGTTGTATCCAGGCCTTACAGCCACGGTTGATCTAACCTTCCATGTACTTCCTCCGAGTATGATGTTTCAGGGAAGCAATGAGAAGCTGCCATCCTGAAATTGAAGCGGCTGACTGTTGCAGACGGAACTCTTTGCCAGTGCAGTGACAGCCCGCAAAGACGCTTCTGCGGTCACACCACACTCCCGGAGACAGCAGCTTGGTTCCTGTCGCTTCTGTTGGATCATTAATCATAATCGACAGTCAGTTCCTTGACCTCATCTCAAAAGGGAAAGAGGTCACTTGGCAGAACAATGCACACTGTTCAGCGAAGGGAGGAAAAGACGGGACCAGGTTTCTGTTTAGCTACCTATGGGATTCCTTTCTATAATTTCCCCTGTAATGTGGCTGACAATGTGGGAATTCTAGTGCTGCAGCTTCCATCCCCCCCCCAGTGGAGAAGCCATTTGTAATGTCCACCCTTAATTTGGGGGTTTTACCTTTTGGGCATAGGGCTGAATATCTAACTTGTTTAACGAGTCCGGGGCAATGCAGAGCATATATGTTAGCTAGGTTTAATGTGTTGCCATCAGCAGTATAATATGGGAGATTTAAAAAAAGAAAAAAAAACATTCGGCAGTAGATTGTGTTCCTGCCCTAAGCGGGAGATAGAAACTCTTTTATTCTAAAAACTACAAGAAATCAAAGAGAAGGAGAAAGAAAAGATAACCACTAAAAACCCAAGTAGAGGTGGTCATACATTGCTAACAATAATAAAACACAGCTTATTATAATTTTTAAAAATCTACCTTACATATTGTCAGGTATTGCCTGCCATAATGGATGGAGAAGGGAGGGAGGATGGGACTGTATAGAGAAGGGAGGGCGGATGGGAATGCCGGGTGTTGATTGATGCTTTGAGACTGGTGGGATGGAATGTGGGGAGCTGCCGATGCTGCCCGGGCAACCGGGTCGTATCTCAAGATCCCAGGCCAAGAGTGGCCTTGAACGCCAGGCTGACTGTCTCCTATCGCTTTCTAAAGACAACAGCTAGGCTGGGAAAGGTGGGATGGAGGGTGAACTATTATTTACAGCTTCTGGGATTCCCGCGCGCGCGAGGTTCATCCATTGGTAGAAGGGTGGGGCCCTTTCCCCCTTTTTGGGTATATCTCTATGCTTCATGTAACCAAAGTATTCTTAACAATGCTTCTGTTCTAGTGACCTAGTCTTGCAGCTTAAATAAATACTATTCTTGTTTCAATGAACAAGGCCTGGTGTTTGGCTGACTAACTAAGGACCCTGACACATATGCTTTGTTAGGATGAAGATGGTGTATATTATAAACAGCTAATAAAATTAATCCAGTATATTTAACTATATAAAGAGCAATCAAGAAATTAAATGACAAACTATAGAGTAGGAGAAAAAAGTTATTATTTTTCTTTCTTTTTCCGAAGTTGATATCCCTGTCTGATTTTGGGGGCTTGGGGGGCAGTCGCCCCCAGTTCCAAGTCAGATTCTTCAGTAGATGCAGATGAGTTTTCTTCTTCATTTTCCTGGTTGTTTTCTTCATCCAGTATGTCGTCCTTTGCTGTTCTGCCTGGCTTAGTTGGCTTTTGTAACTGTTCCAGAAACATATTAACCTTTATGACAGAGTCTATTCTTTCTTTCTTATCATTGTATTTGAAGAACAGGCCTTCTGGTATGATCCATTTGTATGAGGTGCAGGTCTTTTGCAAAAATGAAACCAGATTTTTATATTTTCTCCTCTTCTTTTGTATTTCAAATGGAATGTCCTTTAAAACCTTGATCTTTCTATCATCAATTTTCAGGGTGGTTCCATTGGTCACTTTGAGTATCTGATCTCTAACATGCCTTTTAGAGAATCTCACAAAAATTTTGCTGGGCAGATTATTCTTCCTGATGTATTCCGGATATGGCCTGTAAACCATATCTATTTCGCTTTGAAGGTATTCCATTTTTATATCTGCAACTGGACCCAAAAGATCCCTCAGAGTCTTTTAGAGAGCCTCTTCTTTTGCCTCTGGAACTCCCTGAAATCTCAAGACATAATTCGACTTTTCCATTTGTAGCTGCAAAAGTTGAGATTCATTAGAGCTCCTCTTTTTTTCCACCATCTCCAATCGCTTTTTAAGTTTATCGATCTTGGTGTCAACTTCCTTAGTCGCTGCAACTGCACAATCTGCCTTTTGAGTGGTATCATTTAACTGTTTCTGTAGAGTTGCAAAATTCTGGTTCAAAGTAGTCATCTGGTCCAGCAGAGGGTGCAATGCTTCCACTATCATATTAGGAAAACCAGTTACTGCTTCCGATTCCGTGACTGGAGTGGGTGAGCTAGCATTTCCTGAAGAAGGTTTCACTTTTGGCACAACTCTCCTCCCTGCCATCTTTTGGGATGTTTACTTTTTAAGAAAAGTTCCAAAAGTCTCTATTATTTGAAAAGTCTTTTCGTTTTATCTCATATGCTCTTTATTCTAGTTGCCTGTCATTTCTAGTCCTGCCCCCTCTTCAAAATGCTCTTTGAACAGCTTTCTTTTTCTCGGGGTGGCTTCCCCCCATGCTTTCTCCAAGGGGATGTTTGTGCTTAACTGTTTTTCTGGATATTCAGCTTAAACGAACTCATACTTCATCAGAGATCTCACGATCAGGTAAGGAGACCACTCGACCACCACTCACTTGTCCCGGTGTGTGACCCTAAAGCCATGACTGGTTCCTTGGTGGTGAGACCATCGGAGCTCAAAGGTGCCTCAATCCCTCGGCAGCATGCCTTGGGAGCGGCACCTCTCATGCCCCATGGCTAGGAGCCCTCTACAAGGCCCCCAGGGGTGGTGTGGACATTTGCACTCCCTCCCGTCTGTCGAGTCATGGATCACATCCCATGGAGCTCCAAAGGGACATGTCTGCCATTCAGATCACCAGACTGGAAGCTCTTGAAACTCTCAAACATGTGTCTCTTTCATGTACTGTTTACTCGGACTTGCACCTAATATTTATTGAGCCTTGGTTGAGCAAGTATTCAGGGAAACCTGATAAATCATGTAATAATTGAAACATGTTGCAAAATTTCTGTATGAAGCCTCAAGAAGGTGTTCGGTATTCTTTTCAATGAACACCTACACATGTAATGTGTGGACAGGCTTTTCTGTATATGGGCTTTCCTCTGTTCAATCTTTTAGCCTAGATTTTAATGATTTGTCATTATTTCTTCTTCACATTTTATCTGAAATTTACTCCAAGGAATGCAGAGCCCCTTAGAGTAAGGCAAGATATAAGACAAAGAAAAAGAAGGACCAGATCACTCAGTGAGTTCCATGGACCTCTGAACCTCGCTGTACCCAAAGCAAGACCAACACTCTTGCCCCTGAATCACACTCGTCGTTTCCTCATTGGATCTGATTAATGGGGATTTGTTTCGCTGGGGCTCACTGACAGAGCATCTGCTTGGCACACAGAAGGTCCCAGGTTCAGTCCCCAGTGGCAGCTCCAGTTGAAAGGATCAGGTAGAATGAGATCCTGGAGAGCCAACGCTAGTCTGAGTGGACAATACTGACCTTGATGGACCAAGAGTCTGATTCCATGTAAGGCAGCTTCATGTGTTCATGTATGAAGTACAGTTTTAGGGGAGGGGCCCTGGCTCAGTGGAACAGCCTCTACTTCTCATACAGAAGGTCTCAAGTTCAGTCCCCAGCATTTCCTGTTGAAAGGACCAGGCAGTAGGTGATGGAAAAGACCCCTGCCTGAGACCCTGGAAAGTCACTGTCATTCTGAGCAGACAACACTGACCTTGATGGACCAATAGTCTGATTCAGTATAAGACAGCTTCATGTGTGCTTTGGGAAGAGCTGTGGCTCATTGGTGGAGCATCTCCTTGGCATATTAGAAGGGCCTAGTTTCAAATCCCGGCATCTCCAATTGAAAGTATCAGATGATGTGAAAGTCGTCTACCTGGAGATCTGCCGTGGCCAAGCAGAGTAGACAGCAGGGCTTTTTTTTGTAGGAAAACGCCCAGCAGGAACTCATTAGCATAACAGGCCACACCCAGCAGCAGAAACTCATTAGCATATTAGGTCACACACCCCATGTTACCAGGAGTGTGGTCATCTAGCCACACCCACCTTTTGCTTCTTATTCTGTTTACCTTGTTTGTTGTCCAAACCCAGGGCTTTTTTTGTAGCAGGAACTCCTTTGCATGTTAGGCCACACACCCCTAATGTAGCCAATCCTAAAGAGTTTCTGCTGTTGGGTGTGGCCTGTTATGCTAATGAGTTCCTGCTGAGCGTGGCCCAACTCAGGAGACAGCCAGAACTCCATTCCTGTGCGTTCCTGCCCAAAAATAGCCCTGGTAGATGGTATCAACTTTGATGGACCAATGGTCTGATTCAGTAGTCCTGTTCACATGTCAAAGTGGGTACGCGTATCTCTGTACAAAAGAGCCAATGCACACTCACTTTGCAACTGGCACTGGAGACCACTACCTGGATAAATGTGGTGTTTGTACCACGCATTCAGCTGTATATATGTTGAAAGTAATGTGAGAATTACCCAAGGCATGTATTTTTTTTAAAATCAAGTGTTCACTGTACATGAATTGAATGTGTGTTCACTGTAACTTGTGAACAGGGCTAGTATACAGCAGCTTCTTACATTTACAGGAAATGGCTGTTCTTTACCTGCTGCAAAATGTTGGTGCCCTCGAACGTTGTTAATTTACTAAAGTTTCAGCCCTTCATGAATGCTTCCCTTCTGCCTTCTGCTTGCTTCAGTTTCTGTGACAATTTGAGTAAAATTACTGGAACTTGCATAATGGGAAACGGGCAGCATAACCACCTTTACAAGTGAAGAAAAATCAATATTAGTGTCATAAATTGGGCGTTGTATGCAACCATTTTGGATAATACAATTGTGCAGTTGCTAAATGGTCAGCAAATTGCTTCCTGGGACCTGTACCCAGCAAGAGCCATGCCAGTAGAGCTATGCCTACAAAAATAGGGTTGCCAACTCCAGGCTGGGAAATTCCTGAAGATTTTGGGGGTGGAAACTGGGGAGGCAGAGTTTGGTGAGGGGAGGGAGTTAAACAGGGTTTCATGCCGTCAGTCCACCCTCCAAAGCAGCCATTTTCTTCATGGGAACTGATCTCTGTTGCTTGGAGATCAGTTGTAATAGCGGGAGCTCTCCAGGCCCCACCTGGAGACTGGCAACCCGACTGGCTACATAGCTGAGAGCTTGTTGCCCCCTAGAGTGTCTGCAAAGAGTAATGAGGGGGCTGGCAAGACGAGGCTGGGGGCAGCCTGAATTGATGGAGCACTGCCCTGTTTACCCTAATGGACTGGCCTTCACCAGTATAACACGTACATTTTCTGTGGAAGAGAACTAGTCACAAAATGTGAAGCAATAGGGGCCAATCCATACCTTCTTTTTCTTTTGGGGTTTTGTTGCTACTACAGAATGGTACAAGTGCTGTAGAATTTATTCCAGGCTTTGTCTTTATGCCGTACAATGCTGGCAACACGGGCCGGTGTAATACTTATTGACCTCCTTCCTCCATAATTCCCTTGGACAGAGGTCAAAGCATGAAATTGGTAGGGTTGAGTGGAATGGGGTGAGATTCCCACAAGTGTGATACAAAGAAGTATTGGGATTGGGGTGGAATAGCCTTTGGGAAGAGATGGAATGGAGTAGAACTGCACTGTTCCATCTGTACTCTGTTACAGAATAATGAATTCCTAGGAAGCAGTGTCTGTTTTCAGGCAAAATTATCCCTGCATCTATCAGTGTTATGGATATAACTGTGGTTGCCTCCACAAAACCCATGCTGTGAGGTTAAAGTGCCATGGTAATATTACTAATTGTGCCAACGGCCAATTCCCCTTCCAGTGCTTTACCTCTTCCCTAGGGTAAATTTCGCTGGGTCTTACCATTCAGTCTGTGTACTTTCATCTTACTAGTATTTGGCTTGGACTGGTATTAGGACTGCCAAGCCCCGAGTAGGGGCAAGTGATTCCCTGCTCCTAGCTCCTGGCAGCTTTGCATGCAGCAACATAACACTTCTGACTAAAAGCCAGGAAGTAACAAAGGGTAGCTCTAGGAATCACCAGAAACTCTATGGTAAAACCATAGAGTTTCTAGTGATTCCTAGCGCTACCCTATCTCACTTCCTGGTTTTTATCAGAAGTGTTGCAGCACTTGCAACCAGCGTTGCAGCCCCCACTGTGTCACTGCCCATATCTCTCCTGCCAGTTGCCAGGCGCTGCCTGGCAGCCTTACCTAGCACTGACTAGTTTGAGTGAGAGCTTCAGCTGCTGCAGTTTCATGAAACTATTGATTGACTTGCCGGGTGGCAGCATTTGGCATTGAGAGTTTGGGTATTTCCTCTCTCTTTTTTTTTTTTTTTGCCTCCTGTGAAGGTTTGTACATCAGAGCTATTGTCAAGGTAGCAGCATCAGGGACTTGGGAAGCCAGAGAAGTCTGTCGAAAGATGAACTAAAATTTGTGAATTTGTCAACTAGAGCAGAGCTATTTTGGAAGCAACACTGGCAGATTTATGGTTTCAGGTGGAAACAATTTAAAGAAGGTCATTTTGACTGAGTTTTGCTTGGAGGTTTTTTGATTGATTTGGACCAGGGATTCAAAGTGAAGCTGGAACAAGGAAACACACATAGATCAGAATGATTGGGAGACTGAGATAAGCTCTTGTAAACCTAAATCACAATTGATTTATTCCTAATCTGTGGTAGTGGTGGTGGTGGTGGTAGGGAGAGAAATGCAAGAGCGCTTGGCTGATTTATAATGGTTACGTTCTGGAAACTTTCCGCTCAGAAATTTTAATCTCTCCTTCCAATAAGGAGCAGCCAAGGTTCTTTTGCATCCTGACATTGTCCTAGATTAAAAGGGAGTTTGAGAGCAATTAATAAGACATTTTTCCACCTGACTGGAATGCTCCTTCAGCCAGTGTTATGCTCTAGACTTAGAGACGGCCGGGACTCTTAGCTGACTGGAAGAGCTGCTAATCGATGGGCATGAGCATCTGACAAAGCAGGGACTGGCAGGCAGCCCGTTGGCTGAAGAGAGAACTTACCTGGGATCATATCACGGTTTGGGTTTGCCAACTGGCCACAGCAGATGGTCTCAGCAGAAGAAAAGGGGGCAGGAAACGGCATCTGATTCCCGGAAGTGACATTGCGTTCGGGAAACACTCTAGGAATCTCCCAAATCTCTATGGCTTTTACCATAGAGATTTGTGGTGTTCCTAAAGCATCGACTGGAACTGATGTCACTTCTGGAGTCATCCAAACCCCCATCCCAAAACCTCCTGCTTGGCGACCGCCTCACGTCTCAGAGCTGATGGCTTAATGGCCCTCCTCGCAGAGGCAGAGAAATTCAGGCAGGACATTCATGAGGTGTCCTTGAAGAGAAGTAGGGGAGACAAATGATGTCTTCCCAGGGAATGTGTGGGTTTCCCCAAGGGGCCAACTCCTCCCTCCAAACCATTTCAGGTCAGGAGACTTAGAGGGGAGGTGACCGAAACCCTTTCTCCATGCGTGATGCAGCCCCAATCCAAATCAGGCATTCCACACACAGTAGTTGAGGAGAACCCACAATCTGCAGCTCTGTTACACAGGGTGGGGATCCGTCATCCCCACCTTTGCACACTGTAATGTGTGAATTGGCCATATGCAGAGAGTGGGGCCCACCACAAGATGTCCCAGCCACCCAGAAACTGAAGCTCAGGCATGGCGCTTGCTGGAATCTCAGTAGCCAGAACAGGCCCGTAGCCAGGATGTTATAATTTGGGGGCCTTTGCATAAGTCAGGGGGCACTGACGTCACAAAATAAAATAAAATAAAATATTTAAAAACTCACTTTTGCAGCATTCACACTCTGCCTGCCTATGCGGGGAAGCAAGCTGTGCTTGGGGAAGGGGAGGCAGTGGGAAGTCTTCCAGGTGGCCCAGAGAACTGGGGGGTGGGGAGGCTGAAGGGAAGTCAGGGGGCCTTGGCAGGAAGTCGGGGGGGGAGGCCCTGAAATGCCCTGCTGTAGCTACGGGCCTGAGCCAGAAGGGGGACTGAATAAGAGTCCCAGTAGTCAGAGGCTGCATTTCAGTGTTATGTGTACCTTCTTGTACCTCCCACTGAAGTCCAAAATTAAGAGCAGAGGGAGAAGCAATCCTGCTGTCCCTCCGATCAAAGAAGTTTGTTTGGTGGTTATACAAGAAAGGGCCATTTTGCTGGCAGCCCCACAATTATAGAAGAACCTCCCCAGAGAGGGGCCCCTGGCTCCAGTGTTCCCTCTAAGCTGAGTTAGCGTGAGCTAGCTCACAGTTTTTTAGCCTCCGGCTCACACATTTTTTGTCTCAGCTCAGGAAGGACAGCTCCAGAACAAACTAATTGATGCAGCAGCCAAATAACCCGCTCACAGCTTTAATGCCAGTAGCTCACCAAGTAGAATTTTTGCTCACAAGACCCCACAGCTTTGATGGAGGATTGCCTAGCTCCCTAACATTCAGTCTTCGGGAGGCAGTTGAAGACAGTTTTATTTAGGACTGCATTTGATAGGGTTGCCATCCCCCCCGTGGGGGTGGGTTTCTCCCCGATTTTGCCTCTCCCCCATCCACTGCTGGCCAGCTAGCTGGCAGGGGGAACCCTGCCCCAAAGAGTCCCGTCACACCTCCAGGTGATGTCATTGTGCCGGGCATGTTGGGGGGGGGAACGCTCTAGCTCTTTGTGGTGACCAAAGACTTTTTGGGCAAATGCTAGAACAGCCCCCCGCAATGTGCCTGATGTGATGATGTCACTTCTGATGTCACTTTGCGCCAGAACATCCAGGGGAACAGGCTGGAGCAACCCACCAGCAAAAGGCAGGGGTCTGGCAACCCTCGCATTTGACTGTCATTTTTATTTATTGACTGTAGAGTTACCAACCTCCAGGTGGTAGCTGGAGATCTCTCCTATCATAACTGATCTCTAGGCAGTGGAAATCAGTTCGCCTGGATAAAATGGCCACTTTGGAAGATGGATTCTTTGGCATTGTGCCCCAAACTCCTCCCTCCTGAGGCTGCATTCCCCAAATCTCCCAGGTATTTCCCAACCTGGAGCTGGCAGCCCTAATTGGCAGTCCTGAGTGACATTTTGGTCTTTTATGTGTGTGCATTTTTTTTAAAAAAAGTTGTTGCTTTATTTACATTGTAAACTGCCTTGAGATCCTCATGCAAGAAAGGCAGCTAAAAATGTTTTAAATGACTAAATAAAGTGGGGAAGTGTTACTATTAAAATAATGGCATAATTTATACTGATATCCAGGGCTCTTTTTGTAGCAGGGACTCCTTTGCATATTAGGTGACATACCCCTAATGTAGCCAATCCTCCAAGAGTTTACAGAGCTCTTCTTACAGGGGCTACTGTAAGCTCTTGGAGGATTGGCTACATTAGGGGTGTGTGGCCTAACATGCAAAGGAATTCCTGCTACAAATAGAGCCCTTCTAATATCTATAGGCTGCTAAATTCGCTGTTCCTTGATGCAGCTCTGGAGTTCTAATTTTCTGAGCGCCGCAGAATTCCAGGTGGATGGAAGGGCCTAAGGTGCCACTGGATTCGTGTTCTCTTA
The DNA here is from genome assembly GCA_029375565.1 of Gekko gecko. NCBI lineage: Eukaryota > Metazoa > Chordata > Lepidosauria > Squamata > Gekkonidae > Gekko > Gekko gecko. Next base: position 196,207,917 of record JAPDNY010000004.1, read on the forward strand.
GCACCATCCATATGTTTTGCTATGTCTATGGCCGGGTTCTCAAGGTAACTTGCAACATAAAACTACTAAAATATAATAGACACCCTATGAACAAGCAATTAAAATTATGTCAGACAAGTATTCAACAAATATAGGTGTGTCAGTTGTAAAACAAGTCCTGCAGAAGCAAGTTTAAATTAGTCTTTTTGAAACAGAATTTTTTTTTTCATTCTGTTGATAAGCTAGCAGCCCACTGGCCCAATGATTTTTCTTGGGAGTCATTTCTGGAGGCTGAATGCCATCTCATAGCCGGTATAGTCTCTGATGGCTGTGGCACAGCTCTGAGGTACGTTTCTAAGCATACCAAGGTTGGAGGAGGGCAGGGGAGAAGATCCTTCCTAGTTTATCCTGGCCCCAAGTCACTTGGGGTTGCACAGTTTACAACCCCAACACTTTCAGTTGAACCCAGAAGTTAGATGACAATCTCTGAAGAAGGTAGATCTGGCCCTTCTGGTGGACCTCCTGATGGCACCTGGGTTTCTAGCTATTGTGTGATCCAGAGGGTTGGACTGGATGGGCCATTTGCCTGATCTAGCATGGTGCCTCTTATATTCTTACATGACGACAATCCCTTCACATGTAAGGTGTTTCTTTATGGCCAGTCTTGATTAACTCAGCTCCTACTTTTTGAACAGGCTCCCAGGCATTCTCCAAGGACAGGCCTACATACAGAGCACACTGCAGTCACCCAAAGGCAGTCTACCACCACAATATAATAATCCCCCGCTCTTTCCTCAGGAGAAGACCATCCAAAACTTGTCCAAAGGCTGCCATGGGTGCTCCTGGGCATCCAGATGTAAAGCCAGGTCTGTATGTACCCTCAAGCTGCAAAGCATGCAATACTTTCCACAAGAAAGATGTTGGTTAGCCATGTTGGCCAACAGAACAGAGTTCTTTGCAGAAACAACAGCCATGTAATATCTTTTTTATGGCAGGTCACACCTAAAATAGCCTCTCAGAACATAAACTACCACCAGAACGAGGTAACCCACCTAGTGGTTGAGTACCATCAATATGCAAAGCAGTTCTTGCTACCAATGGAAGCCCTGAAGCTGAATAGCTCCAAAACAACAGTCATGTAATATCTTTGTGGAGGTCAAACAATAATAGTATTCAGAACACATCTACGTACAAGGTAAAGGTAAAGGTTCACCTATGCTCGAGTAGCCATCGTTAGCATCTTCGACTCATGGAGGTTGAAGCGGATGCTCCAATCATACATACGTGTGCAAAGCCGATAGAGCCATGCGCTGTCCGAAGACGTTTCCGTGGTCATGTGGCCGGCATGACTAAACACCAAGGCGCACGGAACGCTGTTACCTTCCCACCGAAGTGGTACCTATTTATCTACTTGCAATTTCTTGCTTTCGAACTGCTAGGTTGGCAGGAGCTGGAACTAGAGACAGGAGCTCACCCCGTCATGCGGCACCCGGGTCTCGAACTGCTGAACTACTGACCTTCCACAGCCTGCAGTTCAGCATCTTAACCACTTGAGCCACCGCAGCTCCAGCACATCTGTGACCCACCCTCAATTTCTTTTGTGAGTTAAAGAAGGTCACTGAATGTTTGGTACTAAATGTAAACATTAAGAACCAACAAATAGAACTATCTGATCCCCAGGATCATTTCAAGATGGGGGAAAACCCTACCCCATGGGACAGGGTTGCCAAGTGCCCCCTGGCCATCAGAGGGGGCAAGGGGAAGAATGGGAACTGGCCCTTAGAAAGAACATGCTGGATTCAATGAACTTTTGGCCAAATCTAGTCAGGCTGTTAATATATTCTAATGAGATTTGCCCAGTTGAACATCAGGACCAAAGCCTGAGTGGCACAAACCAAACAATTTCATTGTGTTGTGTCCTTTGTTTTATCTTGATATATCATAGCAGTATCATCCCTGGAAATGATCTTCATAAAACAGTTTTGGGGGAAAATAACTACTCTGACATTTTGTTTTATTATGGCCATAAAAAGAGCTGGTGATGTGTAGTTGTGATTTTTACAATAAATTTAAGTAATGCAATTGGCTTTCAGTCACAAGGGAAAAAATAGGGGTTTTTTTTTTGGGGGGGGGTAATGAATAAACTGTATTAAAATCTAGTTTCCCTCCTGTCGGTATCTGCAGTGATAACAGCTATATAAATATGTTGTACGGAGATGATCATCATTTTGGTAACTAAATAGGCCTATATGTACAAAAGGAACTCTGTAGTAAATGTAATTTTTAAAATGCCATATGTAGTCTGTGGCCACATGTCTAGGAGCTGGGAAGTATTAGTACTACAATGTTTGGGAGAGATGACCATTCCATGTATGATGTTTTTGGCATATCTGCGTAACTGTTTAAATAGTGTTTCAGACTGGTCCTTCTCAAAAGCTTTCTGCAAGCCCAGACACAACACTTGGAAGTGTTGATCTTCCAGGACATACCACCTGTGGCAGATGGACGCATGGGTTTAACAATAATTCTCTCTTCCCAGGGTGGTTTATAGTAATTCGTTGTTTTAATGGTGTATTGTATTTTTATTGCTCATAAACCACTGAGAGTGCAGAATATAAATGAGCGTTAAACCAAATAATAAATATATCATGCGAATTGTAGTCCTATGAAGTCTAGAAATTTCTAACAGAGTTGTGTAGCACTCTTACTGTGCTCCTAGTTCCCAGAATTCTTTGGGAAAAGCCTCAACAGTTATCGTGGTACCAAAACTATACAAATGAGTGATGTGGACAGAGCTTTAGGCTGCTAAACCACATGCCTCTTTTGAAGCATTTAGGTGACTGAGCTGCACAGGATGGCTTCCTCATGCAGGGAATAGCCAATGACTCTACCAGTTTCTCCCATGTGAGTGGTCGACTCACCTGATTCCTTCATCCAAACATTACTTCTTGCAGTATGGAATCCATTCTGGTAGGGTTGCCAACCTCCAGGTGGGGCCCAGAGATCTCCCAGAATCACAACATATCACCAGGCTACAAGAGATAAATTTCCCTGGAGAAAATGACAGCTTTGGAAGGTGAACTGTATGGCATTTTAACTCTGCTGAGGTTCCTCACCTCCCCAACCCCACCCTCCTTAGGCAGTTGTCCTGCCCTCAGGGACTGTGGATGCTGGCCCTGACTTGGCAAGAAAGGGCACTCAGGAACTGCATGGAGTCCAGGGGTGGTCTGCAGTGGTCGGGGTATCTGTGCAAATTGCCCCCCTTCTGCTGCCAGAAAATTGCCTTTGAATTGAGCCCACCGGAGCCAACTGACCCAGGCCCGTAGCCAGGATTTTTTCATTTGGGGGCCTTTAAAATAAGTCAGGGGGACCCCACACAAACCCCTGCACACACACCTAAGGGAGCGCCTGGGCTGGATGGGAGGTCAGGGGACCTTGGCGGTAAATTGGGGGGCCGGGCCCCGAGATGCCCCACTGTAGCTACAGGCCTGAACTGACCTCCTTTCTTTCCTGCCATTCTAACCTTCTGTCCTGTTCTGACAGGGAATCCGTGCCAAGCTGCTGTTGCCGTGGAGTCAATTTAGCAAACCGCATGTTGTGCTATACAGCACTTGGGAAAAGTCGATGGAAGATGACACAAAAAGACCGTGAATTACATTTTGGGGGTATTATTGTGCACCTCAAACACTGATTTTCTTTTATGTGTTGCGGCTAGCTTTTTATAACAATACCTGGTTAGTACTTCCCCTATTCACCTTACCCAGATTTTCCAACAGGAGACAATGTGGCTTTATGGTGTGTGTGTGTGGGGGAGCATGGTACATCTTACTATGCATTGGATACCGAACAACTCCCGATTAAATCAAATGTGTTTTTCGTGGTGTTCCATTAAATGCCTACAAGGCCATGTCTTTAGTACTGGTGGGGTGGAAAAGTGGTTACACGAATAGTGGCTGTGTAAGTAGAGTCGGATGACATGGAATTTCTCATTCCAGGCCTTAAGAGCTGTCTTTGAGAGCGACTATCTCCTCGAGCCTGGGAAGTGAACCTCCCTGGCTGGGGAAAAAAGTGGAAGTCTTGCTTAGTGTCTCAGCAGGTAGCTGTGTGGTAAGCATAATGCTGAATGACAAGAGGAAACAAAGGCCAGGTTGTGTTATTAGAGGCATGCCGCCGCTTCTTGACAGATGCGCGCGGCAGAATAAAAAAGAAAAGAAAAGCAAAGAGAGTCCATGCTTCAGATCCTATCAAGCTTTAAATATTTCTGCTTTAAACATGTCAACTTGCGTTCTCTCGCCTTTTTTCAAATGCATGATAATGGTGTAAGCAATCTCCTCTGCAGAGGAGGAAATGCAAGCAATCTCGGTACATAAGAGCCGCCGGTCTCTAATCTTTTGTGTCAGACTGTGAGTCGTTCAGCCTTATCCCCGGAACTTGTCAGGGTGGTTTTTCCCCCCTTTTCCTTTTTTAACACTCTACATGAAAAGGTCTGCGAATTAATTTAAAAGCAACTGCAGTAATGAAATATTTGTTTACCGAATTTTTCAGGGAGGATGCTTATCTTCTGACGAGCAGAAAAGCAGACCCTCGCGCTCAACCATATTTCAATATTTCACGTGCGCGGTCAGCGACAAGAGGCAGCCATCGACGGCTTGCACGGTCTCTTTATTGCACAGTTTTCTCAGACCTTAATGCTGTCCTGATGAAGATACAGTGCTATATCAATAGCTGTGTTTATTGCCAAGAGGCTTGCAAATTGAATTACTTTGTGTTGAATTACTTTGAATGGGCCGGGTATCTCTCTAATGTAAGCATATTGTATGGATGTGGTCTCTTCTGATGTGAAATCATGCTGATGGATGGGGCATGGCTCTGAAAACTCTGTTTCCCACTCATAGGCCTATTATGCATGGGTGTTTTCCCTTGCTTTCACTGTGCATATCCGTTGGGTTTTCTTTGTCGTTCTGCATTGATTACTGAGACTGATGCGTGGCAGAGTGAATTCAGCTCATACTTTATTGTAGGTCATAGAACAAGAGATGCCTTTGCCGGCTCGCAGGCCAGCTTATATTCCTAACTCACACCGCACCCAAACACACACCCACATCCGTGATTGGATATTTACAGCTGCACCCCTAGACCCATAGGTCCCACCCAGGATCCTAGCTTCCCAATAGGTGCATGCTAGGATCTGTTCAGGCTATTGTCTCTAGAGGCAAAAGTCAGGTCCTTCACCCAACCGTGTGCTTGCCTGACCGTGTGTTTGCCCGAGCACATGTGCGGACTTCCCCGGGTACACAACATGGGCGAAAGCCCTACCTGACCCCACCTGCTTTCTAAAAACCTGGTGGGCACCAGGGAAGGTGTTAGGGACCCCCGCTCTAAATATTTAAACATTTATCAGTAGTGCAATGAATTGTTGCCATCTGTTTCTGGAATTAGGAGGGCGGTAAAGCCAGCCTTCTGTTCCTGCAGTTATTGCCTTCACGCTGTATTGCATGTTCAGTACTGTGTCCACAAAACCAGATATGTAGATCTGGCCACACAGATCTTAATTTTTATGGTGTATCACATGAGCATTATTATTATCCGTGACTGGCTTAACCGCCCCTTGTGTCCTTCATTCAAAAGTATGGACATGTCTCCAAGTGGCAGAACAGAGACTGAGAGCATTGCTACATATTAAATGTGCATTATCCAGATTAGCTCAATTGTGCAGCATTTAGCACATCCAGGCATCACTGTTGGTACTGAACAGTAATTTCACACCTACTACTTATTTTGAACACATACAGTGACTAGCAATTATATGTTTTTGTTATGAGAAGGGAATGGTGACATTCCAAGCATCTCTAATATGCCTTGCTAAGGCTATGCTAAAGTAGTGCACGACTCCAGAAAAAAGGAGGTGCAGCTTATTTCATTTAGAAATGTTTGTTTCACTTTTCTCCCTGCAGGGGCAAGGCGGCTAACAGCAACACATAATCTACAATATGTGGAGTCATCCAACAGTAAATATCAGAGTAAATACCCATCCTACCAGACCGCTGAGGAAAGTTTATTTCCCTTTCTCCCTCATGGAAGTGGTGAGGGGGCTTGCGTGGTTCAATGAGGCTGTGGGCTATGCTGTGGAGGGCCACCCAGGATTGACAGGCCACAGCAGAGAACTCAGACAGAGCGTGATCCACTGGAGAAGGAAATGGCAACCTACTCCAGTATCTTTGCCAAGATACTGGACAGTAACAAAAGGCTAAAAGATATGATGCCAGAAGATGAGCCCCTCAGGTCGGAAGGTGTCCAAGATGCTACTGGAGAAGAGCAGAGGGCAAGTAGAAGTAACCCCAGAAAGAGTGAAGTGGCTGGGCCAAAGCCGAAAGGACGCTTGGCTGTGGATGTGTCTGATGGGGAAAGGAAAGTCCGATGCTGCAAAGAACAATACTGCATAGGAACCTGGGATGTAAGATCTATGAATCAAGGTAAGCTGGACGTGGTCAAAAATGAGATGGCAAGACTGAACGTCGACATCTTGGGAATCAGTGAACTAAAGTGGACAGGAATGGGCAAAATTAACTCAGAAGACCATTATATCTACTACTGTGGCCAAGAATCCCGAAGAAAAAATGGTGTAGCCTTTATAGTCAACAAGAGAGTGTGAAATGCAGTATTGGGATACAATCTCAAAAACGACAGAATGATCCCGGTCCGCATCCAAGGCAAACCATTCAACATCACAGTAATCCAAGCCTATGACCCAACCAGTGATGCAGAAGAGGCTTAAGTGGACCAGTTCTATGAAGACCTACAAACCTCATAGAACTAACACACACAAAAAGATGTCCTCCTCATCATAGGGGACTGGAATGCTAAAGCAGGAAGTCAAAAGGTAACTGGAATAACAGACAAGTTTGGCCTTGGAGAACAAAATGAAGCAGGGCAAAGGCTAACAGAGTTTTGTCAAAAGAACATGCTGGTCATAGTGAACACCCTTTTCCAACAACCTAAGAGGCGACTCTACACATGGACATCACCAGATGGACAACACTGAAATCAGATTGACTATATCATTTGCAGTCAAAGATGGAGAAGCTCTATACAGTCAGTAAAAACAAGACCTGGAGCTGACTGTGGCTCAGATCATGAGCTACTCATTGCAAAATTCAGACTTCAACTGAAGAAAGTTAGGAAGACCACTAGGCCATTCAGGTTTGACCTAGACCACATCCCTTATGCATATACAGTGGAGGTGAAGAATAGGTTTAAGGGACTATATTTGATAGAGTACCTGAAGAACTATGGACGGAGGTTCATGACATTGTACAGGAAGTAGCAATCAGCACCATCCCAAAGAAAAAGAAATGCAAGAAAGCAAAGTGGCTGTCTGATGAGGCTTTACAAATAGCTGAAGAAAGAAGGAAAGTGAAAGGCAAAGGTGAAAAGGAAAGGTTTACCCAATTGAATGCAGATTTCCAGAGAACAGCAAGGAGAGATAAGGAGGCCTTCGTGGATGAACAATGCAAAATAATAGAGGAAAACAAAAGAATGGGAAGGACTAGATATCTCTTCAAGAAAACACTTTCGGTTTCGGCGGAGCGAATGGCGGCCACCTCTCGGGAAGCTCCCGGAGATGGTTAGCCCATGCGCAGTTTGGGGGGGTCTTCGCTTATGCAAAAGACCCTAGTGAGCCTTAGGCAAAGGCTCCGAACCAGGGGCGCTTGGGGAGTAGCCTCTTTGCCGGCAAACAGCCGGGAAATTGAGGCTTTCTCCCTGCCCCAATCGGCCCCGCTGCGTTGTGCCCGTAATGGGACTTAGCAACGCCACCGACTTCCAGGAGTGAACAAAGCGATTGAATTAAAGTTAAATGGAAAGATCTGGCATCGAACCGTGAGTTGGAGATCTATTTTGAAGCGAAAATCCGAAACCCCCGCAAGCGTATAAGTGGATGGGAGGAGGGAGGAATCCCCACCCCCCATGAGAAACGGGACTTATAAAAGAAAAGTGGAGGGGGGTAAAGGGGAAAAAAAGAGTTGGTGAAAATACCTTTGGGGAAATACTGAAGATTAAGAGTTTGTTAGTCTCCTGAGTGGCGCGGCACGAACTTTGATAAAGTAAACAATTAAAAAAATGTCTGCATTGAAAAAGGTCCCGTAGAAGCCGGAAAAGAAGGGGGAGGGACTTCCGGTCTGAACACCCCCCACCGGAGTTAGCTGTCAATCAACAGAAAAGCGAGTCACTGCGCCCTCTGCTGGATCAAATGCAGAAAATCAGCGAGACTCTGTGTAACATGGAAAGTGTTCTCAACAGTCAACAAAAACAATTAACAGAAACATCAAAGAAGATGGAGGAGATTGCGCAAAAATGTTTGGTCTCAACGGAAGACACCAAGAAAATAAAGAAAAAGGTCAATAAATTAGAAAAACATCAGGATATGCAAGAAAAAAGAATTTTAATGTTACAGATGGAAAAATCAAATCGGATTCTCCGCTTTCAGGGCATTAAAGAAGAGGAAAAAGAGGATCTCAGAACTACATTGGTGATTGCCTTGGCACCTCTAACTGGCAGAGAAGCGTTGGAATTGAAAGAAGAGATGGATATGGCCTACAGAGCCTATTCAACCTTTATAAAGAAAAATAATCTGCCAGCAGAAGTGGTTGTCAAGTTTACAAAGCAGCGTACCAGAGATCAAATTCTGCGTGCAGTTTCAGTGGTGCCCTTGAAAATTGGGGAGCAGACCATTAGAACTTTGAAAGATGTTCCCTATGAAATCCGTATGAAAAGAAAAGCATATAAAGGATTGACCACGTTCTTACAAAGACATCAGACAATTTACAGATGGTGTATTCCCGAAGGACTAATTTTTAAATATAACGATAAAAGAGAGAAGATAGACTCCGTCTTCAAAGCACAAGAATTTCTGAAGAGACACGCCAGTACAGAGGAAGATGCAGCACTTGCAATTTGGACTGATTCAAGCAGCGAAGAAGACAGCGATTCGGAAGAGGGAGGTGCTGGAGTGGGAGACAAGAAGCCTAAAGAGGGCCCATCCTACAACTTGAGAGATGTAAAAGGAAGACATCCAAAGAAGTAGTTCGTGGAACGTCAGAAAGGAGCTGATTAATAACTAACCCCAATGGACTTTACTAACTTGACTAACAGAGTTATTTTGGACTTTTGTAAGATGAAAAGAAGATCTTCCAACCGTGGTGGTTGCCAAAATTTGTAATTTTATTAACTAAAACTAATTTTTTAACTGGAAAAAATTCACTCCACTCTTTTTCTTAATCCATCTATATACCTTCCCCTTTTTATAAAAAGTAATAAAATTCTCTCCTTTTTAGGAGAGTTTATTAAAAAAAAAAAAAAAGAAAACTGGAGAAATCAAGGGAACATTGTGTGTAAAGCGCCATGATAAAGGACAAAAACGGTAGGGACCTAACAGAAGCAAAAGAGATTTGGAAAAGATCGCAAGAATACACAGAACTATACAAGGAGGACCTCAATATCCTTAACAACCACGATGGTGTAATCACTGCCCTCGAGCCAGACATCCTGGAATGTGAAGTCAAAGGGGCCTTAGGAAGCATGTGGTCCATTCAGGACCGCCTGGGGAGAGGTGGTTCTTCACCTCTGTTTGTTTCTTGTATAAACAACACACCTTTGTGGATGTGAACTTTGCCACTAGTTCACTGAAGAAGTTCTGCTCTAAATGAGCTATCTCATGTCAGGATTAAACCCAGGGGGAGAAGCACCTGATAGTACTCAGTGCTGCCATCTTGGGCAGGTGTCACTGTCTGGCTAAAGCCATCTTTTTGTATTGACTACCAGTAGGCGAGGTCGCTGAAATTACTTTCAAAACAACAACCAAAAAAAACCTTGTGAAAAGAAACATTGTAAACATGAATGTGGTATAATAAAATGTAGCTTAGATCATGGATCCCCCATTTGTTGAACCTGTGGGCCCTTCTGGGATTTTGACAGTGGGAAGTGAGCCCTCTAAGCTGAGTTAGTGTGAGCTAGCTCACAGTTTTTTAGCCTCCAGCTCACAGATTTTTGTCTTAGCTCAGGAAGTATGGCTCCAGAGCAAACTGATTTATGCAGTAGTCAAATTGCTTGCTCACAACTTTAATGCCGGTAGCTCACAAAGTAGAATTTTTGCTCACAAGGCTCCCCGGCTTAGAGGGAGCATTGGTAGTGAGTATCATGACAAAACAGTCAGCAAAAAGAAAGGAGATTCCAACTCCAGCATTCTCCTCTGATGGAAGCAGATATTTCCGAATGGGGGCTCTTTGCAGACTCAAAGGTGTTGCCTCTGGGATTGTTCTTCAGCACCTCCTACTCCAGTGAAGAAGAAGAAATCCAGGATTGCCTCTTTGGTTTGAGGATGGTGGGGGAATGTTTCGAGGAAGAAGTGAGCGGGTTAGGGTTGCCAGGATGGTGTGTGTGTGGCATAGAGGGTTGCCATTGGTCACAGCGTAGCATCACTCATGGGGGAAACTCAGAAATGATGCCACGTCTCTCTAGGAGTTGCTGGAAACTCTGTGGGTTTGCCATAGAATTTCCAACAATCCCTAGAGAGATATGGCATTTACCATAGAGTTTCTTGTGATTCCTACGGAGCTCTGATGTCACACCATTGGTCCAATGGCCATTTTACTTTGGTTTATTTTTCTTCCTGATGCTGCTCTGAGCCGTGGCGGGAAGGGAGTGTTGCCAGTAGGTGTTAGGAAATACACTGTGTGGTGCCATTGTACCCTTAGGGCGTTGGGTATCACCGACTTAGATCATGATGCTTAATTCCCATTGAATGCAATACATTGCCCCCCTTCCTCTCCTTGCTACCTGTGCTCCTTCTCCCTTTCCATACTCCCACATGCCTGAAAGCCAATTTGGTGTAGTGGTTAAGTGTGTGGACTCTAATCTGGGAGAACCAGGTTTGATTCCACACTTCTCCACTTGCAGCTGCTGGATGACCTCAGGCAAGCCATAGTTCTGACAGAGCTGTTCTCTCAAGGACAGTTCTCGAAAGAGCTCTCTCAGCCCCACCTACCTCACAGGGTGTCTGTTGTGGGGAGGGGGAGGGAAAGGAGTTTGTAAGCCGCTCTGAGACTCCGAGTGAAGGGCGGGTTATAAATCCAATCTCCTCCTCCTCCTCCTCCTCCTCCTCCTCCTCCTCCTCCTCCTCCTCCTTCTTCAGTATACCTTGACCCACATCACCATTCTCCACACAGTGAGGAACTGAGGCATGGGATCATTTCAAATAGCAGTTGCATTTCAAAAGGCAGAGAAAAAAAAAGGGAGGAATGGAGAATTTATTCTTCCGAGTTGCAAGGGAATATGAAGACCCTCTTCTTTGTGGCCTCTTAGGGCACCCCTGCCCTCTCTTCCTGGCAACCCTTCCCTGGCATACTGCTCTTGTGAGCAAGGAGGCCAAGTAAGGGAGGGGACTTTGCTGCCTTTTCGCCTTTCAGGGACTCTGCCTTTCACTATTATGGAAATTGCAGCTTGCGGTTCCATGTCTTACCTGGGACCCCGAGGTCGGCTCCTAATACACCCCCCCTTTGGATGAACTCACACAACCAGTTTCTTTAGAAAATTAGGTGGATAAACTTGGCCACAACTTTTATTGGTTACAGCTGTAGAGCATTGGCACAGCATGGGTCCACCGGATCCAACCTATCGGCTGGCCCGTGTGCCAGCCGAGTTAACCGTTACCCAGCCAGCCGGCATGGGTAGAGAAGGCGGGAGGGCAGGTTATCGGAACTCACACGGACGCTTGCCCCTTTGTGAGCTCCCCTGCCCTCTGGCTGTGAGGGCAAGCACTGTTATTCCTTGAGCTAGCCAGCTCCGTTCAGCCCTCACGCCAAGACCCTTAAAGGGTCCCCCAGCTCCGGAATTGGCTCGCAGGCCAAATTCCGCCAACAGATCCGGCCCCATGCTGTTACCGCCACAAGAACAGGACATCCCCATTAGTCCTGTTCCCGCCAACGCCCTTACAGCTGCAGCCAAGAAAGCAAGTTATGCCTGATTCCGTGCAACCAGACATCCATTCCCCAGGCCGATAAATGTACGCCATCCGCTCGGAACATGGCCTCCATTTTGTGAGATATGTCTGGATGGCGAATCCAGATACCGCCTCCCGACTCGACGACCCGGCCCAGCCTGCCGGACACTTTCCGCCTTGCCACGTCCACCTTCTTGGGATGAGCTGCGCCTCGCCACGACCTCCGTTCCAACCAATCCGACCAGAAGATGACAGTGCCGGGCAGAATCTCACGCACTAAGGCCAGGTCGGCCAGTACCTGGCGCTCGAGGGCCACTCCGGGGCACTCAGTCAAATCATTTTCCCCCAGCTGTAGCAGCAGAACGTCGGGAGGGTGGCGCCTCGCCGCTACGCGCCCCAACCAGGGCAACAGGGACCTCCATCGCATGCCACGCTGCGCCATCCACGTAATGTGTGCCGCATCTCCCAAGCCCAAGTCTTTTCCCCAGCCTGACGAGGATGCATACAAACCTGCCCGATGAACGATGCTGTGCCCAAAGATCCAAACAGTCCTGTACCTCTGTCCTGGAACTGAGGAGTCAGAGAGCCGGTCACTGGCTGGACTCCGGCTGTGGCCTGATGTATGCCCTAAAGGCCGTAGAGCGCCAGCGGCCTATAGCCCGTATGCGTACCTCCTGCAGGCCGACGTCCGCAGCCGTGGTGGCTGCCCCAATCCTGAAGGAGTGAGGCCCAAATTCCATGCCTGGTAAGCCCAAAGCCCCCAGAGCCAACCTGAAAACCCCCGTAAACTGATATCTGGTCAATGGGGCCCCGTCTCTATGGATAAGCAGGGGGCCACCGCCTTCCGGACGCATTGCTAAAAAGGCTCGAGTGGTCTGCACGGGACACGGGCCAGCCGGTAGTGGCCCCAATTGCAGGCGCGCCCTTTACCCAGTTGGTCTGTCTTTGACCTCCGAATATACAATGACATCCCCTTTTGCCCGAAGGAAACATCCTGAACACCCAGGGGTGTGTTGGTGAACAAGATTTTAGAGCTCGCCACCAGTTCCCCAACCCTCAAGGCCCCAAAAAAGGCCAAGACGAATGCAGTCTCAAATAGTGCAGCCTCGTATCGGGACCAACACAGCACTGGAAGCTCCCGCAAAATCCCCTTCAACAGCTCGAAGGTCACGGGCCGTCTGTGATCTGGAGGCCGTGCGGCTTGCCTCCGCCAGCCCTCGACTGCTCTATGGGCTTGGAATGAGTGGCACGGGTCCGTAAACCCCTCCGCCTTGCTAAAGAATGTGATGGCGGCCATGCGACCCCTGATGGTACTGTGGGAGAACCCGCCGTCCTGCAAGCATGCCATATAGCGAAGCACCCAGTCCCCTTCCACCGGCAAGGTCTGCGGGCCCCCGAATCCCGCAGTAAAGTCAAAAAATGCGTCGATAGCCCTCGCATACTTGGCGAGAGTGGAGGGGGCGATGGACCCATAGATGCCCCGCCTTATTGTACCTTCCCAAGTTCCCACAGCTCCTCCGGAAAGGGGTCTGAAACGCGGTTGGCTCCTGGCGCCAGTATGCGGAAACGTTCCTCCTGTTGGCGAGACAAAGCGTCCGCTATGCTATTATCCACGCCTGGCACATGGCGTGCAGAAAATGTAATGTTATCAGCCAAGCAGGCCAGAACCAGGCAGCGAACCAACCGCATCACCCGTTCAGACTTGGACGTTTGCTTGTTCACCACCCGCACCACCGCCTGGTTGTCGCACCAAAACCGCACCCTTTTGTCCCTAAAGAGATCCTTCCAAATGATCACCGCCACCAGTATTGGGAAGAGTTCCAAGAAGGTGAGATCTTTGAGCACTACAGAACCCTCCCACTCCTTGGGCCAGGGCCGTGCACACCACCTGCCGTCATAGTAGACGCCGAACCCAGCGCTGCCCGCTGCATCAGAGTGGATCTGGATGGCATCCTGCAAATCCATCGGGTGCTGCCAAATGGTAACCCCGTTGTAGCCCTCCAGGAACCGGAGCCACACGTCTAAGTCCTCCTTCATACCCCTGGTAACCCGTACGCGGTGATGTGGCGCCCTGACCCCAGCCGTCGCTCTGGCCAGCCTAGCGCAGAAACCCCTGCCGGGCGACACGACCCGGCAAGCAAAGTTCAAATGCCCCATCAGTGACTGCAGTTCCTTCAACGTGCACTTCGCCCGTGCCCTAACCAAGGAAATGAGCGCTTGGAGGGCAAAGAGTTTGTCCTCTGGCAACCTGGATGCCCCAGCTACAGAGTCTAATTGGATACCCAGGTACGTTAAACTAGTGGCCGGCCCTTCGGTCTTGTCTGCTGCCAATGGGACGCCGAGCTCTGCAGCAAGCCGCTGAAATGCTCGCAGGGACTCCGCGCAAGTCTCGTCATTCCCAGGGCCGACAAAAAAGAAGTCATCCAGATAATGAGTAATCCCTGTAAGCCCGGTCCTCGACTTCACCGCCCATTCAAGAAAAGTACTAAATGTCTCAAATGCCGCGCAGGCCACCGCGCAACCCATAGGCATGGCCTTGTCAAAGTACCACGCCCCTTGGAACTTGAAACCCAGCAACGAAAAGGAGTCGGGGCTTACCGGGAGCAGTCGGAATGCCGACTGAATGTCACACTTGGCCATGAGTGCCCCTTGCCCGCAAGCCCTGACCAGTCCCACTGCGTGATCAAAGGAAGCATATTTGACCGAGCAAAGCTCGGGGGGGATACCGTCATTCACCGAAGATCCCCTCGGGTACGAGAGATGCTGAATAAGGCGATACTCGCCTGGTGTTTTCTTTGGCACCACCCCCAGGGGGGACACTCGCAGGTGGTCCAGAGGGGGCGCGCTAAATGGGCCCGCAATGCGCCCCGCTGCCAACTCTTTCTGCAGTTTTGCCGCGACCACCTCGGGCATCTCCCTGGCCGACTTCAGGTTGTTGGAATCGGTAGCTATGCGCGGGCCGCAGGCAGGAATGGGAAAACCCTTCGTGAACCCATCCAAGATATATTGTCCGGCCTCCCTCAAGGGGTATTGTGCCAAGAGGGGTCTCAGGGCATCCACCCGAACCGGGGTGGCCGCCAAGGACCACCAGTCCCGTGGAGCACTAACGTCTGGAAGAAGAAGGGGCTGCGGTGCCTGATGACCCCCTCCCCCTTTTGTGTTGGCACCACCGGAGAAGGGTTTTCCACCCCGAAAGGGCTGCTGGGTGCCGGTGGACCGTGGGCAATACACCCGCCCGTGCCCGCCCCCGCACACCTCGCAGCTATGGTGGAACTTGCACCGTGCCCGGCGACACCGGCCCTGGTTATATTCCCAACAGACCCCCCGCGCCCGTTCCTTGCGCACGGCCCAGCGATCTGTCTTCACCTCCCCTTTTCCTTTAATGCACGGGCCGACCTCCCTGAGCCAAACCTTGTCTTGCAGCAGGTCCCATCGAGCCCTGTCATTGAGCGACGCCAGTTTACGGCAGGTCTCGTCGTAATCTATAGCCGGCCCCTCGCCAGCCAAAACCCTCGCCTCAACCACGTTGCTCATGTGGTTGAGCAGGTGCCAGCCCCTGTCCGGGTACGCGGTAGCGACAACCCCTGCATACACCAGGTAACCGGAAACCCAGTTGAGGAAGGTGCGCTCCGCTTCCTCGGTCTTCTCCTTCTTCTCCCTCTTGTCAGATTTCACTGTGCGGGCCTCGGCCCCCGTTTGTGAAGCAACGTGAAGACATTGACGTAATACCCGTCCAGAATGCTGTCCCTCAGCTCCTCAGATAGATGGAGCCCTGGCGGCTCCTCTCCATTCAAGTACGTGGATAGGATTGCAGAAGGGTCAGAGACGTCAATGTTATCCCATACCACCCCAGGGCCCCGCCCGGCTTCCTGCCTGGCTTGTGCAGCTAGCGCCCTGCGGTGTATGGCCCAGGCTGGCAGCCCTGGCACATGGGCCGCCGTTGCCCAGTAACCACTCGGCGGCTGCGCACTTCGTCCTGCATTCGCACCCTCACCTGAGGAGACCGCGCCCTCTGCCTCGCCGCGGGAGTGCTTGGAAGAGCCCGAGCTACCCCTCTCCTGTCCCCCGTCTGCGGTGCGTGATGCAGGCCGTGAAGCCTGGTGACTGGCCAAGCTGGAGGAAGCCCCCCTCGCTGCTGGGCTAAGCTCCCCTCCGCCCCAGCCTTCCGGGTTCGTTTGGCTGCCGGCTCCTGGCTCATCTTGGCCACCTTCTCCGAGAGTTGAGCAAAAGCCTGCTGAAGGCCCCGCATGGTGTCGGCGAGCTCCGCAACACCTTCAGACCCATCTGCGCCGCGCGGTACCGCCTTCCTTCTTGCCGTAGCTCCCGCCGGTTGTCCGACTGCTGCAGGCCGTGCCCGCCCCTTGGGAGCTGACTGGGGTGTTACCCCAGCCACTGTGCCCGTGCGCCGGGTGCTGCGTGATGGGGGCCTCATACCTGCTCAGGACCAAAAACACAACACATTAAAACCCCCCAGTTCCCTGTTACCCGCCCCCAAATGGCTAGAAGCATGTGCGGGCGGCCAGAGGGGAGGTGAATCGTCCTGTGGACCGACGGATCAGTTGTTCTTGACCTAACTGATGCCGGCCGGCCACCAAAGTCCCCATTTTCGCACCTGGACCGCCTCCTGTGTTGGAAAAGAATGGCTCTGATGACGAGTCCTGCGCTTGGTCTGGGGCCGCGACTCCCCCTGGGAGGCCCTGCCGTTGCCCATGGCATGGTCACCCGGCCGGCGCCAAGGCCCCGCCCCCCGAGCTAAGCAGGTAACCCTGGTCAAATCACTCTCAAGTAGCTTGAACTATCTCCCACTTTTCTTGTGTGGATTGATATATGTTTGCCAGCTAAGAACTGTTGGTAGCACATCAGGAATTCATTGGAGGTTGGGGGGGGTTGGCCCTATTACAGGAGGGTTATGGGACATTGTGCTTCTATGGGAGGCTCAGTGTCCTGTGGCAGAACACATGCTGGGTATGTATAAGATCTCCAGACCCATCTCCAATTAAAGGCTCTCAGATAGCAAAGTTTTGAAAGTCCTCTGGAGAGTGAATGATACTGGGCTTAATGGGAAGTCCAACCCAGTACCAACTAACTTTATATGATCATTTTTAGTTAATGAGTAGATAATAACTGTAACATATTTTGCGTCCGCCTCCGCTCTGGGCCCATGGTGCCGGGGCAGGCCCGGGGGCTCCGAATGCTGCCCTGCGCCGCCCCCGCAGGCCCCCCAGCCGGCCCGATGGCCCAGCACCCGTACAGGGAAGGCTGCGGCCCGTCCCCCGCTTCCACTCTGGGCCCGGGGCGCCGGGGCAGGCCCGGGGGCCCCGGATGCTGCCCTACGCCCCCCCGTCGGCCCGACGGCCCGGCCCCCGTACAGGGGAGGCTGCGGCCCGTCCCCCGCTCCCGCTCCGGGCCCCGGGCAGCGGGGCAGGCCCACGGGCCTAGGAAGCGGCCCCGCGCCGCCCCCGCAGCCCCCGGATGGCTCGATGGCCCAGCGGCGGGCCTAGGAAGCGGCCCCGCGCCGCCCCCGCAGCCCGCGGATGGCTCGGTGGCCCGGCGGCCGCGCAGGAGAGGCCGCGGCCCGTCCCCCGAGTCCGTTCTAGGCCCAGGGCGGCGGGGCGGGCCCGATGGCCTAGGAAGCAGCCCCGCGCCGCCCCATGGCCCGGCAGGCCCGACGGCCCGGCCCGGCCCGGCTGGGAGCCGGCGAGGCCCCCCCCCATGCTCGCCCCGGGTCCGTCCCCGCGCCCGGCGTCGAGGGCCCGGCGCCCGTGCGGGGAGAGCGATGGCCCGTCCCCCGCTTCAGCTCTGGGCCCCGGGCGGCGGGGCATGCCCCAGGGCCCCGGAAGCTGCCCCGCGCCGCCCCACGGCCGGGCAGGCCCGATGGCCCGGCCCGGGCCGTCTGGGGGCCGGCGCATGCGACGGCCGCACCACCCCCCGTCGTCGGCCCGGCGGCGGACCGGGCCCGAGGCAGGCCCGCCGTGATCGGGAAGAGCGGCTGGAGGCCCCTGGACCGGGCCGCCGACGGCGGGGCCCAGCCGCGGCAGCCGCGCCAGGCCGCCGGGACCGCTCGGCGGCCGCGAGGCAGGGCGCAGGGGGGAAGTGGCGAGGGAGGAGGAAGGCCGTCCCCCTTCCCCCCCTCCCTCCCCCCTAGCCGCCGGCATTCCCCCCAGAAGGGGCCCGGGCCTACCTGTGAAGAACGGCTTCCTGCTAACCGGGCTCTCCTCGTGGTCAAGTGGGGAGGGGGAGCGGCTTCCCTTCCGCTTATAATGCCTCCCCCTCCCTGACCACCCCCTGCCCTCTATTGGCTGGGGAAAAGGGGGGGAGGTGCGTCTTTTCCTTTCCGGTCACGCACCGGGCCCCCCGCCCCTTCCCGGCCAGCGACCTCGCTGTCCCTGCCCGTCCCCGCAAATGGCGGGCCCGGCTCACCCGGGCCCTTCTGCATTCCATTACTGGAAAGCACGGCCTGCCATTTTCCCCCCATAGTTTTATGCTCTATTCATTAGGTTGCATTTCAGTGTTAACTAGATTATTTTTTTATAAGTTTAGTGGGAAAGTGATATTTCTGCCGCTATTTTCTTGAGCTGCTTAATGTAAAGGAGCTGTGTGGAAAGAACAGGGTACTGGGGAGTCAGCAGATCACCCTATCAGGACAATGTGGAGAGGGAGACCATCCGACCTCTGTTGCAAGCCATACTCATCAAGAACACCTGCAGATTTTGCATGCGTGATGCTGTCATAAGTTAAGTCAGAGCGCTGGTCCCTTGCGAGTAATATTCTTGCAGCTGGTCTTGGGTGGACCTTTCTGTCTGGCTAGCCAAGACACATTTTAAAACTAGAGAAGGGAGAGACTCAGCTTGGGACTTATTCCTAAACTATAGCCCCTCCTGGACTCATGGGCTTCATGCACATCTGCGGGGAGGCAATTCGTGGCATTTGAAATCTTATTGAGGCTGTTGCCCCACCTGCTAAAATCTCCTTGCCAACTGCCACTGAAAGCTGAACGGGTCCCTCAGGAAGGACTTTGAATCCAAAACACAAGATCCGTTGTGGCCACATTGGGCTTTCCCCCCCTCTTATTTTGTTGCTTGTGTGCCCCTATCACATCATTTGTTTCCCTTTCCACATGTGTTTTTCTCCCTCTAGTGGTTGCTTTGATATTACATTGCTGTATCTCCAGCTTATTTCCCATGACCCAATATGGGCACACAAGCAACAGAACTAAAAGTGTGGAGAAGCCCGATCTTAAGTTTTGGGTTATATGTGTAAAAAAGACATTTTCTTTTTGAAGAAAAAGGCTGTAATGTGTCTTACGTCAGAATAGTATGGTTAGTCATACCATGGTGTTTGTGAAGCGCTGGAGACAAGCAGATGGTGAGCTTTTGAGCAGAGCTATTCTTATTAAAAATAAATCATTCAATGCTTAAATATTTTCAGGAGCTTAACAAATCTTATAAACATTACAAGTGGAGGCCTATGGGGGAAGGGAAATCCTGTCCCTAATACCTATTGCTCCTTGCTCTGTTTCCCCCTTCCTCTCCTTACTGCCTTTGCTCCTTCTCTCTTTCCACACCCCCACAACTTCTGGCACCATTCTTCCCCCTACCTTGCCCAATGTTACCTCTAGGGCCCAGACTCAAGGTTATGAACTTCATGTGGGGAAGGCCTGGGAAAGAGAAGGCTTAGAGGGGACATGATTGCAGTCTTCAAGTATTAGAAGGGCTGTCATGTAAAAGATGGAGCAGATCTGTTCTCTCTTGCTCCGGATTGCAAGACTAGATCTAATGAGTGGAAATGACAAGGGAGACGATACCGGCTCAATATCAGGAGAAACTTCCTGACTGTCAGAGTGGTTGAGCAGTGGAACAGTCTGCCTCAGGAGGTGGTGGATGCTCCTTCCCTGGATGTTTTCAAGCGGAAGCTGGATGACCATCTTTTGGGCATGTTGTAGGTATGTAGGGCTATCTTTTGGCTTCGCTCCTGCAGAGTGGAGGGGGTTGGACTAGATGACCTGCAAGGTCCCTTCGAACTCTAACATTCTATGATTCTATGAAAACAAGCTGTAGTTTTGCATTTGATGTATGTGTTGCTGTTTCAAGGGGCGGCATACGACCATGAAGGTGTACAACCCTCTAAATGAACCACTGCTCCTGCCTCACCGCTGCTTACTCCTTTCCCTCCCTCTCTACTCTCAGCTTCTATCTTTCCCCTTCTGCTTGTTACCACATGTCCCAGGTCTGTCCTCTCTTCCCCGTTGCCTCCCTCCTTCCCTTACCCTCAACATTCCTTCCCTCTTCATCATCAATGTAGGGCACCATTTTGGGTTGCTACCCAACCCTGATCTTTCCTGATGTCTGGACATACACAGGCATTAGGGTTAGGCATCAGGTGAGAAGAATGAGGAGGGCGGGGACACGGTGGCAGCTTTAGAGCAAGGTTGTAACGACTTCCTGGGTGAACTTGGAAGTGACATCATAGAGTGTCTGGTGAATCCTAGAGCATCCTGTTGATGCAATGGTGTAACTTCCAGGGTTCACCTCAGAAATGATGTCTTGCTGTGACTTGGGGTATATTTTTCTCCCTCTGCCTCAGCAAGCGTTGACAGGAGTCAGGAGTGGCTGCTGCATGGGGCAGGATGTGTGTGTGTGTTCTGCTAGAGTGGGAGCCCTGGCAGGCATCCCACTTTTTAAAGTTTCTTTGGGGGGTGGGGTTTGACAGCCAGTTTGGTGTAGTGGTTAGGAGCATGGACTCTAATCTGGGAGAACCAAGTTTGATTCCCCACTCCTCCACATGCAGCTGCTGGCGTGGCCTTGGGTCAGTCATAAGTTCTTTCAGAGCTGTTCTCCCAAGGGCAGTCCTTGAAAGAGCTCTCTCATCCCCATCTACCCCACAGGGTGTCTGTTGTGGGGAGGGGAAGGGAAAGGGGATTGTAAGCCGCTCTGAGACTCTTTCGGGTAGTGAAGGGCAGGGTATAAATCCAGTCTCCTCCTCCTCCTCCTCCTCCTCTTCTTCTCCCCCCATTTTTTTAAAAAATACATATTTTTCTGCACAGCTGGGGTTTGCTGCAATCTGTACCCTAGCTCTTGGTTGCCCTGCCGTGGGAGTTTTTTGATCCACCTAGGGGCCAAATATGGCCATTAGATATGCCAATGATATTAATAACCGCATTCCATAACAGCTGTCATAACGCGGTCTGGGGGATGGCACTTTCTAAGATCAAAAGGCACTGGAAACTGCAAAGGGCAAGCTCAGGGTGAAAATGAAGCAAATAGTGCCTTCAAGCACACGAGTGCCAGACACTTAAGACTTGGATTTCTCGTGAGTGACAGAGAGACGCTCGCAATTGAGTTGAAAGGCTACAGTCTCTTCTTTCCCCCACAGACTCACTCCTTCCGTTACTAAGGAGACTTGAAATACTGGCAGAAAACTACTTGAAATAATGAAAACACCACTTGATTGTCATTAGCTGGAAATATTATTTTCATCAAGGAAATGGGAGATTTCAAGAGTGCTCTTGCCGCAGGCTCGGGAGAAAACGCGATGAAAGAGTGACCCTCGCTCGAACGCCAGCTAATAAAGAAGCTTTGCAAATAAGAGAAAGGCATCTGTGCCCCCACAGACGATTTTGCCACTCTTAGCGTTGACCTGTACAGGAAACCTAAATGCCAATTCAGATGTGGTGGCTAAAGCCAGCTATTTTCTAATATTCTATTTTATTGGTATGAAGGGCATGGGAGCGACTCATTTTCATAATAACCCCATATGACAAAAGCATGGAGAGCTGTCTGATATTCATATCTCCTCTCCTCTTTTTTCTCCCTCTCTCAGTCTCTGTCTCTCTCTCTCTCTCCTATTTATTGGCTTGGTATTGGTATGCACCTGTACCCTAATAAGGTCTGAAGCCTTCCTTCAGCCTACATAGAGTCTTTTCCCTTCAACTGCAGTGATTCTTCCATCCTAAGAAGGGATACTGCCTGCTATCGCCTCCAGCCTCTTTCTAGCTTACATTTAATGACATACACTTAACACCTAAAGTGTGAATGCAGCAAACCTGTTTGCAAACTCATAGATCATCAGACTGGCACATTCCTTAGGGATCTGGGATTCCACTTGGAAACAGCTGTGGGTTGGAAATAGAGACTGAGAAGGCAAATCGTGTCACTCAGGTTAAACCTAATGGTGTCATTCAGGCATAACACAAAACCGTGGTTTATTTGCACAGCCATGAGCTTGTGAAGCCAGGATGTGGTTCATAGGTGATCACTCCAGTCCTGGCTGGCCTCAGCAAACCTGGTTTGCTTTCATTCTGTAGCCAGAGAAGCCAGTCCTGGGGAACAAGCTAGGATGTCTGCAGTTTGGTGTAGTGATTAGGAGTGTGGACTTGTCAGCTAACGCTGCCATGGTCTGGAATGTGTGTGTAGCCTCTTCATTCTCCTCCCTCTTCCCCTCCCATATAGGGTGTTAGCCTGATTGCTACATGCTATTATCAATTATTGGGGAATATAAGTTATTATAAATAGCAATCAACAAGTGGGAGTGATCACCTGTATATACAGAGGTCCCGCCCTTCCAGAGATACCAGTAACAGACACGGGGGGCTGAAGTTAGTTTAAAATGATGTCTTTACTTCACATGCAAACAATACATAGTCACACACACAATTATTCAGTTTCTAGGAAAATTAGAGAGATCAAGAGACTTTCGCGTTAGCAAGAGATTCGTTGGTTGGGCTATATGTTACCTGCTCCGATGAGATGAAGGCTTCCAAATGGGAAAATAAGGGAATTATAGAAAAATGGGGATTATGCTAGGAAAATGGAGAGTGCAAACTGAACCAGGAGAAAGCACATGGAAGACTCTGGCTGCACTCCAAGAGCCTTAGGGTAAGGTAGGTAGCAAGGTAGCTACAAGTTCATGAGTAAGAGAATAGAGAGGTCATTGAGGGGCAGTAGAGAGAGAGCATGTTGCTGTGTTCCATCTTTTATGGGATGATCTCAAGGAGAGGATTTAGCTGGTCACCTCCCTTGGGGTGTCATCAGGGGGAGGACTTGGCTGGTCACCTCCCTTTGGACAACCCCTTATGGTCCATTCCAAAAAGTCATGTATGCAATGGAGGAGAGGGGCTTAGGTTGAGCAATATTGGATGCTTGTTAAGCTGGTAGCAGAGACACCTGGCTTAGCATGATGAGTCATCGGCTAGCACTGATTGCTCCCTTTGTCTCAGGGCTGCAAAACCGGTTCTTCCAGGTGGACAGGAGAGCCAATTCCTTTGTCAAGGGAATGCTGGAGATGATCCTTTTGTGTTCCTCTCTGCAAGGAAGGTTTGTGTGGGGGGAATGTGCCAGCATGATAGAAACAGAGTCCTTTAATGGCGTGGTGAGTTCTTTAGTTTGAGCAGCAATGGCAAATAGCTGCTTTGTAAAGAGCTTGGTGTGTGTGGGGGTGCATATCTGGAACAGGGCAACCTTTGGAAACCATGGGCACATCATCTCAGGCTTCTGCTGGTGCGTGTCTGGCATCTCATTCTGGTTACCTGGCATCATAGTCCTTTTACACACATTATGCATAGTTCATAGTTCATAAGAGAGAAAAAAGCTCCTTGCTGGCTAACAAGGCAGCTGCCTCATGTTATCTGCAAAGTGTCCTTGAAGCTCTGCTTTGCCTGCTCTTAGCTTCCCACTCATCTTCTAGCTGAGAATGTAACGGTTGCTTTTTGCCCGCGTCCTCAGGTGCCTGCCTATTGGCCTCAATGTATCAGGGGGTCATGTTTGAAGGGGGTATATCTGTTGTTCCTGCATCTGAGCCCGCCATTCCTGACACAAGAATTCATGGTATCCTAAGTACTAGCTTTCAATAAACTGAAACTTCTGAAGGAACATTGTTGAGAGTCTTGACTGGGAAGCCTGACAGGACTTTAATCTGGGAGAACAGGGTTTGATTCCCCACTCCTCCACATGCAGCTGCTGGTGTGACCTTGGGTCAGTCATGAGTTCTTTCAGAGCTGTTCTCTCAAGAGCAGTTCTCATGAAAGCCCTCTCAGCCCCACCTACCTCACAGGGTGTCTGTTGTGGGGAGGGGAAGGGAAAGGATTGTAAGCTGCTTTGAGACTCCTTCAGGTAGTGAAGGGCAGGGTATAAATCCAATCTCCTCCTCCTCCTCCTCCTGATAGAAACCATACTGAGGACTCAGTGGCAAATGGTGGTTTCAGATCCTGGTCTGATGGTCCCTTATCCCCGTGGCTTTGTTTCCTTTTCTCTGGCGCCTGTTCCTCAGGCTTCTGACTGTGCTGTTGTCAGGATCTGTATGCTACAGAAGAGAGTTTCAGAAGGTAGCCGTGTTGGTTTGTTGTAGAACAGTTAGATCTCAAGTCCTTCGAGGGTCAAAGCTCCCTTCTTTTCTACTCATGTCTGAGGAAGGGAGAGTTGACTCTTGAGAGCTCCTACCCTGAAGCTCTTGTCAGTCTCTAAGGTACTACCGGACTCCAATCTAACTGTCATGCTACAGAGGGAAATGACGATTTCATCTTGGCTTCGATGCTCTTCCATGTTGGGCCTGCTTATGGTCATCTTCAGCTGGAATGGCATCTGACGCTGGCACGCTTGTGGGTAATGCTGCTCCCCTTGAGTGATCAGGGCCCACCTCAGCTCAGGGACTCTTCACCATATGCTTTCCAGCTGGCCACAACCAGCCAAACTGAAAACTTGGTATAATAATCAATCATGTGGTGAGCGAACGTTCCGAAAGAGCAATATTTATGTAGGCGTTGCCATCACTGCTAGGAGTGCCAGACTCCTCTCCCCCCGGGTGGAGGGGTTCCTCCATTTTTGGGGCCCACCTCCCTGCTGCTGGCCAGCTGGCCAGCAGGGGGGAATTACCTGCCCAAACAGGGAAGAACACTGGAAATTAATGTGGCAGGGCTACATGACCTGGAAGGGATGAAATCACGTTGGGGCTGTCAAGGTTTTTTAGGCAAAACTCTATGATAGAGGTGAATTCTACTCTAGATTTTTTGCTCAAAAACCAGAGCACCCCACCATCACTACTGGAGCACATAGGCAAATTGTCCTTATTTTTGGCATTCCTCCCCCCTCCTGATAAGTTCACCCCCATCCCCTGCCAGCTGGTCCGAGGGACCTCACAATCCTAATTACCACTAAGTGATTGAGAGCCAGTTTGGTGAAGTGGTTAAGAGCGCAGATTCTGATCTGGGAGAAACGGGTTTGATTCCCCACTCCGCCACATGTTGTTGTGACCTTGGGACTGTCACGAGTTCTCTCAGAGCTATTCTCTCAAGAGCAGTTCTGGAAAGAGGTCTCTCAGCCCCAACCACCTCACAGGGTGTCTATTGCGGGGAGGGGGAGGGAAAGGAGATTGTAAGCCACTCTGAGGCTCCGAGTGAAGGGTGGGGTATAAATCCAATCCCCTCCACCACCTCCTCCTCTTCCTCCTCTTCCTCCACCTCCTCCTCGTCCTCCACCACCACCACCACCACCTCAGGGTGTAAAATACATTGGAATTCCCAGAAATGCAAAGCGCAATTAAAATTCAATATCGAATGAAGTGAACTCATGACATTGTCACTTTTAACAAGTTTTGTTGTGGTTTCTACATAGTTTCTTAAGCACAGCAGAGACCCTGGAAATGGTTGCTGTCTTCAAACACATAGATTGAATCAAATCAGTACTAATAAATGAAATTTTTAACTAACGACGTGATAGGAAAAGGCATATGCCTGTGACGTAAAAGGCTGGGGAGAGAGAGGTTGCGAGAGGTTGTGACCAGGGCCTGGGGTAGGGGAGCAGTGAGATGGGCTACCTGCAGGGAGGAAGCCTGGAGCAGGTGAGAGAGAGCAGCATCCTTTGTCCTGCCAAATGCTTTTGCCCTTCTCTCTCAGTCCTCTGCTGCCCAACTTTGCTTCACTACCTCCTGAGGGTCCTAGCTCATGGAGCAGACCCACCCTTCTTGTTCTAGGCCCAGCCCTCCTGGCTGCTGGCCCCGATCCCACCAAAGCCCTGGCAGGTGTCAGGCTCCCAGTCAAATCACTCTCCTCACAGGCTTTTTTTTGAAAGAAAGTTTACTGAGGAGATTTGAGATAAGAACATAAGAGAAGCCAATGTTGAATCAGGCCAATGGCCCATCTAGTTCAACACTCTGGCCCACAGTGGCCAAAAATACCAGGTGCCATCAGGAGGTCCAGCAGTGGGGCCAGGACACTAGAAGCCCTCCCACTGCTGCCCCCTCCAGCACCAAGAATCGAGTGCATCACCTGCCCCAGACTGAGAGTTCCTATCTATACCTTGTGGCTAATAGCCACTGATGGACTTCTGTTCCATATGTTTATCTAATTCCGTCTTGAAACTGTCTATGCTTGTAGCTGCCACCACCTCCTGTGGCAGTGAATTCCATATGTTAATCACTCTTTGGGTGAAGAAGGACTTCCTTTTATCTGTTCTAACCCGACTGCTCAGCAATTTCATAGAGTGCCCACGAGTTCTTGTATTGTGAGAAAGGGAGAAAAGTACTTATTTCGCTACCTGCTCAATCCCATGCATAATCTTATAAACCTTGATCATGTCATGCTGAAGGGTTGAACGTTTGTCAGGACTGAAGATGCCGAAGTGGGGACCCAGTGTATGATCGAAACCCACATTCCAATCTTACGTCACACGCACACAAGCAATACTAACAACCATGACGGATATATTGGTCCAGCTATCAATTCAAAAGTCTTATCTCTTCAAGGACAACTCTCATGTGAAAGTTCCTTGGGGTGCTGTTTGGAGAAGAGTTACTCCAGCCGTTACCTCCCTAATTCTACGGACAGTCTCTCACACTCCCCACCCCCAATGCTATGGCAGCGAGGGCAGACGATAAGCAAGCTAAGGTCAAAACCCAGATGGGCATAACTGCAAGGCAAGGGAAACGAAGCAAACAAAGAAAGTTAGGCAGTAAATACAACATGTATAGAGAACTCAATAGATCGTGTGCCTGAGTCTGACAGCAGGATGCCCTCCCCTTGAATAGCTGGCATGTGCCTAAGCCCCCTGTGCCTTGCTGTCGGGGTTCCAGGCCTCACCATTCCAATGGGACGCTCCTGTGCCTCCAGAAACCCTCCACATATGTCTTCTTTCGTTCAGGACCTTGGTTTCCCACATTATCCCTGTGATGCCCTGGACATCACAAAGTTTTTTTAAGAGTGCTGAGGTGCTACGATAGACGCATTAAGAGAGGGAGGCATTGTGGTACAAGCAAATAAGCTAATGATGCTAGTTAACTTTATATGAATCCCACCTTAGCTCCAAGGTGAGATCATTTCAGCTTATCTACCAAACTACTGGTGTGACTAGATATGAAAAAGCTCCCCTTACTACAGGTAAAGACCATATATCAAATAGCAAGCTTCTTTAGATCAAATAAGTGAGACAACATCTATCATAATTCGGTAGCCATTACTGCCGACTTGGAGGCCCTTGTTTAATACTGTTTGTTCTGCCTTGATACTAATAAATCAGAGATCACACACTGGGTATGATGCAGTGTTCCCTCTAAGCTGAGTTAGTGTGAGCTAGCTCTCAGTTTTTTAGCCTCCGGCTCACACATTTTTGTCTTAGTTCAGGAAGGATGGCTCCAGAGCAAACTAATTTATGCAGCAGCCAAATCGCTTGCTCACGACTGTAATGCCCATAGCTCACAAAGGAGAATTTTTGCTCACAAGACCCCACAGCTTGGAGGGAGCATTGGTATAATGTCACACTGCTGTGTAAACAGTTTTGACTGTTAACTTTATTCACCACATTTTAGGAAGGATGTTGACAAGATCGAGCGTGTCCAGTGGAGGGCAACCAGAATGGTGAGAGAGTTAGAATCCAAGTCTTACAAGGAAGGGCTGAAAGAGTTGGATATGTTTAGCCTGGGAAAGAGAAGGCTTAGAGGGGACATGATTGCAGTCTTCAAGTATCTGAAGGGCTGTCATGTAGAAGATGGAGCAGATCTATTCTCTCTTGCTCCAGATTGCAAGACTAGATCTAATGGGTGGAAATTACGAGGGAGTTGTTATCGGCTAAATATCAGGAGAAACTTCCTAACTGTAAGAGTGGTTGAGCAGTGGAACAGCCTGCCTCGGGAGGTGGTGGATGCTCCGCTGGACGTTTTCAAGCAGAGGATGGATGATCATCTTTCGGGTATGTTGTAGGGCTATCTTTTGGCTATGCTCCTGCAGAGATGACCTGCAAGGTCCCTTCCAACTCTAACATTCTATGATTCTATGATTATATGCAGGGCTTTTTTTGTAGACAAAGCCCAGCAGGAACACATTAGCATAATAGGCCACACCCAACAGCAGAAACCTATTAGCATATTAGGCCACACCTCTGACAGTACAGCTCATTAGCATATTAGGCCACAAACCCCATGTTACCAGAAGTGTGGTCATCCAGCCACACCCACCTTTTGCTTCTTATTCTGTTTACCTTGTTTGTTGTCAAAACCCAGGACTTTTTTGGTAGCAGGAACTCCTTTGCATGTTAGGCCACACAACCCTCATGTAGCCAGTCCTAAGGAGTTTCTGCTGTTGGGTGTGGCCTATTATGCTAATGAGTTCCTGCGGGGCATGGCCAACTTGGGAGCCAGCCAGAACTCCATTCCTGTGTGTTCCTGCCCCAAAATAGCCCTGATTATATGACTGTATGCTGATGTTATTAAGAGCAAAAAAACTAAGTAGAATGAGGGTACGTCTTCCAGTACTTGCCTATTGAGGAATCCTAACCAATCAGGAATCACTTATTCTGTGAACTGATCAGCTCAGTAGCCACAATTATATCATCTAGAGAAAAACGTTTTTTTTCTATAGAAAACTTAAAAAAAATATACATCCCAGGGGTCTCTTGATTGGCATGTTTGCTCCTAATATATAAAACGTGGTTCTTGCTGTTTTAAAGGTAAGCGCTGGCCCCCTCTGTATTGCCAAAACAAAACGATCAAGCTGCTTCATTCTTTCTAACAGCTGGGAAGAAATATGTTCTGTTCCCAGAGATGAACATTTCTATAAGCCTTCTTGTGCCGTTTCTTCCCTGCAAAAATGATCAAAATTGTCACGAAGGTGTGTGTGTGTAAAGTGCCGTCGAGTAGCAGCCAACTTACGGCAACACCAGCAAGGGGCTTTCAAGGCAATGGAGAAGCAGAGGGGGCTTGCTACAGCCTTCCTCTGCAGAGCCCTCCTTGGTGGTCTCCCATCCAAGCACTGATTCTGCTTAATTTTTGAGATCTGAGGAGGTTGTGCTACACCATGACACCTTCTCTCCATTGTCAGAAGAAGAAGAAGATGAAGGAGGAGGAGGAGATTGGATTTATACCCTGCCCTTCACTACCCAAAGGAGTCTCATAACGCTTTACAATCTCCTTTCCCTTCCCCTCCCCACAACAGACACCCTGTAAGGTAGGTGGGGCTGAGAGAGCTCTCTCAAGAACCGCCCTTGAGACAACAGCTCTGAAAGAACTTATGTCTGACCCAAGGTCATCCAGCTGACTGCAAGTGGAGGAGTGGGGGATCAAACTTGGTTCTCTCCAATTAGAGTCCACACTCCTAACCACTACACCCAACTGGCACCTGTTTGTTACAAAAAATTGGTTTAATTGATTCCCCCCCCCCAGAAAGCAGTGCTGTTTTTAAATTTTTCACTGGCCATTTTGAAGATGTGTCCCCAGCAGTTGCTCCCAGGCTGACGGTTGTGCAGATTTTCCAGTGGGAGAGACAGGATGAGGGCTGCTGTTTGCATAGACTGCGTGCCTCACTTGGGGAGCCATTTTATGATCGTTCAGCTTTCAGCGCCGTTTAGAGAGAGAGAGAGAGAGTAATTTGGCCGTCATTCTGATTTAACTCCCTTAGGAAATGTAGACGTCGTACCTTTCAGGTTGAAGCAAGACTCCCGCAAAGAGTCTGGATGGCCACCAGTCATGCGTCCCATCTGGAGAACTACGGCTCTATTAGCGTCTCATCCAGTGTGATCATTAGTGTTAATTCCGGGGATCAAGCCAAGGATTAGCATGGGAGTGAAATGCCAGGCCAGGCCCCTCACAGTCATCAGCCCTCTCTTCGTATTGTTTAGCTTTGTTTTTAAAGGAATTAGATTGATGGATTTGGGCGCAGGGAAAGGGAAAGTCCCCTCACTGTGTGTTTCCATCGAGTCATTGGCAAGCTGGAGCCTTTCACTTTGGTACCCGAGGAATTCTGGTGGTGGCAACAATAAGAGTGACACAAAAACCTTTTGGCTCTGAAGCAGCAGTGTTATAAGTTGAGCCATGCTAATGACTAATTTGTGTCTTCTGTATCTCCTCGCTGCAGAAGACAAGCGACGGAGAATTTCCCGGCTACCTCTTCAGTGTCCTTTTCGTAATAAGGAGACGTTTACTCTCGTCTTGTGTTCTCTCCCCCCGCCTCCCCAGCATGGCCAGGCACCAGCTGCCACGGGCAGGCTTGGATGACCCTCGCTTCGGGCATGTTGTATAACTATCAACACAGAAGCACTTTCAGGAGAGCAATGGCGGAGTCTCGCTCACCGTTTTCCGGGGACTTTCAGAACAATTATGCGCTCCTAACGGGCAAGCAGTGAGTGCAACCACGGAGAGCCAATCACTCGATCCACAGGTGCTGCGCCGGCAACCTCGGCTTGGGTAATCTTGAGAATGCTGCATTTGATTGCTGGCGCCAGGAATAATACGGCCAGTGGGTTTTCTTCGGCTGGCTGCTGAGCTGCTCCCACGGCAGGTACCCTTATAGATGTTTGCTCTGTATCTCTCAGCACCCTGCTCAGAATCACGGGGGTGTGAAATCCCCTTGAGAAATTACACCGGCTTTATCAGAAACTTCCCGTTTGGGCTTTCCTTGAAATCCATGGGCTTCTTAAGATCTGAAAAGATTAAAAAAAAAATAAAACCTGTGCAAAAAGAC
This sequence comes from Gekko gecko, assembly GCA_029375565.1. Taxonomy (NCBI): domain Eukaryota; kingdom Metazoa; phylum Chordata; class Lepidosauria; order Squamata; family Gekkonidae; genus Gekko; species Gekko gecko. The sequence continues at coordinate 196,238,828 of JAPDNY010000004.1, forward strand.
ACTAAGAAAAATTACAGAACAATTTGCTAATGAGTAATGCAAGTATAACTGATAGTAATACAATTAAGGAGACCACTAAAGTAGTATATACACAAATTCAACTTGTAAATCCTATTTTTTTGTTCAGAAGTCCAACAGGTAAGTTATCAACAATTCAACAGGTAAATCTACAATTTCTCAATAATGCAACAGATGCAGTGTTAGTTGCTGTAGATTTTCCGGGTTGTGTGGCCGTGGTCTTGGCATTGTAGGACCTGACGTTTCGCCAGTAGCTGTGACTGGCATCCTCAGAGGTATAACACAGAAAGATGAAGTGCTCTCTGTGTCAAGGTGAGCAGAAAAATGGTAGGTAATTTATATCTACCCTGGAAGGTGGGGTAGGGCTGAGTCATTATCTTGATAGTAGTTCTCCAGGCTATGAACATGCTAATGGAGGAGCTTTCCTGAGGAGGTGCTTTTTTCTATGGATTGTTTCCTGAGGAGGTTCTTTTGTGTGTGGAATGGCCATTGAAACTCTAATCTTATCTGTAGTGCTATTGTCAGCTGTAGAGCATTTTGTGTTTTTCTGATGCAGGGTTCACAAAGATCCCACAGGTGAAACCAATATTATCTCAGGTAAGTTTTCAACAGTGCAACTGGTAAGTAGACAGTATTTGAAATCCGACACTGGATGATAAAGACTCTGGATTTCATAGTTTCATTTCAAATAGTCTTCCTCAGCAGAGGCTGATTAGGGAACTCTTAAAGGACTCATCAATGTTTCCAAGGTAAACAACAGCAGCAAAACAGCTTTCCAATTTATCAGGAGAAATATATTAATAGGGCAGCCAGTCAATATTCAATGAGGAAAAACCTTCAAAGTCTTAAGTTGCTGGGATGCCTCTTAAGATCTGACCATCAACACCTCTGGCACGGGAGCATGCTGGGCTGGGAGAAGCACAATGCTTTTCATCTCTGCATTGCAAGGAGAGCTTGGGAGCAAATCCCTCAGGAACAGGGAAGAAATTCTGAGAAGACACGTAGACAAGGCAGAGCGTGCCATGCACAGCTTAGGTTCAGTGTCTTAGCTGCCGCAAGGGCATGGTGCAGCATCCTGACCGGGGCTGTGACCCAGTGTTCAGTCTTGTAGTGCAAAAAGGAACTCAGATTTTCCAAGAGTTAAGGAACTGAGTTTCAATAAAGTTTTGTTCAATGAAGTCTCGATTGGGGCATGCATGAGCTTGCATGTAGACATCCGCAATCTTGCATTGTTTGAAAACTTGAGCCGGTGGTTTAAAATTAGAATGAAATCAAGTGGCATTAGGAACGCAGTGTGATAACCAATAAGTATTGGGTTCTCTGGGAGAAACTTTGCTGGGTGTAACTCTGTACCCCCATTGGGCTAGAATTCTTAGGGATTCATTCCTTCACCCAAGGGTTCCTCCTGACCAAAGTTATGGCAGATCAGAGAAGGCGTTCCATTCTATTAGTAAGTGTGTGTGTGTGTGGGGGGGAGAAATGAATTCTCACTTTTGCAAAGCAGACATTAAAAAGGATTGTATTTCTCTCCACCCAAAGCAAGCTCTCCCTCTATCAATGCAGAGATTAAAAGCTTTACATCTGTCTCAGCCCAGCATGGACAGGAGAGACCGAGCTCCCTTTTCCATCTTCACTTGTCCAGCAGCTGTTTGAGTTGCTTGATGCAATCTGAAGATACCCCTTATTGGTCTGATTGTTTTGAAAAAGGTACATTCATTTGCCAAGCAGTATTTCTGAGAAACTTATGGGTGGGACTAGTGGGTGGGACTTGCAGTTGCGGGCCGAAAGAATGAAATGATTCATGCCTACAGGACCTGTGATTCTGTAGACCCCAGAGGCCATTCCAAAGCCATTGAGATGGTACAACAATTGACAGAATGTAGAAGGGCCGTGCACGGAAACACCAGTCCAGAGAATCTGTTTGGCAGGAAGACTGGGCAACTATTCGGGTTGGAGTATGCCTTTACCAGGCACACATCTGCTGAGTCATAGGGTGTGGTCAGACAGACAGGTTGCCATGACAGAATCTTGGCTTTAAATAAACTGCTTGAGTTTGGGGTGGTTTCTGTTGAGCAGACATCACCCCCAAAGCCAGTATCATAGTGCCACAAGCCTGTGGTTGGTCATTCACATTGCTACCACACGACAACCATGGACCCATGGCTGGGTTGGTTGTTTTTTTTCTAAGTCCTGCTGTGTGTGTGCAGAAGCAGACAAGTGCACAGTATGGTGTAGTGGCTAAGTGCATGGATTCTAATTTGAGAGAACTGGGTTTGATTCCCCACTCCTGCACATGCAGCTGCTGGATGACCTTGGGAAAGCCATAGTTCAGTCCGAGCTGTTCTTGAAAGAGCAGTTCTGTCAGAGCTCTCTCAGCCCCGCCTCCCTCACAGAGTGTCTGTTGTGGGGAGGGGAAGGGAAAGGAGTTTGCAAGCTGCTCTGAGACTCCAAATAAACGACAGGGTATAAATCCAATCTCTCCTCCTCCTCCTCCTCCTCCTCCTCCTCCTCCTCCTCCTCCTCCTCCTCCTCCTCCTCCTCCTCCTCCTCTTCCTAGCTATATTCTATGAGAGGTCTGAAGTGCATGTCAGTGTGGGGTTGGGGGAAAAACAGGACATGTCGGAAATGGAGTGGAACAATCACACCACTTATGCATTTCTATGGTGCGCCTGGGTGATCAGATGCCCGGAAACCCACCATGGAAACACTTCGCGAAGGTAGCCACTAGAAATTGCTGGTGACTATTTAATCTTGCATGTGGCTCAAGTGGTTAAGATGCTGAACTGTAGGCTGTGGAAGGTCAGTACTTCAGCAGTTCGAGACCCAAGTGCCGCATGACAGAGTGAGCTCCCATCTCTGGTCCCAGCTCCAGCCAACCTAGTAGTTCAAAAGCAAGAAATTGCAAGTAGATAAATAGGTACTGCTTCCATGGGAAGGTAACAGCATTCCATGCATCTTGGCGTCTAGTCATGCTTGTCACATGACCATGGAAACATCTTTGGACAGTGCTGGCACTTCGGCTTAGAAACAGAGATGAGCACCGCATCCCTAGAGTTGGATTCAACTGGCTTTTGAGCAAGGGTAACCTTTACCTTTACTATTTAATCTGAGTGGGAGTCATTTTAGCACGAGGTGGGGCCAATGGGGTCTGGGAGCCAGATGTGCGCGTTTGATCACACCCATTTGGTCCAGAGGGGAGGTGTGCCTATGTTGGGCCAAACTGCTCATGTGACACACCCATGCTCTCTTCACTGCCTCTCCCATTGCCTCTAGAAAAATAAAACCAGTCATTATGGCACCAGAAGAAATGTTATGTCAGGAGGTCTCCCACAGCACCTAAAAGTCAGAAATAAATATTTCCGTCTCACATCAAAGCATTTTCCAAAGAGCAGTTTTCAAGTCAGTTTGTGAGTAGTAAATTCCTAGTCTTAAGGTTGTTACTTTCCATTTCATGCAAACAAACCTGCCCCGCCTTTACCATTACATCTTCATCTTATCCATGATCACCATGTCAGCATATGTGATTCCAGGACTAGGGTGGATAAATACGCTGAGGGTGCCTAAGAGCTCCAAGAGCCAAGGTGACTTTGATAGTCTACTCTCGAGAGGGTCACACTCAGAGCAGAAGTTACTTTTAATTAACTAATATCAATTGTGACAGATGAGTCAGTATTACCGCTTTCAGGAGCAAACTCCGTATGCCCTCTGTGACGGCGCCTGGCTTTCAAAGCCGATTGTGAGAGTGTGGAGCAAACACCACTTAGCCTTTGGGGGGGGGGAGTTATAGCAAGGACCTCCAAATCTACCAGTCCTCTTGGCTTGTGGGAAATCTGGGATGTGTTAAGGCCTTCTGCCTGCTCCACACAGTATTTCTCAAACTCATCAGTAATCTAGTTAGGATAGGGCTTTGCAGAGCTGTAAATTTGGGTATACCTGAGCTGAAAAAGAAGGCTGCGGTCACAAGAGTAGTTTGTGCCGATATTGTTGTGGTACCTTTGCAGATTTAAAGAGCACAATCAGACAGCAACATCTGCCTTCCGTGCCCCAGTCGTTGCCACCCTATTCTGCCCCACTTTGGAAGAGGAGTAATCAGGCACCAGAGAAAGTCTGGTGTTTACGGATATAGAATCACAGAGTTGGAAGGGGTCCTACAGGCCATCTAGTCCAACCCCCTGCTGCATCTAGTCCAACCCCCTGCTGACAAGTGTTTGTCCAGTCACTGCTTAAAGACTGCCAGTGAGGGGGAGCGCACCACCTTCCCCAGGCAGCTGATTCCACCGTTGAACAACTCTTACTGTCTAAGAGTTTTTCCTAATGTCCAGCTGGTACCTTCCCACCCTTAATTTAAACCCACTATTGTGAGTCCTATCCTCTGCTACCAAGAGGAACAGCTCCCTGTCCTCCTCTAAGTGACAGCCCTTCAAAAGAGAGAGAATAAGTGCTTTCACCCCACATTTCCGGATGTCTGAACTCCCTTGGTGACAGCTCAACTCTGTTGGGAAGTCTGATCACTGTTCCATTTTTGCTCCTTTTTGAAATCTCAGTTAGCAATGTGTGCATAACTGCATCTTCATGCACACCAACAAGCTTTCAGCAGCGGGGAGGAAAGGACAGGCTGAGAAGCCTCCTTTGTCTTTTTTCATGCCGGTTCCTCTGCCTACAGCCTTGCAGCACACAGGGTGGAGAAGGGGTTAATTGAAAATATGAGTTGTTTCAGATGGGGAGGCAGCCTCCTCCAGCTGTCAAAACAGAGCGGTGCTTTGAATAAGCAGTTATATGCATATGCAAAAGAGAAATTTTTAAAAAAGAAGCCACCCAACCAACCACTCTGTGGTTGCCCTGCAGCAATAATCTGAATGGTCAACCATGGAGTGAGTGCACAGTGAGGCCGCTTCAGAGTGTGCTGTCTGGTCACCCCTTCCTGCCATGATTCAAACTGCTGCAAACAGAGGCACCACCAGATCGCACCAAGCCTCCAGTGTGACCGCAGCCTAAATCTGTCCACTCAGGGACACCCAAAAGTATCCCAAACACTCCCAAAATTCTAGAATAAATGAAAATTTACCTCCTGGAACTTTGGGAGTGCTTCATGTGTTGGAGAGATGCAGAAGTGTAGAGGGAAAGAGACAAAGCCGGTATTGGAAACAGCTGTTAGTCTCTCTCTCTTTTCTACTGGGAAGAGAGATGCCGACTAGCAGCTGATGATTAGGTAGACGTAGGCCCTTTAAATTTTTAAAAGAAAGGGACCAAACTGGCATTGTACCTACCCCAGCACAGACACTTCCCCTCCCACAGGTGAAACTGCTCCTAACTCAGGATTGGACTGGAGAGGGGGCCCATATACAATCATATTTTCCATAGTGTGGTTTACTGTTAAGTGTATAAAATAAAGTACGTATTTCAAAAAAAATTCTAAATAATTTTGGACCTGGGCACTGATTTGGTTATTCTGATACAAGATTAACAGTAAACCACACTACAGAAAAAGTGATTACACCTGGATCCCCCTATCTGCTGCAGGCCACAGTTAGGAGCAGTTATACCTGTGGGAAGGGATATGTCCCTGTTGGGGTAGAATAGGCTGCAGTCACACTGGAGGCTTGGCGCGATGCTTAGTCAAGGATAAGAACAGAAGAAGAGTCCTGCTGGATCAGACCAGTAGTCCATCTAGTCCAGCATCTTGTCTCACATCATGGCCAGCCAATTCCTCTGGACAGCCAACAACAAGGCACAGAGGCTGAGGCCTTCCCCTGATAAGAACATCAGAAGAGCCCTGCTGGATCAGACCAGTGGTCCATCTAGTCCAGCATTTTGCCTTACACATTGGCCAACTAGTTCCTCTGGAATGCCAACAAGAGGACAGAGCGGCCAAGGCCTTCCCCTGATAAGAACATCAGAAGAACCTTGCTGGATCAGACCAATGGTCTATCTAGTCCAGCATCCTTCCTCACACCGTGGCCAGCCAAATCCTCTGGATGGCCAACAACAGGGCACAGAGGCCAAGACCTTCCCCTGATAAGAACATCAGAAAAGCCTTGTTAGATCAGACCAGTGGTCCATCTAGTCCAGCATCCTGCCTCACACAGCGGCCAACCAATTCCTCTGGATGGCCAACTGCAGGGCACGGAGGCCAAGGCCTTCTCCTGATATTGCCTCCTGGCTCTGGGATTCAGAGGTTTAGCGCCTCTGAAATGTGGAGGCTTCCCTAGCAGTATGCTAGTAGCCATTGTTAGATGTAGCCTCCAAGAATCTATCTAACCTCCTTTTAAAGCTGTTTATGTATCGGGGATAGCGCTGCACTCCTCCCAGTATATGTGCATTGTTACTTGCTTGACCCAGAAGTCACAAGCCCAGCCGTTAGTTTACTTTGGATGAGACAGCAGTGAAAATTTATGGCAATTCGACTATTTTATTAACTAATACACGAGCACCACACAGCCTCCAGTCCTGCATCTTGTCCCCAAAGACAGCATGTGCGCTTCAAGAATATTTAGGCTTCAGCCAACTCACAGAGCTTCATAAAAGTGCCAGACTGGGGCCAAGTGACTTATCTTTCCCTTTTCACTAGCTGGAAATTCTAATTCTGAAACTTTGCTGGGCATTGCACTTTCAGAAGCTGGAGCGAGAGATTCTGCACAACAGAAGAACATTTCCTGTCTTTAATTCCCATTGATGAAACATCAGGCATTCCTTTCTGGCAATTAGCAAGCCATCAGCTTAACAAAGGGGACAGCCAGATAGGCGTTGGTGGGTTTCCTTTCTGTCTGAAGTCACCAGAGGCAATAGACAAGGGGACCAGCAATTCCATTCATTAAATACAAAATTAAACATTAAACACTCCCTAAGTACCTGGGGATATCTAGTTGCGTTTTGAAAGAAATGGATTTAGGCAATTTAGTTTGCCCTTGGATATATGTGGGAATCCACCAGTGGTAACAGATGAAGGTTTGGAAATATGTTTGCCCCTGAATGTTACATTTGTGGATTTTTTGCAAGACTGCGCTTCTGCATGAGTTTTCAGCATTCGGATTTCAAGTCTCCCTCTTCCGTCAGTCATTAAACAGAGGGCTTGGGCATGTTCTTAACTCACACCTCCAATGACAGAAATCTCACTGAGATCCTAAGGAAATCTGCCGTGAAAGGCCGGATAGAACCTGGTCTTCCATTTGTCTTTTCCTTTAAAGGTCTTTACCCTAGCAACACCTCTATCTGGCACAGCCATCCTGCAGCCGGATTTTTGAACAGTCATTATTCTTACCTTTTAACTCTGTAACAGAAAGAAAAAGAGGTACGAAGAGGCAACTCAGAAGAAACAAAATACTACCAAAAAGCATTCCTTAAATCAGTGACCAACATTTCCTAGTTCAGTGCAGCTATTTAACAACCCTGGCAGATATTTCCAGAGTCAAAATGGTATTTTGGAGATTTGTAAGCTACTGGGGAATGTGGAATGGTATGGTATAGTTCAATCTTGTCAGATCTCGGAAGCTAAGCAGGGTTAGTACTGGGATGGGAGACCACCAAGGAAGACTGCAGAAGCTGGTGACAGCAAACCACCTCTGCTTCCCACTTGTCTTGAAGAGCCTATGGGGTCGCCGTAAGTCAACTGCAACTTGACCACATTGTACAGTTTGCAGCCAGTTTACAGCCAGTTTGGTGTAGTGGTTAAGTGTGCGGGCTCTAATCTGGGAGAACCGGGTTTGATTCCCCACTCCTCCACTTGTACCTGCTGATGTGACCTTGGGTCAGTCACAAGCTCTGGCACAGCTGTTCCTGAAAGCACAGTTTGTGTTAGAGTTCTCTCAGCCCCACCTACCTCACAGGGTGTCTGTTGTGGGGAGGGGAAGGGAAAGGAGTTTGTAAGCCGCTCTGAGACACCTTTGGGTAGTGAAGGGCGGGGTATAAATCCAATCTCTCCTCCTCCTCTTCTTCTTCTTCTTCTTCTTCTTCTTCTTCTTCTTCTTCTTCTTCTTCTTCTTCTTCTTCTTCTTCTTCTTCTTCTTCTTCTTCTTCTTCTTCTTCTTCTTCTTCTTCTTCTTCTTCTTCTTCTTCTTCTCCTCACACAGCCTACTAGGATCCTGCCATGTTGATGGTTTCAGCAGAAGAACAAATCTGGCCGAGAAGAACCCAGAGGAATGGGTGCTGTTGGCTCCTCCGCTGTTTAAATTAGTCTGTCTCCAGGTGAATGATCAGAGACTTGGACTTGGTAGCTGTGGTTTAATAAGTGACCTCAAGCTCATCCATCCTCATGGCCTGTCCTTTGGGAATGGGCCCTCCATTCAGTCTTATGCTCAAACTACATGTTATAGGAGTTGTCTTTTTCTCCCTCCTGCTTTTTAAAAGCAATATCTGCTGAAACTTAAAGGGCTCATTCACACCATACAAACTCCTCAGAGAAGGAGGAGGAGGAGGAGGAGGAGGAGATTGGATTTATACCCTACCCTTCATTCAGAGTCTCAGAGCATCTTACAATCTCCGTTCCCTTCCTCTCTCTGCAACAGAAATGTGTTCTCACTGCTAATGATCAGAATCATTCCTCATGCATTTGGGAGGAGTAGAAATCCCATTGTACACCTGATGCAAAGCCCTCGCGGTGGCTGTGAAGGCTTTGTAACATTTGAAGTGGTCCTTAGGAGGAAAGTAAGAGCTATGGAAAGAGGCGCTGGATGGCTTCAAGCAGCTTTTCTCCCTCCCCAGGAGAAAGAAGGCTCTAGTGTCTTCCTCGTAGCATGAGTGGAAGGGGTGGGAAAGGTTGGGAAGGGCAAGATTGAACTGAAATAGAAGTAGAGGTGAAATGGATAACAAGCCTGTTGTTGCTGTTGTTGTTCAGTTGCACAGTCAAGTCTGAATCTTTGGGACCCCATGGACCACATCATGCCAGGCCCTCCTGTCTTCCATTGTGCTCCAGAGTTTGCTTAACCTCTTGTTCATTGCATCGATAACACTGTCTAACCATCTCATCCCCTTCTTCTTTGACCTTCAATCTTTCCCAGCATCAGGGTCTTCTCCAGTGAGTGCTCCCTTCTCATTTGGTGGCCAAAGTATTTGAGCTTCAGTATCTGGACTTCCAGGGAAAAGTCAGGGTTAGTTTCCTTTAAGATTGACTGATTTGATCTCCTTGCAGTCCAAGGGACTCTCAAGAGTCTTCTCCAGCACCATAATTTGAAAGCATCTATTCTTTAGCTCTCAGTCTTCCTTATGGTCCAACTCTCGCAGCCAGGCATTACTACAGGGAATATCATCAGTTTGACTATGTAGACTTTTGTTGGCAAGGTGATAGCTCTACTTTTTATTATGCTGTCTAGGTTTGCCATCACTTTCCTCCCAAGGAGCAGGCATCTTTTAATTTCATGGCTGCAGTCACCATCTGCAGTGATCTTGGATCTGAGGAACATGAAGTCTGTCACTGCTTCCATGACTTCTCCTTCTGTTGGCCAAGGAGTGATGGGGCTGGATGCCATGATCTTAGTTTTTTTTAATGTTGAGTTTCAAGCCAACTTTTGTGGTTTCCTCTTTCACTCTAAGCAAGAGGCTCTTGATGTCCTCTTCACTTTCTGCCATTAGAGCGGCATTGTCTGCATATCTGAGGTTGTTGATGTTTTTCCCGGCAATCTTAATTCTGGCATGTGATTCATCCAGGCCGGCATTTCACATGATGCACTCTGCATATAAGTTAAATAAGCAGGGTGACAATATACATCCTTGCCATACTCCTTTTCCTATTCTAAACCAATCAGTTGTTCCATGTCGAGTTCTAACTGCCACTTCTTGACCCTTATACAGGTTTCTCAGGAGACATGTGAGGTGGTCTGGTACTTCCATCTCTTTAAGGACTTGCCACAGTTTGTTGTGGTCCACACAGTCACATTCTTTGGCATTGTCTTTCTTTGGGATTGGAATGTAAACTGACCTTTTTGAATCCTGTGGCCACTGTTGCATTTTCCAAATTTACTGGCATATGGAGTGCAACACTTTAAAAGCATCATCTTTTAGGGCTTTGAATAGCTCAGCTGGGATACCATCATCTCTGCTAGCTTTGTTTGTAGTAATGACTTCTCACTCCAGGATGTCTGGCTCAAGGTCAGCAGTCATGTCATCGTGGTTGTCAAGGACATTGAGATCCTCCTTGTATAGTTCTTCTGTGTATTCTTGCCACCTCTTCCTAATCTGCTTCTGTTCCCTACCATTTTGTCCATTATCGTGGCCCGCTTTGCATGGAACGTTCCCTTGATTTCTCCAGTTTTCTTGAAGAGATATCTAGTCCTTCCCATTCTATTGTTTTCCTCTACTACTTTGCATTGTTCATTCAGGAAGGCCTCCTTGTCTCTCCTTGCTGTTCTCTGGAAATCTGCATTCAGTTGGGTAAATCTTTCCTTTTCACCTTTGCCTTTTACTTTCCTTCTTTCCTCAGCTATTTGTAAAGCCTCATCAGATAACCACTTTACTTTCTTGCATTTCTTTTTCTTTGGGATAGTGCTGATTGCTGCCTCCTGCACAATGCCATGAACTTCCATCCATAGTTCTTCAGGTACTCTATCAAATCTAGTCTCTTAAACCTATTCTTCACCCCCACTGTATATTAATCAGGGATGTGATCTAGGTCAAACCTGAATGGCCTACTGGTTTTCCCAACTTTCTTCAGTTTAAGCCTGAAATTTGCAATGAGTAGCTCACGATCTGAGCCACAGACAGCTCCAGGTCTGCAAATGATATAGTCAATTTGATTTTGGTGTTGACCATCTGGTGATGTCCATGTGTAGAGTCACCTCGTAGGTTGTTGGAAGAGGGTGTTTGCTATGACCAGCATGTTTTGTTGACAAAACTCTGTTAGCCTTTGCCCTGCTTCATTTTGTTCTCCAAGGCCAAACTTGTTACCTTTTGAAGCCTGGCTATGGCCTTAAATGATGCTGTGGGGAAATACTCAGACCTCCTTAATGTACAGTATGAGCCTCAGCTATAGTATGCTCACACACAGACAAAGTGCACACAGAATCCTCTGGAACAGGGGTCTTCAGCCTTTATTAGCCTGTAGGCACCTTTGGAATTCTGACACAGCATGGCGGGTTCAGCCACAAAATGGCTACTGCAGGAGGGAGAGCCAGCCACAAAATGGCTGCCACAGTTTACCTTCAGTCACACTGTGAAGATCCTTGTGTTGTGATGGCAGCTGCTGCCAAAGCGACATTTTTAAAAAATCTGCACAGCCAATCAAATCTCCAAAGGTCAATCAGAACGAAGTCTTGCTAGGCAAAAGCCCCACCTGGCTCTGCCAACTTTCTAAAAACGCTTGATGTGCACCAGGAAAAGTATCACTTTGGGGACCCCTTCTCTAGAACTTTAACCATCAGCAAGTTCTGGAACAATCCTTGCATAACACTTTGTAGTTGAGTAAACAGTTGTAACTCTGGTGTCAGAAGCCAGCAGAGCATGTTGACCTTTTAAGCCTTTGAGGGCTGAGGAGAAACTGCACAATGTTCCATGTGCTCCAGAGATTCCAGCTTCTGAGGTGAAACTGGGGAAGCTTCTGAGGCAGGCTGACAGAGAGCTCTTAAAATATTGTGAAGGACTCTGTCTGTTAAGCTTGGCCTCAGATGGTGTGCCCTTGGGAAAACCAAAGCCTATGACAAAAACAATGGTAATGTGTCTTAATGGCTGTCGGCATCCCTTTGAGGGTCATGAAATTTCTTTTCTGTCAGGGTTGGAAGAGGCAAGCTCCCTTGCCTAGCTGGAGGGTGTTTGTGTAAAAGGACGGGGTGGGAGGAGATTGAGAGCATACACAGCAGATAGCCAGTTCTGGAGCATGCTGAAACAAGTTGGAGTACAAGATCTCCCTCTCTCTCTCTCTCTCTCTGTGGGGATTTGATGTGGAGGAGTGCCTCTACATCCACATCCATCTGAGTTCTACCTGAACATTAATAGAGAAAACATTACCAAAACCCCCACAAAACATATGTTTCCAAGTGTCTCTCCTCTGAAGGGAACCAACCTGGTTAATCATTGCCCCTGGAATTTCTTGTTGCTCGGAGAAGTGGGGCACATGTAAAAATATATGTACAACTTGACACAGACCAGTGTAGACGAAAGACAGATTTTCAAAATTTATTTCTGCAGGAATTATATTGTAGTATTATATCTTACATGTTTTCTTCCGTGACACAGTTTTATTTTGGGCCCACAAGGCAGAAGACTGTCAAGTTATTTATTTACCTTGTTTATACCTGGCCTTTCTCCCCACAGCCCTGTACATTGTTCTCTTCTCCACCATTTTCTCCTCACAACAATTGTGTGAGGTACATTCGGCTGAGAGAGCGTGCTGACCCGAGGTCATTCAACAAACATCCAGGGAGAGTTAAACCTGGGTCTCCCAGATTTGAGCCTGACCTCTGACACTTTAGCCACTGTACCATACTGACTCACAAGTGTTTTTTCCCCCTCCAAGTTCGAGTTTCTCCTCAGTTCAACAGGCCACACTAGCTAGCAGCAGTCTGTGGACTGTAAAAAAGGAAGAGGAACTCAAACATTATAGGAATGTACCCCAGTTTATACCTGTGTTTCTGTATGTGTACAGACAGAGAGGGTGTTGTGTATTGGTATACATAATGCCTGAGCTTGACTTCTATTTCCTATTTAAGACTGGTATCGTAATTCCTGCAAGCTGATTGGATACTCTGCGCAGCAGTCCAATCAGGATACAAGAAAGGTGCAGGAGGGAAATGATTTAATTGGTTGTTATGTTCATATTTTGATTGGTTCTTACCTCAACTAAGGGCGTGGCCTACCAAGCCCGGAGAGTATAAGAGAGCCTGTTGCTCTCATGTTCTGTGTGTTCATCCTACCTTGTAAACAAAGCTGAATCACTTGTTATGAGCTGCTGCCTAAAGTCTCATACTTAACAGAGGGGATTGGATAAACATATGGAGTGGAGATCTATCAGTGGCTGTTAGCTACGAGGTGTAGTGGAACACTCTGTCTGGGGCAGTGATGCTCTGTATTCTGGGTGCATGGAGAGCAACAGCTTCTGAAGTTCTGGCCCCGCAGGTGGACCTCCTGATGACACCTGGGTTTTGGCCACCATGTGGCACAGCATTGGACTGGATGGGTCATTGGCCTGATCCATCATGACTTCTCTTATGTTCTTAAATACATTCATTGGACATTTGATTTGAGAAGCTTTAGTAATTGTATTTCATTTCGTTCTTAAGTCCCTACGAATACCTTGCTGAGGATACCTGTTGTTCCCTGTTACATAAGGGCATTCATAAAATGTAGGCATGCCCTATCAGGTGTGAAAATATTTCCACCTTATGCATGAAGCTATTAACAATGACACTTATTACAGTAATTCATTTTTTAAAAAAAGAGAGAGGAAAAGAATAAAGCTGATTAGTAAGAGCATTGATTCTGTTCAATGGCACGGTTTGAAAAAGAGCTTCTACATACTGAGTCGTATGGCTATCCTGGCAAAGGTGATCTCTTGAGAGCATATTGCACAATCCTAGAGATGTCAGCGAGCAAACCACAAGCTCAGACTTCATATTACCAGGAGCTACGTGTTTCTTTCCTCTCTCTCTGAGTTAAGGCAATACCAGCCTGTGCAGGTTGCGTGCAAGGAGAAGAGTGGGTAAGAAGAGACTGCTTTTACACCCATGGGAAGGATGTTGCATGGTTGGAGGAGGGGCCATGGCTCAGTGGTAATGCAGCTGCTTGGTGTGCAGAAGATCCCGGATTCAATCCCGGGCACCTGAAGTTTAAAGGATCAGGTAGCAGATGATAGGAAAGACCGGGAGACACAGGAGAGCTGCTGCCAGTCTAAGGAGAACTGATGAACTGATGGGTTGGATCAACATGAGGCAGCTTCATGTGAGGAGGAGAAGGAGATGGGGTTTATACAAACTCATAAGAACATAAGAGAAGCCAATGTTGGATCAGGCCAATGGCCCATCCAGTCCAACACTCTGTGTCACACAGTGGCCAAAAATACCAGGTGCCCTCAGGAGGTCCACCAGTGGGGCCAGGATACTAAGCCCTCCCACTGTTGACTCCCCCAAGCATCTACAACACAGAGCATCACTTACCCCAGCCTGAGAGTTCCTATCTGTATCTTGTGGCTAATAGCCACTGATGGACCTCTGCTCCATATGTTTATCTAATTCCCTCTTGAAGCCGTCCATGCTTGTAGCTGCCACCACCTCCTGTGGCAGTGAATTCCATATGTTAATCACTCTTTGGGTGAAGAAGTACTTCCTTTTATCTGTTCTAACCCGACTGCTCAGCAATTTCATTGAGTGCCCACGAGTTCTTGTATTGTGAGAAAGGGAGAAAAGTACTTTTTTTCTTTCCATGCATAATCTTATAAATCTTGATCATGTCACACACCTCAGCGGTCATTTCTCCAAGCTAAAGAGTCCCAAGCATTTCTTCATAGGGAAAGTGTCCCAACCCGTTTATCATTCTAGTTGCCCTTTTCTGTACTTTTTCCATTGCTATAATATCCTTTTTGAGGTGTGGTGACCAGAACTGAACACAGTACTCCAAATGAGGTTGCACCATTGATTTATACAGGGACATTATGATACTGGCTGATTTGTTTTCAGTTCCCTTCCTAATAACCCCCAGCATAGCATTGGCCTTTTTTATTGCAGTCGCACACTGCCTCGACATTTTGAGTGAGTTATCTACTACGACTCCAAAATCTATCTCTTGGTCAGTCTCTGCCAGTTTGGACTCCATCAATGTGCATTTATAGTTAGGATTTTTGGCTCCAATGTGCATCACTTTGCACTTGGCCACATTGAACCCCATTTGCCACGTTCATGCCCACCCGCCCATCCTCGACAGATCCCTTTGGAGTGCCTCACTGGTTCTCACCACCCTGAACAACTTTGTGTCATCTGCAAATTTAGCCACTTCACTGCTTGCTCCCAACTCCAAATTATTAATGAACAAGTTAAAAAGCTTCAGACTGAGTACTGATCCCTGTGGTACCCCACTGCTTACCACCATCCACTGAGAAACTTGCCTATTTATACTCACTCTCTGTTTCCTATTAATTAACCAGTTTTTGATTGACAAAAGGACTTTTCCTTTTATCCCATGACTTTTAACCTTACTCAGGAGCCTTTGATGAGGAACTGTATCAAAAGCTTTCTGGATGTCAAGGTAAACAACATCTACTGGGTCCCCCTTGTCCACATGTTTGTTCACTCCCTCAAAAAACACTAACATGTGTTCTCCTTTCTCTTTCCCTTTCCCTCCCCACAACAGACACCCTGTGAGGTAGGTGGGCCTGAGAGAGCTCTTTCCAGAACTGTCCTTGAGAGAAGAGCTCTGACAGAACTATAGCTTGCCCAAGGTCATCCAGCAGCTGCAAGTGGATGGATGTGGAATCAAACTTGGTTCTCTCAGACTGGAGTCTGCATATTTAACCACTACACCAAACTGGCTCTCAAACTGTGTCTTCACTGTGTTCCTTCCTCTCCCAGGAGACCTTGATCAGAAAATCTAGATCTGACTCAGAACAATGTACCACACATGGCTGAGCTTTTAATTTGTGCTTAGAGATGCATACCCTAGTGGTGGAGGCATACATTTGTAGAGTCTAACTGTATTTTTTTGGAAGCATCCGAAATGACTGGAGAAGGATTTCACCATCACTTCTGATGTTTTTTTTATAAGAGACATGGGGTGATTTCCCACTAAAGCTGCCTCGGGGTTGCGCCGCCGTTTGCCCCGAGACTATTAGTCAATTTCACACCTGAAGCCGCGGGCTGCATTTTGACCCGCGGCTTCACTCGATTTCCCCGCAGTTTCGTAATCCTCAAAAAACAGAATTACGAAACTGCGGGGGAAATCGGGCGAAGCCGCGGGTCAAAATGCAGCCCCGTGGCTTCGGGTATGAAATTGACTAATAATCTCGGGGCAAACGGCGGTGCAACACCGAGGCAGCTTTAGTGGGAAATCACCCATGCTCCTGATTCAATGTGCATGTTCCATTCTCTGTGGCCTGGGGCTTAAATTACCTGTTACCCTGAGTTTTGTTCTCTATTTCTTTGGATGAGCTTGGCTCTGAGTTGGAGGGGAGGGATCGTAGGGGAGAGGCTGCCTGACTCCTTTCCCTAGGCTGATGTTTGATAATGGAATCCAGTTGCATTTGCAAGGTGTTAGTTGTTTCCTTATCAAATCTTGGCAAACCAAACAGACTGCAAATCGGAAGCGATACCAAGACAATCCTCATTCACGACACTTCTTTCTGAGCTCCAGTTAAGCCTATCCAGTATGATAATTGATGCGAGTTGTCCCATGGGACTAGCTAAGAAGGCCCCAAACACTCATTCTGCCTGGTATCAATGTGTACAAGTCTTTTTACAGCACGATGTGGCGGAATTTGTCATTGTCTTAGAAACCTGGACACCCTCCTATCAGCTTGGAACACAGCGCGAGTCATTCATTTTTCTCCCCTCTAGGCAAGTCAGCGCTTGCCTAATTGGTATTTGAGGAGTTTGTTGAAGAGAATGGGCTGGCTGACGATGTATATGTTTTTCAAGAATGTCAGTCGTCTGACTATCACAAGAATGCCATCACTTCACCATCCAGTACAAGCCAGAACGAAATTACCCCTAGTTAGGGGCAACTGTCATCAGTGCTAGAAACTGGGTTAGCTGACTATTCTTTCTCGTGGCTGCCAATCAAGGAGCTTGGTTGTTCTGTATCAGTATATGAAATTCAGCCTTCCTCTTCTCTACAAATTGTGACTGTGCATACTGTTCTTCTCTGACTGTTCTGTAATCTACTCTATATGGGGCTTCCTTTGAAGACAGTCTTTAAACTTCATCTGATTCAGAACACGGCAGAAAGGTTATGGTCAAGTACCATATTGCACCAGTACTTCGAGGGCATGATGTTTAAACCCTAAAATTTGGAGTTGGAGTGTGGTAACAACCACTTAATCCTGTGTAGACCTGCCTGTGCTTTTAACATGGGTCACAGAGGTTGGTCCAACCACACTTAAAATGAGTAGAAGTTTATTGAGGAAATGAAAAAACACACACAACATATGCATATGCAGACACAATGGATTGAGCAAGGACAAAAGAAAAAGGTGATATAACCAATCCTCTGACCCTAACTCTTTACATATCCAAACAGTGCAACTGTATTTAGAATTACTCCAATTTAAGTCCAGTAACTTTACATAGGATTGCCCTGTAAATAATGGACAATTAGGATAGGTTTTTGGTTGTTGGAGCTGCAAGTATTTAGAAATAGAAAGTTACCTCATCCCAGTATTTGGAGCTCTCTGCCTATGGTCACCTGGGCTTTAAGATGGGGTCCAGGTTAACATGAAGAATCCTTAGAGTGGCTTGAAATTAAAATAGCCAAGATGGTTAAGAGAGTGTCTTCCATGTGCCCAGGGGTTTTAAAACTTGCTCCTCCCTCTGCAGACTGTCTTTGGATTTCTGTCCCAGGAGAAAGATCTGTTCTTGCCTTTTGGCCTTCAAAGCTCTGTTGCTTTGAGTGTTGCTGTCCTTCTCTTGGCTTGAACCAATCACATGGCCTCATGATCTTTCTGCTTCACTCTTGCTAGTTAGCAAAAGGCATTTTGTATCCTCTGAGCCTATGGAGAGTAGAGACCCAGCTATCAGAAACCTTGATACACATTACGGGGGATGCAGGTTCTGGGGTGTAAGGCAATTCACCACACCAAGTCTGAGCTCAGTCTTTTGGACACCATGCCAAAACCTTGTTCGGTCATTTTAATGAGAGGTTCCCCCCACCCCGGTTTACCAGTGCTAAGGTGATTTCTATTATATTTCAAACCATTTTTTGAGATTAAAAATGGCTTCACGCTGCTTTTTTATGCTATGCTGAACTGCTGTTTTCATTTACCCTGGAATTTGTATGGGGATTAGTTCTTTCTTAGGAATTGGCACACTATACTTTTATCATTTTTATTCTTTCTTGTTTTGGAACCCTAACCCTAACTTCCATGCATGAATCTTCAGAGAGGCCAGGATACATGAACTGAAATCTGTGCGGTGACAACATAAAAGGATGGCGGATGATTTTTTTTTCCTGCACCCCCTTTTCTCTGCCCCCCACCGAAGATACCTGTGTGCATGAATAAGACAATGATGAGGCTGAAAAGCCACGCAACACAGATAGCTGCACTGGGTGAGGGGACAGCAAGGGAAGTGGTTCTGCTCATTTCTGCCCTCATTACAGTTGCTCATGTTTCCAGAGTCCTGACTGGGAAATGCCCATACAAGCCCATGCTGCTGCAATTACACTGGCTGCCAGATTGGTTGCCAGGCTCACTTCAAGGTGCCATTTTTGATGTTTAACATCCTAAACAGCTGGGATACAGAGAACCATAACAACATAAGAGAAGCCAATGCTGGATCAGGCCAATGGCCCATCCAGTCCAACACTCTGTTGCACAGTGGCCAAAAATACCAGGTGCCATCAGGAGGTCCAGCAGTGGGGCTAGGACATTAGAAGCCCTCCTACTGTTGCCCCCCTGAAGCACTAAGAATACAGTGCATCTCTTGCCCCAGACTGAGAGTTCCTATTTATACCTTGTGGCTAATGGCCATCAATGGACTTCTGTTCCATATGTTTATCCAACTCCCTCTTGAAGCCGTCCATGCTTACAGCCACCACCACCTCCTGTGGCAGTGAATTCCATGTGTAAATCACTCTTTGGGTGAAGAAGGACTTCCTTTTATCTGTTCTAACCCAACTGCTCAGCAATTTCATTGAGTGCCCACAAGTTCTTGTATTGTGAGAAAGGGAGAAAAGTACCTCTTTCTCTACCTGCTCTGTCCCATGCATAATCTTCTAAACCTTGATCATGTCATCCCTTAGCCGTTGTTTCTCCAAGCTAAAGAGCCCCAAGCACTTTAACCTTTCTTCATAGGAAAAGTGTTCCCAATGAACGCCTTCCTATGAACACCACCTCCACCTGTAACTATCTGAGGTCTATTTATTCATTCAATTAGATATTTATACCTGACTTTTCTCCCCAATGGGGTCCCAAAGCATTGTACACATTCGGCTCCTTTTGCTTTTATCCTCACTACAAGCCTGCGAGGTAGGTTAGGCTCAGAAGAGAATGATTGACCCATGATCACCCAGTGACCACCTATCGCAGAGTGGGGATTTGAACCTGAGTCTCTCAGATCCTAGTCCAGCCCTCTAACCACTACACTGCACTCAGGATGTGGAGCCATCCTGTGAGACCTGGCCTTCACCTAGGTGAGTGTCAGGTTCCTCAGACAGCTCACGCAACACAGGGCTTCTTCAGTAGACAATGTTTAATGGTGAAACAGAACTAAAGACACGTATTCAGCTTGTGTATGTAATGGCCACATACAGCAGGGCCTACTATGATATACTACATTCAAGCATCCCCCCCCCCATAGCATAAGCCAATGAATACTAGTCTCGCACAGGGGCAAAAGCAGCAGGCCAGCAAGCAAAACAATCCTAGAAACCGTTGTGGTTCCCAGTCGAAACTCCAGCAGCTGGAGAGTGAAGGTCAGAGACCTGATAAGAGGCAGTTAGTAACAGTGAGGAAAAGTTCAGATGGAGTACTCCCCCTGCATACCATACACTTGACAGGGCTACCTGACAGTGAGACTGGAACCCACACAAAGCCCTTTTCATTGGTCCCCCACCAATGAAACTCCCTCAACCAAGGAAGTGAGATTGGTACCATTCCCGCAGGCCTTTGAGAGCAAATTGAAGACTTCCTGAAAGGCCTTTGAATTAAATAAACAGGCAGTAGCTTATCTTTTCCCCCCAACCTGATTGTTTTAGACAGTATTCTTTTTACGGTATTTTAATTAGTTTCTTTATGCTTTAACCATCTCTGCTTCATGATATGCCCTCTTCTACAACAAGAGGTCTCATCTCACAAATGAAAACTCGAATGAATGTGTAGCCTGGGGATGATGCCTCAGTGCCGGGTGAAGCCATCAGAGGAAGCAGAAACTCTCTAGCTTTGACAAACAGAAGCTTTAACCTGTTTCCCAATGGGATGGTCCAGGACTTGCCAAACATCGTGGCAAAACTCCCCCACGAAGCAAACTAAAAATTTCTTTTTGGCACTCAAGTCGAGGGATGTCAAGAACAGCAGAACGTGAATGGAGACCAGGTCTCTGTTGTGATGGTCTTGCTGTGCATATGAATGACATTACAGCAACCTCTTGGCTTTGGCTGAGTTTCCGTTCATTAGGGGGAGAGAGAAGAAGGAAGCTGGGGTGTTTTGACAACACTGGGAGAGGAACTGCAGCCTTCTAATGGAGCTGGGAGCCCCAGTGGTGGTTCTGATAGCTGAAGGGAGAAGATCTTTCCAGTGGATTGAATCCAAGGGTTGATCCGGATGGGCCCTTTTCCTGTTTGTTTGTTTCTGGTAGTCCCTGTGGCTTCCTAGCTGCATCGGCACCTTTAAGACCAACAAAAGTTTATTCAGGGTATGAGCTTTTGGGTCTCAAGACCAATGTTCCCTCTAAGCTGTGGAGCCTTGTGAGCAAAAATTCTACTTTGTGAATCTACTGGCATTAAAGTTGTGAGCGAGCAATTTGGCGACTGCATAAATTAGTTTGCTCTGGAGCCATCCTTACTGAGCTAAGACAAAAAAGTGTGAGCTGGAGGCTAAAAAACTGTGACCTAGCTCACACTAACTCAGCTTAGAGGGAACACTGCTCAAGACCTCCAGAAGCAAGTGGCCGGAAGAGTATGGAGGCAGGTAGGCAAACATTATGCATCTTCTTGCTTAGTCTCTACTGTCACAGTCTCCCTTTGAAGTGCGGATGAACACTCCTTATGGAAAAGCAACTTCTGTCTTTCCTCTCTCTCTCTCTCTCTTCTCTCTTCCATGCATGCAAGATGGGGTGCAGGATGCCTTTCTGCATCCACTCCCGTCTGTTAGCTCGATACTGTAAGAATTGTCTCTATTTAGTCTTTTGTTTCAACTCGAAACAGTGGCTCTGTCTAACTTCGTAACTTTGCGAGCACATGGTCAGGTCCGATACAAGCACCGCTGTATCAAAGCCTTATGCACTCTGCTAACTAAAGAAGGAGTTGGACCACCAGAACCAGTAGCCTTTCAACAGAGCCTACCCATGGTGGTCAGGATCGGGGTTGCTAAAAGCTGGTCTGCCTTCGGCACTTGCCTCTTTGCTTGAATTAGGACACAGGGGTTCAGGCACCGGGAAGGAGAGATGTGTCAAAACAGACAGAAACAAATATAATGCAACCTCACATCGCTGCCTAAGAACCTGGATGAGATGTCAAGGTTTCTGGTGTACTGGAGCATGACGGCACAGGTGCTTGCAGGAATGAATGGGGTGCGGGATTCACTCCCGGTCAGAGGCAATTCTCTCTGAGGTGTTAATTGCCGGAATCTCTGGTTCTGCCAAACTTCTGAGCTGCAGAGCCAGGTGAGACAGCCTCAATTATCACTAATGGACAGGCAGGGGCAATTTCTACTGGGAACCCTCCAACAGCTTCAATATTTGGGGCCTTGTCAGCGTCTCCATTCGAGCTGTTCTTACAAGGTGGAGTGCTTCCAAGGGAACTAATGTGGTATTTGACAGATACTTTGAGGAGACGGTCAGAAGTGGAATAAAGATGTATGGATATGCGGGTGGCGCTTTTTTGCTTTGTTTTGCTTGGCTTTTGTATGTTGCTGATACCGAGGCTTGCTCTTAGCTCATTTTCATTGCAGGTTTCCCCAGTTGGTTCAACTGTATATTGCTTTAATCAGGGCTTTTTTTGTAGAAAAAGCTCAGCAGGAACTCATTAGCATAATAGGCCACACCCAACAGCAGAAACTCATTAGCATATTAGGCCACACCCCTGACAGCGCAGCTGCCTCCTTCCCTCCCACAGCTGTGGGGCGCTTGGGGAACCCGAGGAGGGAAGGCAGTTTAAACTGCCTTCCCTCCCTGGATAGGCTTGGCTTCCCCAGGCACCCCACGGCTTGCAAGGTGCCTGGGGAACCTGAGGGGGGGGGAGGCTCAGAAGCCAGCCGGAACGCCATTCCTGTGCGTTCCTGCCCAGACATAGCCCTGGCTTTAATACTGTTTATGAGTTATATTGTATTTATACAGATGATGCAAAAATGAGATTCAAACACTCTGTGAATTTTACTAAGAAAATCTCTGAAAGGAAGCAAACGGTGGTGTGAAAATAAGACGTCATGAGTTCAAATCACGGAAGAGAAAATGTGAAACTGAACATGGGGTTTTTTTGACACATTTTATCTTATTTATTTACTTTATTTATAGTCCACCCTTCTCACAGGGATGCAAGGTGGATCACACACAGTGAGCCAGTGCAGCCAACAGAATGGGACATCCAATACTCAGGGCCTTAGGATTTTAGAAATCTGGAACCACCAGAAAGAACTGAAGTTTAGCTTAAGTATTCACATGACACATTAAGTGGTACAGAAATTACACAAATAGAGTCCTCCTTACAATAAGCTATACATAGCAGTAAAAAACACAGTCTCTAACCATTTACCCACCACGTTTGTAAACCCATTTTGTACAGGGTAACTCTATTACTCACGGAGAAAAGTCCTCTTGAAGAGTTCAGTTTTGCATAGTTCGCGGAAAGCCAGGAGAGCCTTCACAACCTCCTTGGGCAAGCTGCTCCACAAGGTGGGAGCCACAGCAGAGAAGGCACCATGTCAATGATCAATTTTGCCCGTTTGCAGGTTTGCACCTGCAGAACCTTCTGTTGACTGAGCAAAGTTGTCGTGATGGAAGAAGAAGAAGAGGAAGAGGAGGAGGAAGAAAAATAAAAAGGAAGAAGAAGAGGGAGGAGGAGGAGTAAGAAGAAGGAGAAGGAGAAGGAGAAGAGGAGGAGGAAGAGGAGGAGGAGGAGATTGGATTTATACCCTACCCTTCATTCGGAATCTCAGAGCGGCTTACAATCTCCTTTCCCTTCCCCTCCTCACAATAAACACCCTGTCAAGTAAGTGGGGCTCAGAGAGCTCTTTCGAGGACTGCTCTTGAGAGAACAGCTCTGAGAGAACTTGTGACTGACCCAAGGTTACACCAGCAGCTGCATGTGGAAGAGTAGGTAATCACAGTCAGTTTTCCCAGATGGAGTCCACCACTCTCAACCACTATACCATACTGGCTATCTGGAACACAGGTGGTCCCAGAGAGAGGTGGTCCCGGAAATAAGAAGCGTCAAAGGTCTGAAGAGCTTTGTAAGCAATAGCCAACACCTTGAACTGAGCCCGGTAACAGATGGGCAGCCAATGAAGCACCTGCAGAATGGGAGGAATATGCATGCTCCGTATAGCTCCTGTTAATAGCCAAACCGTGGCATTCTGGACCCATTGGAGTTTCTGAGTTGATTTTGCAGGGATACCAATGTAGAGTGCATTCCAGTGGTCATTCTAATGAAACCACCTTTAAATTGGCTATAGTTTGTGCTTCAGCTTGCTTAATAAGGAAGCACCTGGTTAAATCTTTTTTAAATTAATTATGCACATAACACGGAATTTAGTTTATAACGAGGTGATGCTGTCTTTTACGGTACGTACATATTTCTTTTTATGTGTTGCTGACTCTGTTGATGATGTTACCGCTGGCTGATCTGTGATCGTAATAAAATTAAGTCAGTATGGGATTTTCTGGAGTTGAAACACAGAAGCTGTGAACTTTGGTGACATCCCTTGAAGTAGAACCACGAAAAGTTGTGTTCAGGATGCTTGGGCAATCAGAAGAACGTCAGCAAGCATGATCTTCTTTTGCTATCAGAGTAAGATAATCTCCAACAAAGCGGAACTGGAGAACGTTCCCAACTATTTTCTGTTCAAAGAGTTACAGAGCAAGGCTGTAGTAGCTGCTGGTGGTTTCCAGAATGGAAACAGAGTGGAATCATCAGAAACAGAAGTACACACTCAGAATTTAACTAAGCAGGTCGACTCTGAACCCTACTGAAGCCCTCCTGGGGCCTCAGCCTGGGAGCAAAGGTCCTAGGAGTCCATCCCAGGAATGACTTCACAGGACGGCACCGTTTATGACCTGAGTTGGGTAAGACAAAGACAATTCTGTACAGGATGACAAGGGAAATGGTGTTGCAGTAGACATACAAGATACTTGGCTGAGTTCAGACTGGCAAGTTGCCCCCCTATAGCAACCTTCCAGCCACATCTGCCTGGCGTTCCGTTCCCATCGGCAACCCGCGCTGTTCCGCTTCACTCCCAGGATTAAAAGATACCTATTGAAAGCAGTAGCAAATCCCGGAGAGCAGATTTATCCCATGGCATTCCGCTTCCTGGCCATATGAACACTCTGCAGATAAGCCAGGAGCAAGCCACATTGTGGCAGATCGCAGCAGCGGTTTGATTGGCCGTGCTCCACTCTACTGCCCATGCGCGCATCGCCATTTACTGGGGTAAAGCTGCTGACGGTGGTGCTTCCGCACCAGCCATCTGAACGCTCCCACGTGCCTTATCCCAGTATTGTCCCACAGCAGACAGCCCCATGTGACCAGGAAACCCCGGAACAGTTTGTTCCAGGGCTTTTTTGCCGTAACTGGCTCCCGGAGCGACTTGCCAGTCTGAACTCAGCCCTTGTGTCTTGGTATAGTTTTTGGCTCATTCCCACAAGATTTCATATTGAAAAGTGTGACTTGAGGGGGGGCAATCGCGAAAATAACTTCACACCATTGTGAAGCAACTCTTGTTGCAACACGGAGTGTTAGAAATCATTCTGGCATTTCAGTGGTGGTGAAATGTCACCATAGTAATGAACTATGGAGAAAAGAAGAAGTGAAGAGGAGATTGGATTTATACCCCGCCCTTCACTACCATGCTCCTTTCCCTTCCCCTCCCCACAACAGTCACCCTGTGAGGTAGGTGGGGCTGAGAGAGCTCTGACAGAAACTGCTCTTTTTCAAGGACAGCTCTTATCAGAACTATGGCTTGCCCAAGGTCATCCAGCAGGTGCAAGTGGCGGAGTGGGGGATCAAACCTGGTTCTCCCAGATTAGAGTCCGCGCACTCAACCACTACACCAAAGCTAGCTTCAAGTCCAGTCACACCTAGAGAACAACAAGATCTTGAAGGTATGAACTTTCAAGGGTCAAGGCTCTTGAAACCTCATACCCTGAAGAACTTGTTAGTCTCTCAGGTGCAACTGGACTCAAATCTCGCTGTTCTACTATAGACCAACATGGCTACCCTCTGAAGCTATCTTTATGGAGGAAGGTTTATCAGCAGCACCATGAACTCCTCAGATGCCTGGGCAAGGATGACCAGGATGAATAAACTGCCAAAGAAGCAGAATGACTGCATTTATTTTGCTTTATACATTTTTATGCCACCTTTTCACCCAGTCAGGGTCCCCAAAGCTGCACAGATAAGAGCATTAAATCATTCAAACAGTTAAAAACAACATCTAAAAACCTGACATGATTCAATAGAAACACATACACAAACAGCACCAGAACCAGTGAGGAGGACCGATAACCATTATTAGAGGTATTCCAAGTGAAACAAAAAAAGTCTTCACCCCCTGGTGGACGATACCAAGAGGGGAAGACAGATGGATCCCCCTGGAGAGGGATGCCAAAGCTGTGGAGCTACAACCAAGAAAGCCCTGACTTCGGTTTGCCACCTGTCTAGCCTCAAATGGCGGGGGCAACTGAAGCAGGCTGGAGTGAATCGGTAGGTTCATATCGGGAGGAGGTGGGCCTTGAAGTATGTTGGTCCCAGGCTTTACAGGTCAAGAGACCAGCGCCTTGAATTGAGCCCAGAAACAAACTGGAAGCAACTCCTCTGCATACTCAATAATGCATGACAGACAGACAGACAGCATGGCACAGTTGTGAATGCACCAGAGACTTTTCTGCCCACAGATGGCGCCTTGCTCTTCTGGGTCAAACACCACAATACCAGGTCGCAGTGTGTGGCAAGTAACCAAAGTTCCTTCCTCCTGAGTCCAAGATAAGGAAGCAAACAGAAACTTCACTTGACCCCCTTCTTTTCAGCTCAAAATCCAATGCTTCCTCTAAGCCGTGGAGTCTTGTGAGCTCCTGGCACTAAAGTTGTGAGTGAGCGATTTGGCTACTGCATAAATTAGTCTGCTCTGGAGCCATCCTTCCTGGGCTGAGACAAAAATGTATGAGCCGGAGATTAAAAAACTGTGAGCTAGCTCACGCTAATTCAGCTTAGAGGGAACACTACCCATAAATATTTATGTTGAGAACTAATGTTTTGCCTCTTTTCCACAGCATGCACGCATACTGCAAAGTGAACAAAGTCTCAGGGCCAAACTAACTGTTACAGTCTTTAAATAGTTTTTACCACAGGAAAGGCTTCTGACAAACAAGCAGAGACCCCAAATGGGCTCAGAATGGCACCTCAGGGGGAGGAACTGTTCCCCCCCACACTGCTGCCATTTTCCCACACAAAAACCATGCTGCAGGAGTTATTTCCCTGATTTTGCTGCTCCACATGGAGTATCTGTGGACATGTAACAGCAAAATGGGGAAAATAACTCCCCCTGACACGATTTTCATGAGGGGAAACAGTTCGGGGGGGGGGCAGGTAGCCATTACTCAAAGCTGTTGTGTGGCTGAGGGGAACATGAGTTCCCCAGACCCAGGTCTTTAAAAACTGTAATGTTCTGTTTGGCCTTATTAACTTCACACAGCAGCTTTCAAATGAAGATCCTACCAGTGAGGGTTGTGATAATGTGAGGATATACTTACGGCTGCTTGACAGTACTTGAAAAGTGGTTTATGAACTTCAACAAAGAGGAATTAAAGATGATCACACTCCGTCGTTACATTCAGTTGCCATCCGCAGCACCATTTCACGTAGGAATAAGAATAGTTAGGGACGTAACCTACCATATGCAGTATTCTTAGAGCGCCATTGTGTTTTTATTGTATTTAAGTCGTTTGCAATGGACTGTATGCCATTACAACCTTTTAAAAATCCATGCATGAAAGTTAAAGAGCCATAGCAAGCATTCTCAAACAACAA
Organism: Gekko gecko; assembly: GCA_029375565.1. NCBI lineage: Eukaryota > Metazoa > Chordata > Lepidosauria > Squamata > Gekkonidae > Gekko > Gekko gecko. The sequence goes on from JAPDNY010000004.1 coordinate 196,265,864, forward strand.
AGAACGTGTCCTGTATGGGTACAATCTTGAAGGCGTACAGTTAATAAATGATGTAACGTTTTTGAAACCATGATGTGTGCATTACTTTCCCATTTCTCAGGTGAACGTACTCTGTCAGCTTAGCTGTTTTCTTCCACTCTCCACATCCTAACAAGCCATTCTGCTACGGATGGTGCCTTTTATTGTTACCATTTGGAAACTATAAGCATCTTTTTGCTGCCGTAAGCAAGTTTCAAACAAGTTCACAGTGTTTATTGTTGATGCATCCTTTATGATGATCAAGTAGCGCAGCGATGGTTAAGCACAGCCAATCATCCTCTGAAATGTATGAAATACTTTCTGCTGAAAGACTGCTATTCTGGAACACTGCCACCACCTTTGTGTAAAATCTGCAGCGGGTTACGAACACCTCTAGCAATTATCACTTTCATTTCTGCGTATGCCGCTTACATGCTGTGGAGTTCGGCGCCTAACAATACAGGATCTTTTGGAAATTTTCTTTAATAGCCCCACAAGCCATAGTTACAATGGACTGCCATATTGAATCAGAGACTGGAATAATGTTCAGCCTACTTTCCCATTGCAATATTCTAGTAATTATATTGTTCCACCTTTCCAACAGTAGTTCTCTTTGGTACATTTACAGTTGTAAACTTCCTTATATGGCAGTTCGATTCAACACACCTGCATTATGAGAAGGGGGCATTGTCTCTATAGCTTCATAAATAGTTATTTGCATATATGGGGCTTTCCCCCTAGTGACCGTGTTGTTTATTTATTTGCTTTTTAAAAGTTTATTTCATGCCCTGAAATTATTCATTCACAAAAATGGTTTGCCAACTTTTTTGGGGAAAATGCTAAATTACATTACATTTTCTCAAAATAAGACTGCATAAGCTATTTTTTTTGCAAAACCCCCCCAACACAGACAAAAACCCACAAACCTGCAGGTTATGCATGTATGAACATGCCCACTTCATTTCCTTATCCATGTATTTCTTCGCAAACATTTTCACAATGAATGTTTCTGTTTCTCTTTTCGTCATTTTAGAGTACGTAATTTCTGCTTTTGTGTATCCGATTTATGCAATTTGTATGTTTCTTAACTGCTCATTTCAGGAAGATTTTCTACAGGTGAGATTTTTTTTTTTTTTTTAAAGACCTCCGGCTAACTGAGGAAAATAAGCATTTAGTTTGTCCCCTTTCAGCTAAGTCCTGAACACAGGAAGCAACTCTAATAGAACTAAATAACGCATCCCCTCCCCTGTTGTTCTTCTAAAGCTCAACAACAGGGAAGTACACCATTTGGCTGTGAAATCCAAACCCCTTTTCATCGAGATCCAGGGAATTCCTCCCCCCAAATCCTCAAAGGTTCTATTTATTCACTTTTCCCTCTCCCCCTGAGATCAATTAAAAAGAGTGCCTCTCGGAAGCATGCCTCCCCAGTGTTAAATTTATTTGCATATATAAACACACTTAATGCTGAGACTTCTGGGAAAAATGCTTCTTTCCGCCCTCAAACTCCTCGCCCTTAAGCAGAAATGCTGAACAGACAATGCTAAGGGGAGAAGAACACTCAAAACCTTTGGCTTTTTTTTCCCCCTAGTGGTGGAGGGAAGTTTTCTTGGGTTGGCAAGGTCTTAGATTGATGCTTGTGTTACCACGGAGGCTTAACAATTTTGGAGTATGTTTGTGCGGCTCTGTATTCTCATACAATTAGGACTGGAAGGAGATTTAAACAGGTGGGCAGACATGTCCTGACGTGGCTGGCCCAGGCTAACCTGATCTTATCAGATCTGAAGCTAAGCAGGGTCGGCCCTGGTTAGTCCTTGGATGGGGGACCACCAAGGAAGTCCGGGATCACCACACAGGGACAGGCGATGGCAAACCACCTCTGAACGTCTCTTGCCTTGGAAAACCTCCAAGGTCGCCATTAGTCAGCCGTGACTTGATGGTACTTTCCACCACCACCTCCACACATGTGTGCATGAGGGTTGCCAAGTCCAGGATGGAAATACTTGGAGATTTTGACGGTGGAGCCTGAGGAGGGTTGGGGTTTGGGGAGGGGAGGGACTTCAATACGGTATAATGCCATCGAGTCCACCTTCCAAAGTGGCCATTTTTTTCTCCTGGTGAAGTGGTCTCTGTTGCCTGGAGATCAGTCGCAACAGAGGGACAGCTCCAGCTACCCCCTGGAGGTTGGCAACCCTAATGTTTCCTGCTCAAAAATATCTCTACCTAGTTAAATAGCATCGCCCGGGCAAAAACATCTATTCAGTATCGAATAGCTAGCAATCACAACTTCAGAATCATCCTCACTGGTTGTTTTTACACTTCAGTTTCTGAGACTCTGTACAAATAATAGGTTCCCCCCATCGATAGGAAGGGGATATCTATCTATCTATCTATCTATCTATCTATCTATCTATCTATCTATCTATCTATCTATCTATCTATCTATCATCTATCATCTATCATCTATCATCTATCATCTATCATCTATCATCTATCATCTATCTATCTATCTATCTATCTATCTATCTATCTATCTATCTATCTATCTATCTATCATCTATCTATCTATCTATCTATCTATCTATCTATCTATCTATCTATCTATCTATCTATCTATCTATCTATCTATCTATCAAACTTGTACCCCACCCTCCCCGCATTGCAGGCTCAGGGTGGCTTCCAACATGCATAAATACAATTAAAATCATACAACATTATATAAAACACAGCATATAAAACAAATACAAACACAAAGCGCAGGCATAAATTGCTGATGGCAGTTAAAACTCACTTAGGTGGTGCATTTGCAGAAAAGGTTTCCCAGTTGTTCAAGATGCCTTTTTACTCAGAACTTCTTATGGCATCAGCTTGATGTTAAAAACCGCAGGCCAGGTTCTACGACAGCGGCGGCCCCTAATTGAATGCCTGGCGGAAGAGCTCCGTCTTGCAGGCCCTACGGAACTGAAAGAGGTCCCGCAGGGCCCTGATCTCCTCTGGGAGCTCATTCCGCCAGGTAGGGGCTGCCACTGAAAAGGCCCCGGCCCTAGTAATAGCTAGCCTAGCCTCCCTCTGACCAGGGAGGGTCAACCGATTTTGAGACCCAGACCATAGTGCTCTCTAGGGTATGTATGGGGAAAGGCGGTCCCATAGGTATAGTACACTTACATTGCCCACCATGTACTGGGTTGTTTTATTTGTAGTATTTGCAGTAATTGTCAAACTGCATGTCTAAGACATGCTACTGGCCCATGAAAAATAGAGACTTTAAAATAATTAAAGGAACTGAGATTTCATGTAAGCCTCTACATACCGAATCAGACCTCTGGTCCATCAAAGTTTGTATCGTCTACTCAGACTGGCAGCAGCTCTCCGGGGTCTCAAGAAGAGGTCTTTCTCATCACCTGCCTCCTGATCCTTTGAACTGGTGACGCCAGGTATGGTATCGTGGCAAGCTGTGAATTTGGTGAGGTTCCCCTTATTGAACTGTTTAGTTATTTCCCCCTGGTCCCTTTGAGCCAAAAAGCATGTGCTATAGTTGAGTTCCACTTTCTTCTGCTGACTGTGGGCTGTGAGTTTTTGTTCAGGCAGGGGCCAGGAAAGGCCCAGCTTTTGTTCCAGCAAACCTTCAGTCCTTCCGGCACAGTGTGCTTGTGGAATTCTTATGCCAGGGATTGAACCTGGGACCTTCTGCGGGCCAAGCAGCTGCTCTGCCATTGAGCCACGGCCCCGCCATATACCTCAAAGGGTCCACCCACTCCCAGAGGAGGCAGCCCACTGCATCTTGGCAGGATTGGTAGCTTTTTGCAGTGTCTCAGCTGTTGCAGTCATTTCCGCATGAAGTGAAGTTAGATTATGGAATCACTCCAGCTTCCGGAGGAGGTGGCCTGCTGTGTGTCTGTATGAGTCACTGCTCTTGGTTTCCATCTCTTAATCAAGATGCCTGCTCAGAGCAGTGTCTTGTGGAGATATTGTTACATGGGTGGCCTCCCAAGCAGGAGGACACTTTCGCTCTTAAGATTTTCTAGGGCTGAGTTCAGACTGGCAGTTTGCCCCGCTATAGCCACGTTTCAGCCACATTTTACAAGCGGATTAAAGGGGGCGTTCACACAGGCACATCTGCCTGGCGTTCCCCACCCGTAGTCAACCCGTGCTGTTCTGCTTCACTCCCATGTTTAAAAGATACCTGATAAAAGCGGTAGCAAATTCCTGAGAGCCTGTTTATCCCACTTCATTCTGCTTCCGGGAAGTGTGAATGCCAACCCGAAAAGCCAGGAGCGACCTGCATTGCCCATAAGGCGGCAACGATATCATGATTGGCTGTGCTCCACTCTACCGCCCAATGCGGTGCCAGTGCAATGGGATCCAAATCGGCCATGTGTGCATGAGCACATATGCGCTCATACACACATGCACACATAGCCGATTTGCCAGGAAAAAGCTGTTTACAGCCACGCCTCCAGGCCAGCAGTCTGAACGCTCCCACAAGCCTCCTCCCGGTATGCTCCCACATCAGTCGGCGCAGTGTGACCGGGGCTTTTTTACAACGAATGGCTCCCACTGCAAACTGCCAGTCTGAACTCAGCCTAGGAATGACTGAAGTATTACTGCAGTTCAGAAAGATGGTCTGTGGTCAATCTAGAGCAAATTCAGAGTCCAGTGGCTCCTCTTAAGACCAGCAAAGCTCATACCTTGAATAAACCTTTCTTGGTCTTAGAGGTGCCCCACTGGACTCTGAATTTGTTCTAGTGCTTCAGACCAACACGGCTGACCACCTGTTCTGTGCTCAAGCTAGTTTTGCAGGAACAGCATCCGCACACCCCGATGTGAGGCAGCTGCCGGGGCCCGGGGTTTCTGGTGGGGTCCATTGCACCGATCCTGCTGCTCACCCCATTAACCAGCAAGTGCTCTGCTACCTGTGCCCCCAGCTAAATGTGCTGCCCAGCATTGTTCAGGAAGCGCGTGCAGGGGATGCGCAGCAGCAGTGTTCCCAGTAGCCACAGCAGGCGCCACCCACAGCTACAGGTGCAGCCCAGTGCCGTCAGAGGTTGAGAAAACTCATGAGTAGGGAAAGGATGCAGAGGTAGGTGGGGAGCAATGCTCCCTCTAAGCCATGGAGTCTTGTGAGTTTGCTCTGGAGCCATCCTTCCTGAGCGAAGGCAAAAATCTGTGAGCCGGAGGCTAATGAACTGTGTGCTAGCTCACATTAACTCCGCTTAGAGGGAACACTGGTGGGGAGCCATATGAGTGGGGGGCAGGAAGGGAGGTGTGAGGGGGGTGGTAGGCAGAGGGGGCCCTGGTCACTCTTAGAACTCGCACTGATATGAAGGGGTGTACAAACATGAAAAATGAACGAGAGACTGCACAGGGTAGGAGGAAAAAAATGACTCATCTGTGATTGCTGTCTCAAGCCTTCTTCATATTTCCTTCACAGCTCCGTAAAACTATCATCTGTTGGTAGCTTGTGACTGTGTGTGTGTATCTTTAGGTATTTAACTTAATCAATGATGAAGGTTGCTAATGGCTTGTTTAGATCACCTAATCAGCTCACCATCCACTTTCGAAGGAGACCTTTGCGGTACGAAGTGATTGCCTTGATTAAAATGTTGCCACTGGGACATTAAACCTGTAATCCCCTTAATGCTTCATCCTTCCCTCTTAGTAACGTTCTAAGGCCTCGCTGTCAGCATTTCTTTGCAATGGTGAGGAGACCTTTGATAGGTCATTGTTCAGTGGCCAAGCAGTAGGCTGAAACTAGCTTGTGGTCATTTTGGGCAAGAGAACGCAACCAGGTCCTCTTGCTATGGTTTGTCAAGGCAGGTGTCTTAGACGGAGCAGCTGCTCTTTCCACGTGAACCAACCTTTGGAAGCAACCTAGGGAACTCTGATCCTTTCTGCAGTAGCAACTCACTGTAGCTCCCTCCAGAGAATCCGAGCAGTCGAGCTGTTAAAGTTAACTTTGTATTTTGTGTCCCTGCCTTCTGCACTGTTCTTTTTTCACCGGTTTATCTCAGTGTCTGCAACCTGTATCTACAACCAAAACCTCCATTTTTTTTTGCTTAATTGGGGTTAATGTCGCTTGTGGCCTGTGGAGGGGGTGTCCCATTGCCACCGACATGGCCAAATGTGTAAGGAAGGGATGGGACAGGCTGCACCCTCCCCCTTCTCTCCTCTCCTCCCTGATCTCCTACCCCCTTTGGCAAGCTGCTGCTGGGCTACTCCAGGCGTGTAGGACCCACTAAGGCAGGGGTGTCAAACTCGTTTGTTATGAGGGCCGGATCCAGGGCCGGCCCGAGGTTTTTTGGTGCCCTAGGCGGGGCTACCTTCTGGCGCGCCCCCCCCCACTCCCCTCCTCCTTCTCCTTCTCCTTCCCCCTCTCGCATGCTGCCAGGGCATGCCGACAAGCCAGGGGAAGGGGAGGGGTTTAAACCTTCCATCTGAGCGCCAGCAAGCCAGAGAAGGGGCGGGGGTTTAAACCCCCGTCCCTTCCATCTGAGCGCCGGTTTGCCGGCACGCTGGCAAGCCATGGGAAGGGGTGGGGTTTTTTGGCGGGGCTTTTGGCACCCCTAAGGGCCAGCGTGCTCTAGGCGAACTAATGAGCGAGCCAGCCCTGGCCGGATCTGACATAAACAAGATCTTGTTGGGCCGGGCCATGTGTGTCATAAGATGTAATGCCAGGTAGCGGAGATATAAACTTTACAAAGGACACAAACACAAAGGCTTTTTGTTTCTTTTACTTGAAATAAAAACATGCTTAAAACGTTAACTCTGTAAGCTGCAAACCTACTTTTGATTTATTGACGTTCGCCACAGAAATCTCATGCTCAGAGTTCTGAGTCCGGGACCCAGGTTAAAACATGAAATGGCTGAGCGATTGAGAGAGTCTGGCGAAGCAGGCTATGATGCAGCAGCAGCAGCAGCAGCAGAACTGGAGGCAGGAGACGGCCATTTCCATGGCGGGCCTGATGGAAGCCCTCCGGGGGCCTAATCCGGCCTCCTGGCCGCATGTTTGACACTCCTGCACTAAGGTATGCAAGCTCAGTGGCTGGCTGGCTGGTCTATCGGGACAGGTGGCACCCCAAGGGTTTTAACTTTCTTTTAAATGGCCTTCAAGCCTCTCCCAGTGTTTACAGTTTCATTCCTTTTAATACATCCCCCTCCAAGTTGTGTGCAGATTGGCTTTGGGGAAGGGGGAAAAGATCCCTTCCTAGGGTCCAATGTACAAAGGGGAGGAGGAGTGTGTCAAACATTCCGCCCCCCTTACAAGCTAGAAGCATCAAACTCCCAGAGGACCTCCCCAGGCTGCCTCTCTACCTGCCCTCCAAGTTGTGCACTAGGTGAAAATTCAATAGAAGCAGAAATAGAGACGGGGAACGGGCGGAGATGACTAAAGCGGTGTCGAGTGGTCTGCTTATTATGCCCTCCGATTTGAAAGCAGAGGAAGCAAAAGGTCCGGTCCAAAACAGCATTCAGATACCCTGGGGAGGACTGCAACGGACTGTAAGGACTGCAAAGTCAATGCTGGATGTTCTTACCACAATGCTGGACGTTCTTACCACCAGAAGCTCCAACCTAACCCAGTGCACAAGGAAAGTGAAAACAGGTTGCAATGCAGAGGGAGATTAACATTCCGACTTGACTGCGGTGGGGAAAGCGGGGGAACAGACAGGGGCGGAATCAGCCTTTGATGCCTAGTTCTGCAGGAAAGCACTTAACGGTTGACAAGAAGGTGTTCAGTATAGACATTTGGAAAGCAGGGTCAGTGCTTGGAAAGGAGACCACCAAGGAAGACTCTGCAGAGGCAGGCGATGGCAAAAACTCTCTGCTTCTCGCTTGCCTTGAAAGCCCCTTGCCGAGGTGACCATAAGTCCTTTGCAATTTGGAAGGCACTTTATTGAGGGGAGGGGAGGCAGCATGGTGGATCCCAATCTCATCAGATCCCAAAGGCTAAACAGGGTCAGTACTGAGCCAGTTTGGTGTAGTGGTTAAGTGCACGGACTCTAATCTGGGAGAACCGGGTTTGATTCCCCAGTCCTCCACTTGCAGCTGCTGGTGTGACCTTGCTCTTTGCTTAAGGACAATTCTATTGAGGACATTTTGGCTGCACAATCATAGGAAGGCAATTTCTGGACCAGAAATTTATACCAGAGAAACACCACTGGGCATGTGACTGCACTCTTGGAGGCCTCATTTGTACTTTTATTCTGTGCCTAGTGGTTTAATTTTGGAACAACTGTTTTCTGGTCCCTACTGATTTTATATCTTGTATCTCTATGACTGTAATGTATTTTTATAGCCAATATGTGCCTCACTGTGTTTGACCTCTGAAGAAGGCCTATGCAGGCCGAAACGCATCAGGTCAAGTCCATCAACCCTTGTATGTGATAATTGGATACTTGTACATGAGGAGCTGCGGTGGCTCAAGTGGTTAAGACGCTGAACTGCAGGCTGTGGAAGATCAGTAGTTCAGCAGTTCGAGACCCGGGTGCCGCAAGACGGAGTGAGCTCCCGTCTCTAGTTCCAGCTCCTGCCAACCTAGCAGTTCGAAAGCAAGAAATTGCAAGTAGATAAATAGGTACCACTTTGGTGGGAAGGTAACAGCGTTCCGTGCACCTTGGTGTTTAGTCATGCCGGCCACATGACCACGGAAACGTCTTCGGACAGTGCTGGCTCTTCGGCTTTGAAACGGAGATGAGCACCGCTCATGAGAGGTAAAAAGTCGGATTCGACTGGCTTTCGAGCAAGGGAACCTTTACCTTTACATGAGGTGTGATTGGGCCCTTATATATAATTTTAAAATGTTTGTTTAATAAATACATGTATCTTTTTTATATGTTTCATATATTAAGCTTTTATTGCTGGCCCTCTTTTGCATTTGACTAACCTTTTTAAGGTTCTGAATTCTAGGTTTTAGGTTCAGTTTTCTCTCCCCCACCACCACCTTTTTGTCCCAGTGACCTTGGGCAAGCCATAGTTCTGGCACAGCTGTCCTTGAAAAAGAGCAGTTTCTGTCAGAACTCTCTCAGCCCCACCTACTTCACGGGATGTCTGTTGTGGGGAGGGGAAGGGAAAGGAGTTTGCAAGCTGCTCTGAGACTCCTTTGGGTAGTGAAGGGCAGGGTATAAATCCAATCTCTTCTTCTCTCTTCTTCTTCTACCTTGGATGGGGGACCGCTAAGGAAAAGTCTGCAGAAGAAGGCAATGGCAAACCACCTCAGCTGTGACTTGATGGCGTTCTTTGGCCAACCAACAACGGGCTAGGACAACGAGCTTAACAGGAACCAGTTGACTCTTAGGTGGCCTCTGCAAATCTCGGGATACTCGGAACTTTGAGGGGGAACTGGGGGGGGGGTTGTAATTGGGATGTTATGGATTGACATGGATTGGGATTGACATGGATTCTGACAGCCCATGAGAAGTGTTATTTTATTCTGTTCACCCCATCCAGGTGCACGAATTTTCTCCCTGAGTCCCAAGAAGGCTTGCCAGGGGCCTGCTAATGGTGGGCTAACTCCCGGCAATTTTGCTCCCTGCCCACTGATGCCCAGTTTCTGGTGGGTGGAAGCAGGCCAGCCAAAGGGGGCACGGGGACAGTGATCGTTTCTTCCTCATGATGATGTCACTTCTGATGCAACCCAGAAGTGCTGGCATTGTGCTGGGGCAACGTTCTAGCCCTCGTCCAGAACTCTATCCATTGAGTGTGCATGCTAGAGTGTCGCCTTGGCGTGCTGCTGGTGCTTGCAGGTCACACTGGAAATGACATCATCATGCAGCGACTCTCTGGCACGACCTTCACAGTCAGGCACCCACCTCCCCCCATCTCTCGCCAGCTGCCTGACCCCAGTGGTGTCCAGCAAATAGGAATCCAACCTAACATCGAGGCACAGTTGACTGTATCCTGGCAATCTATCATATGCACATATCACAAACACACTTCTGCAAATAAAATTGTTTTGTCTGAAGTGCTATGTGCTCATTTTTTAACATGTGGCTTGTGGGACCCTTGATGATTACATGAGGAGGTTGTGGACTAAAGGTTAAGAACCACGAGGCTAAAATATGAGTTTTCACTTCCGGTTCTTTCTGAAGTTGCAACTGGAAAAAAAAAGGTCAAGCTTATATTCTAGAGGCAAGATAGATTTGCATCTACGGAGACCTTCTGTGCCATAAATCTGGTATGAATTTATTAAGCGCATGTTTGGTCAAGCGCTCAAACCGGAACAGGAACGAGAGGCGGGGGCTCTGGCAGCCTGGACAGGGCAGGCAAGGAGGATGGCCGAGATGGCGGAGCCTTTTTTCGTGGGGCAATGGCGGCAGGAGCAGCAGCTGCCTGAGCCTCCCCATGGCCAGCAGGATCGCCTGGAGGGATGGCGCAGCAGCAGGCGAGCGGGTGCTGTAAGAGAGGGGTTGGCTGCATCTAGTCAGCCCAATGAGAAGGAAAATGTTCCTGATTTAAACAAAGCAGGAACAAAGCGCAATTACCTTGCTGTGTGACCACAGCCTCAGTTTTCTCTAACCGAATAAACCATGAGCTGATTCACTACCAACGCATCTAGAACCCAATATATCATAGAATCAGTCTTCTAACCTAGTGAAAGGTTGAATTGTTAAGAGGATGGAGCTCTAAGAATTCAATCATTCCTTTGAAAGAGTGAACAGAAAACCCCGGGCCTCTCTGTCCACTCCAGTGTTTCCTTGTTTCCTGCTTGTTTGCCTTAAGGCGATAGGTTTTAAACTTTCTACCTCTCATGAATCATTGTCCTGTTAACTTGTCTGCCAAAGAATCCCCCGTGCATCTACCTTTATCACGGGACCTCACTGTGTCACCAAGGGCACCGTACCCTTGAACATAAGACCCTGTTGGCCTCGCCGGTGCCTCCTGTGAAAGGGAAGCATGTGCCCTAACGTCCTTCCTACTCCCTGGGGCTGGGCATTGCCAGGGAAGGTCTCTGAGGGGATCTCAGCCACTATTAGTGACTTCCTAACTGAGGAACCCCTGATAAGCATCGGAGACATGTCAGGGCTCCCTAGAGCGCTGTTTGAAAGTCAGTTCATAGTCTAAGAGCCTGAAGCTGCGTACAGCTGTCTGAAGATAAGGAAAGAAGTCTTTCTCACTGAGCGGAGAATTTCTTATTACTTTAACCTCCGTGACACTAATAATTTGCAGCACTGTCAAGGGAACTGAACATGTGGAAAGCCGACCAAAAAAGAGAGAGCAGGTTTTAATTCCAGCCCTGCTAATACTGTCCCCGCTGCAACCTACACAGATTCTTACTTTTCTGAAATAGCTTCTTCCTTACTGGTGGGCCGCCACCAATGTTTTTCTTTAACAAAGCAGCTGTGCAGCTTCAATAAGGGTTAATGTTGAACCATGTTCACTGGGCACTGAAGCTGCTGTCCTGAAATCTGGCCTTGACAAGACAGCAACTAGACACCCATTTTGGAATCCTGGAGTTACGTCAAGAAAGACAGCACTGCTTATGGACGGACATGCAACTGTTGTAAGTTGCCAGAGATCTTCATCTTAGACCCTTGACCCTCCTGAGTTGTGCACACATAGGACTGGATCAGAAGTGACGCCCTGGTATTTGGGCAAAAAGTCTATGGTAGACGCCATTTTGACCACAGAATTTTTGCCCAAATACCAGAGTGGCTTGCATTGCGGGCGGTATGATGATGTCACTTCCGGTGCGCGCCAGAAGTGACATCACTACATCACTGACAATGATGGCCGAAGCCTCTGTCCATTGCTAGTAAGTCCCCATGCTGGCCAGCTGATTGGCAGTGGGGGATCGATCACCCACAGCGGGGGGCTGGAAACCCTACACACAAACACACAGACCTTTGCATAACATTGAGTTTTTATGCGTGTGATAAGCAAAGCGATTGCCATAAGAACATAAGAAGAGCCCGGCTGGATCAGACCAATGTTCCATCTAATCCAGCATTCTATCTCACACAGTGGCCAACCAGTTTCTCTGGAGGGCAAACGGACAGGGCAGAGAAGCCAAGGCCTTCCTTTGATGTCGCCTCCTGGTTCTGTGAGTCCAGGTTTTAGTGCCACTGAGTGTGGCTAGTAGCCACTGATTGACTTCTCCGCAATGAATCTATCTAATCCCCTTTTAAAGCTGTTTATTTCTGTGGCCATCATGACAGTACTTCCACATTTTATTCACTCTCTGTGTAAAGTAGTATTTCCTTTTGTCTACCCTGAACCTACAGCCCATCAGCTTCATTGAATGCTCTCAAGTTCTAATATTTTGGGAGAGGGGGAAAAATTTCCTTGGTCACTTTTCTCTGGCCCATGCATGATTTTATAAACCCCTATCATGTCCCCATCTTAATAATCTCTTTTCTAACCCAAAAAGTCCCAGAGTCCTCAGCCTGTCCTCATTGGGGAGGGGCTCCAATCCCCGCAATCATCTTGGTTGCCCTCCGCTGTAGTTTCCCCAGTTCTACAATGTCCTTTTCAAGATACGGTGACCAGAACTGTACACAGTATTCCAAATGAGGCTGCCACCATATAGATCTATACAGGGGCATTACAATATTGGCCATTCTATTCTCAACCCCCTTCCTAATAATCCCTAATAGAGAGTTTCCTTCTTTCACCACTGCAGCACGCTGGGTTGACACTTTCATTGAGCTGTCCACTATGACCCCAAGATCTTTCCCCCCTCTCAGTCTCAGCAAGTTCAGACCCCATTAGCCTCTACTTGAAGTCGGGGGGCATTTGGTCCCACTGTGCATCACCACTATGACCCTTTTACGTGTGATTGCCTGAGATCAACCAACCAACAACCATGTTGTTGTTATATCACTTAATGAGCATGGTCACTTGCACACACCGAAGTCAAAGCAACTGATTCGAAATGTGACAGAATCTCTTCCATGGCAGACTTTCCCGGGTTTGGGAGACCAAAGCCTTTCAGGACTCAGTGAATTTGGAAGGGGTTACATCCTTTAGGAGCTGCGGTGGCTCAAGTGGTTAAGACGCTGAACTGCAGGCTGTGGAAGGTCAGTAGTTCAGCAGTTCGAGACCCGAGAGTGCCGCATGACGGAGTGAGCTCCCGTCTCTAGTTCCAGCTCCTGCCAACCTAGCAGTTCAAAAGCAAGAAACTGCAAGTAGATAAATAGGTACCACTTCGGTGGGAAGGTAACAGCGTTCCGTGCACCTTGGTGTTTAGTCATGCTGGCCACATGACCATGGAAACGTCTTTGGACAGCGCTGGCTCTTCGGCTTTGAAACGGAGATGAGCACCGCAACCCTAGAGTCGGATTCGACTGGCTTTCGAGCAAGGGAACCTTTACCTTTACTTACATCCTTTAAAAGAGCTGCAGTGGCTCAAGTGGTTAAGACGCTGAACTGCAGGCTGTGGAAGGTCGGTAGTTCAGCAGTTTGAGACCTGAGTGCCACATGACGGAGTGAGCTCCTGTCTCTAGTTCCAGCTCCTGCCAACCTAGCAGTTCGAAAGCAAGAAATTGCAAGTAGATAAATAGGTACCACTTCGGTGGGAAGGTAACAGCGTTCCGTGCGCCTTAGTGTTTAGTCATGCCAGCCACATGACCACAGAAATGTCTTCAGACAGTGCTGGCTCTTCAGCTTTGAAACGGAGATGAGCGCCGCAACCCTAGAGTCAGATTTGACTGGCTTTCGAGCAAGGGAACCTTTACATTTTTACATCCCTTAAAGCCGCAAGCCTTCACGTCTGCTCTCCTTCAGCCTATCGAGCTCCAAATGTGACATAATGGAAGCTGTCTTTTCATTAGTGCCGCTGATAAAGTTAAAGCTTCCCCTTATTAAGATTCTCTTGCAAGAATCAGGTGCAGCTATAGGTTTATGCCAGAGAGACGATTCTGGAGCTTGTAATTTCTTTTTGTGCAAGAGATACAGATTGCATATAATAAGGATAATTGTTTAGATGTTTAATATTCCTTGGAAGTTTAATATCCCTCCAGCAAATCTAATACATTCGAATCTCTAATACTTGACAATGACCTTCACTGTTATTATAGGGATTTATGTAAGGGAAATGGGGCAAGGAGAAAAGTGTGGTTCATTGTTCTCATGGTGATACAGAGACAAAGCTAAGGATTGTATATTGCCGTGAGCTTGGACATATTTTGGTAGAAAAGGATCCGTGTTCTCATTTAGCCTTACATGCGAAGATCTATGTGTCCCAATATAACACAACCTGGGTATATTTGCATAGCAGGTCTCCAGTCCCTTAAGAGGATCCAAGATGCGGAAAATTGAACATCTGGGCAGTTAATAAAAACAAGTGATTCTCTTCCAGCCAAACTGGATGTTATGCCATACTCTGAGTGTCCCTTTTTAAAGAAGAAAACAACCGCTTCCTCAAGGACCATCAGAATTAGATACAAGAAAGGGGAAAGAGTTTTCCCTTTTTTTTTTATTTTTTGTATGTGTATGTGTGTACCTGGAAGTCACACTGACCTCCGGTGACTGGCCCCTACTGGGGGACTGGAGGATATTCAGAGAGGTGGCCGAATAAAGCCTGCCCCCACCTCCCAACTGCTGGTATTCGAAGGAGGTCTCCCATCCAAGTACTTGCCAGAGTTGACCCTGCTTAGCTTCTGAGATCTGACAAGATCGGGCTTGCCTAGGCTATCCAGGTGTTATGTATTGTGCATACATACTGAAGGCCTAGCTTGGGCCATAACTCCATAGGAGCTAGGGTATCGTAAATGAAACGTTCTGATTGGCTATTCTGCGTAATAGACCAATCAGAGACTAAGAAAGGTTTTGGAGGGAACAAATGCTATTGTCCTTTATGCAAGAATATTGATTGGTTCATAACTCACTAGGGGGCGTGGTTATCCAAGCCTGGAAAGTTTGAGAGAGAGCTTTTTCCTCTCCTGTTTTTATGTTGGTTTCCTGTCATGTTCAAATAAAGCTGAATTGCTTGTTAAGAGCTGCCTGACGTCTCATACTTAACACCAGGTCAGGGCAGGAAAAGGGAAAGAGTTCTGAATCTGGTTTTTCTCTCCAAATCACTCCCCAAAGAGGCTCCCTCCACCTCGAGTTCCAGATACCGTTTGTCTGCGGTTGGAACTTCACAGGGGAAACTTGCTAGGAGAGGGTTGTCTGGAGAAAGGCAACAGCAGTGAAAGAATTACACGTTCTCCCACTGTTCCTGTGATTTTGATTGTCCTTTCGGGAGTGGTTTGTGGTTGTGTTAAGGATCATCCAGTCACTCCCGACTTATGGTGGCCTTATGAATTAAATCATTTCCACAATGTCCTATCATCAGCGGCCTTGCTCAGGTCTTGCAAACTGAGGGCCCTTGTGGCGTTCTTGATTGAGTCAGTCCATCTCATATTAGGCCTTCCTCCTCTTTTTTCTGCTGCCTTCAACTTTTCCTAGTTTTACTTTTTCAGTGACTCTTGTCTTTTCATATGTGATCAAAGCACTATAGCCTCAGGCTGTGGTCAGACAGGCAAGAAAAATAATAATCCAGTGTGACCCCGGTTCTAATTGATCCAGGTTTTCTTAAATTTGTTGGTAACAGAGAGTTTTGATCAGACTGAACTGCCTTAACCCTCCTCACCACACATTCACCCCATCCTTGATAGATCAGATGCAACATGTCAAACAGCCCTGCCCAGTGGAAGTGGGGCTGGGGTGGAGGGGCATGACGGGGAACCAATCACAAAAGGAAAAGGGGCGGGAGCCCAAGGCCAGGGGCCATAAAAGGGAGCAGAGACTGGGATCAAGGAGGAGGGAGAGCAGTGAAGTTGTGATGGGACAACCAGAGAGAGAACCCACACCGAAGGTAAGAACTCTAGAGAGGTCTCTTGCCTGCAAGCTGAGGTCCCTGCATCTCCCTTTCAGTGCCTGACAACATGGCCATGCAGGGTGTGTGTGTGTGTGATATGCAGGGGCCTGACAGGAAGGATGACCATTTCCTCCCCCAGTTTTAAAGATGGTGCCCAGTAAAAGAAAGGAAAGCATCAAACAGTGCCACAGAAAACAGATTTATTATAAAAATCCAGTCATTGTATTTAAACTCACTGCTCGTCATCCAGGGTGTTTCCCCGGTCCTTTCTTAAGACTCTAGGGACCTTCATTTGCATGTGGTAGGTTTAATTTTATCACTTCAGAGAATGACGTAATGAGGTCATTTCACACACCATCTTTTATTAACTATTAATGGAAAACGTAGGCCAGAGATGTGGGTTGGAGGCATCCACACGTCATCCTGTAATCTCTTGCTTCTTTCAGTTGGTTGTGGAAATTGCTGCCAAATTGCAATTGACTTTTGGCAACCCCCATAGGGTTTCCGAGGCAAGATGTTCAGAAGCATTTTGCCATTGCCTGTGTAGCAATCTGAGCCTTCTGTGGTGGTCTCCCATCCGGGTACTAACCAGGGCCAACCGTCCTTAGCTTCTGAGATCTGACAACATCCTGGGCCATCCAGATCAGGGCTTATTTCAAGGAGACCCTCCCCAAAATTACATTGAAAATCTTGAACCACTGTTTTGCAGTAAACAGTGGGCTAGAGCCTATGAATTTGTTCCATTGATGGCACCAGGTGACTTCCCCTGTTCAGAAGGAACCAATATAAAAGATCCAAACTGAAGTTCAGCTGGGGTTTAGAAGAAGAAGGAGAGAGAGAAGAGGTTGGATTTATACCCCACCCTTCACTACCCAAAGAAGTCTCAGAGCTGCTTACAATCTCCTTTCCCTTCCCCTCCCCACAATAGATGCCCTGTGAGGTAGGTGGGGCTGAGAGAGCTCTCTCCAGAACTGCTCATGAGAGAACAGCTCTGGGAAAACTTGTGACTGACCCAAGGTCACACCAGCTGGCTGCAAGTGGAGGTGTGGGGAATCAAACCTGGTTCTCCCAGATTAGAGTCTGTAATCCTACCAGGGGTCTTTTAGTAGAAAAAGAGCTGCAGGAGCTCATTAGCATAAGGTATGTGAATGAGCTACTAGGCTATTAGCATAATAGCTCATTAGCATATGCCACGCCCCCTGTCAGAAGGGGAAGTAAAGGGGGGAAGGCATCTTCAAAAGCCTCCCCTTCCCTTCCCCAGCCAGCCAGGGGGAAGGGAAGTGAAGAGTTGGGCCACAGGAGGAAAGAGGGAAGAAAAGAGAGAGAGAGTAGAGAGAAGGGAAGAAGGAAGGAAAGAGGGAATAAAAAGAGAGAAGGAGAGAAGGAAAGAAAGAGAAGGAAAGAAGAAGGGAAAGGGGAAAAAAGAGAATGAAAGGAGGGAAAGAAAGAGAGAGAAGGGAAGAAGGAGGGAAAGAGGAAAAGGAAAGAACAAAAGGAGGAAAAGAGAAAAAGGAGAGAAGGAAAGAAGTGAAAGAAAGAGAGGAGGGAAAGAAAGAGAGAAAGAAAGAAGGAGGAAAAGGGAAAGAAAGAAAAGGAAAGGAGGGACAGAAAGAGGGCAAAGAGATGGGGAAAGGGAGGAAGGCTCTCCCACCCCCCATCAAGCCCCCACCCCCCAAGATCCCTTACTTACTCCCATCAATGCCTTCCCCTGGGGCCGCAGTGCTCCAGCATGGGCCCTGGGAGGCCAGGGATGAGGCTTTTCAGGCCACCCTGGGGCACTGGCCCTGGAGGCTGGGGACAGGTCTCTTCAGGCTGCCCTGG
Source organism: Gekko gecko (assembly GCA_029375565.1). Lineage (NCBI taxonomy): Eukaryota > Metazoa > Chordata > Lepidosauria > Squamata > Gekkonidae > Gekko > Gekko gecko. The sequence goes on from JAPDNY010000004.1 coordinate 196,283,496, forward strand.
GGCCACTGTATGCCAGTGCAGCCCCCTAGGAGGCCGGGAATGGGGCTCTTCAGGCCGCCCCGGGGCCAAAGTGTGCCAGTGTGGGCCCTGGAGGCCAGGGATGGGGCTCTTCAGGCTGCCCCAGGGGTGCAGCACTCCAGCACATGCCCCAGGAGGCCGCAATGGGTGTATTCAGGCTGCCCTGGGGCCTCAACGCTTCAGTGTGGGGAGCTGGGGGTGGGGCTTGCAGCACCTGGGCTGCCAGAGCAGTGCTCCGGCATGCTCCGGCCCCAAAAGACCCCTGCTCCTAACCAGTATACCAAACTTGCCAGTTTTTTTCTCACCCATGAAGATGACCGACTAATTCTCAGTAACATTCTATCTATCTATGTAATCTTATTCCTTCTGCCTATGTGAGGAGGGGGAAAGGCACTGGGATGCAATGGAACTCAGCATCAGCCCATGGGGGGGGGAACCCTCTGTTATGCTAAATGCTGTTTACAGCTTGATGATTGCGTCAACATTGCTGAACATGTGCGTGAAGAATAAGGTGTGCTTCCAAAGCAGCATTAACATCTGCACATAGCCTTTATCACAGATCCATCTGGTTACTGATTAACACCATAGAAACAGTTTTTAGAAGGGATTACGCTAGGCCCACATCTGAGGGGAAATGAGAAACAAATCCTCACACACCAAATCAACAGTTGTTGTTTATCTGAAATGAATACCTCACATGCCCAAGCCATTAAGTGTGTATTTTGTATAGAATGACATCTATAAAACTGAATCCTTATTTACAAGAAAGCTACTGATCGCCATAAGTCAGCTGTGACTTGATCACAAACCACCTCTGAACGTCTCCTGCCTTGGAAACCCTCTGGGGTCACCCTAATTCATCTGCGACTTGACAGCAAAAACAGCAACAACAATACCTAAAATGCAAAAGAAATTAAGAACATAAGAGAACATCAGAGAAGCCAGTGTTGGATCAGGCCAACGGCCCATCCAGTCCAACACTCTGTCACAGAGTGGCCAAAAATACCAGGTGCCATCAGGAGGTCCAGCAATGGGTCCAGGACACTAGAAGCCCTCCCACTGTTGTCCCCCCCCCAAGCACCAAGAATACAGAGCATCACTTGCCCCAGACTGAGAATTCCTACCTATACCTTGTGGCTTATTTACCTTATTTAAACAATAAAGCATAGACTGTTCCATTCAACTCACTATCCACGTATTGGGATTTCCCACCCCTCATCATGGTCAGTAATCTGGAATAAAAACTAATTCTCAATATCCTCAAATTTTGTGTTAGTTAACGGGCATTAATAAAGGCAGCTCCAGATTTTACAATTGCTGCAGGAAGCAACAAGGGAACATCAGAGTTCTCTATTATCTTTTTTTTTTTTTTTGAGGGGGGTAACAAATCCTCCAGTCATCTTGGTTGTATGATGGTTGGCACAACAACAGCCAGACCAAGAGCACAGTGAGTGGCATGAAGAGTGGAGAATTTATAGGGTTGATGGATCTGCTGATCATTGTGGCAGGAGAAGCTGGGTGGGACTGTGCTCGAACCCGGAAGTGATGTCACCTCCAGGCAATGCTCCTTTGAGAAACACCATAGAAATCTGAGGGATTCCTAGAACATCAAGCCCAGTAACACCCTAGAGAACAACAAGATTTTCAGGCTATAAACTTTTGAGATTCACAGCTGCCTCCGTCAGATAGGACTAACTCATGAAGGGAGTGTTGACCAGTGTTCCCTCTAAGTTTAGCTAGCTCACAGTTTTTTAGCCTCCAGCTCACATATTTTTTGTCTTAGCTCAGGAAGGATGGCTCCAGAGCAAACTGATTTATGCAGAAGCCAGATCGTTCACTCACAAATTTAATGCCAGTAGCGCACAAAGTAGGATTTTTGCTCACAAGCAGGGCTATTTTGGGGCAGGAACGGAGTTCCGGCTGGCTCCTGAGCTGGCCACGCCCAGCAGGGACTCATTAGCATAATGAGTCGGCCACACCCAACAGCAGAAACTCATTAGGATTGGCTACATTAGGGGTGTGTGGCCCTCCTGCTACAAAAAAAAGACCTGGGTTTTGACAACAAACAAGGCAAACAGAATAAGAAGCAAAAGGTGGGTGTGGCTGGATGACCACACTTCTGGTAACATGGGGGTGTGGCTTAATATGCTAATGAGTTGTGCTGTAAGGGATGTGGCCTAATATGCTGATGAGTTTCTGCTGTTGGGTGTGGCCTGTTATGCTATTGAGTTCCTGCTGGGCTTTTTCTGCAAAAAAAGCTCTGCTCACAAGACTCCATGGCTTAGAGGGAGCATTGATGTTGACTCTCTGTCCCGGGTCACCGGGCCTGGAGGAGAGGCCACCCCACCCAACCGCACCTCCCCCGCCGTACTTACCCAACAACGAGCTCAGGAGCAGCGGGAACCAGCCGACAGGCGACGGCTGGGCCGGGAAAGTGCTATGTGGGTCTCCCAGGAGGAGCCCCTCTGCAGCGGCGAGGACAGCGACGGGGCAGGTGAGGCCCCGGAGTCATGCGGCATGGGTGGCGCCAAGAGGAGGGCCTGCAGATGGGGGGAACACAGACGACAGCACCGGCGGCGCGGCCTCCCGGCTGACAGGACCACCACCGGCCTCGCACCAGCAGCCTTCCCGGAAGGATGAGGGTGTCCCGGAAGATAAAGGGGGGTGGAGCCTGGGAGGGTGGGAGCCAGCGGGGCGGAAGGGCGGTGCCGGGTGAGAGGCCAAGGGAATAAAGGATGGGGAGGATGGAGGGGCCAGGGAGGAAGTTCGGTCCAAGGACTCACTCACTGCTGTGACCCGCGCGAGAGAAGGCACCTCTGTGAGAAGTCTCCCGGGACTGGGGGCTGGGATCGCCTGGGGGTGAAGCTAACCCCCAGGACCGGCCGTTCTGAGGCCCTTACCTCCAACCCCGACTTATCTCTGGCCCCAACCCCCAGGGCCGACACTCTGCCTGGGAACCTCGGAGTCACGGCTACGAGCGGGGCGCCTCCGGGACCGCAGCAGGAACCTGACACTCTCCAAAGGTTATACCCCTGAAATCTTGTTGGTCTCTAAGGTGCTGCTGGACTCGAATGGAGCTGTTTGACAGCATCACCTCTCACTGAGTTCAGTCATGATCTGCCCCCCCCCCGCCCACCTTCTCCCCCTGCAGTGATCAGCATTAGTGGTCAAGGGAGGAGGAGGAGGAAGAGAATAGATTAGCAGGCAAATGGCCACTGGGGACAGGCAGATTTTTATTTGTGTTATTTAATGCCTGCCTTTCTTATTTGGATTCAAGGCGGCTTACATAGAAGGAGTCAATGCAATCAGCAAGACAATGAAACAATGAAACAGGATTTGGCTTGTAGAGCCAACTGGAAGCCTAAAAACAGAACTGAAGCGAGGCACGAGACAGCAGTCCTGGCAAAGAACCGCGGCACACCAGTGGATATTCAGGAAGGCCAGTTTATCTGGTTAAAGCAGGGGCTTACACATTCCACAGGAGACCTGCGGACAGATCCCCCAAAGTCATCTTTTGCATTCAGAAACAACTGTGGGAGAGATTTGGACTGAGGCTGTGGTGCTGTGGTGGCATTTTCCAAAAGTTCTTTCCACGCTCTCTTTCCTCAACTGAAATCCAATTCTCCTGCAACTGTAATTAGCTACAATAGGGGAAATAAACAGGCCCTTGTATTTACCCCACTACAGCATAAAAATAACAGTAGATGCGAGGACAGCTGCAGCAGAACGGTATGGGGTTGTGCATGCGCAGGTGCCTTTTTTCCATAATGCAACACATCCATGCTGTCCAGAGGCAGGCGAATAGTGTGTCGATTGCGAGGGCTGCACTGTAAAAGCAGGGCAACTGGTGGACCAGACTGGCGAGTGATTGAGCATCCCAGAATAAAATTCTCATCTGTAGCGAAGATAAGCCCTGACCTGGATGAGAACATAAGATCATAAGAGAGGCCATGTTGGATCAGGCCAATGACCCAACCTGTCCAGCACTCTCCAACACTCTGTTTCACAGAACGGCCAAAACCCAGATGCAACAGTGGGGCCAGATGAATGGTTCAGGATAGCTCTTTTCCGATCTCAGAAACTAAGCAGGGTCAGTCCTGGTTTATTGGATGGGAGACTACCAAGGAAGTCCAGGGTTATGATGATGATGAAGAAGAAGAAGAACAAGAGACTGGATTTATACCCCGCCCTTCACTACCCAAGGGAGTCTCAGAGTGGTTTACAATCTCCTTTCCCTCCTCCTCCCCACAACAGACACCCTGTGAGGTAGGTGGGGCCAAGGGAACTCTTGACAGAAACTGCTCTTTTTTCAAGAACAGCTCTTATCAGAACTATGGCTTGCCCAAGGTCATCCAGCCAGGTGCAAGTGGAGGAGTGGGGAATCAAACCCGGTTCTCCTGGATTAAAGTCTGCGCACTTAACCACTACACCATACTGGCTCTCGCCAGATGTAGAGGCAAGGAACAGCAAACCACCTCTGAACGTCTCTTGACACTTAAAACCTTATGGGGTTGGCTGTGACCACCACCACCGCCACCAGTAAAGATGAATCTCCTGGGAATTGGTGACTTATAAATTAGTTTCCCCCTTCTGCCACTCTTTAAGTCTGTGCTGCTAAAATGATGGCAAGGGGGATATTTCGTTTCATTTCCTCAAATTAATTTATTCTAAGCAGTCAAGTGGAACCAACTTGGCTGTGGACAGCATTGAGGGCATTTGGGAAATTAAAAAAAAAAAGATTATGTTAAGCACAGTCTTGTCAGTATCTTGTCCATGCCCTGAATGACAGTGTGGGAGCGGTAGATGTGTGTAAGCAGGGAAGCTCATGTCCTAATGCATTTCAGGATTAATTTTGGCACTTCACTCCTTATCTTCCTTTCTGATTCTCCCCCTTGCTGTCTTTCCACGCTAATAGACACGTGTTTCCCCTTTAGCCAAGAAAACGAAATTGCTGCATTTAATTCCTTGCACAAAAGTTTGTAAAGTTCTCACCACTGTGTTTCCTTCCTAATTTTTTTTTTAAAAAAGCTCTCTTCTTTAAAAGAGATTTCACTGGAGTTCTCTCGTTTAATTATCATGTTGATGCCTTTTCTTTTCAAATGTCAATTTAAAATGAGTTCAGATATAAATCTTGTCGCTGAAGCCCTTCTGAATGCTATTGCATCCCCAGTAAATTTTTATTATGAATATCTGTCACAGATGGAAAGTAATATATGAACTAGTGAGATTGGATTATGAATGTCCTCTTTGTTAAAGGCTGCCTGCCCGATTCTGTTGCCAGTGCCAAGTGGCGTATAGCCAGGGGAGGTTGTGCACATGCCAGAATTCCATGGGAGAGCAGAAAACTGGACCAAAACTAGTGCTTTTGATGGCAACTATAAGCTAGGAGAGGCCGCAGTGCCCCTTGAAATATTGACAGTTTACGTGTTTATATGAGGCCGCCTTATACTGAATCAGACCCTTGGTCCATGAAGGTAAATAGCGACTACTCAGACTGGCAGTGGCTTTCCAGAGTCTCAGGCAGAGGTCTTTCACATCACCTCCTACCTGGCCTTTTAAATTGGCGGTAGTGGGGATCGAACCTGGGACCTTTTGCATGTCAAGCAGATGCTCCACCACTGAGCCATGGCTCCTCCCTAAGACCCTGGAGAGCTGCTACCAGTCTGAGTAGACAGTATTGACTTTAATGGACCAAGGGTCTGATTCAGAAGATCCCAAGTGGTAGAGCATGCCCTTGGCATGCAGAAAGTCCCAGGTTCAATCCATGGCATCTCCAGTTAAAAGGATCAGGTAGGAGGTGATGCAAAAGACCTCAGCTTGAGACCCTGGAGGGCCACTGTTGGTCTGAGTAGAGAGTACTGCCTTTGATGGACCAAGGGTGTGATTCAGTATCAGGCAGTGTCACGTGTTCACTCTGTTGAGTCTGTGGAGCAACTCTTTGGGCCCTCCGTCAGACTGGTGCCAAATGGTTGCGCTGCTCCCTCTTGGGAAGCCGATAGAGCTCCAGCCCCTCTGTCTTGTCTGAACAGACATGAGTGGCACAACGCGTTTCAATGCATGGGGAGAGCAAGGTCCCCAAGCATCACTTTTGAGGGTCTAAGTAGACAGTACTGCCTTTGATGGACTAATGGTCTGGTTCAGTATAAGGCAGCTTCATGTGTCTGTGTGTCTTTCACATCATCTGCTGCCTAGTCCTTTTAACTGAAGTCGCTGGGGATTGAATCTGGGACCTTCTGCATGTCAAGCAGGTGCTGTACCACAGCCTCTTCGTCTCGATAGAGGAGGGACGAACTCGTGATAGGCTGTCCTCCGGACTGCATGAAGCTTCTCCCAGACGTCCATCATCTGGCCAGGTTCAGAATACCAAATGCTGAGTTAGGGCTCCTCCAGATTTCTTTGCATGTCTTGAAAGCCCTCCCAGAGCCATGTCTCCAGTTGCACAACAGCAAGAGGAAACTCTGGCTGATTTTGCCTCCATGTTGACCCAAACTGTGACCATAAAATCTGGCGCATTGTGGCATTCTGCCATGGAATGGTCCCATGCCAGCGCTGTCCCTTCTTGGAGATGGCAGATGCTAGCATAGAGGAAACAGTCATTTCTGTTCTCTGTTGTTCGTAGTCTCCCCGCACCCCTGCCACATTAGCGCTGAAAGCGTTGGGCTTGCTCCGTGAAAGACAAGAATTCTTCATGTCTGATAGATTTAATTGAGAACCTGTCGCTAATTACTTCAAGGGGTGTCCTAGGCTGTTCATAAATCTAGAGCTTGCTCACCCAATTCAACACGTCCTTTGCAATACTGTAATGATCACATTTTGGCTTCCCCCTCCCCCCATTGTGCTTCTGCGGAGTCCCTCAGTACGGAGGCAGCTGGTGATAAGTCATAGTTGCTTAAAATGATGTGGTGAAAATACAGTGAGGGATTGTTTCCTGGAAAGGGCTCATGCTAGGGATATTTCGAAGGTTCCTCAGTTGTTCAATAATGAAGGCTTCGGTGACTGGATGCAATTGCATTGGGCTCTCCTGGTTGCCATAATGAAAACTGGTGAACCGTCTCAATTTCATAGCAAGGTGTCTTACCTTACATCACTTTGTTTGCCATTCTGTTATCACTGGACTGGTGCAATTTCTCCCTTCCCTGGTCATTATGCGGTGAATTCAAGTTAAGCTGCAATAACAGTCGTCAACATGGTGATACTCTCATTCGGAGTCGTCTTGCTAAGCTTTGAGAGTCTAAAATGGCAAACCTTCTGGAAATGGGTTGGATCTCTAGAACAGTCTTCCCCTCACCTGACCTGACACCTTATTTTATCAAGCGTAATCCATGTCAAGAATGCTCTCAATTGTCACACATGAGGATGGCAGCAATGAATAGCATTGAGGAACCTTCCGAGAGATCAGAAAGCTTTTAACAAATGGATCCATGTAACCAAGGAAGAGTGGGTGACACCCTCCTGGGGGAAAAATGTATTCTGCATCATTCTTTCTTTGTGCGCTAACAATTTCTATGACAACCAAAGATGCCATTTAACAACCTATATCGGCTTCACCCTGGCCTTTGAATGTCCTATACTGAATCAGACCATTGGTCCATCAAACTCTACATTGTCTACTTTGGCGGGTGACAACTTTAAAGGCTTCAGGTAGAGGTCCTTCCCTGCCCTGCTACCAGAGGTCAGTTCACTGGAGATGTGGGATTGCATCTAGGTTCTTCTTCTGCATGGACCACATGTATATTCTAGCACTAAGCACAGTCACAGGGGGTCTAAACTACATGGTATGGTGGTTCAACACGTTGCCTCCAGGTTCACTGCTTTTGACCAGACAGCTCCAAAAACATCACTTTGAAAGCTTGAGAAGTTATTTTTGTTGATGACAGGCGGGACGGGTGGAAGGGAGGACTCCTGCTTCCCCTACACACCTTTTACCTGAGCCTAAAGATTCCCTAAAGATCAAAAGACAAGTCACTGGAAAAGACAATAAGATTAGGAAAAGCTGAAGGCAGCAGAAAAAGAGGAAGACCCAACAAGAGATGGAGGGACTCAATCACGTAAGACACCAGGGCAAGCCACAAGCTTGCAAGACCTGAATAGGGCTGTTAGTGAGAGAGCATCTTTGAAGGTCTTTCATTCAGGGTCACCGTAAATTGGAAGTGACTTGACAGCACTTCACAGAGACACACACACAATTCCCCAGTGGATATTATCTGCAAAGCTCTGGATTGGGTTGGGTCAAGAAGAAGAAGAGTTTGGATTTATACCCCGCCCTTCACTGCCCAAAGGCATCTCAGGGTGGCTTACAAACTCCTTTCCCTCCCCCTCCCCACAACAGACACCCTGTGAGGTAGGTGGGGCTGAGAGAACTTCTGACAGAAACTGTCCTTGAGAGAACAGCTGTGCCAGAGCTTGTGACTGACCCAAGGTCACATCAGCAGGTGCAAGTGGAGGAGTGGGGAATCAAACCCGGTTCTCCCAGATAAGAGTCTGCACACTTAACCACTACACCAAACAATATCTGACATTGCTGCTGTCTCCTTGATATCACTCCCAGTTCCAGTATTCATTCCTGATACCTTTGGAATTGGGAGTGATCTCAGGGATACAGCAGCAGCTACGGAGCGTGGAGCATTCTCCATCGGAGAGCCATGCCTTCATCCTTTAAAGGGACAATATGTTCTGTGAGGATAGAACTGGCATCTGGACTGGTGAGGCCAGGCCTACCCCTGCAGATAACTGCCCCTTTAAATTTTAAAAGGGCCCAACTGTCAGTGGTAAGATGGTCACTTTCCCTCCCTTTCCTTCCCCTGTAGTTTGGTGTAGTGGTTGAGTGTGCAGATTCTAATCTGGGAGAACCGGGTTTGATTCCCCACTCCTCCACTTGCACCTGCTGATATGACCTTGGGTCAGTCACAAGCTCTGGCACAGCTGTTCTTGAAAAAAGAGCAGTTTCTGTCAGATCTCTCTCAGCCCCACCTACCTTGCAGGATGTCTGTTGTGGGGAGAGGAAGGGAAATGAGATTATAAACTGCTCTGAGACTCCAAGTGAAGGGCGGGTATAAATCCAATCTCCTCCTCCTCCTCCTCCTCTCCTTCTTCTTCGTCTTCTTCTTCTCCTTCTTCTTCTTCTTCTTCTTCTTCTTCTTCTTCTTCTTCTTCTTCTTCTTCTTCTTCTTCTTCTTCTTCTTCTTCCTTCCTTCTTCTTCTTCTTCTTCTTCTTCTTCTTCTTCTTCTTCTTCTTCTTCTTCTTCTTCGTCTTCTTCTTCTTCTGGATAGGGAAGTGGGAAATGGCACGTTTACCTTTTTTATTAATTTTGGGAGTATCATTCTTATATTTGTGAAATGACTTTCCAATACAATAACGGTACTCCCATATTGAGCGATAACATTAAGCATGCCCTTCCCAACTTCTTGATATGGAATTAATTGATTTAAAAAAAACCCACAAAAACTTTGCACCCCTCATTGAAGCCACATGATTAAAGCCCCAGCTCAACTCCTCCAGGAATTCTTTACATCTCAAGTTTCTTGGTCTGTGATGGGGCTGCCAGATTATAATTTGTTTCTGCACAAGTCTGTGAAATCCATCCTCGAGAATAATTAATAGCTTTTAATTAAAATTGAAAAGAGGAATTTATTTTAAATTTCAAACAGGCAAGAGAGCAATGTTTGCTCGAGTGTTTAGGGGCACACTGTGTAATTCTACTGTTTCCAATCATTTTTTTGGTGCCTCATCTTACTGACTTCCGTGACCCCTGCGCTTAACCTTGAGGTTTTCCTTGCGTCTCAAAGGGAGAACCAATGAGCCTTCACTAAACCACAGAGCAATGATGTGTCAAAATCAATTAGTACACTGTATCGAAAAGCCGTAGCTCCTGGGAAACGGTTTGACAAATATTTTAAAAAGAAATTTCACAACCGACTAGTGCTACCCAATCGGAAACCTAATCCAGCATCGTTTTCGTGTTTTCGTGTCGTGCAGTAGGAGGAGAGGGAAGGAATTGTGAAATTATGTGAAACTGTATTTATCATTGCTGTTTTTTTTTTTTTTTTTTTAAAAATGAAAATGGTCACACTATTATGGTACTTGATTACAGCAGCTAGACTGACTTTTGCTCAATGTTGGAAACAAGAAAAAGTACCCGAAACATGGGAATGGATTAAAAAGACGTTGTTTATGGCAGAAACGGACAAATTAACAAGAAAATTAAACAACGAAGAAGACGAAACTTTTTTCGGAGACTGGAAAGACTTTCAAGAATACTTGTTGAAGAATTGGGACGTAAAATGTGGTTTGATTTGTTTTGACAGTTATTGAGGAGAAGTGGAAAGAGACTCAGATCTTTGATTTGTTACCATTAGTAAAAGAAATATGCTTAGTAGTAAATGTAATTGTACAAGAGAAATATCAAGGGGGTTGGAGCAGTGCGGGAAGCCTTGTTTGGGGGGAGAGGGAGAAAGAAAAATGGATATGTATTGGTTTGTTTAAATTGTATGAACATGTGATATATCCTCCAATAATAAATTGTATTTAAAAAAAAAAATAAATAAAAAAAAAATGAAAATGGTGCCAAATTATGTGGAAAATTTATGTCAGAATCCTACCTTCTGGACTGGAAGGGTGACCAGTTTGGTCCTGGAATCTGTCTGATTCGAGTAGGTTCTAGGCATAGTCCAGAAATAGCCTGAAAAAAACACACGATACATCAGGGTAGACCGACAGGAAACCCAGGGCTGAATCCCTGTTGTGAGACCCTCTAATGTAGCAGTGGGGTCCCTCAGAGATCTGTATTGGGACTCATGCTTTTCAGCTTATAGAATCATGGAATGTTAGAGTTGGAAGGGACCTTGCAGATCATCTTGTCCAACCCCCTGCACTTTGCAGGAGCATAGCTGAACAATAGCTCTACATATCTACAACATACCCAAAAGATGGTTGTCCAGCCTCCGCTTGAAAACGTCCAAGGAAGGAGCATCCATAACTTGTTCATAAATGACCTTGAGTTAAGGATGGGCAGTGAGGTGGCCGTGTTTGCCAATGACCTGGCATTCTTCAGGGTCAAGACAAAAAAAAGACTATGAAGAGCCCCGAAAGGATCTCTTCAAATTGGGCAAATGGGCATTAATATGGCAAATGAGATTTAGTGTGAGCAAGTGTAAAATGATGCACATTTGGGCCAGCAATCTCAGCTTTACATACATACTGACGGGAATCTCAGCCGGCAGGTATATACCAGGAAAGGGACCTTGAGCTGGTACTGGATATCTTGATGGAAACGTCAACCTAGTGTGCGGCTGCTGTGAAAAAGGCAAATTCCATGCCGACAGTGTTCCCTCTAAGCTGAGTTAGTGTGAGCTGTCTCACAGTTCTTTAGCCTGCATCGCTCAGGAAGGATGGCTTCCGAGGAAGCTAATTTAGGCAGCAGCCAAATCGCTCGCTCACAACTTTAAGGCCAGTGGCTCACAAAGCAAAATTTTGGTTAAAAGACTCCACAGCTTAGAGGGAGCATTGCATGCTGGCCATAATTAGGACAGGGATACAGAATAAAATTGCCGCTGTCTCACTGCCCTTATAGAAATCTATGGTAAAACTGGAATATTGCGTACCGTTCTGGTCACTGCACCTGAGAAAGGATATTGTGGAACTTGAAAAGGTGCAGAAAGGTGCAACCAAAATGATCAGGAGGCTTGAGGGGCTGCTCTGTAAGAATCGGTTCAAGTGCTTAGGGCTGTTTGGTCTAGGAAAAAGGCATGAGGGGCTTATGAACAGAGGCTTGTAAAGTTATGCAGGGCATGGAGGGAATGGACAGGGAGAAGTTTTCCTTTCTCTCCCATAATACTGGAGCCCAGAGTCATCCACTGAAGCTGAGAGGTGGGTGATTCAGGACAGACAAAACCAAGTATTTCTTCACTTAGCGCATAGGCAATGTGTGCAGCTTGCCACTACAAGATGTGCTCATGGCTGCCAACCTGGAAAGGGTTAAGAGGGGAACGGCCAGATTCATGGAGGGGGGAAGCTCTCAATGGCTGCAGGTCATGATGGATATCTCCTCCCTCCGGTACCCGAGATAGTTGTTGTTGTTCAGTCACACAGTCCAGTCAGACTCTTTGCAACCCCATGGACCAGATCATGCCAGGCCCTCCTGTCTTCTGCCGTCCTCTGAAGTCTGCTCAATTTCATGTTCATTGCCTCAGTGACACTGTCTACCCATCTCCTCCTTCGCTGTCCCCTTCTTCTTTGACCTTCAGTCTTTCCCAGCATCATCGGGGTCTTCTCCAGTGAGGGCTTCCTTCTCATTTGGTGGCCAAAGTATCTGAGCTTCAGCTTCAGGATCTGGCCTTCCAGGGAACAGTCAGGGTTGATTCCTTTTAGGATTGACTGATTTGATCTCCTGGCAGTCCAAGGGACTCTCAAGAGTCTTCTCCAGCACCATAAATCAACTGCTGGAGAGCACAGATGGGAGGTTGCTGTTGCAGTCTTCCCCGTTTGTGGACTTCCCAGAAGAAGCTCCTTGGCCACTGCGTGTGAACAGAATGCTGGACTGGAAGGGCTGTGGGTCTGATCCAGCAGGGCTCTTTTTATGTTCTTATGCGACCTAATCTAATTTTGATCAAAAGTGAATCTTCCAGGGCATGAGAAGTAGAGCTCCCCCACTCTCTCATGTTGCTGCTGTTTGGGGTTGTTTTTTTTTTTAATACAATATGCGTACATATCCTATACATTATTACAGGCTCCCCATTTCTCTGATCAGTGAAAAGTTCCAACAGCAGTGATTATCTGCATTAGTTCCCTTTGGAGGAGAGAACACTGGAAATGTATGATTCCCCCCCCACACACACACACACCCAGTGTTTGCTTTATGTGCACGCACATGTATATATAGATGGAGGCTTAGAGGTGCTTACAGGACTCAACCAACTCATTAATGCCACATCAGTTCTTAGAAAAAGAGAGAATCTGCCCCCTCAGTGCGCTTCAGTTGAAACACAACCATAACTCAATGCTTCTTTCTCTGTCTCTGCTAGAATCTGAGGTGCTCTTTCCTTACACAGATACATTATACCCCTACCCTTGGCAGGGATAAGGGGGGTCACCTCTTCCAAACCCTGATAAGCCATTTCCTAACAATTAAGGGGCTGCGGTGGCTCAAGTGGTTAAGACACTGAGCTGCAGACCGGAAGGTTGGTAGTTCAGCAGTTTGGGACCCAAGTGCCTCGTGATGGAGTGAGCTCCCGTCTCTGGGCCCAGCTCCTGCCAACCTAGCAGTTTGAAAGCAATAAATTGCAAGTAGATAAATAGATACCAGGTTGTCTCCTTTGTATTCACAAAGCGTGCACGGCACAATGACATCACCAGTAGTGATGTCATCATGCTGGGGCTGTCATGTGTGACGCCCCCAGCATGATGACATCATTACCAGTGACATCATCACACTGGTGACATCCCCACGGGATGCTGCTATTTGGGAGTGGGGCTTCCCCCATTGGCAAGCAGGCTGGCGGTGGATTGGGGCTCCCAAAATCAGGGGATCCCCTCCCCCGACCAGGGGGATGGCAACCCTAGTGTGACCATTTATGACCATTTATGTCTTGCTGCTGGTAATATCTGGATGTGTTTGGGTGTATCTGTAAGCTACCTTGAGCCACCATTGGTGGTAGGAAAGGCAGTGTACCAATATTTTAAGAACACAAGGATATAAGAAGAGCCCTGCTGGATGAGGCCAATAGTCCATCTAGTTCCTCTGGACAGCCAACAACAGATCCTAGAGGCCAAGGCCTTCCCCTGAAGTTGTCTCCTGGCTCTGGGATTCAGAAGATTTGTGCCTCTGAATGTGGAGCTTCCCCTCAGCCACCATGGCTAGAAGCCACTGATAGACTTATCCTCCATGATAATGGTTAAGTGTGTGGACTCTAATCTGGGAGAACTAGGTTTGATTCCCCACTCCTCCACTTGCACCTGCTGGATGACCTTGGGCAAGCCATAGTTCTGGCAGAGGTGTTCTTGAAAAAGAGCAGTTTCTGTCAGAGCTCTCTCAGCCCCACCTACCTCCCAGGGTGTCTGTTGTGGGGATGGGAAGGGAAGGAGATTGTAAGCCGCTCTGAGACTCCAAGTGAAGGGCAGGGTATAAATCCAATCTCTTCTCCTTTTAAAGCTATTTACTCCTATGGCAGTGAATTCCATATTTTAATCACTTTCTGTGTAAAGTAGTGTTTTCTTTTGTCCCTCCTGAACCTACTGTCCATCAGTTCATTGGATGCCTTCAGATTCTAGGATTCTGGGAGAGGGAGAAAAAGAGGGCGACCAGGATGGGGGGAGGGTTGGAATCCAAGTCTTACAAGGAAAGGCTGAAAGAGTTGGGTATGTTTAGCCTGGGAAAGAGAAGGCTTAGAGGGGACAGTCTTCAAGTATTTGAAAGGCTGTCATGTAGAAGATGGAGCAGATCTATTCTCTCTTGCTCCGGATTGCAGTACTAGATCTAATGGGTGGAAATTACAAGGGAGTCGTTACTGGCTAGATATCAGGAGAAACTTCCTAACTGTAAGAGAGGTTGAGCAGTGGAACAGACTACCTTGGGAGGTGGTGGAGGCTCCTTTGCTGGATATTTTCAAGTGGAGGTTGGGCAACCATCTTTCAGGTATGTTGTAGGGCTATCTTTCAGCTTCGCTCTTGCAGAGTGCAGGGGGTTGGACTTCAAGGTCCCTTCCAACTCTAACATTCTATGATTCTATGATTCTTTGTCAACTCTCTCCACCCCATGCATAATTTTATAAACCTCTACCATGTCCCCCCTTAGTTGTCTCTTTTCTAAACTGAAAAGTCTCAGATTCCTCAGCTTTTCCCCATAGGGAAGGGGCTCCAACCCCCCCAGTCATCTCGCTAGCCCTCCTCTGTACTTTCCCCAGCTCTGCAGAGTCCTTTTGAGATACAGTGACCAGACCAGAACTGCACACAGTATTCCAAATTTAAATGTATTAATTCATATATAAATATTGCAAACTCTGTCCAACATTTTTCACATGCGTTGGGGGATGGAACTGTGGCTCAGTGGAAGAGCACCTCCTTTGCATGCATGTACTCAGTACACATTTTGAAACTCATCAGTGTTATATCTTCCCCTCAATGATCAGGGGTGAAATAGCAAATCTAATTTTACTTAGGCTGCTGCCTTTGTGTACCCCAGGGTGTATTTTGGAAGCTGAAATGAGGTGTTGGAGGAGAGTTTGGACCACCAAAAAGACAAATATTCTAGATACAATCAAGCCCTGAGCAGGATACCCCAGGCTAGCCCGATTTCCTCAGATCTCAGCAGTAAAACAGGGTCAGTCCCGGCTAGTAATTGGATGAGAGACCTCCAAGGAATACCAGGGTTGTGACACAGAGGCGGTCAATGGCAAACCACCTCGGAATGTCTCTTGCTTTGGAAATCCCAAGGGGGTCACTGTGTCAGCTGGGACTTGACAGCTCTTTCCACCACTACCAGTCTGAACTCTCCTTAGAAGCTAAGATGACTCTATTGAGGCTTTTGTACTTTAACCACATCACGAGAAGACAAGACTCACTGGAAAAGGCAATAAAGCTAGGAAAAATAGAGGGCCGCAGAAAAAAGGAAAACATAAGAACATAAGAGAAGCCAATGTTGCATCAGGCCAATGGCCCATCCAGTCACACAGGGGCCAAAAATACCAGGTGCCATCAGGAGGTCCAGCAGTGGGGCCAGGACACTAGAAGCCCTCCCACTGTTGCCCCCTCCCCCAGGCACCAAGAATACAGTGAATCCCTTTCCCCAGACCAAGAGTTCCTATCCATACCCTGTGGCAAATAGCCACTGATGGACCTCTGCTCCACATGTTTATCCGATCCCCTCTTGAAGCCGACCATGCTTGTAGCTGCCACCACCTCCTGCAGCAGTGAATTCCTTGTGTTAATCACTCTTTGGGTGAAGAAGGACTTCCTTTTATCTGTTCTAACCCGACTGCTCAGCAATTTCGTTGAGTGCCCGCGAGTTCTCGTATTGCGAGAAAAGTACTTTTTTCTCTACCTGCTCTATCCCAACCTGAGATGGATTGACTCAGTCAGGGAAGCCACAAGGTCCCTCAAACTGCAAGACCTGAGCGAAGCTGTTAACTACAGGACAGTTTTGGAGAACATAAATCCATAGGATCGCCATAAGTTGGAAGCAACTTGATGGCGCTTCATACGCACACATGCAGTAGACATATGCGAATGCTCACGGTGACTTCTTCATGCGGTGATATTGGAAAAGGGGTCCTGGAGAATGGGCTGTACTCTCTGTACTGCTGTAGCTGCAGCCCTGTAGCCAGAAAACAAAATTAGAGGCATGCTATGGATGCCCTCCGTCTAGGTAACAGAAGCAGATTTCCAGTTGAGATGCTGTGTTGCGAAGTTCTGCAATCTCATTTTCCCTTGTTGAATGATCCAGAACTTGAACAGCTGGGTTGTGTCCTCCTCTGGGAGTGTAGGCAGGCTCAAATAATTTGATTGATTGTCTTGGCCCACAGCCAGACATCCCCATTTCCACCCTCTCTGGCACAGCATAAGTAGGCAAGTCATGGTTCTTCTCCAGTCAGCCTGTTCCAGTGAACGGAATGTCTGGCTCCATTTTTTTGTTTCTCTCTCTATTTTTTTCTGCTTTGTTTTCTCTGTTTTGGGGGTTGAGTTTTCTTCACGACAGATAGCTCCTCTGTTAGAGACTTGGTTATATACCCTGTCCCTTTGGGTCCCTGCTGTCTAAATGGAAGTTGCCTTCTGGGCTAGATCTAGCCCCAAACTCTCTTACACACCTTCACCAACCAAATATTAACCAAGACGTGATTTAAGAAAAAAGGAAAAGAAATAGCTCACCATGACCCTTGTGAGAAGCAGAAGCCCCTGTGCCTCTGATTATATTTCATGAGCGCCTCTCTCGTATTACATGCTTGAGCACTCTCTGTTTTGGCTGTGACCAGGGAGGTATTTTGGATGCCATGAAATGCCTTTGGTAGAGTCTGTAGGATTCGACTGCTGTCCCAGCTGCCTCCCTCCCACCCGCCTCATCTGCTACTGCTGCTGTTAAAAGGCACATAGTTAAAAGAAGGGGTGGTATCAGGTTTTGTCTGTTGAGCTTTACTACTTAGATGTCTTTATGTGCCTCTGCGCATGAGCCCTACTAACTATGCAAGCATTTTTTATGGTCACAAAAAAAAATGACCCTGACTGTCCAGGCACAAAAAGCAGTATACTGCATTGGGTACTGCAAAGGGTACTGACAAATATGTCACTTGAAGGTCACTTTCCCCATCTGATCACGCAAGCATGCTCTCATGCCATTGGGATGGTCTGATCATGCCATCCCGGCTTGGTGCCATCCTCCTTCCCTTCACAGTATGTGCATCATCACATACTCTACAGGGGGTCCTCAGTGCGTAGGTGCAATTGCTTATTTATGTGCATGGGAAACAAATGGCCAAAAAAAGAGACTCACCCACAGTTGTGTCTGATCACACAGTGACGGGCTGCGCCCACAGCTACAAAGGGAGGTGTGATCTTGCAAATGCATGCCAAATTCATCCAGAAGAAATAGCCTCACTTCCCCTCCGCTTCAACTGATGTGTGTGACTGCAACCTTAAAGTGCTTTCATGCATGCTGAATAATGCACATTCATTCCACTTTCAATGCACTTTAGCAATCACCTGCAGCTGAATTTAATTGTTTCACACAAAGTGCAATTAAAGTGCATTATTCAACATGTGTGAAAGTGCCCATGGTGAAACTTACTTGTTACTTAAACTTAATAACAAGGCAAAATCTGACCCTATGGCGAAAGTGCAGGTGCAGACTTGGTGGGCACTGTGTTTGAAAGATGTATCTCCCTCCAAACATCTAGACAATCCAATCATAAAGCTGCCTCATGTGTAATCAAGGAAGTTCAGTGTTTCTTCTCATCCCTTTTTGTATGTTGTACACATTCCAGCAAGGCAAAAGGTCACCAAGGGTGTTGTATTAAGCAACAGAGTACTGCTGTAGTTCCAAGCAGGGTTTATTGTAGATCTTACACAGGCATAACAACAGCTGCATCACTCAGCAAGTCAGTCTAGGCTCAGGCTGTATCCCCTCCTTTTCATTTCCTATTTCCTCCCCTAGTATAGCACATCTACCTGCAGGCAGTGCTACCAACTCTTATTTATAACCACTACTGTATTTAACAACACCACATGACCAATCTGCCCCTTGAGGAGAACTTTCAGAAGTATGCTTGTTCCTCGGCCACCTCTGTCAACAGCTTCGCGTCCCTTTGAGTACATGTGCTCTTTGTCTATGATGACAACTTTATTAGAGTCTCAGTATCCATGACGGCCAGGTATGTTCAGTTCTCAGACTGTACATAGAGAAGAGATGTTGGCCGTCCCTGCTCTAAACAAATCTCTCCATCTCATTGCCTTGGAATTCAATAACATCTTTTGCACATGTGTGTAAAGTGTCGGCAAGTTGCAGCTGACTCATGGTAACCCCATAGGATTTTCAAGGCAAGCGATTAAGCAGAAGTGGTTTGCCATTGCCTTCCTCTGTGAAGTCTTCCTTGGTGGTCTCTCTTCCAAGTACTGACCATACTTTGCTTCTGAGATCCAGCGAGCTCAGGCCATACTGTACCATTCCACATCCCAGTATCTTCTGTAGAACAATCCCTTTCACAATAACTTTGAAAATTCGTAACATAACTCGAATCCGACACAGTTGGACAGTTGAACTGTACCTGTGAACATTTTGGGGAGAGTCCTCTTCAGGAATCTAGCTGTTGCATTCTGGACCAACTGGTGTTTCTAGATGCTTTTCTAAGGCTGCAGTTAGATGTGCAGTTTGATCCAGTGTGGCCTCGCCTCTAATTGATCCAGGTTTTTTTGTAACAGATAATTGTGATCACACTCACCCCTTTCAGCACTCTTCAAAGTGCTTTCACCTCATCCTTAGTAATCAGATGCAGCAGCTAGGGAGTGGGGCCATTGGCCATTTTTTTTTAGTTTGTCCTTTGAGCATGCTCAAAAGTGCTGATGAGCCTGCTGGGATATGTAGTTCATGGGGCTGTCAGCCATTTTTTAAAAGTTTGTCCTTTGAGCATGCACACAAGTGCTGATGAGCCTACTGGGATATGTAGTTCACTGCTGTCCTCCCTCTCTAATCTTATTAATTAACCTCTTCCTCAAAGCACAGAAAAAGCTGAAGTACATAGGCATCTTTCTTTGAAAGCTTTTATAAAGAAAACACAGTTTTGAGAAGCCCCTGCGAGAGAGAGAGAGAGAGAGAGAGAGAGAGAGAGAGAGAGAGAGAGAGAGAGAGAGAGAGAGAGAGAGAAGTGTGCAATTATGCACACATCACTAACTAGTAAAAAAAACAACAGTGGCTGGGAAACAAGAGATCAGTCAGACCTGCCTGACAGCTTGAGTGTGCAACAGAACAATCAGACAACAGGAAATCTGGTTTGAAACCAGCTCAGCCCCAAAAGATGGGACTTTCAGAGTTATCAAAGAAACACCAGTAAAAGTGTGGGGAGGCAGATAGGATGCATACGACTGGGGCACGACAGACAGATGTTGTCTGATTGTGCATTCTAAATTTGGAAGGGAACAGCAATGGATCAAACTGCACGTCTGATCACAGCCTAAGAAAACCCCAATAAAAGTGTATTGCAGTAATTCAACTACGGCATGTATCACAGTGTTGAGTTGAGTTGGCATGGATGTACATTCTTTTCAGTGGAAGAGGCAGGGGAAGTAATGAAAGGGGAACAGCCTTCATAAGGACAGAGGCATTTTCTATTCCATTACTGCAGTGTACTATTCTTTACAATTACACTTTATCCAGAGATTTGGCATTAAAACTGATCTGTTTTGATAGCCTTATTTCAAATGTGACTTAGTAGTGATGTTACTAGCCAGTTCTCTGAAGCTTGCTGAAAAGGGAAGAGTAATAGAAGGAAATGATAAATGGCCCCAGAAGCAAGGATCTGGGCTAATTATAATTTTTAAAAGTGACAGGAGATGAAAAGCGTGCCTTCTCCTGAAAAGGAGAAGAAATATGAATATCTTTGGATCACGCAGCCCAGATGAGTCGAAACAATTTACAGCTAATGACAGAAATAAACTGTGAAACATCTATGTACAAGCAAATGGAAGGTATGGCAACAGCAAGCTTGGTAATGCGTCTTTCACAATTTAGTACGCTAATAAAAGGCAGGAGCTAAACTGTATAATATTTAGAAATGTAGATAAAGTCATGTTGGTTTATGACACCATTAAAAAGTAAATTCTGAAGGGAAAGATTCTTCGAGGAATAAGGGAGTACGGATGCCGCCCTGTCCTTATAGCACTAGCAGGATGCCCATGGCCACCATAGAGGACATAGGAAGGATGGTGGAGAGGGCCCATATATTGCAGGGTGTGGTTTGTTTATGCTCTTGCACTGACAAGATTATTCTTCATCCCATTCTGTATTTCCTCTGTCACACGAGTCAAACTAGATTTCAGCCTGCAGGTACCTTTGGAATTCCAACACAGTGTGGGGAGTACAGCCACAAAATGGCCACCACAGGAGGCAGAGCCAGCCACAAAATGGCTATCACAATTTACCTTCAGTTACGATGACGACGATGATGATGATGAAGAAGAGATTGGATTTATACCCCGCCCTTCACATCCCAAAGGAGTCTCAGAGTGGCTTACAATTTCCTTTCCCTTCCCCTCCCCACAACAGACACCTTGTGAGGCAGGTGGGGCTGAGAGAGCTCTTTTGAGAACAGCTCATGAGAGAACAGCTCTAAGAGAACTTGTGACTGATCCAAAGTCACACCAGCAGCTGCTCGTGGAGGAGTGGCGAATTAAAACCAGTTCTCCCAGATTAAAGTCCGCACTCCTAAACACTACACCAAACAGTGAAAATTCTTGCACTGTGGTGGCAGCTGCCACCAAAACATTGCATTTAAAGATCTGCACAGCCTATCAGATCTCCAGTGGCCAATCAGTAGTCTCGCTGGGCAAAAGTCCCTCTGGGACCCACCCACTTTCTATGAGAACCACTGGCACCACATCAGGGACTCTTTTCCTAGGAGGTCTGCCAACTAGGCACTGATCAGACCAAATTCCTGCTTTGCTTGAACCATATTAGATGCCCTTTAAATAGTTAATATACTGGTATGTAGCCTCACACACCAAGAAACCGTTAGAAGAGGGGCAGTGATTTCTGCTGACATCACACTTCTATTGTAACCCCCCACTCCCCCCCCCATTCTGATCCTAGGGGGTTGCTGACCACCAGGAACAGAATTGGGGTGGATGGGACAATGGGCTACAGGAGAATAGGGAATGATGGGACACACACCACTCTAACTGATTCAATAAAACTTAGCTGAGAGCCCTTTAACATAAAGATGGAGAAAGAATGAGTGGAAACATGAGATTAATTATTTTGTCAGCCTTGGTAGCCCAAACGAGTCCAATATTGTCAGCTTTTCAAAGCTAAGCAAGGTTAGTGGTTGTTTTTGCATGGTTAGTACATGGTTGTGAGACCCCCAATGAAGCCCAGGGTTGCTATGCAGAGGAAGGCAGTGGCAGAGTACCTCCGCTGCTCTCGGGTCTTGAAAACCCTAAGATGGCATTCACCATAAATTGGTTCTGACTTGACAGCTCCCTTTACCTTTAGTTGATGGCCAAGGAGTTGGGTGTAGTGGTTAAATGCACTGACTCTAATCTGGGAGAACCGGGTTTGATTCCCCACTCCTCCACTTGCACCTGCTGGATGACCTTGGGCAAGCCATGGAGCTGTCAGAGCTGTTCTTGAAAGGGCAGTTTCTGTCAGAGCTCTCTCAGCCCCACCTATCCCACAGGGTGTCTGTTGTGGGGAGGGGAAGGGAAAGAAGTTTGTAAGCCACTCTGAGACTCTGAGTGAAGGGCGGGGTATAAATCCAATCTCCTGTTCCTTTCTTCTTCTCTTCACAAAAATATCTGGCTGGCCACTGTAGAAAATGGAATGTTAAACTTCCTTAGGTGGAGTTTATTGGAAAGGTATGGATGTCTGTAGAGCTGAACGTCTTTGTCAGAACTGGTGAGGCCCAAGCAAGGGATCAATAATCAAAGAGCAAGACTCACATTCCAAACATACTTCACACACACACACAAGAGTTACTACAGGACATGAAAGAGTATATGACCTCCCCAGCCATTCTTGAAGTCTTATCTTCTCCCGAGACCGAAACCCAAGCTGAGACCTGGGAACCGGGTGGGGGCTGTGCTTAAGGAAAGTTAGTAAAGTAAAGTAAAGGTTCCCTTGCTCGAAAGCCAGTCGAATCCAACTCTAGGGTTGCAGTGCTCATCTCCGTTTCAAAGCCGAAGAGCCAGCGCTGTCCGAAGACGTTTCCGTGGTCATGTGGCCGGCATGACTAAACACCAAGGTGCACGGAATGCTGTTACCTTCCCACCAACATGGTACCTATTTATCTACTTGCAATTTCTTGCTTTCAAACTGCTAGGTTGGCAGGAGCTGGAACTAGAGACAGGAGCTCACCCCGTCATGCGGCACCCGGGTCTTGAACTGCTGAACTACTGACCTTCCACAGCCTGCAGTTCAGCGTCTTAACCACTTGAGCCACCGCAGCTCCACAGTGGGAAAGTTACAAGCACCTAAATCTCACACTTTCAGACAATGGATTCACACTCATTGCCCACCCCGTAGGAATGCCCATGGCAGGCGAGGGCAGATAGTGGGGCAATGAGCAAAGCCAGATGTGCCAGGCAGCAGCAGGTAATACAAAAGCAAAAGTCAGCATCAAAGACATAGGCAATACAGGGATCGATAAAACAGTAATCAATAACCATTCCTGCCCGAGTCTGACACACAGCTGCTACCACAACATAAGTATCCTTGCAGTATGACTGTGGCAGCCATTTTGTGACTGGGCCCTTCGTGCTGTGTCAGGATTCCAAAGGTGTCCATAATCTCAAGAAGTTTGAGGACCCCCTCCTCTAGAGTTCTAGTGTGCGCTTGAGTGGCGCCATCTCGTGCTTGGGGCTTGACTTAAGGTACATTAGCTGAAACCGGTTTCTTTTCTTTTTTTTTGAAACAAAATTTTTATTGGGATATATTCAACATTTCCAATCACGTTACCAATACAGTTTCCAAAAAGAAGATCCCAATCCCCCCACCCCCCTAATAGGCTTCCAACACTGCTAATAACAAACAAAAAAAAATTATAAGGCAATCAAGCTTAGACTTAAATACATCGACAAACCAGGTAACACATTTAAATTATATATAACCTCTACAGTTTCAACATATTATATATAACAGTACATACAGTTCAAAATTCATTTCACTTCTCGTTCAATATCCGTACGTATCCAAATTATATATTTTCCCCTTCATTCTATATTCAGTTTCTAGATACAGTTTCAATCCTTCCCAGTCTTTTAGGTACTGTTCTGCCATTTGTCCATTTAATTTCTTTGTCATTTTGTCCATTTCCGCTAAAAATAACAATTTTCTCAACCAGTCATGTATATCTGGCACCTTCTCCATTTTCCAATGCTGAGCAAAGGCCATTCTCGCCGAAGTAATCATGTACCATAACAGTGTCCTTTTCTCTTGTGGAATTTTTTCCATTGTCAAACCGAGGAGAAGAAGTTCTGGCTTTCTCTCAATTGGGATTTTCAATATTTTCTGCATCACACAATGTATATTAGACCAGTATGCTTTCACTTTATCACATGACCACCACATATGGTAAAAAGAACCCTCTACTTTTTTACATTTCCAACATTTATTACTCAAGTTCTTATCCATGCTAATATTAGCAATCTTTTTTGGTGTCATGTACCATCTATACATCATCTTATAGCAATTTTCTTTTACATTGATACAAGTAGACATTTTAAAAGATCTTTTCCACAAAAATTCCCATGATTCCATAGAAATTTCTTTGTTCATATTTATGGCCCACTTTATCATTTGTTCTTTAACGGTTTCATCCAAAGTATATACAGTCAACAAAGTTTTGTACATTTTTGATATCATTTTCTGTTCTTTTTTCAACCATATATTCTCAAAATCATCATTCATAGCTCTAAAACCAAACTCTTTACAGTCTTTTTTATAGATGTCCCTTATTTGACAATATTGTAGCCAACCATACTCAAATTCTAATTCATTATTTGGTTTTAAAACATATTTTTTCCCTTCTTTTTGCAACAATTCCTGATACTTCAACCAGTCATTACCTTTATATTCTGAAAACAAATGTATAACTGCAGCTGGAACAATCCAGAGGCCTTTCATCCGAAATTGTATCCTTATATCTGGTCCATGCATCAAACAGTGTCCTCCTTACATAATGATGCTTAAACATAGAGTCAACTTTGTTTTTCCCATACCAAAGATAGGCATGCCAGCCAAATCTGCAATCATGCCCCTCAAGAGCTAAAAGTTTTCTATTTTCCAAATTCACCCATTCAGATAACCAAGACATACATACTGCTTCATGATACAAACGCAAATTCGGGACTTGAAAGCCACCTCTGTCTTTAATATCATACATTATCTTCATTTTAATTCTTGGCTTCTTCCCTGCCCAGATAAACTTAAAGATTTCTCTTTGCCATTTTACCAACACTTTTCCATCTTTCACAATTGGTATTGTCTGAAACAGAAACATTAACCTGGGCAGTACATTCATTTTAATAACGGCAATTTTTCCAAGAAGAGATAACCTTAGTTTTTCCCATTTTTCTAAATCACTCTTTATCGAACCCCACAGTTTTCCATAATTATTCTTAAACAAATCTATATTTTTCATTGTAATTTCAACTCCCAAATACTTAACCCTTTTAACCACTTCACATTCTGTCACATTTTGTAACATTTGTTGCTTTGTACCAATCATATTTTTACACAGTATCTTAGATTTATTTTTGTTGACATAAAACCCTGCAAGATCACCAAACTCTCTTACTTTTTCAAATACCTTAGGCATATTATTAACAGGATCTTCAACAATAAACATAATATCATCCGCAAATGCTCTTAATTTAAATGAAAAACCTCCAATATTCAAACCTTTTATATTAGCATCATCTCTGACCGCTTGTAGCAAAATCTCCAAAATCCAGATAAATAACAATGGTGACAGGGGACAACCTTGTCTAGTACCTTTTCTTACCCGGAACATATCTGTTGATTCTGCATTGACAATCACCGAAGCTTTTTGTTCTTTATATATTGATTGAATCATTCTTGTAAGTTCTACGCCCATCAAAGATTTCTCAAGCACTTTAAACATAAATTCTCAATTCAAATTATCAAAGGCCTTCTCTGCATCCAAAAATAAAAAAGCAACTTCTTTTTCAGGGTGTTTATCATAATACTCAATTGCGTCCAAAACAACCCTCATATTGTCTTTAATTTGTCTATTTGGTAAAAAACCAGCTTGATCTTCAACAATAGTATCTTTCAAAAACTTTTTAAGGCGCTCTGCCAATATTTTTGCAAATATTTTATAATCGTTGTTCAATAATGAAATGGGCCGATAGTTTTTAACATTTGTTAAATCTTGCATTTCTTTAGGGATTAAGGTGATTGCAGCTTCATTCCAGGAGTCTGGGATCTTTCCTGTCTTTCTAATTTCATTTAAAAGAATCTCCAACACCGGGACCAAATCTTCATGAAATTTTTTATAAAATTTAGCTGAAAAGCCATCCGGGCCTGGAACTTTAGAGATTTTTGCCTCGGCTATTGCTTTACTAATTTCGTCTTTAGTTATTGCAGCATTTAAAAATGTTTTCATTTCAGGGTTTGGTTGTATCAAGCTAGCTTTGGATAGGTAATCCAACATTTTTTGAGGATCTGCTTGCTTCGATTGAAAGAGAGTCGCATAGTATTTAAAAAATTCCCTTTTAATTCCTCCTGGGTCTAAAATCTCTTTATTTCCATCTTTCAAACAAGTGATTGTTTTATTCTCTCTTCTTTTCTTTAATTGCCATGCTAAATATTTGCCAGGTTTATTTGCACCTTCAAAGGATTTCTGTTGCAATTTTTTCAAGTTCCAAAATACTTCTTTGTTCAACCTTGCCTCATATTGCTCCCTTAAAATCCTCAGTTCTCTCAAAATCTTCTTTTTGCCAGGCCTTTTCTTGAGTTCTGTTTCTTTTTTCTGAATATTTTCCATAATTTCTTTGTCTATCTTCATTTGTTGTTTCCTTTCATTATTATTAATTGCAATCAGATGTCCTCTCATCACAGCCTTGTAGGCTTCCCATACCGTTTGCGTCTGTACACTTTTATTTAAATTCAATTGAAAGTATGTTTGGGTTTCTGTCCTTATTTTATCCACAATATTTTGCTTGTCCAGCAAATCTTCGTTAAGTCGCCATCGAAATTTTTTCCTCTTAACATACGTTGACCATTTTATCGGACTGTGGTCAGAAAGAATCCTAGGTAATATCTCAATTTTGCGTGTTTGCAAGATTAAATTCTCTGTCATCCACATCATATCTATCCTGGAAAAAGATTCGTGTCTTGATGAATAAAAAGAGTACTCTCTATCTCTGGGATGTTTAATTCTCCAAACGTCTGCCAAGTGTTCATGTTTAGTCAATTGGAAAAAGACTTTAGGAAGTTTGCCCATGGCCTCAGTTCCTTTTTTTGATTTTCTATCAACAACATTGTCAACAGTACCATTAAAATCGCCCATTAAAATCATTTGCTCATAGGTCAACTGTCGTAGTTGTTCCCACAGATCCTGAAAAAAGTTTTCTTTTGCCCCATTAGGAGCATAGAGATTAACAATTAATGTCTTTTTATTCTGCAGCACAACTTCTACCGCCAAAAATTTCCCTTCATTGTCTTTAAAAATTTCTTTTGGTTCCAACTCTTTTTTAATATATGTAACAACTCCTTTTTTTCTTTTGAGAGGAGAGTGAATAAAATTCCTCTCCTAATCTTTTTTGAATCAAAAATTTGGCATCTGATTTTTTAATATGTGTTTCTTGCAAGCAAACAATATCACATTTCTGTTTTTCCAACCAGAGTCTGACATTTTTCCTTTTTTGGGGTGAATTCAGTCCATTAACATTCCATGAAATTATTTGACTCTCCATGTTTATTCTGTAATTATTTATCAGAGTCTTTAAAATTATCATTGATGAATCTGGTCATTTGGTCAACTGACTTGATGGTGACTCTCTTCTGCTTGAACGAAAAACTGACACCTTTAGGAATTTCCCATCTATATCTTATGCCCTCTGTTTTCAGCTTGTCAATCAGGTCTTTAAAAAGTCGTCTGTCCTGAAGCATCGCTCTGGGTAGTTCCTTTAGGACCATGATTTTCTTGTTGTCAATTGTGAAGTCGTCCTGAAATTGTTGCTTAAACAAATCCTCCTTCAGCTTCTTAGATATAAACTGGACAATTACATCTCTAGGTAATTTTTTCCTTTGCGCAATTGCAGAATTGACTCTGTATACCACATCAATCTGTGCCGCCACTCTCTCCTCTTCCATTTTCAAAAAATCTGCAACAGCATCTACCATGACTGAATGGATGTCCTCATTCTTGTCTTCAGGGATCCCCCTGAATCTCATGTGGTTAATCATTGCATTATATTGGACCATCACATTCACTTTATCTGTTTCTAAAGTGACCTCAGCTATATTAGATGCTACTCCCTTCACCCTTACATCCATCTCATCTGCTCTTTTGGTCAGCGTCTGTATCTCTTTTGTAATTCCAGACATTTCTTTTTTCAACTCTGTTACTTCTGTTATTACAGTCTTTTCCAACTTCAGAATCGCGTCCATCACTCGTTTCTCCATAGCTTCCATCATGCCCTGTAGCTTTTTTTCCTCTTTCCCAGCCATTTTCGGGGAGGACCAGGTATTTGCCCTCTGTCGTTGCCGCAGGTCGTAAGCCGTTGTTCAAAGTTTTCCCTTCAACTCACTCTAAGTCAAAGTCCTTCTTGTGCCCACCTAAATCGCACTAGTTTTACTTTTTTATATTGAGTCTTTCGTTTAAAATCAAAAAAAAATTTTCTGACCTTCCCAAAATGGCGGGCACAATTTCTCTATGGTAAATGGTTCTTCCGGGTACTCACTTCCTGTCCGGCAGTTTTGATGGTCCCCCTTGTTCCTGATTTCTTCCCTTCTTCCGGCCTCCTTGGTCTTCTCTAGGGTGATTACTTGTCTGTTCTGAAGTCACTTCCTGTTTTGCCGATTTCTGCTGCAGCAGCTACAGTACTTTTCCACTGCAGTTCTCGCGGAGTTACTGTTAGTTTCTATTTTAAAGTCAATAATCTAACCGCAGGAATGATCAACAATTCGGCCTTTTGGCCTTTTTTAGCTGTTTAACTGCACTTTTTCCGCTCCAATGTTAGTACAACAGATACAGCACAATCATGCGCTTCATCGGATGTTGTTTATTTTCGGCCGAAACGCGTCTCCGGTGAGCAATTTTAAAAAGTTACCTTCAAAGTCCATGTCTTGTTATAGCAGTGTTTCCTTGATATCAGTTTCCGTAGAATGTCTTGGAGGTCTGGGTCATGCGTTCTTATGTTGAGAATCCAACTCGGTGGGGTCTTGTAGAGATTTTCCGAAGTGCCTTCTCTGGGGGAGGGGATCAAGGCTGGTCGCGGCGCTCTTTAAAGCCCCGCTATCAGCCGATCTCAACTCCTCTCTCGGGCCAGGCTCTCTGCCAGTCACCCCCCTGCCTGAGGGGATCTGCGGTGGGCTATTTGAAGCCCACCCTGTCGTCAAGCCCCTCCGTTTGCTCTGGGAGCTCTACGAGCAAGCCAGAACACGTTAGGACGCCATGAATCCCAGACCGGAAGCCCCGAAACTGGTTTCTTTTCAACGATGTATCCATGGAAGGCACATGGATGTTGCACACATAGTTGGAAGAAAGAGACCAACACAGGTATTTGATATAAACTAAAGGGCAGCTTTCTTTGACTTTCATATCAACTTGAATTCAACTGTAACTGGCAAGAGTCATAACTCAAGTCAGGCAAAAGGGATCCCCCGATCCCTTTCCTGACCTTAAACAGGGTGAGCCCCTGAGCCCCTGGTGCAAACCAACCTTAATACACCCGTTGCCAGGTGGCAGATGTGCTAGCAACCCCCAAATGAGCCAGCCACCTCTAGCTGTGGAGCATGAGGGGAGACCCACTCCAGGGTGTCTCACAGGCCACCAGCCGTCCCTGCCTAAGGCCCATGCCGATGTATGGTTTCTGCTAGGTGCACCAACCCCCCAATCCAGGGGGGCAGATGTCTGTCAGTTGGTGCTCCCCCTCATCAACAAAACCAGGCCAGATTCCTGCCAACACCCTAGTTGACGGCACCGCCTCGGAGCCAATTCCCCTCCCACAATGACAGTGTGAGGCAGGCAAAAACACCTCCTTTCCAGGCCAATTTGAAAAGGGGCAAACAACTCCTACCTGGCCCCAAAACTGGCAACCAGCAGAAGCCCACATTGTTGAGGGAGGGCAGGTGGGCCGATTGCCAAAGATTGCCCCGATGAAGAGGAGTGCTGTGCTAATAAGCACTAAGCTCCCCCCCCCCAGAATACCCATATGGGCGGGAATTGCCCTAAACACAGGCCTCTCTCCTTCCATGTATGCAAAAGAGGTCTTCCATCCGTATGCAATCCATGGGCTGCCATCTGGCAGGGCTGTATTTTCAGCATTCCTCTCTACTCTTACAGCCCCTTCTGAAACCCAGAAGGACCGTTCCTTGGGTCACGGGATTTGCATGGAGGAGAAGCTGGGTGGGTGGGTGTGGCTGCAGAGGTGCACTCACCCAAGAGGAAGGGTGATTCCATGCCCTTCCCACTCACCACCGCAGCCCCCACCACACAGCCATTGCTCATTGTGGGTCCCGCAAGCTCAGAAATGAAATTTCCAGGAAAGGAGAAGGATGTGGGGAAATCAATCTCCCATGGACACATTGTTGGATACAAGCCACTTGGGCCTTTAGAAACCTGTTGTAAATTCAGAGAAATGGTGACATTGGCACACTTGCTACTGTATACCCAGAAAAAGCTCTGCACAATTTTCATAGTAAATAAAATTAATAAAAATATTGTCATAAAATTGGCCAATGGGAGGGAGAAAATTCCCGTACTTTCTGCCTGTTACACCCCCTTGCATCCTTCCCGTATTTTCTGCCTGTCACCCCCCCCCTTGCACCCTTTCCATATTTTCTGCCTATCACCCCCCTTGCATCCTTCCGGTGTGCCTGCCCACCTCCTCTTCCACCATTGTATCACCCCCTTACTGTGCCAGAAGATGGAGCAAATAATCTTTCATGTTCCCCCCCCAACCTTCTTTGAAAACATCATACATGTTCTATAGTGCTTCCTGGACATACCTGTGCTTCCATTCTCTCACAACAAGAGTTTTGCTATCATTTCAGCTGCCTAAACAACCATGGTAATTGTCAGAGTTGCCAGGGCATACAAACGATGGCCAAACTCTTGCAAGAGATAAAGTTTTCACATGACTTTCAGGAAAAAGAGGAGGAGGAGGAGGAAGAAGATGATGAAGAAGAGTGGATTTATAACCCACTCCTCACCTGGAGTTTCAGAGTGGCTTACAATCTTCTTCCCTTCCTCTTCCCACAACAGACACCCTTTGAGGTAGGGAGGCTGAGAGAGCTCTTTGAGAACAGCTCATGAGAGAACAGCTCTGAAAGAACTGTGGCTTGACCAAGGTCACCCAGATGGCTGCATGTGGAGGAGTGGGGAATCAAACCTGGTTCTCCCAGGTTATAGTCCATGCTCCTAACTACTACACCAAACTGGTGTAAAAGTAACGTGCCTAATTTTAGCACCAATAAGACTACAGTTGTGAGTTTAATGGCATGTGTTTACACTAGGGGTGGGCATTTGGGGCTACCTGAATCAAAAATATACCAAGAAAACACCTTATCAGTATTTCCCAGGTACATTTTGGCTTCTGAAATGTACCCAGGATTTTTTTGGAGAACTGGAGGGGGGGATCCCTGAAAAAATCCCAGATATATTTGGAAATTACTGGCAAAACTGGGCTGCCCAGCAGAGCCCCAGCCAATCCTGTGGGGAGAACTCTCCCTGCAGAACTTGCTCCTGGGTGGGCTTTGTTGGGCAGTCTGGTTTAAACTGGGCTGCCCAGCAGATCCCCAGCGGAGCCTGCGGGGAGAGTTCTCCCCACAGGATCGGCTGCTTAGAGAGTTTAAAGGGATTGCCCCAAAACTGCTTAGTCCAGTTTAAAGGGACTGCCCCAAAAGAGCCCCAGCTGAGCCGCCTCTCAGCTGTTTTTAGCAACTTTGCTGCTGCTTTTTTCCTTAGTGTTTTTCGGTTCGGGTCTTATTGGACCAAAAAAAAAAAAAAATGGGGGAGGGGTTTCCCTAAAAAATCCCAGATCCAAATACTTTACCAGTACTGGGATCCAGTTTTTTTCAGGAATCCCAATTTTTTTCCAGGTCCAATAGATTCGCACCCCAAAAAAATGGAGAGAAAAAATTGCACACCTCTAGTTTACACCTAACCTTACATGTGGCATTTTCCTATCCGGAGATAATCAGCATTAAGGAAAAATCTTGTCTGTGTCTTCCATTTTTCTGCCTACTGCATGGAATTGCCAGTCCCCGGCTCCTATTTCCTGGTCCCAAGGCATTGAGGAATGGAAGGAAAAAATGGCTTCCACATTCTAGGATTTTCCTCTAGTGTCTATTGTGAAGTCCATAGAGACTAGGGGTACATCCTAGAATAGGTGTCCCCAACTCCTGTTGGGGTTGAGCCTGTGGGCACCTTTGGAATTTTGATACATGGTGGTGCCCACAACCACCAAACAGCTCCCACAAGAGGCATAGCCAACCATGAAATGTCAAGGAGCGAAGTCACACATAACTCTAAAGGTACCCCTTTCATCATTTCAGGCAGAAGCGCTGGTTAACAGAATGCCTTTTAAAACATGCATATTATTTATTTATTTTGGGGGGGAGATGTATACACTTTCGGTCACACCATGAAAATCCTTGTGCTGTGGTGACAGCTGCTACTGAGCAGGGTTTTTCAAAATCCACACAGCCGGTCATATCTCCAGTGGCCAATCAGAATGCACGCTGACAAAAAGTGCCAGCTAGCCCTGCCCACTTTCTAAGAACCTTTGGTGGGCAGAAGAAAAGGTGTTGACAGGGGTCAAGGGGCATCCACAGGCACCATGTTGGGCACTCTTGGCCTAGAACGTGGCCAGAAGTGACATCACATCCTCCCCAAGTCCCACCTTCTCCAGGCACCACCCCCATAAATCTCCCAGCACTTGTTGAGGCAGAGCTGGGAACCCTTATCCTGCAGAGAGGCTTGTTGTGCCATGAGCTATTGGTCAGACTTTGGTTAGCTGCTTTCCAACTGATGTGCTGCTTGCAGTATATGCATGCGTGTATTTATACACATTTTTATCCTGTGCATTCTCCAAGGAGTTCAAGGTGCACTAGAGCCAGTTTGGTGTAGTGGTTAAGTGCGTGAACTCTTATCTGGGAGAACTGGGTCTGATTCCCCACGCCTCCACTTGCACCTGCTGATGTGACCTTGGGTCAGTCACAAGCTCTGGCACAGCTGTTCTCTCAAGGACAGTTTCTGTCAGAGCTCTCTCAGCCCCACCTCCCTCACAGGGTGTCTGTTGTGGGGAGGGGAAGGGAAAGGAGTTTGTAAGCCGCTCTGAGACACCTTTGGGCAGTGAAGGGTGGAGTATAAATCCAATCTCTTCTTCTTCTCTTCTTCTTCTTCTTCTTTCCCCATTTTATCCTCACCATAGCCCTGTGACAATTGGGTAGCCCAGTGCTCCCTCACCCCACCCCCAGAGAGAAATTTGTAAAGTACACCTAAAAATGTAAATGTCATTGTGACAAACATTTATCTGCAAGAACGAATTGCCAGGGTCCGAGTCAAGTCACTCTGTCTTCACACACACTTTCTAGGTTGAAAGTTTTATCAGAAGATATGAGATGTTCAGGGAATGAATACTTTTGTCAGAACTGGGGCAGGAAGGCGGGAAAGGGGCATATAGTTACAATCACACATCATAAGCAATCTTTGAATGCAATTTTGAATTGTAATGGCCAATGGCCATATACAATAAAATCTTACAGTACAGAGCAATCACACATTCCATTCATACACATCAGCAATCGATGCAGACCATGAGAAATATATGGTCCACCTCTAGCTAATCAAAGTCTTTTCTTCAAGGACAACTTCCCATGTGAAAAGATGTCTCGTTGGTGGCAGGTGAGGGTAGATGATAAGACCTGTGAAATACACTCTAAGGGAGGAAAGGGTGAGCTGGGTCAAAGCAAGAGAAAGATACATCAGGGATTCTCAGACAGTAATGCTACAGGTACAGATGGCCAATCAACCTGAGCCTGACATGTATATCAAGGGGGGGGATAGAGACAGTTGTGGTGCTTTTGCTTGGTGCCAAATAGCAAAACTGCAAGGGGTGAAGACCTTGATCACCTCTATGCTGTTGAAACATTTGGGTTTGATACTGAGGTGTTCATTATGTTGTTGCACATGTGGGTGAACACAGGAAGTTGCTGTCAGAGAGGTGAGCCACTTGGAACGGTAAAATGTGGCCACTAGTCAAGAGTTCTGCTGGGTCTTGTCATCTAAGACCACATCTGTGTGTAACAGCTCTACCTTGTCATTCAAAAAATCATGTTAAAGATCCATGTGATGTTATACATGGACAGTTCGACAAGTTATTTGAATGACAGCTAAGTAATGACTCCAGAACGGTGAAAAACCTCCTCTTGCCCTCTCGTTTTTGCTTTAAAAAAACAACAATACGCAAACTATTGGCCAACAATTTGGCTTTCTGTAGACTTTTCCCACTGATATTCTGTTTAGACAGTGACAAAGATTAAGATTTAACTCCTTAGTAAATTTTTAAAATTAAAAGCTAGCACTGTCATATTTAAAGCTGCAGGAGGGGGAAAAATTGTGCATGGGAATTCCAATTTTAGCTTGGAGGAAACAGCGTGAGGAGGACTGTTTGGAAGTAGGGGTGATGCGATGGAAAACTACATTTTAAGAGACTTTTGAGAGCTATGCATTATAACAGTAAAAATGCATGCAAGAGTTATATGAAGCAGTTGAAAATTTGGTGCAGAAAAAAAAAAGAATAGAGGTTTCCATTTGTGGTTGTTTTTGAAATACAATGTTGGGCTTCTCTGAGGGGGAAAAACCCAATTCACAGCTTGGTGATTAGCAGGAGGAAGAAGACATTAGCCTCAGGCGTGTGTTCAGAGGACATCAAATAAAAGAAACTTTGGCAGGCATGTGAGACTGACAATTCAGCACTGCCATAAATGAGAGTGAAAAGATTTGGTGTTCATCCTCGAAACCGCCACAAAACTCAAAGCAATCAAGAGAGCAAGTGATAATAATTTGGCTATCATCAGTCACGAAGAGCAGCCAAAGATGGGCCTGGGAATTTCACTGCCAAAGTCCTCACTGAGCACCGCGATATTTATCCCTTACCATCTTCCCCTTCTGGAATTAGTCTTATATTTACCTTTCCGGTGCTTAGTACAGTTTTGGACTTCTTGATGTAAATCCTTTCAGCTTCTCGTTACTTCCTTCATGGCCGTAGCCCACTCTACGGTTTGGCCCTGGTCAGGTTTTCTTCTGCCTTTGAGGTTGTTCGCCCTTCACTTCACAAAGCGGAGAGGGCCCGATTCAGTCCGGCCCGAATTATGTGGGGCCGGGCGGGGGAGGGAGAGCTGGCCGGATGTTGGATGGTGGCAGGTGGCCAAGCAGCGGGGAAAGCTAGGACTCCCCCCTCCCCATGGAACCAATGGCAAAGGGACAATGTGGTCTGGGGAGGGCGGTTGTGGGGGGGAATAGGCCAGCCGCTTGCTTCCCACCCCTCATCCATTATCCGCCCATGAAACGGCTTGCCCACCCTATATGTATGCTGTCAGAAGGCAATAATGTCTAGGGGTGGGGGAAAGGGGGAAAGGGGGACGTTGATATTGTATAATATGATGTTGTTAGCAAAGTGCTGTGTGTTCTGTGCCATATTTCTCATCACAACTGTTGGCAGTAACCACATGGGGTCGGATCTGTTTATAGAAATCAGCCTGTGTGCCATTTTCCTAGATATGGGGGGCCCTCTCAAGGGGCCTTGGAGTGAGGGCTGATGTCAGGTTTTGAAAATCAAGTAGATCCAGTCATTCTTGCACAAAGAAAGGTTTATTGGATTATCTTGCTATAAACCCACAGTAGAAGGTCATTGTCAGGAATAGGGGGCAAAGCAAAGCAAGCTAACTTATAGTGTGATGCAATGAAGCGTCTAGCAAATAGAACTTGAGCACTCGCGGGGAACTCCCGGCGGGAGAAATACTTCATGAGC
Organism: Gekko gecko; assembly: GCA_029375565.1. NCBI lineage: Eukaryota > Metazoa > Chordata > Lepidosauria > Squamata > Gekkonidae > Gekko > Gekko gecko. Next base: position 196,318,930 of record JAPDNY010000004.1, read on the forward strand.
GGAGACTACTCCCCCTCCCCTTGCCTTCCCAGGACTGGAAAATTCTCAGCTACACAAGAATAGCCCAAAGCTTACATTCAAGGCCACCGTGATAAGGAAAGCGGCAGGAAGAAGCTCCCACGTTTCTGCCTGCATACCTGCGCAAGCGCATAGCTGGGTAGGAAACATACAACAATGAATTCAGTGAGAAACATCAAATGCAACTTTTTCTTACAGCTGATGGGAGCAAGCCTGCTCATGGACTACCGGTGATGGCCCTCATGACCAGATGGCAGGGGAAACCACAAAGGGGCAGTCGTCCTTGAGAGCTCCGGTAACCTGTCATCCCACGGTTCAACACCCATGCCAACTGGCTGGGTGACGGGTATATTGGCTGGCATGGGGCCAGCTGATGCACAGGATCTGGTGGACCCATGCTATGCCTATGCTGCTTACAGCTGTAGCCAATAAAGTTGCGGCCAATTTACTCCACACATTTTCCAAATCTGTTGTGTGTGTGGTTCTTTCAGAGTGGATTGTGTCCAGCCAGCGGGAGCTCCCCCTCCCCCATAAGAGCGGGAGCCTGCAACAAACCTGTCTCTTAACATACCTTCCAAGAAAGTACTGAATGAGCAAGGGTTTATTTTATTTTTTTTAGCTCAGCTCAGGACTGTCAATGTTAGATCTTTCTCTTTCCATCCCATTACAAAATGTCAAATGCTCCACAATCAAGTTTGGCTTCAGACAATAATGTTTGGTAAAGGTCCGCGTGAGTTGTCTTTCCTGGCTTCTGAGGTGGCAGCCGATTTCTTCAGAGAGAGTGTGTTCCGCTGTCACGGACACCGGGAAAGATTGCTTTGTGTCTGTGTTCATTTGTGATCTCTCTCGCCAGAGCAAAGTCCATTTTTTCGATATCTTTCTTCTGATCCTCTTTTCCCAGGTCAAACACCCCAATTTTTTCATAAGATACTGAAGACAGGTCCTTGTTGCCGCTTTGGTGTGGTGTTGCCCTAATTCAAGAACAAATTGACATACGCTTCAGACAGGGAGCCACTTTACAGCACAAGCCAAGCCAAGGGTGACTATAATTCCAACCCACCCCCACTGCCGTCTTTTTGATGGGAAGGGGAACTATAGGTCCCAACATCCTGTAAAGACTGGCGATAGTTTTCACATTTGTTCCTGCTCATTATCCATGAAAATACTACCGAACTATTCAATTTGGGTGTTTCTTTGATTTTATTTTCCTGCCTTCTGGAGAAAAGACGGTTCACTTTTACATTTTGTTGAGTTGTAGCATTTGTCAGCTTTGTTTCACATACTTCTTTGTCTCCAGAAAATAGATAAAAGGAATGATGGCTCCATGGAACATCTTCTTTAAAAAAAAAAATCTACATAAATATGGATGTAAAGAAATACTCTGCACCCTAGGATTTCCATTAAGGTTTGCTTCACCTACGCTCAGAGGCTATTAGGTGCCTTTTACTGGCCTTAAGAGGAACGAGACTGAAGTTGATGCAAAGAGTGTTTCGGGGTGCATCATGGCCCAAGCGTCTGCCTGTGTGATTGTCCTGGTGGCACCCTGCTTTGGAGCAGCTGGCACAAGAACCACACTTTGGACCAGGAAACAGGATATATCACCTTGAAGGGGAGAGCCCTATGAACCTGGGGGTATATGATGTGTGGTGGTCCACTCCAGACCTTATTTTGAGGTTCAGAACTTTCAAACTCTCCTCAGTGTTTTTGGCTGAATGCATGAACAAGTCCCAAATAAGGAACGAATAAGGAACTGGGAATAAGGAACCAACTTCGGCCTTGCGGGACAAGAGGGGTGGCTACGACTCGTCTCTCAGAATCAGCACCAGAGCCATCGAGTTCTTCAGATATCCAGATCAACTAGCCAGAAGGAACAAAAAAAGTAGCGAACGTCAGACTTCAGTCACAGGGGTTTGAAATACAACATAGCCAAGTGTCACTTCCTGGGGAGAACAGGAAATGCAGCAAACTTACTGTTGGGGAAGTGGGGTGGGGGGAGAGAGAAAGACTATATAAAAACCCCGGGTCACCAAGAGACCATTCCTTAATGTATTTGAAGAAGAGTGCATGCACACAAAAGCTCATACCCTTGAATAAACCTTTGTTGGTCTTAAAGGTGCCCCACTGGACTCAGACTTTCTTCTGCTGCTTCAGACCAACATGGCTGGCCACCTGAGACTGTGGCTTGTTTGTTTTCTTTTTCTTCACCATTCTGCCTTTGATGGAGACCTAACCCTGAACGGCATGTGCTAAACAAAGAAGGGGGGAGAGAGAGGGGAGAGAGATTGGATTTATACCCCACCCTTCACTTGGAGTCTCAGAGCGGCTTACAAATCTTTCCTTTCTCCTCCCCATAACAGACACCCTGTGAGGCAGGTGGGGCTGTGAGAGCTCTCTTGAGAACTGCCCTTGAGAGAACAGCTCTGAAAGAACTTATGACTGACCCAAGGTCACACCAGCAGCTGCACATGGAGGAGTGGGGAATCAAATCCAGTTCTCCCTGATTAGAGTCCATGCTCTTAACCACTACACCAGAATGGCAAGGGGAACGAAGCCCTATCTATGAAACGGAGAATGATTGTAACTCCAAGAGAAAGATCCTTTCCTGACTTTAACATCTAAGGGATAAGCAAGAACTGGATCGGAGGATCTGTGGTTGTATCACTTGTCATTTGAACCCTTGCTCAGATCTGCTGTGCAAATAGATAAGCCTGCGCTTTTGTTGCTTTGTTAAAACCTTTTATACTTTGGAGGCTGCTAGTCGGATCTCTGCAATCATTCCTCACTCAATTCGGGCACACTTACTTAGGGAAAGCAAGTGGGGCTGAGGTCAATCCCGCCATCCCAAGAGTAGGTATGAGCGTTAGCTTGTCCTGGCAGAGGCTAGAGAGAGAACCAAGTCAAAGATGCAGTCAGAGAGCCAAACCTCAGAAGGACAAAGCTTTAAAGACTGCTGAAGCTCCTTAGCAGGAGATACTCTTTTAAGGCTAGAAGGGTGCAGCAACTCAGAGAGAACAGAATGAAAGAAAGGGAGGAGGATCCGGAAAGGCTGAGTAGCCTTGCCTCTCCCACGGCGTAGAAACCCAGCATGTGAGAGCCATTGTGCCACACTGAGAATGAAGAATGTTCCCTGGTCTGGGTTTTTCCAGCTATGGAGGGAAGGACCAAGTCTCGGAGTCCATTCTTCTTTTAAAGGTACTCTCCAGGAGAGCAATCCCTCTTAGAGTTAAAGCTTATCCTGCCTCCCAGTTCACACATCCATGCAAATCACATGAACATAAGAACATCAGAAGAGCCCTGCTGGATCAGACCAGTAGTCCATCTAGTCCAGCTTTCCTGCCTCACACAGTGGCCAACCAGTTCCTCTGGAGGGCCAACAACAGGGCATAAAGGTCGAGGCCTTCCCCTGTTGTTATTTCCTCTCCTTGCTCTGGGATTCAGAAGATTAGTGCCTCTGAATGTGGAGGTTCACCATGGCTAGTAGCCATTAATATATTTATCATCCATGAATCTATCTCATCCCCTTTTAAAGCCTTCCCTCCCCACCGTGTTCATCACATGATTTCATAACGCTTGATTATTGGGGGCCGGTTTACATTAGCATGTGCAAAAGTGGCTGCTACCACAGAGTGTTTACCCAAATACCAGAGCATCCCATGGAATCAGTGATGTGATGACATCACTTCTGATGCATGCAGGAAGTGCTGTTGCCACATTGCTGGTGATGTTGCTGGGAAGCTGTCTTGGGCCTCCCATTGCTGCCAGTCAGTTTTGCCCCACCCCACCCTCCCCTTCCCCACCCATCCCACACAGGCTGCCAGAAGGGATCTGACAACCCCACTGCAGAACGTGTTGAATGAATGTTGGGGAGGGGGCATTTTTATAAGGGGAATAGGGCTGGAATATAATGGAATTGTTTAGGAGGCAGCTTTTATAAAGGAAGCAGAAATCCAGTTAAAACTAGAAGTCAGCTTAGAGCCAGTTTAGTGTGTGGACTCTAAATCTGGGAGAACCGGGTTTGATTCCCTACTCCTCCACTTGCAGCTGCTGGATGACCTTGGGCAAGCCATAGTTCTGAAAAGAGCTGTCCTTGAAAGGGAAGTTCTGGAAAGAGCTCTCTCAGCCCCACCCACTTAACAGGGTGTCTGTTGTGGGGAAAGGAAAAGAGATTGTAAGCCACTGTCAGACTCTGGGTGTAACAGTGGTTTACTTAATTGATGTATTGCAATGATGACCCCATCTGTTTCATGTCTCCCTGTCCCCCCCCTCCTTTCTTCCTGTCTCATCCTCGCTGACATTCCTAAGGGTGGGGAAGGTGTGAATACAGATGTGAATGAGGGGGTAGAGTAGAGGCCTCTGCTTTGTAACAGTTTTCCTGTAACAAGTGTACCTCTAGGAGGCTTGCTCTCAGCAGGGTGTCCTTGAAGTCTTTAGGTAACAACTTTCACAGGACTAGTTGACTAGGAACAATTGTGAGATGAGGAAGGGGGGGAGTGGATGACGTACCTATGAAATGTATCATTTAACTATACCTTGAGTTACTTCCGCTTTTGTACTTCAGTCTTAGCAAAGAGTTCATCCTTGCCAAATCTAAATTTATTACGAAAAAATTCCCTTCAAATGAGTTGTGGACTGAGAGTGGATTACTGGGAACCTGACAGACACTCTGAGACTCTGAGTGAAGGACAGGGTATAAATCCAATCTCCTCCTCCTCTTCTTCTGCTTGGCCCAGGGTTGCAGTCACATTTGCCAGTTGAAGCGGAGGGGAAGTGAGGCTGTTCCCTCCGGAGGAATTTGACATGCAGTTGTGAGATCACAGCTTCTTTTGTAGCTGCAGGCGCAGCCCATCACTGTGTGATCAGACACAACTGTGGGTGAGTCTCTCTTTTTTGCCATTTATTTCCCTTGTGCATAAATGAGGGATCGCACCTCCACAATGAGGGCCCCCTATGGAGTATGCGATGATCCACATACTGCAAAAGGGGGGAGGGGGGATAAACAATGGCACTCAGTTGGGATGTCCTGATCAAACCATCCTGACATCATGCATGCATGCCTGCATGCACGATCAGAGAGGAGAAAGTCTGTCCACTTACTACTGGAATTTCCCTGGTGACTTTTTACTCTGATTCTGTAGTGGAGCAGCACGGGTTGCCAATGACTGTGGGATGCTTCCCAGATGCCGCTGTCTGATTGCACCCTTTAAATCCGTCAGGCATTCGTGTGATCGCAGCCCAAGCTACCCCGATCTTGTCAGAAGCAGGTAGTGGCAAACCACCTCTGAAAGTCTCTTGCCTGGAAAACCCTCTGGGGACGCCGTAAGTCAGTTGCGACTTGACGACACTTCCCACCTCCACCCTCCAATCACAAAAGCAGACACCAGTCAGTGAGGTCTACAGGACATATAAATGCATCTGCTGTGTTGCGCACCCCACTTCGTTCTAGTGTGTGGAAATCTCTATGCCAAAACTATTCTCCAAAAACCCATGTTTATTTGTGAGTAACCAGCTAGAATGTTGTCAGCCGAACACGTGATCCATGGGATCCTGTAGCTTTGTCGCTAAAGCATGTGTGCCTTGGTCCAGTCATGAGTTTAGATAACTTTCAGCCAGCCAATCTCCATCATGATCTTTTTCCTCTAAAGGGAATAAGGTTGTCATTTCAACATCTGGGCAAAAGTTTAGGTATTTTTTCCCTTAATCTCAGTGTTTATTGGATGTATTCTTATTTCAGTGGTGTTTAATTTTGTAACCCCATTTTATTGCACTGCTTGTGATTTGTGTACTATAACTGGCCTTTCTATTTTTGGTTTGTCGTCTATTTTTTGTGACTTGCCTTGAGTATCAACAAGGAAGAAGGACAATAGTTGAAGTAAACAAATCATAAAATTAACCCTTGTATTGTTTCAGGTTGTTTCAGCTCTGTTTCGGAATTCTGCTTGTTTTCAGATTAAGGTAAAGGTTTCCCTTGTTCAGAAGCTAGTTGAATCCAACTCCAGGGGGCACTGCTCATCTCCGTTTCCAAGCTGAAGAGCCGGTGCTGTCTAAAGATGTTTCCATGGTTATGTGGCCAGCATGACTAGACCCCGAGGCACACGGAATGCAAGGAATCTTCCCACTGAAGCAGTACCTATTTATCCACTTGCATTTTCTTACTTTCGAACTGCTAGGTTGGCAGGAGCTGGGGCCAGAGACAGGAGCTCATTCCATCATGTGGCACTTGGGTCTCGAACTGCCGAACTACAGACCTTCCGATCTGCAGCTCAGCATCTTAACCTCTGAGCCACTGCGGCCCATTGTTGTCATATTGCTCCTATCCAAATCTTATTGCATTGTCCCGTGTAGTTGATTGTATTTGATTTATACTATGTAATCCTCGGGCTAGTATGATCTCAACAGTACATGGAAGGTAAGCTGGGTGAGCCCTGCTTTGTATTTGGATGGGACACTCAATGAAATGGCTGAGCAGTCGGGTTAGAACAGATAAAAGAAAGTCCTTCTTCACCCAAAGAGTGATTAACACATGGAATTCACTGCCACAGGAGGTGGTGGCAGCTACAAGCATGGACAGTTTCAAGAGGGAATTAGATAAACATATGGAGCAGAGGTCCATAAGTGCCTATTAGCCACAAGGTATAGATGGGAACTCTCAGTCTGGGGCAGGTGATGCACTCGATTCTTGGTGCTGGAGGGGCAGCAGTGGGAGAGCTTCTAGTGTCCTGGCCCCACTGCTGGACCTCCTGATGGCACCTGGTATTTTTGGCCACTGTGTGACACAGAGTGTTGGACTAGATGGGCCATTGGCCTGATCCAACATTGGCTTCTCTTATGTTCTTATGGGAGACCACTGAGAAAGTCCAGGGTTGCTATATAGAGGCAGGCAATGGAAAACCACCTCTGTTAATCTCTTCTGTGAAAACCCTATGTAGTTGCCATAAGTTGGCTGTGATTTGATGGCACTTTTCACCACCATCATGAACCCTCCTTGAATCCCAGTAAGAAAGAACATAAGGACATAAGAGAAGCCTTGCTGGATCAGGCCAGTGGCCCATCCAGTCCAACACTTTGTGTCACACAGTATCCAGAACCCAGGTGCCATCAGGAGGTCCACCAACAGGGCCAGAACTCCAGAAGCCCTCCCATTGTTGCCCCCCAAGCACCAAGAGGCAGACCACAAATGAATGAGTGAATCAATCAATCTATCTATCACCCAACTGACAGTGTTTAAAACAGTCTGGATTTGTGCCCAGTGTTTTGGGTTTGGAGACAGTGACCTACATGAGATCAGAAAGGATGGAATTGTTCTTGGCTGTGACTCACAAAGCGCAATGCACGTCTGGTCTCATTTAGCTGCATTTGTGAGCAGTGAAATGAAACTCGAGATCATTTTAGGCATATTGAATAATAATAATAAAAAAAGAGTAGCACTCAGTGCTTCTCGTTGAACTTAAGTGAGGCTGGAGATCATGACTCGGAGTCAGCAGTTGGCTGGATGAGGGCAAATAAATTATGGAGGAGACAATGATGTGATGATAAGTGGTCTGTCTGGCTTAGAATTAGAAGGACTGGTCCTTAATGGGGTCATTCTCCTCTGGAACAGTCAGGTTCACATAGCTGGGAAATTCTCCAGGATCCAACTTATTTGCTTGATGACCGGATGGGATCCTTGTCCGAGTGCCACTAAGGCCTCCCTTTGGTTAGCCCGGCAGCCACACCCCTTCCTGGATGACAGGGACCTGTGAACCACAACACAAAACTTGGTTATAACTTTTAAACTGGATTACGTTATGTGGCTGGTGGTGGAAAGCGCCACCAAGGTGACCCTGTAGGGTTTTCGAAGCAAGAGAAGAGCAGAGGTGGTTGGCCATGGCCTGCCGCTGCCTGGGAACCCTGGACTTCCTCGGGGGGGGGTCTCCCCTCCATGTGCTAACCGGGGCCGACCCTGCTTAGCTTTCAGGGTCCAAAGAGACTGGGCTGGCCTGAATCATCCAGATATCTGCCTCTGAAAAATTGTTTGGTACTTGCAGCTGGCACAGCCGGGTGCCAGAATGTGAACAGAATTGGGTCACAGAAACCATATCACAGCTCTTCTCGGAAATATGTTATTGGGGTTGTGTAGTGCCACATTTCTCAAAGCAGGGGGCATGGCTCAGTGGTAGAGCTCCTGCTTGGCATGCAGAAGGTCCCCGGTTCAACCGGCGGCATCTCCAGTTAAAAGGACCAGGCGGTGAATGATGTGAAAGACCTCTGCCAGAGACCTTGGTGAGCAGCTGCCAGTCTAAGTAGACAATACCGACCTTCATGGACCATCAGTTCTTTTGGAGGACAATTCAAAAGGACTAGCAAAAGGAATTTCTTCTGTCTTTTGGAACAAGAATCTCCAACCACAGAAACCTAACAGACTCCCTAACTGCCAGGCAAAAAGCTTGGGTTGCCAGCTCTGGGTTGGGAAATTCCTGGAGATTCTGGGGATGGGACCTGGGGAAAGTAGGGTTTGGGGAGGGCTGGGACCTCAGCGGTGCATAATGCCACAGATTCCACCCTCCAAAGCAGCCATTTTCTCCAGAGGAACGGATCTTTGCATTATGGAGATAGGATTGCTGGCTCCGGGTTGGGAAATAGCTAGAAGATTTGGAGGTGGAGCCTGAGGAAGGCGGAGTTTGGGCAGGGGAGGGACTTCAATGGGGTACATTGTCCTGGAATACAGGCAGAGCAAGGCAACAGAGCTAGATCACGGTCAAGACACCAGTCCAGAGGTCAAATACCTCTGGACTGGTTTAGCAGCAGTCGGAGTTCATGGGTTGTTGAGGAAAGCAGAGTCAAGGCAGTCCGAGGTCATTGATTAGCAAGGTTCAGGCAAGTCCAAAAAGCAGAGTCAAAGTTTAGTCCAAAGGTCACAGGAGGCAGGTGGAGTCTGAAGTTGTGGTCACAAATTTCACAGGGCTGTGACAAGTCGCTACCACAACCTGCAGTTCTCCTGTTCTGATTTATATAGGCACTAGGAATAAGGCCCGTTGTGGAAATCGATCCAACAAGCTCTAGAAACAGGCTGTGGGTGAGTGGCCCAGGCTTGAGGAGGCTGGGTGCTCTAAGCGAAGAACTGATGCTTTCCAGGGTCAGGGCAGACTCAGCCAAGTCCAAGGGGACGAGGCAGAATCACTAACCAGAAGCATGAGTCAAGAGTTCAGTCCAAGGGTCATACACAAGGGAAGCCAGCCGAGGGTCCAAGAAGCAGGGTTCAAGCGGATCTGAGAGGTGGTGTCAAGCAGATCTGGGGTCAAGGCCAAAGATTCAGGAATAGCAGCCAGAAACGGGTCAGGGTGGCGTGGAGGCACGACTCCAGAGAGATAACATGTTGCTCCCACGCCTTCTTTCTTTCAGCCCCGTCCTTTTATCAGCAGCTCACAGCTGGGTCTCGTTGCTTGCAGGAGTGCTCTCCATTAACTCCAGGTTTTCCTCTTGATCTGGCAGTCGCCAGGCAGCAAGGTATGCATTCCGACTCCTCTCGAGGACCTCCAAGCATGCCCGCCTCCTCCTGCATTCCCCTGGCTCTGGGGACTGAGGAGGCGAGGCAGCCTGTAAAGTTTCCCCACGATCTTGGTTTGTCTCTTCCATGTTCCTGATGTTCATGGGGCTGGAGTGCCTGCTGTCTTCATCAACTGGGGCACTAGGACCTGCCTCTGCCGTTTCAGGGTCATTAGTAGCATCAGCCAACAATACAAGCAACATCAGACCTATCTAAAAGCACAGAGAGGAGAGAGACTGTATTAAACTGGAAGATCTTTGGGAGGTTATAAAGAGGGATAAAAATTCTATGAATAATCAAAGATAAACTAGACATGCTGCAAATGTCATGGTGAACACGTTGGACTGTCCAACTTACCATATTCAAAGGCGGTGAGCAGATGTGACCCAATCACTCAGGCAGTTCAGTTCGTGCCAGGCAGTTGCGAATGCTTCCCAAACTGGTTTGCATTGGGCTTTGCCAAAATGGCACACGTGCAAAGATACAATGATGATTCAAACTGATTGGCAGCCATCAGCATCACCAAGGACTACTTAGATGAACATCAAAGGATAGGATTTTATTGAAACACAACATTCATTGATGACCGATCTTTATGATTTGTGCACGACTTAGTGAGTGGTCTGTCTATTTAGACAATTGCCTGCTTAGCAGAGCAGGTTACGCTGCAAGGATGGGGGTGGTGATAGAACTCAAGTTGCAAGGATGGGGGTGGTGATAGAACTCAACTGCAGGCCTGATAGAAGTCCTCTGGGGGCCTGATCCGCCCCCCCCGGGCCGCATATTTGACACCCCTGCTGTAGCGTATGCTTAGGAAGGAACACAGTGAAGCAACCTGAGAACAACTTACAAACAGTTCAACAAATTATTTAACTGATCATTGAAAAATTGGCTCTCTGCTCACCTCCAGTGAACAGGACAGGGGAGGGGCCATGGCTCAGTGGCGGAGCATCTGCTTGGGATGCAGGAGTTCCCAGATTCAATCTCCATCACCTCCAGTTAAAAGGACCAGGCAGTTGGTGATGTGGAAGACCTCTGCCTGAGACCTTGGAGAGCAGCTGCCAGTCTGAGTAGACAATCCTGACATCGATGGGCCAAGAGTCTGATTCCGCATAAGGCAGCTTCATGTCTTCACGTATGTGACACAAGCAGAACCAGCAGCTATTTGAGGGTTCCGACAATGAACTGAATAATAAGCAGAGAAGAGATTGGATTTATACCCCTCCCTTCACTACCCGAAGGAGTCTCAGAGCAGCTTACAATCTCCTTTCCCTTCCCCTCCCCAGTCACCCTGTGAGGTAGGTGGGGCTGAGAGAGCTCTTTGGAGGACCACTCCTGAGAGAACAGCTCTGAAGGAACTTGTAACTGACCCAAGGTCACACCAGCAGCTACCTGTGGAGGAGCAGGGAATCCTACCCAGTTCTCCCCAATTAGAATCCGTGCTTCCTAACCACGACACCAGATAAGAAGAGTCGTGGAGCCCAGAGTGGTTAAGGCTTGAGAAATGTGGGCAGCCAGCCTCTTGATCGGTCTCTGTACACACTGCAGCGGCGTGGATAAAAAGTCGCCTGGTAGCATGACATCCAGGCCCGCTAATAGGAAGAGGTGCCGTCAGGCAGTCGTCAAAGAGAAACAGGGGACCAGAGCGGCAGCCACAGCAATTACTTAGTGTGAACACAGGAAGAGAGATCTGTACAGTCCACTACACAGCCAATAAATCTGGTTTATGTCTTCTCTTCCCCTCGAGCAGCACAGAGTGCCAATATATCTAAGCCTAGAATCAGCCGTACAAAGCTCAGCTGTGCTGTTCTGTCCTGGGCAGAAACGGAAACAAGACATCCTGAAGTGGTCTGGTCTTATTCTTTCCTGTCCACGGGGAAGCCGAACGCTCAGAATGCTTCCCTGGTCTTCCGAACGAATGCAGAGGGCCGAGATATGCATTCCAAATAGTTACATGGTACATCCCCACTGGGACTGTCACTCCCGGCTGCATGCAAGGGGAATGTATGTTTTATACATTTCTCTCCTAGTTGAAAGAAAATAAAAACAATCCCTGCACTGGCATTGCTGGGGGTTCTGCTCCTGCTTGATATTTTAGTTTTCTTTGGGGGCTTAGCACTCGAACGTGTGATTCCCATAGACAACTTCTAACTGTGCTGCCTCAGAAGGCTGGACCAGAACCAACGGGGTGAAATTAAATCAGAAGAGTTTTCGGCTGAACATTCGGAAGGACGTCCTGACAGTGAGAGGGGTTCCTCAGGGGAACAGGCTTCCTCGGGAGGTGATGGGCTCTCTTTCTTTCAAACAGAGGTTAGATGACCATCTGAGATAGCAATGCTGATTCTGTGAACCTGGGCAGATCATGAGAGGGAGGGCAAGAAGGGCTGCATCAGAGCTTAGTTCTTTTGGCTCTTTCTTACATGCCTAGGGAACTGCTGATTGCCACTTTGGGGTCAGGAAGCAATTTTTCTCCAGGCCAGTTTGGCCAGGGATCCAGGAGGTTTTTTGACATCTTCTGGGCATGGAACAGCAGTCACTGGGGGTGTGGAGGGGGAGGTATTTGTGAATTTCCTGCATTGTGCAGCCGGGGGTTGCACTAGATGACACTGGAGGTTCCTTCCAACTCTATGATTCTATGATTGGAGGTCTTTTCCCTTCTGGTCAGTCTTCTAAGTGGGGTGGGACAGCCTCCTGTTTCTTCTTCGCAGCCATGGCTAAGTAGTACAGCATCTGCTTGGCACGCAGAAGGTCCCCGGTTCAATCCCCAGCATCTCCGGTTCAAGGATGAGGCAGCGCGTGAGGTGAAAGGCCTTTACCAGAGACCCTGGAGGGCTGCTGCCAGTCTGAGCAGACAGTACTGACCTTGACAGACCAAGGGTCTGATTCTGTATAAAGCAGCTTCGCGTGTCTTCTTTTCAGGAAGACCCCAAACCATCCCACCATTTAGTCAATGGACAAAAATCCTTCCTGGTATTGGGGGAATTCAATTCAGTATTGATTCATTCATTATAGTTAGCATTGCCAGCTCTGGGTTGGGAAATACCTGGAGATGGTGTGTGTGTGTATGTGTGTGAAGCCCGAGGGTTTGAGGAGGGGAGAGACCTTAGCAAGGTAGACTGCCATAGAGTCCACCTTTCAATCAGACATTTTCTTCAGGAGGACTGATCTTTGTAATTTGAAGACCAGTTGCAATTCTGGGAGATCTCCAGCCAGCACCTGGAGGCTGGCAACCCTGTAGTCTGCCTTTCTCACTGAGACTCATGATGTAAATCAATGCAGTAAGTATTAGATTTCTGTTAAACAATGAAGAAAATGGAATTACATAAGTAGAGAAGTATGGGGGTGTTCCTGTTCTCCTCTGTAGAAGAAGAGGAGGAGGAGTTTGGATTGATACCCCACCCTTCACTACCCAAGGGAGTCTCAGAGCGGCTTACAATCTCCTCTCCATTCCCCTCCCCACAACAGAAACCCTGTGAGGTAGGTGGGGCTGAGAGAGCTCTGACAGAAACTGCCCCTTTTTCAAGAACAGCTGTGCCAGAACTATGGCTTGCCCAAGGTCATCCAGCAGCTGCAAGTGGAGGAGTTGGGGAATCGAACCCGGTCCTCCCAGATTAGAGTCCACGTATTAACCACTACACCAAACTGACTCCCGTAGGAGTGACAGATCTTCCATTACAGCGAGAAACCCCTTAGTCTCAACCCCACATTCCCCACCGTTGCTCAGCAAGATGGCAGCAAGAAGATGGGGCTGGGGGAGTGATTCGACTTTCACCACAAAACCAGAAGGAATGTCATTGTGCTCCAGGATTCACCCAAAACTATGCATAGATGCCAATGTAATTGCATTGATTCCAGTTATATGCTAGAAGTGATATTGTGTGTTGGCATGACATCGAGTCATTTATCTCCACCCCGCAAATTTTGCCACCGCACTGCCACTTAGGTCTGGCAACCCGCCTCCTCCACCAGGCCATTCTACAATATGGGAGCCATAACTGCCATTGTTGATCTTATCCATTGGTAGAATGGCACACCCAGAATACCCTGTGTGGACAAACCAAGCTGTTGTGCGGGCAAACAGAGAAGGAGCATGAAGAACTTTGTATGTGACAGTCAAGTATCTTGAACTGGACCTGGTAACTGACGGGCGGCCAGTGGAGCAACTGCAGAATAGGTGTGATATGTGTACCCTGCAAAGAAGAAGAAGAAGAAGAAGAAGAAGAAGAAGAAGAAGAAGAAGAAGAAGAAGAAGAAGAAGAAGAAGAAGAAGAAGAAGAGGAGGAGGAGGAGGAGGAGGAGGAGGAGGAGGAGGAGGAGGAGGAGGAGGAGGAGGAGGAGGAGATTGGATTTATACCCTGCCCTTCACTACCCAAGGGAGTCTCAGAGCAGCTTACAAACTCCTTTCCCTTCCCCTCCCCACAACAGACACCCTGTGAGGTAGGTGGGGATGAGGGAGCTCTGGCAGAAACTGCTCTTTTTCAAGAACAGCTGTGCCAGAGCTTTTGACTGACCCAAGGTCACATCAGCAGGTGCAAGTGGAGGAGTGGGGAATCAAACCCGGTTCTCCCAGATTAGAGTCCGTGCACTTAACCACTACACCAAACTGACTCTGATAGTACCTGATAATAGCTGCTAGTAGTCCCTGATAGTCCCTGATAGTAGCTGAGCTGTGGCATTCTGTACCAACTGGAGTTTCCAAGTTGACTTCAAGGGCAGACCCATGGAGAGTGCCTTAGAATAATATTGTCAAAAGTTTCTTAAGGAAATATTTTATGTTCATGCCCGTCTGGGCACAGGGTCAACGTAAACGAGCTTTGCTGATCTTGAGGCTTCAGCTGTTGGTGTTTTTGACCACCAAACAGATCTGCTGTGAAATCCACGGCATCCCTCATAAGTGTTGCCATGCCAATGGCAGTTGGAGGTGAAGCTCCTCCCCTTTGGAATGCCCACTCTCTTGCGCCTCACCTGGGGCCTCCTTTCTTATCCTTTAGGTGCCACACCCAAACATTTATTTTACTCAGGTTTTTAACTGAGAAGTAGGGTTGACAACCTCCAGGTGGGGCCTGGGGATATCCCTGAATTAAAACTGATCTCCAAACTACACAGATCTCTTGGAGAAAATGGCTGCTCTGACTGGTGGATTCTGTGGCCTCATACCCTGGTGCGGTCCCTTACCTTCCCATCCCGCCCTCCCCGGGCTCCATCCCAAGGTCTCCAGGAATTTCCCAACTCGAAGCCGGCAATGCTACTGAAAGGAGTTTGTCTTTTATTTGCTATTTGATGGTTTGCTTCTGGTCTGAGGACAGTTCTAACACTATCATTTTAGGTTGTGCAGTGTTTCTCTCTATGCTATTTTAATGGGCTGCCTTGTTTTGAAGCCTATTTCATTGTATTGTTTTCTTGTTTTACTTGTAAGACACTTCAAGCAGGTCACTGGAGAGGAAAATAGAGATTTTTATTTTTAAAAACCTTTCAACATACAAACTAAGAAAACATTTTCAACGTTTCAACATTTCAACATTCACAATACAAAACATAAAACACAACCAATTAGAAATCCAACATCAACATCTTATGATGCACCATTTCACTAATTCCATAATTCAATATTAACAAGATGAACCATTTTATAATAATATTAATAACATTATCAACATTAATGATAATATTGATAACATTAATTACATCAACACGATTAATAGCTGTAATACCATTGATAACATTAAGAACTTTAGCAACATTAATACCCTCATCTAACCTGCCTACCTGGAGAGAAGGCATACAAATTCTCTGAATAAAAAAAATTAAAAAATGTGTTTTTCAAAGCTTGCCAGAAGAAGATGTGGCTGGCAGACGGCTGCTTATACCCACTTATGCTCTCATGGCCCACACTGTGTTCGGAAATACGTTCCTCTTCTGGGTTAAGCGTACGTGCTCCATAGAAAGTAGAATTTCTTGGCCATTCACAGACTAACCATCACTGCTGGTCTTCTTGTATCTAACTCTTGCTCTCCTTAAAGTCCTCTCCTGTCAAGGTGATGAACTGGTTTCATTTTCTTAATATAAGATCGCCCTTACAGTATCGCCATTCAGTGGGAAGCAGTTCCCTTAATTGTTTCCCAACAGTACATTTTATCACCTTGTAACCTTTAGCCGGTGCTTGTCTTCTGGCGCAGTTGAGAGGAAAACATGTGTGCTTTTCATTTCTAAAGGCAGGGTAGGGTTGCCAGCCTCCAGGTGGGGCCTGGAGATATCCCGCTTATACAACTGATCTCCAGCTGACAGAGATCAGCTCCCCTGGAGAAAATGGCTGCTTTGAAGGGGCAACTCTATGGTATTGTGCCATGCTGAGGCCCCTCCCCTCCCCAAACCCTAACCTCTCCCGGATCCATCCCCAAAGTTTCCAGGTATTTTCTCGTCCAGACCTGGCAACCCTAAGGCAGAGCCTCAAAAGAGAAACTCACGGTGTGGTTTTAGCCCCGATATAAGCAGCCTTTTTAGCCCAGGCGCCAGAAAAATGCACATACATCATCATCATCCACCTGTGAAGAGCTTTTCTTGGTATTTTCTGTATTTTTCATATGTGCTTGTGTGCGTGCATGCATGCGTTCGTGCACCTGGAAGTGATGGTGACCCCTGGTGACTGACCTGTACTGGGGGCCTGGAGGATATTAGAGGCGGCTGATTAAAGCCTGCCCCCGCCTCCCGACCACTGGTATGCCAAGGAGGTCTCCCATCCAAGTAGCTGCCAGAGTGGAACTGGAAATCTTTCAAGGTAAACCAGTATCTGAATGACCATCAGCAGGCCAAATCCTGGTTACACAGATGAACCATAGTTAAAATAAGCCATGGTTTCTCATTTGGTCTTGCACCGTATCTGTGCCTCCGTGCTTTCCCATATGATGAGTTCTTGAGCTACAAACATGTAAATTTGAGCTCTGCTAATGGATCGTGCACACAGAAGGCTGTTTAGGACTGCCAAGGTCCCACTGGCTGCTGTCACTCCAAGCAGTGGTGGGAGATCTTTTTTTTTAAAAAAAAGAAGCCTCATTGGCTTACTAGAAGTTCATACAGGAAGTGACCAAGGGAAGTGACCAAGGGTAGCTCTAAGAATCCAGCAATTCTGGGGTAGCTCACAGAGTTTCGGGTAGTTCATAAGAACATAAGAGAGGCCAGTGTTGGATCAGGCCAATGGCCCATCCAGTCCAACACTCTGTCACACAGTGGCCAAAAAGACCAGGTGCCATCAGGAGGTCCAGCAGTGGGGCCAGGACGCTAGAAGCCCTCCCACTGTTGCCCCCCCAAGCACCAAGAAGACAGAGCATCACTTGCCCCAGCCTGAGAGTTCCTATCTATACCTTGTGGCTAATAGCCACTGATGGACTTCTGCTCCATATGTTTATCCAATCCCCTCTTGAAGCATAATCTTGTAAACCTTGATCATATCACCCCTCAATCGTCATTTCTCCAAGCTTAAGAGCCCCAAGTGCTTTGACCTTTCTTCATAGGGGAAGTGTTTCAACACTTTTATCATTCTAGTTGCCCTTTTCTGCACTTTTTCCAAAGAATAATATCCTTTTTGAGGTGTGGTGATCAGAACTGTACACAGTACTCCAAATGAGGTTGCACCATTGATTTATACAGGGGCATTATGATACTGGCTGATTTGTTTTCAATTCCCTTCCTAATAATCCCCAGCAAAGCGTTGGCCTTTTTTATTGCAGTCATACACAGTTTTGACATTTTCAGTGAGTTATCTACTACGACTCCAAGATCTCTCTCTTGGTCAGTCTCTGCCAGTTCGGACCCCATCAAAGTGTATTTATAATTAGGATTTTTGGCCCCAATGTGCATCACTTTACACATGGCCACACTGAACCCCATTTGCCATGTTGATGCTGCTCGCCCATCCTTGACAGATCCTTTTGGAGTGCCTCACAATTCTCCCTGATTCTCATCATCCTGAACAATTTAGTGTCATCCACAAATTTAGTCACTTCACTGCTTACTCCCAACTCCAAATCATTAATGATCAAGTTAAAAAGCATCGGACCCAGTACTGAGCCCTGCGGTACCCTACTGCTTACCACACTCTGTGAAAACTGCCCATTTATACTCACTCTCTGTTCCCTATTAATTAGCCAGTTTTTGATCCACAAGATGACTTGTCTTTTTCTCCCATGACTATTGAGCTTATTTAGGAGCCTTTGATGAGGACCTTTATCAAAAGGTTTCTGGATGTCATCTACTGGGTCCCCCTCGTCCACCTATTTGTTCACCCCCTCAAAGAACTCTAACAGGTTATTTATTTATTTATTTATTTATTTATTTATTGGATTTATATCCCACCCTTCGACATGGGCTCAGGGCGGCGAACAAGGGCAGAATGCCGTACAACCAGATTAAAACATAAAAGCCAAACCAAGAATAAATACAGCCCTAGTTAGTTAGTTAGGTTAGTTAGCCAAGATCTTCCCTTACAGAACCCATGCTGAGTCTGCCTCAATAGCTTTTGTTCATCAACGTGCCTACTAATTCTCTCCTTAATAACAGTCTCCACCAACTTACCCATTACTGATGTCAAACTGACTGGCCTGTAATTTCGCAGATCTCCTCTGCAACCCTTTTTAAAGATGGGAGTGACATTAGCTACCTCCCAATCCTCAGGAATGGAGGCAGGTTTTAATGAAAGATTACATATTTTTGTCAGGAGATCCGCAAGTTCACATCTGAGTTCCTTCAGCATTCTCGGATGTATGCTATTCAGGCCTGGTGATTTATCAGTTTTTAAGTTGCCTGTCAGTCATAGGACCTCCTCTCTCGTCACCTCAATCTGACTCAGGTCTTTCAACACCCCTCCCGAAATCTGTGGTTCTGGAGTGGGCAAGCACTTCTCATCTTCCACAGTAAAGACAAAGGCAAAAAACGCATTCAGCTTCTCAGCCATTTCCCTATCATCCTTCAGTACTCCTTTTACCCCTTGGTCATCCAAGGGCCCCACTGCCTCCCTGGCTGGTTTCCTGCTTCTAATGTATTTGAAGAAAGTTTTATTGTTGGTCTTTATGTTTTTTGCGATATGCTCCTCATATTCCCTTTTTGCCTGCCTGATCACAGACTTGCATTTTATTTGCCACAGCCTGTGTTCCCTTTTACTAACCTCATTGAGACTAGCTTTCCACCACTTAAAGGAATTCTTCTTACCTTTTACAGCTTCCATTACTTTATTTGTTAACCATGCAGGCCTTTTTCTATACCTACTTGTGCCTTTCCTAATTGGCGGTATATGTTTTATCTGAGCTTCTAGGATTGTAGTTTTAAATGGTCTCCAAGCTTCCCCAGTGGTTTTTGACCCTTTCTACTTTTCCTTTGTTTCCTCTTCACATGTCCCCTCATTTCAGAGATGTTACCCCTTTTAAAGTTAAAAGTGGCTGTGGTTCCTAGAGCTACCATCTGTCACTTCCTGTAATAACTTCCAATAAGTACCTTAGGCTGCAGTGTCCCCCCCATAACCCTCCTCCCAGTTGCCTGGCAACCTAAGGCAGTTGTAGGACCCCTCCTCCTTCTCGAAACCCTTGCACTTCTTTGTTGATTCCTCACAATACATAAACTATTAAAATGGTCTTCATCTCCAGCACAGACCGATGATCATTTTGATCTGGATCTGATTTTTTTTTTTTTTAAAAAAAAGGGAAAAGTAATTATTGAAAAACAAAACATTGTAATCCTGATAATCAAAGCTGGCTCCCCAGAGAGCACTCTCTGTCCGGCCTTCTCCGCTCAGTCCTGACACATAGTTCTTGTTCGGTCTTATTATTACCACCACGGTTCTATCTCTGCGCTGCCTCAGAAGGAAGTGTCATTACTCATTTTCCCCCTGTAAAGAAGTTGCTTCAAAGCCCTAACACCTCATCTGTGACTTTTATTCTTCCTGGAAAGAATGTGAAAAGGTAACATTTTCTCTGTTCCAATCAGCAGACATCCTCTCATCCTTCTTGCTTCATTATTCACTTTCTGCAATCACCGGCCCCCAAAATGCCCCTTTTTATCTTCCCAATCAGAATGCACACAACAATATCTCTGACTGATTTTAAATCAGAGTGCAGCACTGGATATATTATCGAAATGGCTTCCTTTCAGCCCGTTGAACAATTTCTCTCTTGTTCTGTCTCATATTTGGGGTGTGAGCGTGTGCATCTTGCTGCGCTGTTCTTTGTCGAGGTTCTCAAGAGACATGCTGACTTCCAGGCAGCTGTTTTGTCCTTTCCAGAGTTTTCAGTATTTCTCTTTCAGTCGAATACTACCTTGGACTGAGTGAGGAATTTGCATAAACATGACCAAACTGTGGACTCTGGAATATGATTTTTAAATGCAAAATCAACCTGGTCTGCCAATTCTGAAAACTGTAACTGTTTGTTTTTTTTTTTTTTAAGAACGTATTCGCCTCTCTTCATGTCTGCATGGGACTAGCCAAATTTGAAATGGACAGTTGCGGTAAGAAGCTTAGAAACCTGGAGGCTGATTGACTCATGCATATATATGACCTGGATTCTTCTCCCTTGGTTACTCAATGCTGTGTATCTCCTAGCTGAATGTGTGAGCTGGCTTCCTTGAAAAGGAGGCAATACCCACTTGTGTCTGTGGTCAATACTGGATGCTGCAGTCTGCAAGGGGTAATACTCTGTGGGTGAAATGGCCCAGAGTACAGCTGATTGGATCTTTCAGTGTGGGAGGTGGGACTTCTGCCTGTGGTGTCCTCTGACGTGAGGCAGATAGGAGTAAGTTTGCCAATCAGATCATCCTTCAGTCCAGCACTAAAGCTGGTAGTTTCAATAAGAAGTGTTTTTATTGCTTCCAGCTGGGATGGAGCACTTGCAGATGGAGAACACCATGGGTGTGCATTCAGATCTTTTGGAGCCGAAAATATATCTGGAAAATACCTTAATATTTTTCTGGTGTATTTCAGGATCTCAAAGGTATCTGGGTTTGGTTTTGTTGTTGTTGTTTTTTTCCTGGAAAAATCCCAGAGATATGTGGGAATTACTAGGTATATTGAGAAAAAAAGCAGAGACTGGAACAGACTGCTCCTGCCTCTCAGCAATTTGTCGGGCTTCTGCCGCAGTCCCTTTAAACTTTAAACCCATTGAACTCTACAGGTACTGAAGTAGAAGCCTGTCAAGTAGCTGAGAGGTGCAGCTGCAGAAGACGGCCCAAGGATCATGGGAGATGGTAGTTCCACTCTATTCTGCTATGGTCAGGCCTCACCTGGAGTCCTGTGTCCAGTTCTGGGCACCACATTTTAGGAAGGACGTTGACAAGCTCGAGTGTGTCCAGAAGAGGGCAACCAGGATGGTGAGAGGGTTGGAATCCAAGTCTGACGAGGAAAGGCTGAAAGAGTTGGGTATGTTTAGCTTGGGAAAGAGAAGGCTTAGAAGGGACATGATTGCAGTCTTCAAGCATCTGAAGGGCTGTCACGTAAAAGATGGAGCAGATCTATTCTCTCTTGCTCCGGATTGCAAGACTAGATCGAATGGGTGGAAATTACAAGGGAGTCGTTACTGGCTGAATATCAGGAGAACCTTCCCGACTGTAAGAGTGGTTGAGCAGTGGACCAGACTGCCTTGGGAGGTGGTAGATGCTCCTTCGCTGGACGTTTTCCAGCAGAGACTGGACATCTTTCGGGTATGTTGTAGGTATGTAGGTATGTAGGGCTATCTTTCAGCTGTGCTCCTGCAGAGTGCAGGGGGTTGGACTAGATGACCTGCAAGGTCCCTTCCAACTCTAATATTCTGTGATTCTATGATCTGCTGTGGGCTAGCTTTTTAAAAACTTTTTCTTCTTCTTCTAGGGTCTATTGGACCTGGGGGGAAATTGGGATTTCCAAAAAAATCCCAGATCTGAATACTTTACTGGTATTGGGATCTGGGACTTTTCGGGAATCCCCCCAAAATTTCAGGTCCAATAGTCTCGAACCAAAAAATACCAGTTAAAAAAACACACAAAAAACACTGTGCACCCTGAACCTTGACACACACGCTGGAAGATTGCAACCAACAGGCACACGGAACAAGACCTCACTGAGGCCCCTCCTCTACAGCCTTGAGGGGGAAACAGAAACTGGTTTCTGAGAACTCACTTAAATGCACATGTGCAAATATACATCACTCTGCCTTTACTGCTTCCTTGAGATTCTGATACCCGAACCATGAACTTTGGTGCAACTGATGATGATGATGATTACAGTCCCATCAGTGTTTTACAGAGAGTATAAGCAAGATTTTTTAAAGAAGAAGAAAAAGAAGCAGCAGCATGAGGTGGAGGAGGAGGAAGAGGCAGAGGTGGAGGCAGAGAAGGCAGAGGAGGAGGAGGAGGAGAAAGAAGCAGTAGCAGCAGCAGCAGCAGCAGCATGCCAGCCAAGCTTTGTCAGGTGTCTTGCTATAGAAGAAAAACTTTCAGGCATTTCTCCTGGTCCTTCACAGACTGGGGGGGAGATGGGTGTACATGCCAGCATGTGACATCACTTCTGGCACTAAACTGGAAGTGATGTCATCACACTGGAGGTGATGGGGGACACTCTTGGATTTACCCAAAGCTCTATGGTTTAACCACAGAGTTTTAGATAAATCCTAGAGCGTTGCCCCCAGCATGATGCTGTCACATCCAGTTTGGCTCTAAAAATGATGCCTGTCCCCACCTGCAATTATGCCTGGGAATCTGCCAGCTACAGCTGGCCACTCTGATATCGGCCAATGTGGTGCAGTGGTTAGAGGGTCCAGACTGGGATCTGAGAGACCCAGGTTCAAATCCCCACTTGACCATGCTGGGTGATCTTGGGCCAGCCGCATCCTCTCAGTCATAGCTACCTCACGGGGTTGTTGTGAGGCTAAATGGAAGAGAAGAGAATGATGTGGGCCCTTTTCCATCCCCACGACGGAGAAAAATAGAGTATGAAAATAAATAAATAAATAAATACCACCATGGGAGGGGAGGGAGAAACTAGAACAGCGAGGGATAAGCGTGAGCAATAAGGCTGGCTACGGTAGGCGAACTTATCCACATTTGCATATATGGAAGAAGCCACGTTGTCATTTGTTTGTTTCACAGTATCTGCACTTCCTAGCTGGGATTTCTTTTTGCAGTTATGCTCAGATTGTCTGAGCTTCTGCAGTGTGTTTGTTGACGCCAAGGAAAGGGCCGCCCGCAGCAGAAGAGTTTGCAGAGCCAAACTAGAAAAGGCACAGAAGAGGATGCTAGTGTGTGAAATATTGATTATTTATTTACTTATTTATTTATTCCCAGGCTGTATGGCTGAGACTTCGACTCGGGAACAGGTTTTGTCGCATTGCTGTTACAAGAGACACTGCGCAACAATTGTGATTGGGACTCTTTGAGACTCTTCATTTAGAAGTCCCACGTTCTCACGTGGTTCATCGAAACACCAGGGTGGAAGCCTGTCACTTTTCATACCCCTTCTCAGAAATCATCGTTTGGTGGTGTTTTGGTTTAAGACCCGGAGATCACTGTTGTGTATACAGCCGGTTTCAGTTTCATTGGTTTAAATCAACTTTAAGCAACCTGTGTGAGGAATTTCAGGCTTGGTCTCAACAGAAACAGAACTTAAGTATGTGGGAGAGCATTTCCTCCCGTTCACTTCTTGTTACTCATAATTGCCCCTTTTCCTCTCCTACTTCTGCTGCCTCCTCTGCTGTCAGACTGTGAACTTCTCAGTATTCTTTGAGGGCTTTGCTTATTATACTGTGTAAAATACATATGTATGCATACCCAACCACTCTGCTCATCGTCAGGGGCCCTGTTCCAAGTGCTCCTACTATCTGAAGCTAGACAGGTAGCAACCCAAGAAAGTGTCAGGTAGCCCTGCCATGATAGACGGGAGGGAGGTGGGCTTTTGGCGCCTTAGTGGCGGGACAGACGGGAGGTTGGAATCCGGGGAGTTGTTGATTTACACCTCGGGTGTGAGAATGGAATGTGGCTTTTATTCTTCCTATCTCTTGCAGCCCGGACGTTCTGACCTTGGCAAGTCGGGGTTGCGAGCTTCTCTATCGCTGGCATAGATGTAGCAGCTGTGGTTAATGGGGGCGGTGGGAAATTCATTTGCTTAGTAACTTTCGATTTCCCAGTCGCATGTTTATTCATTGTATGGAAGAAGGGGGGTCCCCATTCACCCCCTTCCCCTGTATAACCGCTTGCTTTCTGTAACCAAGTCATTCTGAACAAGAGACCTGTTTCAGTGATCTATCTATTGCAGCTTAATAAACGCTAACCTTGCTTGCATCAAAAAGGTCTGGTGTTTGCTGACTAAGTTAGGACTTCTGACAGAAAGCTGCTCAGGAAACCATATGCAAAAGAACCTCCTCAGGAAACAGCTAATCCATATGCAAAAGAACCTCCTCAGGAAAGCTCCTTCATTAGCATGTTCACAGCCTGGGGAACTCCTACCAGAAAATTGACTCAGCCCTACCCCACCTTCCTGAGTAGATTATAAACTACCTGCCTACCATTTTTCTTCTCACCTTGACACAGAGAGTACTCCATCTTTCTCTGTTACACCTCTGAGGATGCCAGTCACAGCTACTGGCGAAACGTCAGGTCCTACAATGCCAAGACCACAGCCATACAGCCCTGGAAATCTACAACAGCTAATGAATTCCAGTCATGAAAGCCGAAGGACAACATTTTAAACCCAAGAAATGGCTTTTTAATCTTGGATCCACAACAGATGCCTGTACACAACAGGTCAATATATGTGTGTGTGGGGGTGTTTGTGTCTGTGTATGGAGAATTTTATTGTTTGTATGTGTTTCAGGGCACTCCTGACTTAAAATTTTCTTGGGTAGACATTCCAGTTTGGGGACTTTTTCCTGTAGCTTCCATTCCCCAAGATGGTGGATATGGTTATTTCAATATTTAAAATTCACATAGGATGCTCATCTTGGTGTGATTTTCCCTGTAGCTGCCATTTCACAAACCTTAAAAAAATAACACTTTGGTTTTTTTACAACAAAAGGAATAGTATGTTTGATTTTACCCCATACAGTTTGTCACCAAGACGAACATCCTGCAATAATGTGGGGGAAAAACATCATATTTCAAAATGGCCGCTACAGGAAAAAAATGGTTGTTTCCTCAACTAATAGAATACTGTATTTGGCTTTATCAACCTCAAGAACATATATTTTGACGCCCAGATGAGCATCTTACATGAGTTTTAAATATTAAAATAACCATATCTGCCATTCTGTAAGATGTCAGCTTCAGGGAAAATGTCCCAAAATTGGAATGTCTACCCAAGAAAATTTTAAAATGGTAGCGCTCCAAAACACACACGAACAATATAGTTCTATGTACATATTTTTCTGCAGGGGTCTATTAGAGATCTAGGACTATTCTCAGTCGTGCCACCTACATTCTGGACTTCTCTCTATCGTTGCCCTCTGCCAGCATGTGAAGACTTTTTTCTTTGATTCGTTTGTGTCTCTGCGTTTATGTGCTTATATGTTTTATTTAATTGTTTTCCATATTTCGTACACATTTGTCCATATTGTAAATGTTACTTTAATCTTTTGATTTGTTTGCTGCCTTGGGGACCCTAAACTGAGCTGAAATGTAGCATACAAATGTCTTCGATAAATAAATATTTTGGCTCTACATCCGTATTATTTTCTCTGTGCTTCTCTTTAATCACCTCCAGAAGGTAATCATGCTTTGGGGGTCAAGTGTTTATAGACATTTAGCAACAGAGAGTTATTTATTTTTTTAACAATGTATTTATTAATAGAACGTTAACACAAATGTTAACACTAAGAAATAAATATAAAGTGATAAAAGGGGAAGAAAAAAAATCCAACTTATTTCACCAACATCAGGGAACCACAACAATTTTCTTACCTCTCCTTGTTGAAACAATATCCACTTCCTGTAAAGCAGGTTTTTTGGCAAAATATCATTATCCAGTTTGGTGTAGTGGTTAGGAGCACAGTTTAATCTGGGAGAACTGGGTTTGATTCCCCGCTCCTCCACATGCAGCTGCTGGTGTGATCTTGGGTCAGTTACAAGTTGTCTCAGAGCTGTTCTCTCAAGGGGAGTCCTTGAAAGAGCTCTCTCAGCCCCACCTACCTCACAGGGTGTCTGTTACAGGGAGGGGAAGGGAAAGGAGATTGTAAGCCACTCTGAGACTCCTTCGGGTAGTGAAGGGTGGGGTGTAAATTTTTATTTATTTGATTTATATCCCGCCCTTCCACATGGGCTCAGGGCGGCGAACAAGAGGCATAATGCCAAACATCAAGACTAAAACACCGAGGCAACGCCAAGAATAAATACTAAAACCATAAATAAGATATAAACTAAAAAATTAAAACAGTGGTCACATTCGGCTCTATAATACATTCATGTATCATTGCACCCATAATATCCTGTGGGACTGAAATCCTGTGCCGGGGCCAGTAAGCCTCAGGATGACAATGCCAAGATGGTAATGACAGTGATGAAGGTGGTAATGGAGGTGGTGGCGGTTTCTACTCGAAGGCCTGGCAGAAGAGCTCTGTCTTGCAGGCCCTGTGGAACTACATAAGGTCCCGCAGGGCCCTGATCTCTCCCCTGATCCAATCTCTTCTTCTCTTCTTTTTCTTATATTGAAGAACTGGGAACCAAGTTAGCTCACAATTGGTGTATGATTTAGCTGTATCCATACGATTTATCAAGTTGGAAAGTTTACACATAATAAATTGGTCCCAGACTTTCGCGTCCCAGAGGGCTATAGAGGGAGGTCTGTGTTCTTTCCAGTTAGATGCAATTGTAAGGCACGCTGAGGCCAATAAGATGGAAATTGATTCTCGTTGGGAGTGTTCCAAGTTCAATTTGAACCATAAGTCCAAAAGCAGCATTTGCAGTGTTCTGGATATTTCTTGAGTGACAATTTTGCTTACAACCACCACAACTTCCTGCCAGAAGGCCTGGACATGGGCACAGTCCCACCAGCCATGCAAATAGTTGTCCAGGGTTCCCACAGTGTTTCCAGCATCGTGTGCTTATGAGCACTTATATGGTTCAGATGCACTGGGGTCTAACACCAACTGGAAAGTAGTTTAAATAATCGTGGCCTTAACCTGAAGACTTTTTCCGGGGATCTCCAGATGTTTTCCCAGTGTGTCTCAGCAACAGAGACTTGAAGAAACCAGCCCCTATCATGGCTCAGTGCTAGAGCTTGGCACTGAGAAGATCCCAAGTTCAATCCCTGCCATCTCCAGTTAAAGGATCAAATAGTAGATGATGTGAAAGGCCTCAGCCTAGGACCCTGGACAGCGGCTGCCAGTCTGAGTAGACAATACTGACCTTGATGGACCGAGGGCCTGATTCAGTTTCATGTGTCTTTAGAATGAACGATAGAAAATCTGTTTCTTTTTATAAAGACTCTGTGGCAGTTGGGGAGGGGCCATGATTCTGCTCTCTCATGGGCTCCACTCGCGGAGTGCAGATTGAAGGCTCTTTCACATGATATATTTGGAATGCGGCTTCTCGGTGCCCTCAAATTTCCCTCCCATCTCTGCCTCCTCGCCTCGTCCCCTCCCCCACAATGTTGAGCCAAGAGCATTCTGAAAGTAACAAGGTTCTGGAGAGTGCATGATACTTTCCATTGATGGAATGTCAACCTTTTAGAAAAATTAAATCTGTTATCATTAGCTTTTTACTTCATATAAGATGATAACAAAGGGAAATCAAAGCAAGTCTTCAAAACTTGTCCAGTGTAATTATCTTCCCCGAATGGCCTTTTCTGTTCCGTGGCAGCAATTACGAAAAAATGAAAGATGGGCTTCTCATTTTAATCCAATTAACTCCCTCCATTTACAGAATCTTCTCTTGGTTTTTAGCTCCTGTTTTTACCAAACAGAGACGCTCCTCATTCTGATGACAAAGGGGATAGATGTGACGCAGGCAGTGAGGAAAGGGCAGGGCTGGCTTAATCGGATGAGAAGAATGGGTGGTTAATGGTGGGGAGAGAGTCAACATTTAAGGGGGGGGGTATTGTCCCAGAAGCCAGCTCTCGTATTGCTTCATATAAGGTGGACTTTGGGAGGGATGGCAGCATGGGACAGGCTGATCTCATCAGATCTCGGAAGCTAAGCAGGGTTGTTACTTGGAAGGGAGACCACCAAGGAAGACTCTGCAGAGGAAGGCAATGGTGTTGCCCTGCAAGGCACTTAATGTGCTCTTATGGATTATATCTAAACTTGGACTGTGCAAAGTTATGATTAAGGGACTGTACAGCGTGGTGACCCAACATGATGCCAGTTGAGAAGGCACGCCTGAGAGAAGGATAACTTCCTTTTGCATTGCTGTTCCAGTGGTTCTTCAAGGTTACCAGCCCTCTTACCAGTAGTGAGATGGATCAGTTCCCTAGCTTGCACCAAGGAATCAAATGACATGCCATACCAAGGCATAAGGACAACGAGCTCCAAGCTCCATAAGGTGCTGCCTTGGACACACGCAAGCAATCCCCTTCCCCCTCTTCCACCAATCTGCAAAACTGCACATAACTAAGAGGCTCTACACATGGTTGCTTGGCAACTAATCACTCACCCATCAACAACCTGGCTAGGGCCACCAAGAGACAATAGCCCTAGCCCAATGATTCATATCCTCTACATCCAGGTGCCAGACCCCAGTCTAAGTTACTAGTGCTCAATATTGACCACTCCCTAGCTCTCCTTCCCTTTCCCTTCCACCCAATAGTATGTTTTCAGGGGTGGACTAACAGGAGGTGTGACAAGGGGATGCGGCCAGTTCAACCAGCCCCCCACGCCACCTTATAAAAGGTGATACCTGACCACATGCTCTCTCTCTACGACCCATATACAAGCTTTATCCCTCTGATGTCCAGCTTACTATCCCAATACCCTTCCTCCATCTTTGACTCTAGAACTGCAGCTAGAGTTCCACATGTTCCTGCCAGATTGGGGCACGTTCCCTATTTCCAATCCTCCCCTCCCTTCTTCCATTGGAACAGCTCACTCAGCGAGGACAGGTAACTATTGCCCAACCAACGAATATCCTGCTTATGCAAACATACTGATTATCTATCTTTATTTCCTAGAAACTGAATAATTGTGTGTGAGACTGTGTATTGTTTGTGTGTGAAGAAGATGACAATAAAGACATCATTTTAAACTAACTCCAGCCTCTGTGTCTATTACTGGTACCTCTGGAAGGGCGGGACCTCTGTATACTCCGGTCTTCGCTCCCTAATTTGCCTATTGCCAATTAATAATCATAACCTCCCCCCTCATATTGATAAGAAATTAAGGCAATTTGGCTAACAATGGCATACCACCTCTGCTTCATCATTAACCCTGAAAGCCCCTTCCTGGGATCACTATAAGTCAGTTGTGACTTGGTGGCACTTTACACTCACACTTTATGAATAGGCTAAGGTCACCTTCTCACGATCCTGCGTCCCGGTCATTTCTGTGGAGTGCATCCTGCTGAAAGGGCATGTTCTCCATGCCATTGTGGGTACGGCTGCAATCTCAGGAGTTTAAGCCCAAACCTTCACCAAATGTTTGTGTTGAATGATCCCAGGTTGTGATTTTGATTCTGGAGTTGAGTGTCAGAAATTCTGTTGAGGCACGTTCCAGACCAAATGTTTAAAAAAGAGCTCCAGTTATTTTGAATGAGGAGCAACTTTCTCCTTGCAATCAGCGTGGCTTCAAAATGTTCCACTGGCTCTTGCCTTTAGCCCCCCCCACCCCCCAAATTACCTACCCCATATTTCTATCCCAGTCTTCTTCCAAGGAGCTCAGGGCTGTGTGCATCATTCTCCCTCCTCCATTTTATCCTCGCAATGGCTCTGTGAGGTTCCTCTAGGCTTAGAGAGAATACTGGCCTCAGGTCACTTTTCAGTGCCATCCCTTCTTTCTATACCCACTGGCTTCCATGGACTGAGAAGGGTGCCAGTCTGGTCAAGGGTGGCCCTGGGAGGGTGCTTCAGGGCTCCTTGAACTTTGGGGCACTTTCATCCATGCTAAGCAATACAGTTTCAATCCACTTCAATGGCCATTTGCAAGTGGGTTCTGCCATTCTGCACAGTAAAATCCAGTTGCAAAGTGCATTGAACATGGATTAAAAGTGCGCTATTTAGTGTGTGTGTGTATGGAAGTGCCTCAGTACTATAGCCACTACACTACGCTAGCATTCTATTTGATCAAATAACTGTAAAATTGTAGCAGCCCAAATATCCAAGATCAGCCTGATCTTGCCAGAGCTTGGAAGTTTAGCAGGGTCAGTACTTGGATGGGAGCTAGGGTTGCCAACCTCCAGGTGCTGGCTGGAGATCTGCTGGGATTACAATTGATCTCCATGCAACAGAGTACAGGTCTCCTGGAGAAAATGGTCTCTTTAGATTGTGGACTCTGTGGCATTATACCTCCTTGAAGCCCCTCCCCTCCCCAAACCTCACTGTCCTCAGGCTCCACCTCCAAAATCTCCACATATTTCCCAACCTGGAGCGACTATCTTAATGGGAGTCAACCAAGGAAGAATGGGGTTGCTATGTAGAGTAGGTTGCCAGGTCTTACCTGGACCCCGGTGGGGGGCTCCAGCCTGGCTTTGCACATGTGCCACCATGACATCACCCGGAAGTCACATCATTGTACCAGGCACATTGTGCAGGGGATGTTCTAGCATTTGGGTAAAAAACTCAATGGTCACCATAGAGTTTTCACCCTACTACTAGAGTTTCCCCTGCATGATGTGCCCAGTGTGATGATGTCACCTATGGGTGACATCATCATGACAGGAACATCAGGCACAACAAGGCTCTTTGGGGGCAGGGCTCCTCTCACTGGCCAGCTAACTGGCAGCAGATTGGGGGGGGCAGAAAGCAGGGGAAACCCTACCCACATTGGGGGGTTGGCAACCCTAGAGAAGAGGAAGGCAACGGCAAAGCACCTCTTGCTTTGAAAACCCCTTGAGTTGGTCATGGCTTGAAGGCACATATTGGCCCCGGTCACACGCCAAATTTGCTGCGGGAGAGCCATGATTGAATGGTAGAGTTGCTGGGTGTGATCACACCGCAACATCTGGGAGGTGTAGCACTCCCATGGCCAACCCGTGGCTTCCTGCCGAAGATGCAGAGTAAAAAACTACCTTCTCGAAGGTACTGGCAAACAGTTTGCCACGGGCTGCCTCCAGACTCCCTTGGTGTGATCGCTCCAGCACGCTGCTTTTCCCTCTGGCCTCTCGTTGACGCACAGGCACGGAGGGAAAGAACCGTGGCATGGCGCCCACCCACGGGATCGTGTTCCGGCAGCTCTAATTGCGGCGCTGCAAATAGCCCCGCCTCCCCCCCGCATTATCCAGCCCATGTGACCAGGGCCATGATGTCTTAGTTGAAAAACTAGGAAATTAGGTAGTTCTGTCATACTTCCATTATTGCCAGTGCCTCAACTGTCTGTCTTTTGTGACTAGAGAGAAGCTACTATCCGCGAGAGATCCATTCATTTCACAAAAGTAACTGAAACACTGCAGGAGGCTAATTGTATGAATCCATTTCCCCCCCTATCTGTGAAGAATATCACAAGGGAGTGCTCATTAACATTTGTTCATTTTTTATAGCCCTCTGGGTTACAGCGTAACAATGAGGAAAAGTCACCACCCCAAAGAGATTGCCATCTCCGTTGCCACAGGGGGAAAACGGAAGGAGGAGGGGAGGAAAGAGAGACGCAAGCTGGTTAGGGAGATGCTGCACAAATCCAGTTGCGCCTTCTTTAGGCTCTGTTTAGAAAGATGAGGATGAAGGCTTTAATCCACTCCACTCACAAACTCAGTTCGAGGAATCAGTTTTGAACTTTAAAGGCCTACATGGCTTGGGATCATGGTATTAGAAAGACCGTATTCTCCCATATGTTTCTGCTCAGGAATTTAGATTGTAGAGAGAGACCCTCTTGGCTGTCTGATCAAAGAAACTTGTTTTGGAGGGTACACAGGTAGGGTTGCCAGGTCTGGGTTGGAAAATACCTGGAGACTGTGAGTGGATCCGTGAGGGTGGTGTTTGGGGAGGGGAGGGTCCCCAGCATGGTCCAGTGCCATAGAGTCCACCCTTCAAAGCAGCCATTTTCTCCAGGGGAGCCAATCTCTGTCAGCTGGAGAGCAGTTGTAAAAGGATCACCAGGTCCCACCTGGAGGCTGGCAACCCTATACACAGGAGAGGGCCTTTTCAGTTGGCAGCCCCACGGCTTTGGAACAACTTCCCCAGACAGGCACACCCGGTCCCCTCACTTTCAAACTTCAGGAGGCAACTGAAGAGGGCTTCTGGAGTTCTGGCCCTGCTGGTAGATTTCCTGATGGCACCTGGTATTTTTGGCCTCTGTGTGACACAGTGTTGGACCGGTTGGGCCATTGGCTGGATACAACTTGGCTTCTCTTATGGTCTTATGTTCTAAGACATTTTTTATTCATTACAGCATTTGAATAGTTCTTCTGCCCACCAGCAATTTTAAATTACTGATTTTAACTAGTGTTTTTAAAGAGTTATTTGATTGCGTTTTATTGCTATTTACACTGGAAGCCATCTCAGGCCATGTTCTGAATGGCCCAGGCTAGCCTGGTCTCATCAGATCTTAGAAGTTAAGCAGGGTTGGCCCGAGTTAGTGCTTGGATGGGAGATCACCAAGGAAGTCCGGGGTTGCTGCGCAGAAGCACGCAATGGCAAACTGCCTCTCTTCGTCTCTTGCCTTGAAAACCCTACAGAGGTTGCCCAAATTCATCTGTGACTTGACGGCACTTTACATGTGCACGAGCCACCTTGAGTTCCTGTAAGATA
Source organism: Gekko gecko (assembly GCA_029375565.1). NCBI lineage: Eukaryota > Metazoa > Chordata > Lepidosauria > Squamata > Gekkonidae > Gekko > Gekko gecko. The sequence goes on from JAPDNY010000004.1 coordinate 196,351,302, forward strand.
GAAAGGTGGGCAATAAATGGTGTCAATAAAGAAATAATAAGGATTCCAAGGATTTCATGGAAGGCATCGCCTGAGAGGTAGAGTTGGGAAGAGATTAGAAGGAAGACCTGGGAGACCCAACCAAAAATGTCCCATCAACAAATTTCAGGCACAAAAGTAGAGAGAGGTCAGAGTTGTCCACAAGGGAATGGGAGCAATGTTCCCTCTAAGCTGAGTTAGTGTGTGCTAGCTCACAGTCCTTTAGCCTCCAGCTCACACATTTTTGTCTTCATTCAAGAAGGATGGCTGTAGAGCAAACTAATTTAGGCAGCAGCCAAGTCACTCACTCACAACTTTAATGCCAGGAACTCACAAAGGAGAATTTTTGCTCACAAGATTCCACAGCTTAGAGGGAACATTGAATGGGAGTCTTCAAGGCAGCCGAAGATGCTGAGATTAGAGGAGCAAAGGGCACGAGTGAGGATGAGCTGGACTGCAAAGGCCGTGAGAGAAATGGGGATAATATTAGGGAAATCTGGAAAGATCAGAGCCTAGAGTTTGTTTGGCTTACAGAAGTGGGTAACAAACCAGTGTAGAGATTTAAGCAGGAGTCTGAAGCTGTGTTTGCATGGGATAGTTTGTAAACCCTCAATTCTGCTCTTCCTACGACTAAAGAATTTGAGCATCCTGACTGTGAACTGGGTTGACAGATGACACCGGAGGGAGATTTGGAGGGGAGGCAAAGATTCAGGTATGTAACTTCTTATGTATACATTTGAGGGATGCCAGTCTCCAGGTGGGACCTGGGGATCCCCCAGATTTATAGCTCATCTCAAGACTACCGAGATCAGTCCGCCTGCAGAAAATGGATGCTTTGGAGGGGGGAGTCTATGGCACTGTATCCCACTGAGGTCCCTCTCCTCCCCAGGCTCCATTCCCCCAAGGAGTTACCCAACCTGGAGCTGACAACCCTACCTCTCATCCCCCACTGGTGGCCAGGGGCGACATTTGCTTATTTATCCAAAACTTTTATAACCTGCTGTCTCCACCAAAGTAGTTGAGGCATCTGCATTAAGTTGGGTTAGTTGGTTTCTTTGCTCGGTATAAGTCAGAGGTTTTATATTATAACCCCTCCCGCCCTCTTCTTACAGGGGCTACTGTAAGCTCTTGGAGGATTGGCTACATTAGGGGTGTGCCGCCTAGTATGCAAAGGAGTTCCTGCTACAAAAAGAGCCCTGACAACATGTTTGGTGTAGTGGTTAAGTGTGCGGACTCTAATCTGGGAGAACTGGGTTTGATTCCCCACTCCTCCACTTGCACCTGCTGATGTGACCTTGGGTCAGTCACAAGCTCTGGCACAGCTGTTCCTAAAAGAGCAGTTCCTGTCAGAGCTCTCTCAGCCCCACCTCCCTCACAGGGTGTCTGTTGTGGGGAGGGGGAGGGAAAGGAGTTTGTAAGCCGTCCTGAGACTCCAAGTGAAGGGTGGGGTATAAATCCAATCTCCTCCTCCTCCTCCTCCTCCTCCTCCTCCTCCTCCTCCTCCTCCTCCTCCTCCTCCTCCTCCTCTTCTTCTTCTTCTTCTTCTTCTTCTTCTTCTTCTTCTTCTTCTTCTTCTTCTTCTTCTTCTTCTTCTTCTTCTTCTTCTTCTTCTTTTTCTTCTGTAAGGGAAGATCTTGTCTCACTAACCTGTTAGTGTTTTTTGAGGGAGTGAACAAACATGTGGACAAGGGGGACCCAATAGATATTATTTACCTTGACTTCCTGAAAGCTTTTGATACAGTTCCTCATCAAAGGCTCCTAAGTAAGCTCAATAGTCATGGGATAAAAGGACAAGTCCTCTTGTGGATCAAAAACTGGCTTATAAATAGAAAACAGAGAGTGAGTATAAATGGGAAACTTTCTCAGTGGAGGGTGATAAGCAGTGGGGTACCACAGGGATCAGTACTCAGTCCGATGCTTTCTAACTTGTTTATTAATGATTTGGAATTGGGAGTAAGCAGTGAAGTGGCTAAATTTGCAGATGACACAAAGTTGTTCAGGGTGGTGAAAACCAGGGAGGAGTGTGAGGCACTCCAAAGGGATCTGTTAAGGATGGGTGAGTGGGTGTCAATGTGGGGTTCAATGTGGCCAAGTGCAAAGCGATGCACATTGGAGCCAAAAATCCTAAATATAAATACACGTTGATGAGGTCTGAACTGGCAGAGACGGACCAAGAGAGAGATCTTGGATAACTCAATGAAAATATCTAGAGAGTGTGTAGCTGCAATAAAGAAGGCCAACGCTATGCTGGGGATTATTAGGAAGGGAATTGAAAACAAATCAGCCAGTATCATCATGCCCCTGTATAAATCATTGGCGCGACCTCATTTGGAATACTGTGTACAGTTCTGGTCACCACATCTCAAAAAAGATATTATAGCATTGGAAAAAGTGCAGAGAAGGGCAACTAGAATGATAAAAGAGTTGGAACACCTTCCCTATGAAGAAAGGTTAAAACGCTTGGGGCTCTTTAGCTTGGAGAAACGATGGCTGAGGGGTGACATGATCGAGGTTTATAAGATTATGAATGGGATTGAGCAGGTTGAGAAAGAAGTACTTTTCTCCCTTTCTCACAATACAAAAACTCGTGGGCACTCCATGAAATTGCTGAGCAGTCGGGTTAGAACAGATAAAAGGAAATACTTCTTCACCCAAAGAGTGATTAACACATGGAATTCACTGCCATGGGAGGTGGTGGCAGCTACAAGCATGGACAGTTTCAAGAGGGAATTGGATACACATATGGAGCAGAAGTCCATCAGTGGCTATTAGCCACAGGGTATAGATGGGAACTCTCAGTCTGGGGCAGGTGATGCACTCTATCCTTGGTGCTGGGGGGGCAGCAGTGGGAGGGCTTCTGGTGCCCTGGCCCCACTGCTGGACCTCCTGATGGCACCTGGTATATTTTTGCCACTGTGTGACAGAGTGTTGGACTGGATGGGCCATTGGCCTGATTCAACATTGGCTTCTCTTATGTTCTTATCTTCTTCTTCTTCTTCTTCTTCTTATTATTATTATTATTATTATTAGTAGTAGTAGTAGTAGTAGTAGTAGTAGTAGTAGTAGTAGTAGTAGTAGAACAGAGCATGGGTCGAATAGCACCTTAAAGACTAACAGAATTTGTGGCAGGGGAGGAGCTTTCCTGAGTCACGGCTTCATCCTCCAGATATGGCTAGAATGTGAGTCCGTCTGTCCTTGTATCACAGGGTTGGTGGATTCCCATTCTGTATGGCTAAATGTGGTGCCTTCCATGGCGACAGATCAAGACGTGTAGCCATGTTAGTCGGTCTGTCACCAAAGAAAAGAGCAAGAGTTCAGGAGCACTTTAAAAACTAACAAAATTTGTGATAGGGGAGGAGCTTTTCATGAGTCACGGCTCACTTCTTCAGGTATCTGAACAAATCTTGTTAGTCTTTAAGGACCTACTGGAGTCTTGCTCTTTTCTGGTGCTACAGACTGACACGGCTACCCGTCTTGATCTATTTATTTATTAGGTTTGCGTCAAAAATTAACACTCATTTGGGGTTTCGGTTTCGGCGTTGCGAATGGCGGCCACCTTTCGGGACGCTCCCGAAGGTGGCTAGCCCACGCGCAGTTTGGGGGGGTCTTTGCATGTATGCAAGACCCTAGTAAGCCTTAGGCAAAGGCTCCGAACCGGGGGCGCTTTGGGGAGTAGCCTCTTTGCCGGCAGACAGCCGGGGAATTGAGGCTTTCTCCCCGCCCCAATCAGCCCCGCTGCGTCGTGCCCGTAATGGGACTTAGCAGCGCCACCGACTTCCAGGAGTGAAGAAAGCGGCATGAATTAAAATAAAAAGAAGAATTGCATCGAATCGTGAGTTGAAGATCTAATTTGAAGCGAGAATTTAAACCCCCCCGCAAGCGTATAAGCGTAAGGGAGGAGGGAGGAGTCCCCACCCCTTTTGAGAAGCGAGATCTATAAAGGGAGCACGAAGAGGGGGGTAAAGAGAAAAAAGTGTTGGTGAAGGTACCGTTGGGGCTTTGCAGACGATTACGCCATTGTTAGCTTCCTGGGGGATGCGGCACGAACTTTGAAAAAGTAAACAAAAAAGAAAATGTCAACGCTGAAAATGGTCCTGCACAAACCGGAAGAGAAGAGGGGAGGGACTTCCGGTCCGGGTAACCCCCCCCCAGAGTTTGCTGTCAATCAACAGGAAAATGAGCTACTGCGGCCCCTGCTTGAGCAAATGCAGAAAATCAACGAAACTTTGCTTAAAGTGGAAAGTGCTCTCATCAGTCGGCAAAAACAAATCTCGGAAACAACAAGGAAGGCTAATCTGACGCTAATCTTTTTGGGCGAGAAAGAAGAAGAGAAAGAAGATCTCAGTTTTACCTTGACGAATGACTTGGCACCACTAACTGGCAGTGAAGCGAATGAATTAAAAGAAGAGGTGGATATGGCTCCCAAAGCCTACTCCGCTTTTATAAAGGAAAATAATCTGCCAGGAGAAGGGGTTGCCGAGCCGAGCAGGCAATTCATCAGAGATCTAATTTCATCTGTAGTGAGTATGGAGCCCGTAAAAATTGATGGTCGGAAATATAAGGAAAAAGAAAAGCGAGAGAAGATGGAATCCATTCTTAAAGCAACAAAACTTCTGAAGAGACACGCCAGCATGGAGGAAGCAGCTCTCAAGACTTGGATTAATGCAAGTAGCGAAGAAGACAGCAGCCCAGGGGAGAGAGGTGACGGAACGAGAGTCATTAAGATTAAAAGGACTCAACTTTTAGTTGATGAGACTTAAGAAGACACTTTGAGCAGTGACTGTTCGTGTAACATCTGGAAGGAGCTTTTCAATAACTAACCCCAATGGACTTTACTAACTTCATTAACAGAGTTATCTTGGACTTTGGATTGTTAAAAAGAAGATCTTCTAACCGTGATGGATGCTAAAAATAATACTAATTAAAACTAACCTTTATTAACAGAAAAATTTCACTCCATCCTTTTTCTTTCTCCAGCTGTCTACCCTATCCTTTTCTTATAAAAAGAATAAAATTCTCTCCTCTTTAGGAGAGTTTTACTACAAAAAAAAAAAATTAACACTCATTTCCCTGTCCACCGGGGAATCCTGCGAATGGTAATTCTTTGATGGGAACACAAACAGGTTTCTGGTCCCCCTCTCTGAACTGCAGTTCCCAAATTTCTTTGGAGACAGGCCTGACAAAGTCATGGCACTGAAAGTTTGCAGTATAAGTATGCACTTGGGGATAGCAGCACAACAAATAAAGAGACTAGGACTGGAAGGCCCAGGTTCAAATCCCCACTCATGCCATAGAAGCTCACTGGGTGACCTGTGGTCAGTCACACTCTCTCAGCCTAACCTACCTCACAGGTTGTTGTGAGAATAAAATGGAGGAGAGAAGAAGAATGTCAGCCTCTTTGGGTCTCCAGTGGGGAGAATGGTGGGGTGTGAGTGAATTAAATAAATAAAATGAATACATTTCAAACAACACGATGCATGTCAATTATTTCTATTTTTTTTTAAAAAAAAACTTATTTATTTTGATTTTTTTTTAAAAAAAACAACAACCTTATTTATTGCTTGCCACTACATAACTACAAAGGACAGGGGAAATAGGGGATCACTAAACTAAAATACAAAGCTAAAGCAAGGATCATAATACATTGTTAGGATCGATATCTTGATAGTCTTCCCAGAATTATAAGAAATAAAAAAGGAATGTTACTGATTAAAATTATTTTGAAGTCAAACTAATACAAGCATGATTAGCCAGAATAGGTGCATCCTAGTTTCTTATGTATAAAAAGAAAATAAGGCTTTCAGCATTAAACTACACATCACATTTTTATCTCCTGTGCTTGTTTTTATCATTGCTCAGTTTAACTTTGAGGAATTTAGGAGCTACTGCTCCTTTTTCAGATTCAGAATCTTCTGAGGGACTGCCCGAGGTGCTTCCACTGTTTCCCTGTCCATGTTGACAGTTTTCTTCTGTTTGATTGTTGTCCTCTGATTTCCCTTTTTCCCATATCAATTATTTCTAGTCTGCAAATCAGGTCCTGGCAAAGAATCTCAAGAGAAAAGACTTCATTGTACGTACACCTTCTCTTGTATGAATGGTGATGGTTACATTTTCATGTGTCTTGGGATGTGGGCATGATTCCCCCAGAACCCAAAGAGAAGGACCATTCCCCCTCTTTTTCAAATCAAATCACATCAAAACCTCTCAAGAAAAGGTTCTTCAAACATTTACCACATCAATTTGTCTGAAATGGGATCGTATCTGGTTTCAGGGGTATTCTGGATGTATATTCAAGATCAGGGGTCCCTAATCGTTTTGAACCTGTGGGTACCTTTGGAATTCTGACACCACATGGTGGGCACAGCCACAAAATGGTCGCCATAGGAGGTGGCACCACAAAATGGCTGCCGTGGCTTACCTTCTGTCACACAGTGAAGATCCTTGTGCTGCGGTGATGGCTGCTGTCAAAGCAACATTTTTTTAAAAAATCTGCATAGCCAATCAAATCCCCAGTAGTCAACCAGAAGCCCTGCTGGGCATAAGCTCCACCCACCCCCACCACCTTTCTAAAAACTGGAAAGGTACCATGGCGCACATGGACCCCCATGTTGCTCTAGATACACATTCTGTTTGCACAGGTGTCTTCAGGTGACTTGGGGAAGCTTTTTGGGATACTTCCATAATTCTCCTGTGGCCAGCATTGCAGAGGACATAAGAAGAGCCCAGAGGAGGTTACTAGTAGTAGGAAAACTGTCCTTCCAATACATGATTGATGATTGATAATGACCTGGAGGAAGACATAGAGGGGAGGCTTATCAAATTTGCAGATGACATGAAGCTGGGTGGGATGGCTAATTCTGAAGGAGACAGAGTCAGGATTCAAAATGATCTAGATAGGCTGGAACAGTGGGCTGAAACAAATAAAATGAATTTCAGTAGAGATAAGTGCAAAGTCCTATGCTTAGGTACAAAAAATCATAGGCTGTCAGAATCGGGCTCTGTTGATTGTCATGGTGAGACAGGTTTTCATTTATTTCCTTTGTAGTTTCCTTTCGCTTCCAAGCCATCACGACCATTTGGTCTCACCCCTTTCTAGCTCTCTCTGCCATAAAATTCCAAGGGATGGGAGGAGCAGGTGTGAATGCTTAACTATCTCTCTCTCTCCATGTGAAGGGTAGGTTAGCTTTGCTTGCAACAACTTTCCCATGAGAACGAGCCCCAAGATGTGTGGCCAGCAGGAGACTTGCATCCTTGGAGAAACATTGGTGGCTGGATAATAAACTTTTCTAGTGCTGGGTAGTGTGAAGGGGGGGAGTGAAAGAGGAGAAGAGAGTGAATGCCCACTGTATGACCATTGCATTGTGGGATACTGACCTATTGCCTGTACAATACCTAACCCTTGATCTGTTCTTTAGTCTGAACAAGAGATCCCTGTTGTGCACATCCAAATCTCTGTTTCTAATAAAGCTTTTATAAAATACTATTGGACTGAGAGTGGATTAACTCAAGGGTCTGACATAGGCACAGATATAGAGTGGGAGGGACTTGGCTGGACAGCAGCACATGCGAAAGGGATCTAGGTGTTCTGGTTGATCACAAGCTAAACATGAGCCTGCAGTGCGATGTGACTGTGAAGAAAGCTAATGCAATCTTAGGATGCATTAACAGAAGCATTGTGTCCAGATCATGGGAGGTGGTAGTTCCGCTCTATTCTGCTATGGTCAGGCATCACCTGGAGTCCTGTGTCCAGTTTTGGGCACCACTTTTTAGGAAGGATGTTGACAAGCTCGAGCGTGTCCAGAAGAGGGCAACCAGGATGGTGAGAGGGTTAGAATCCAAGTCTTATGAGGAAAAGCTGAAAGAGTTGGGTTTGTTTAGCCTGGAAAGAGAAGACTTAGAGGGGACATGATTGCAGTCTTCAAGTATTTGAAGGGCTGTCATGTAAAAGACGGAGCAGATCTAGTCTCTCTTGCTCTGGATTGCAGGACTAGATCTAATGGGTGGAAATTACAAGCGAGTCATTACTGGCTAAATATCAGGAGAAACTTCCTAACTGTAAGAGTGGTTGAGCAGTGGAACAGACTGCCTCAGGTGGTGGTGGATGCTCCTTTGCTGGACATTTTCAAGTGGAGACTGGCTGACCATCTTTCTGGTATGTTGTAGGGCTATCTTTTGGATATGCTCCTGCAGAGTGTAGGGGGTTGGACTAGATGACCTGCAAGGTCCCTTCCATCTTTAACATTCTATGATTCTATGATCTTCTCATTGAGGAACTCGATGCAAGGTTTCCTGGGACACAGTTTGGAAACCACCATGTTAGGTTAACCAGAACTGTCTCATCTGAACAATACTTTTAGCTTGGAAGTACTCTTTCTATCGTTGTGGCTTTGCTGACCAGAAGGCAGGAATACCCGATGGTCCTTAGCACAGCAGTAAAACTGATAAGGTCTGCTCTTTTATAACAATCTAATTAATACAATCACATTAGCTTTCTACATCTTGCTTTAGTATCCTTTTGGGATATGGGACCAGCGACCTCTAAACAGAGAGAGTGTTCTTTAAGGGATCATTTATGATATTACATTTGCCCTTACAAATTTCTTTTGCTTGTGCAGTTTTCACTACCTGGAGGTAAATATCTTGGCATGGAGGAGGAGAAAGCTTTTCTTTTTTAAATGGAAGCTTAACAGAACAATATTGTTAAACATTCCTCAGTTCTCTGAGTGGTGAGGAATTCTTGGAATAGCTGCTATTTGGCTTGATTTCCTTGGGAAGAGATGGCATCTTGTTGTGCATCACCTGGTACCACATGTGGTCAGAAGATACCTCTGTCCTGGACATGTTTGTGTCTGACTGTGGCCCACTGGCCAGCTGAAGCCCAGATTTGGTGTAGTGGTTAAGTGCACAGACTCTAATCTGGGAGAACTGGGTTTGATTCCCCACTCCTCCACTTGCACCTCCTGGATGGCCTTGGGCAAGCTGAAATTCTGGCACAACATTTCTTGAAAAAGAGCAGTTTCTGTCAGAGCTGTCTCAGCCCCACCTACCTCACAGGGTGTCTATTGTGGGGAGGGTAAGGAAAAGGAGTTTGTAAGCCTCTCTGAGACTCCTTTGGGTAGTGAAGGGTGGGGTATAAAACCAATATCATCATCATCATCTTCTTCTTCTTCTTCTTCTTCTTCTTCTTCTTCTTCTTCTTCTTCCTCTTGGCCCATCCTTCCTTCTTCACCTCTCACTCTTGTTTCCACAGACCTGAAGGCTTAGGTTCCACATAAGAACATAACATATGAGAACACAAGAACATAAGAGAAGCCAATGTTGAATCAGGCCAACGGCCCACCTAGTCCAACACTCTGTCACACAGTGACCAAAAATACCAGGTGCCATCAGGAGGTCCAGCAGTGGGGCCAGGACATTAGAAGCCCTCCCACTGCTGCCCCCGCAGCACCAAGAATAGAGTGCATCACCTGCCCCAGACTGAGAGTTCCTATCTATACCTTGTGGCTAATAGCCACTGATGGACCTCTGCTCCATATGTTTATCTAATTCCGTCTTGAAACTGTCTATGCTTGTAGCTGCCACCACCTCCTGTGGCAGTGAATTCCATATGTTTTTTTTTTTTTTTTTTGAAATAACTCTCCTAAAAAGGAGAGAATTTTATTTTTTATAAGAAAAGGGTAAGGTAGACAGATGGGAAAAGAAAAAAGAGCGGAGTGAGTTTTTTTCTGTTAGTAAAGGTTAGTTTTATTTCTTCCAGTTGTCGGCATCCATCACGGTTGAAAGATCTTCTTTTCAGCTTTACAAAGTCCAAATCAATTCCATATGTTAATCACTCTTTGGGTGAAGAAATACTTCCTTTTATCTGTTCTAACCCGACTGCTCAGCAATTTCATGGAGTGCCCACGAGTTTTTGTATTGTGAGAAAGGGAGAAAAGTACTTCTTTCTCAACCTGTTCAATCCCATTCATAATCTTATAAACCTCGATCATGTCACCCCTCAGCCGTCATTTCTCCAAGCTAAAGAGCCCCAAGCGTTTTAACTTTTCTTCATAGGGAAAGTGTTCCAACCCTTTTATCATTCTAGTTGCCCTTCTCTGCACTTCTTCCAATGCTATAATATCCTTTTTGAGGTGTGGCGACATCTGGCTCAAAGAAACCTCTAATCTGGAGGCAGCAAAAAGGATTCTGTGATTAAGTGGTGAGGTGCCGCTATGAGCTTGGAAGGAATAATGGCCTATTATGCATGAGTATTTTCCCTCACTTTCACCCTGCACATCTGTTGGGTTTTCTTTGCCATTCTGCACAGATTTTCCTCCGTTCAGCATTCAGTTCACTTTCTGGTCATGGTTTCCCAGGTTTTTCTGAGAGTGCTTTTGTGCCAGTTTTTCCCTTGTTTCACTTCCAAGCTGAAGGTGATTCAAAAGTGTACAGATTCCCTCAGATTCCCCCCTGCCCTTTTGCCACCCCTCAAAGGGCACTCCCCCACCCACATCCAGGTTGTTCCACCCACTCTTCACCTTCTGCCATCCTCCCCCCATCATTGGTGTACAACCTCCATTTTCCCATCACTGTTTTAAATTTTTGATATTTTTTGACAAGTGGCATGAGTCTAGTGATATGAGACTATCACTAGTCTCCGATCGCTGAATTAAAAATAAAATAAAATGATGGGAATAGTTTAAAAGGAGCTATGTGACTTGAAAGGGGGATCGGAGAGGAGGCAAACAACAGTGTCCCCAGTGCAAAAATAAAAAATGAATCTCAGTGCTGCATGCAAACAAAATAGGGGGGGGGGCATCAGTGTGGAATGAAATTGACATGAGATGTAAAGAGAGGGAGAGACACTGGGATGGGAAGCCTAAAGCTGTGAATACATTTTTTCCTTTAATGCTTTAGTGAGCTATGTTTTGGGGGGATCCATTTTGGCAGTTTCTGGAAGCCTAACATTAAAATGGTGGCTGAGCCACATGGACCATCTGCGAAGTGCTGAACTTAAGAATCATTTAGGATCGATCCATTTGGATGGCAGAATCTCAGGGGTCATTTGGAGCAGGAGCATACAGGAGTGGAGCTCCAGCAATTAGAAGCACAGGCAGCAGCAAGCGCTGCCCCCAGCTCCCAGCAGGAGCGCTAAGCAGCATGTGTAGCATTCCCCCTGGGCTCAGATAGGCTACTCTGAGACTGGAATGACAGCCCCCAGAGTGGAAAGACAGTCCCTAGGGGTGGAGCCTGAGTGATGGGTGTTGCCTTCTGACATACTTCTGGTGATGTCAGGGGATGTGGCATATGCAAATGAGTTATACTAATGAGTTATGCTAATAAGCTCCTGCACCTCTTTTTCTACAAAATGACCCCCACAGAGTCTAATCAGCACAGGACAGGCTTTTAAAAAGCTGCCAAGATCACAAACAGTGTGCAAGATCAAATTAGAGAGCAAAGAGAAAACCACCCAAATTTGGAAGGAAGGGCAGAAAATTAGTGTTACTATGGAGCTGTGCTAGTACTTCGACAAAACTACCATTTTTTCCCCCAGTTCAGTGGAATTAGATTTAAAAAGCTCTCCAGAGCTTATGCCAGAGGACTCCTCCCCCGTACAAATTGCAGCTCTGTGCAAAGCATGGTGGAGTTGCAGCAGACTTTGCACAGATACACGCATGCACAGGTACACACATGTTGCCAATGATCACAGTTTGCAATGCCAGTGTCAGTGGGTCCTACCGTGCATTCTGTATATATCCCTGCATATTATGAGAACATGTGACTCTTTCCCATTTTTCACAGTGGCACTGGGCGAGATGGAAAATGGGTTTTTGCAGCTGCTTGACAGTTTCAAAAGAAGTCTTGTCAGTTTCAGCATTGAGTTTCCCCCCTTTGCCTGCCTTCCCTTCTGCTCCCTTTCATTCAATAAACTAATGCTAAAATGCATGCAAGAGACCTGAACCATGAGGATTTAAATGGAAGATGCTTGCTGGATGCTACTGCGCAGCTGCGATAAGGCAATCGTGTTTTGTTTTGTTTTTAAAAGGACACCCACCCACATCACAAATGACATTCCACCCCAATTTAGAAAAGAGCATTTTTAAATTGTAATTGGAGAATAAATAGATGGGAGGAAAAAGAATGGTACATTAAGGTGGGCACAGAATCTGAAGTGAAAATTAAAGGCTTAAATCTGCAGTAAGATGCCCATGCTTAATGGGCCAATGAGATATGGATAGAGTGAAAAACAGAAGTAATTTGGCAACTAGCAGCCTGAATAGCTCAGACAAGCCCAGTCTCATGAGAGCTTGTAAACTAAGCAAGGTCAGCCAGGGTTGCTACCCAAAGAATTAAGTGGCAAACTGCCTCTGCTCACATCTTGCCTGGAAGGCCCCTTGAGGGGTCACCATAAATTGGTTGCAACTTGACAGCACTTAATTATTGAGTGGCTCAAATATCTGGGCTGGGCAATTAGCATATCTCAAGCAGTCACAATTATACCACACGCTTACTGGCAAATACTAGGAGCCCACTAAAAAGTCAGTAATTCTAGGCACCAATGGCTATATAAGATGCTCCACTTAAGATATAACGAGTAAGAGTGAGGGAGCAAACCAGAGCATTGCTATACTCCCCAGACTGCCTCCTTGGCTATGACTTGGTTCCCTTGCTGGCATCTGAGGTCTCTCTTGTGTCCTGGCTGTCAGGCATGAATTCCTTTCTGCTCCTGCATAATTTCTGGTCCAGCAGCTTGGCAGAACATGATGCTCATTCTGCACTTGCTTCCTGATCAATTGTTGTGCAGCTCCAGTGGCAGATGAAAAGCTCCCAATGGGCCAGATAGCCTGTGGGCCTGTCCTCCCACCTCTCTTGTACACATCCATATTTCTCAAGTGTGTCCCCCACCTGCAGATATCTAAATCCATGGATCAGGGCCACACTTACCCAAGACAGATGTTTCTGCAAACTTGGGGGACCTCAGAGTTTGCAGAAAAATCTGATGCCTTGGTAGATAGATAGATAGATGATAGATAGATAGATGAGAAGCAGGATTTAATTCCCCCCCAACATGGAAGAGTGTTGTCTATGCAGAGAACATGCCTACCTCTGGCAGTCATCAGTGGCATCCAGGACTATTTTGGGGCAGGAATGCACAGGAATGGAGTTCTGGCTGGCTCCTGAGTTGGCCACACCCAGCAGGAACTCATTAGCATAATAGGCCACACCCAACAGCAGAAGCTCCTTAGGATTGGCTACATGAGGGGTATGTGGCCTAAAATACAAAGGAGTCCCTGCTACAACAAAAGCCCTGGGTTTTGGCAACAAACAAGGTATACAGAATAATAAGAAAAAGGTGGGTGTGGCTGGATGACCACACTTCTGTTAATATGGGGGTGTGGCTTAATATGCTAATGAGCTGTGCTGTCAGGGATGTGGCCTAATATGCTAATGAGTTCCTGCTGAGCTTTTTCTACAAAAAAAAAAGCCCTGGTGGCATCAGAGGCACCCAGGAGCTGTGCTGGGCTCAGTGGGAGAGGCGCAGCCTGGGAGCCACAGCAAGCCTGGTGAGAAAGTGGGAGGAGAATCCCCCTGTGAGTCTCACAGGCCCACACCCGTCCTTTTCTATAGCCACCCACAAGATTAATCGATCTAAATTCAAACTGTAATTTCTCAATTGCAACTGAAGTGTTATGGCTGTAGTCAGAGCTCTGTGGACTACCGAACGCACAGTTGCATAGGCTTTGGTGGGCCACAGACTGCTTTGTTGGAATCACCATCATTCCTTTGATAATGCTCGGTGATGGTCAGATGAAGCTTCTCGAGCTAGCTGTTGTCCATTTCACATAATCAGCACTTTTCTGATCCACTGATCTCAGCCAAGCACTGATAATGTGCTTAAATCTTTCCTTTTGGAATCAGCGGGACTGGAAAATGCTTCATTTTAGCAGTAACTTACTATGTTTTTGTGCTTTAGTTCTGAAAATGTCTTCTACTGATTGATACCTTTTTAATTATGATTCTTTCTCCCTGAAGATACCTTCTTGACAGGGTAAACAAACATATTCATGGCTGGATGGATACGGAAACCTATCCTCGAACTTTCCCCCAGGGCTTCTCTCTCAAGGAACAATTTCTGTGCCCTGCTCCTTTCATGATATATTGGTCTGCTTCCCTGCTAGCTATTAAGGCTGCAGCAGCAGAAACCATCAGACAGACCAGGAAAAATATGGTCAGCTGGCCAAGGCTCAAAGCTGGGACAAAAGAATGTGGTTGGCAGAAGAACAGCTAGATTCGAGTCCGGCAGTGCCTTAGAGACCAACAAGGTTTCCAGGATATAAACTTTCAAGAGTCGAAGCTCTCTTCATTAGGAGCCAGCTGGAATGGAGATCTCTGGGTCCTTATATCCCAGTCAGAAGGTGGGAGGGGTGTTGCAAAGAAAGAAGCCAGGGTACAAAAGTACAATGTGCATCGTAATCAGTTTGATTAGAGCAGAGGAGAAATGCTTGTAGGCAGAAAAGTAGTATCTGTGGTGAGCTAAGAATCCCATGTCCATATTCAGCCTTGGTTAGTTCAGGTAGTTTCACAGGTTAGCCTTGTTGCTCTGGAGTAGAACAGCTCGATTTGAGTCCGATAGCACCTTAGAGACCAACATGATTTGGAGTCAAAGCTCCCTTGGTCAGATACGAGTTGGAATGGAGATCTGTGAGTTGTTATGTCCCAGTTGGAAGATGGGAGGGGGGCTGCAAAGAAGTAACTCAGAGTGCAGAGGAACAATGTACATTGCAATAATCTAGATTAGAACAGAGAGGAAATACTTGGAGGCTAAAAAATTTGCATCTGTAATGAGATACGAATCTTATGTCTGTATTCAATGGGGGGGTCCATTGTTCTGAATTAGTGAATGAACTCAAGTTCAGCAATCTCATGTTGTAATCTCCTGTCGTAAGTCAGTCTGTGCTCAGTGACAGCACAGATTCCAGAGATGAAGAGCTACTTGCACCTGGCTCTCAACCAGTAATTGAACAACTGGCTGCAGCTGGCTTTGAGCCAGGAGGAGAGCAACGAGAGATCAGGTCACAGCCTACAGCTGAAACCAAGCCAACACCTGGTAGCTCTGAAGCAGTAAACAAGGCTTCAGAAGTCACTCCCAGCCCACCTAGCTCACCCACCGCCCTGCAGCACCAATGCTGTCAGAGGCAAGCTGAGTTGCAGGAAAGGAGGAGTGCGAGACTCATGCCCCATCATCAGCTGTCAGAAGGATGAATAGTTGCAGGATGACTTCCAAGGAATTGGCTGAAAGTATAGCTTGTTAAGACCTGGCTATAAAATCAGCTGAGAGAAACAACATGCCATATGTCTCCCTGGTAGCCAGCCAGATTGACTTGATGAATGACCAGCCTGATAGCAAAACCTCCTCTGATAATGAACCCAACTCTGAAGAGGAGGAATGCTGGTCCAGTTTATGCAGCAGCAGGTTCGGTTTATGCAGCAGGAAGGTCTCTGAGATGGACTGGCCCACTTTTGGAGGCCCCTTGGCTAGACTGGGGGTTGAGACCTGAAGATAAACCTCAATCACCTGGTGGGTATGGTGCCATTTTTGGCTTTCAGCTGCCTGCATGGAACAACTTATGATAAAGAACAAAGAGAATCTGTCTGTTTGCCTTCCTCTCTATTTATGCTTGCAATATATTGGGAGCTAATTAAACTGGAATGGGACTCAACTGTGATCTCGAGAACTGTAAAGAGACCTGAAAGAGAAACATGATGTACTTGGCCTACTGAGGAGACACAGAAATGGTTGAAGAGTCCTGCAATCTGTCCATTCCCACCCCCACCCCCGTGTGTGTGAGAGAGAGGAGAGTGTGTTAAAAGATGCTTAGAGAATTTTTTATTTCATGAATGTTATATTTAAATTGTTATAAGCCAGTAGAATAATTTAAGTGAAAGGTTTTTTTGGGGGAGGTCTGGATTGGAAGATTCCTATCATATTGAGGCCCCAGTCACATGGAGCATTTGCCCCGCGGAAGACATGATAGTCCGGCAGATTTTCCGGGTGCGATCACACCGGAACATCTGGGAGGCGTAGCGCACCCGTGGCCAACCCGTGGCATGCTGCTGGAGATGCACATTTAAAAGGTACCTGGATCAACCTACTGGCAAATGATTTGCCACAGGCTGCTTACAAACTTCCGTGGTGTGATCGCGCCAGCGCGCGGCTATTCCCCCGAGTCATTCTCTTTGCTGTGCACACTGATGGAGGAAGCCCCGATGTGCCACCGTTGTGTCTGATCACCTAATGGCGGATCAGATTGCAATGGTGCAAATAGCCATGCCTCTCCCCCGCGTTATCTGGCCCGTGTAACTGGGGCCTGAGTTTAACTTGTGGTTTGATATTGGCTCTTTTAATATTGAACCTGGTAAGATAGAAAATAAGGGGGAGGGGCAAATAGTAAAGATCTTGGGTGATTAATTGTATAACAGAACAAAAGGAATTTTTAAAAGCCAGGAATATGAGTAAGCCTACTCCCCCATCATCTGCAGCATCTTCGCCTACTCCACAGACTAAATCAATGGGAACTATGCTGACACTGGAATCCCTGAAAGATTTTAAAAATGATATGCAAGTTATCTTTCAAACTAGCCTGAGCCAAATTCAGAAGGATGTGCAAACCAAATTTCATTCAAGTTTAAGCCAGGTGCCGAATGACCAGCAAGACAGACTACAATCCGGCTGAAACCAGGTGCAGACAGCCTTAATACAAGTCACAGATCAAATGGAGAAAAAAAATGAAACACTGAGATTAGAGATGTAAAAGTTAAAATGGCTGATCTTAATAAACAATTAATAGAAAATGAGAAGGAGATAACAGAGGTGGCGCAACAAGCCAAGAAGGCCGAAGAGAAAGCTGAAGCAGCATCATTGAGCATGGACAGGTTGGATACAAAGCAGAAGATGGCCCTGGACTCTCTGATTCAAGTGGAAATGGATAGAGCGGCTTATGTACTGAGATTTCAGAACACGCCTGAACAAAAAGGAGAGGAGCTAATCAGAGTTATGGCAGAAGGATTGGCAGACTTCATGGAAGTTGAATATGAAGAAATGGAGAGGGAGATTGACTTTTTATATAGCGCTAACTCTGCCTATGCAAGGAAGAATAATCTTCCAAGGGAAGTACTTGTGAAATTTACTAAGAAGACAGTCAGAGATTATGTGGAAAGAAGCAGAGAATAATGCTCTTAAAATACTAAGACAAGGAAATAAAGACCGTAAGATAAATTCCCTGGAAAATAAGACAAAAAGGGAAAGAATATGTATTTCTGACCTCCAAACTTACAGCAAATTCAATTACATTTGATGGCTTACTCCAGAAGGATTTTTTTTTTTTTTTTTACATTTGAAGGTCAAAGATTTTGACTGGATTCCATCTTCAAAGCAAAAGACTGTTTGGATCATTATGGAAAGCTTTTACAATGGGGAGAAACAAAGAAAGTAAAAGTAAAAGTTACTACAACCGAAAAGGAAGAGGAAGCATCAGCCTACTCAACAGCCTCGGATGAAGAACCTGAGGCCAGCACAGCCAAAAAACCATCCATGGAAGGTGACAATGAGAAATAGAAATGGTAGTAATAAGAATAGATCATAATGGACCCATCAAGAACCAAGATATTTTCAGCAAATGTAAATGGACTATATTCACCTGAGTAAAGACAAAAAATACTTAAGCAACTTAACAAGACAGATGTAGATATTGTATGTTTGCAAGAAACACAAATCAGACATAAAGATGAACATTATTTGATTAATAATCTTTATGAACATTATTTGATTAATAAGGAACTTGGTAAGTTATTCACCACTTCAGACAATGTAAAGAAAGGAGGAATAGCTGTATGTGCCAAAGAAAAAAATAAAACCTATTTTAGTATTCTCATCAGAAAATGGAAGACTTCTGCTATTTGAAACAGATACTAGAGACAAGAAAATGTTATTGGTGTTGATCTATGCACCAAATGAATCACAGGAAGGAAACTATAACAAAATATGACTATAAGGATATTTGTATAATTGGAGACTTTAACTCTGTTTTTGATCAAGACCTAGACAGGAAAACTATTAAGAAGATTAAACCCTCCAAAGGTTCCAAGATCTTTTTTAGAATTGGCTGAGGAATACAAACTGATGTTTGGAGAACTAGAAATCCAACTGAAAAAGACTATACTTTTTATTCTGATAGACATAAATCTTGGTACAGAATTGATATGTGTTGGATTACATCAAATCTTTTCCAGGAAATTGAAGATATGGGTATTATGCCACAAACCTTTGCAGACCACAATTGCGATTATTGAGGATTAAAGATAATCCAAAAAAAAAGTTAGATGGCAGCTAAATACACAATTACTTAAAATGGACAATTTTTAGAGATGGCTAAGAAAAAAATGAAGACTTTTTTCAGCAAAATATGAATGGAGAAACATCCATGAAGATAGTTTGGGACACAAGCAAAGATTTCTTTAGAGGACTGGCAATTAGATTTGCAGCAGGAAAGAAAAGAGAAAGAATTAGGACATTTCAAGATATATTGGACTCTATTCAGAATAAAGATAAATAATTAAAGTTGTATCCTTCAAATGAGAAAATAAACATGAAAATTAAAATATTATGGCATCAATTCAACCTACTCTTATCAGAAGAAATGGCAAAAATATTAATTTTGCCAAACAGGACTACTTTGAAAATGCCAATAAACCAGGAAGATGGTTGGCTTATAAGTTAAGAAAAGAGAAAGAGAAAGGATGATCCACCCATTGTATGATAAAGAGATAAAAGAAGAATTTTCTAAGAATGGATTAAGGGAAATAATTCAAGATTTTTACACACAATTATATAAAAGAGTGGAAATCTCCAAAGAAACTCAGAAACGGTATTTAGGTGAACAGGATTTATCCACAATATCAGAAGAAAACAGAAAAATGTTGAACGATCCCATAACAATGATGGAAATTACAGAGGCTATTAAGAAATAAAAGATGAATAAAATACCTGGACCAGTTGGACTGCCAGTTGAATATTACAAAAATAGAATTACCAGAATCTTGGACTGAAGCAACTATATCATGGGTTCATGAAGAAGACACAGATCCTAAAGAAATAAAAAACTATAGACTTATTTCCTTGCTGGATTGTGATTACAAAACATTTGCAACTATCTTGGCTGCAAGGATGAAAAAAGTTTTAATACACTTTATACATCAGGACCAGGCAGGTTTCTTACCTAAAAGACAGCTAAAGAATAATGTGAGAACAGTTTTAAATATATTAGAATACTATGAAGTGCATCCAGATAAACAGATGGCTTTGATATTTTTGGACGCTGAAAAAGCATTTGACAATGTCAACTGGCAATTTATTATTCAACAGATGAAAATAATGAACTTTAGGACTAATTTTACAAGGGCTATTGAAGCTATATATACAAAGCAGAAAGCAAAAATAGTAGTAAACAATGAATTGACAGATAATATATGGATTGAAAAAGGGACAAGACAAGGCTGTCCAATATCTCCACTGTTGTTTTTACTAACGTTGGAAGTGATGACAAGAACTATTAGGAAAGACTCCCATATTAAAGGGACATCTATAAGAGGAAATAAATATAAACTACAAACCTTTGCTACTGATTTGGTATTTATCTTAGAAAACCAAATGGATTCAGTACAACAACTGATGAATCGGATTAATGAATATGGGAAAATGGTGGGAATGAAAATAAAAATAAACTATCAGAAGATAAAAACAGAGAAACAGAGATGTGAAATAGCAGAGTTAACTGGATTTCAACTGGAAAAGAAAGTCAAATATTTGGATATTAATATTACAGCAAAATGCAGCTCCCTGATGAAAGATAACTATAATTAAGTGTTACAAAATATTTTTAAAAAGATCTAGAGAAATGGACAAAGCTGCAAGTATCACTAATGGCTAGAATAGCAATTTTGAAAATGAACGTTTTACCACGTTTGATGTTTTTATTCCAGACCTTGCCAATATATATTAAACAAAGCGTCTTTGGTGAACTGAATAAACTGACACAACATTTTATATGGCAAGGGGGAAAGCCAAGAATTAAATCAAAAGCCTTGCAGGATACGAAAGATAATGCTGGATTTGGAGTACCAGTCTGGAAGAATTATTATAGGGCAGCAAGCTTGGTTTGGTTGAGAGAATGGATTTTACTTGAAGATCATAGGCTGCTGAATTTAGAAGGACAGTACTTAAAATTGGGATGGCATGTGTTTTTATGGTATGGGAAAGCTTCTGGACATAAATATTTTTAAAATCATGTGATAAGAAGATCATTACAGATAACCTAGGAAAAGATTTGTCTGGTGATATATACTAAAATTCCAAGATGCGTATCTCCAGTGGAAGCTTTTTCTCAACCAATTTTGACTTCAAAACAAGCAGTTATTAGATACACAGAATTGTTAGATGATGGAAGTAATTTAAAATCTCAGGAAGAATTAAAGAAAAGGGTAATAAACTTATACTGGTGGACTAGAGTGCAAGTGGAATCTAGATATAGGGAGGACAGACAGACAGATGGATTCTATTTAGAACAAGGCACATGTGAAAAATTATTATGTACTTCAAGAGAGAAACTTATTAAGAAAATGTATGGTATGCTGATGCAATTGAAAATGCAGGATGAAATGTATGGTCAGATGGATGCAAAATGTTGGTTATAACATAGATCTGTTACAATGGAGTAAAATATGGAAAGTGAATATTAAGTTGACTAAATCTGTTTCATTCAAAGAAAATTTATATAAAACGTTCTATAGATGGCACCTAACCCCAGAGAGGTTAGCTAAAATGTATAAAAACTTGAGTAACAGGTGTTGGAAATGTAACAATCATGTTGGATCATACCATCATATGTGGTGGACATGTAAAAAAGTTCATAAATATTGGATTGAAGTACGTATTTTCTTACAGTCAGTATTGAATATTACAATACTTTTTAAGCCAGAGATATTTTTTTAAAACTGTTTACCAGATGACTTATATAAGAACCTTAGATGCTTTATTTTACATGTTATAACAGCAGTATTTCTTCCCACAACAGGTCTTACTCCTAGTTTAACCATAAAGTTTTGAAGGAATACTAGACTAGAGCATCACCTGAAGTGATGGCATCATTTCCAGGTTGAGCTGGAAGTGATCAAATGGTATTGGCATGACACCAGTTGCCCTCCATTTCCTCCACTATTTTTCTGCCACTGCCCAGTTGGGAAGGGAAGAGCTGGTGGGGAACAGGAGTTCTCCCACCAAAGAAGGAGACCTGGTCTCCCTAGGGCGCAATAAATGCCAAAAATGAGGGGCCGTTTTCAACTGTCACACACAAAAAATAATCTTCAATGAGAAAAGTAGTTCGGACTCAACAGCTCATCATAATGAAGAACTGTGTATGCACACCTATACCAGGGCTCTTTTTGTAGCAGGAACTCCTTTGCATACTGTAAGAAGAGCTCTGTGAACTCTTGGAGGATTGGCTACATTAGGGGTGTGTTGCCTAATATGCAAAGGAGTTCCTGCTACAAAAAGAGCCCTGCCTACACCCAGAATAAAACTTTGTTGATCTTCAAGGTACCACTGGGCTCAAACTTCATTCTGCTGCCTCAGACCAACACGGCTACCCATGTGAAACTAGTCATAATGCCATGGTTAGTTTCACATTGTGAACCATAAGAAAAGGCTGGGGTATCAAGTGTTTTAATAAATACAGTCTTAGCATTTGTACTTACTGAAAAAAAAATGTATGGATATGGGTGGGATTATTGGGGAATTAATAGAACATAAGAGAAGCCAATGTTGGGTCAGGCCAATGGCCCATCCAGTCCAACACTCTGTCACACAGTGGCCAAAAATACCAGGTGCCATTAGGAGGTCCAGCAGTGGGGCCAGGTCACTAGAAGCCCTCCCACTGCTGCCCCCCCAGCACCAAGAAGACAGAGCATCACTTGCCACAGAGTTCCTATCCATACCTTGTGGCTAACAGCCACTGATGGACCTCTGCTCCATATATTTATCTAATTCCCTCTTGAAGCCATCCGTGCTTGACTCCCTGCATAGCAGAAAACATGACAGAGATCTTCAGCTAAAACGATGTGGTAACATAACATGCCATACAGCTGAGGAACCGAACCTGAGGTAGGATTATGAGGTGTGTGGGATTTGCAGAAGAGGAGTTCATTTAATCCTACCAATTGCTATGAGCTAATGTGATAACTGAAGTGTTTCAGAGAACATGTGGGAGCAAATTAATCTCCAGTGTGGTACCTTTGAAATCAATGGAGTCCACCAGGGATGAATTATCCCTGAACACATTAGAAATTTTAGAAGGAGCTGAAATGAAACGTTAATGGTGTGAGGAATTGTGAAAAATCACTGAATAGAATGAAGCACTTTTACCCCAGTGCCCCTGTCTTTTCCCTCGGCGTCCTGCCTGTTTGGCTGAGTAGCAAGCAGTGTTCCCTCTAAGCTGAGTGAGCGGGAGCTAGCTCACAGGTTTTTAGCCTCTGGCTCACACTTTTTTGTCTTAGCTCAGGAAGGAATTTATGCAGGAGCCAAATCGCTCACTCACAACTTTAATGCCAGCAGCTCACAAAGTAGAATTTTGGCTCATAAGACTCCACAGCTTAGAGGGAACATTGGTAACAAGCCTGGAAATTTAAGACACTTCATTTGCTAAACAAGAACATCTTAACACCGGCAACCTTGCTGATGTAAAAGACAGGCGAATGGCCAGGACCTCAAGGGAATTTTGTGTCCAAAGACATGTACAAGCAACAGTGGAGACAAGTTCAACTCCTCACAAACACCTTCTGGAAGCACTAGAAGCAAGACTATTGTCCAACTGTACAGAGCCAACACAAGTGGGAACCGGTCATGCCTAACCTGTGGGAAGGGGATGTTGCCCTGCTGAGAGACAAAAACATACCCAGAAACTCATGACCCATAGGACTCGTAGATTGGATCTTGCCTAGCAAGGATGGACTAGTCTGTATGATTGAAGTCCGTGTCGTTACATGCGACAGCCCGCGGGACCACCCCTGGCCAGCCAAGACTTTCACCAGGCTGATCACTGACGTGACCTTGCTTTGCACCAAAGAAGAACTTGAAGACTGAAGCTCAAGTTTTGCATGCCTTAGTTTCCTTAGATGTTTAGTTAGCAATATATCATGCCAGTTCTGCCTCGGTATAGTTATAGTGCTCCATTAGTACTGCATGTGGATAGCGAAATTCATAGAATTCCAGGCGGGGAGTGTGCTGCCCCCCAGCAGAGATCAGAATCGTAAAGCATAGCAAATTGTTTACTGTATCTTTAAATGTATAATGAATTCTGGGAACTGTAGTTCTCTCAACCTCAGGGGCAGTTGGTCTAAAATAGCCTTCCTGGTTGGTTCTATATAGCTCCTTTTCCTGTAATAAACTAGCCCGCGGAAGTAAGTTTTATTGCCCTTTTCCTTCCAGAAGGGCCTCATCTCATCTCCTTTTACCACATGAATCACTCAATGGAATCTGAACTTTAAGATGCACCTATCAGCTACCTGAAAATGGGACATGAGTAAACTGATCCCTTGAATGCTTAAGATCTAAATAAAGGATGATTCTAAGCCTGAGTGTTAATGTGCATTGAATGTTTATCTGCTCCCAGGTCCACACAAAGATGGATTACAAGCCATAAGAAGCATGCTTTCTGACAACAGCACAGATGACTATGCCACCAAACTGTGCCATTTTGCTCTCACTCACAACCACTTCAGATTTGGGGATGACCCGTTCCTCTATATCAATGGTACCGCCATGGGCACCCGCAGGGACCCACAATTTGCTAACACCTTTATGGCTGACTTGGAATAACACTTCCACTCATACCTCTCTTATATTTGTGTTACGTTGATGACATTTTTATTGTCTGGACACATGATAAAGAAGCTCTGGACACATTCCACCAGGCATTCAATGATTTTCACCCCACTATCAACCTGACAATGAACCAATCCATGCATTTCTTTTTCAGAACAGTATATTAGAATACTGAATGGATGTTTGCTGAGAACATTACATCCTGCTCACGGTGCCCTTCGCACGCCCTCTACACCTCAGAGGAGATAATTAAGATTCTGTTACTTCCCACAATTAGGAAAAACACCTTTAAACATTTATTTGCTATTGTGACATAGTTATTGCTTTACTGTTGACCTTATTAACTTGTTATTTAGTTTTTCACTTTGCAAATTTAAACATCATCATGTTACGTGTTAATTTGCTGTTAAATCCCTGTCTATAAGTTTAGAACTTCATCTTCCATTCCAAGGTATTTGAAAAAATGTGCCTTGCACATGCATGCTCATACCTTGAATAAACCTTTGTTGGTCTTAAAGGTGCCACTGGACTCTAAATTTGTTCTGCGGCTTCAGACCAAAACAGCTGACTACCTGGATCTAAGAACAAACTAGGGTAATTATGGAAATCATCGCATCAAAGAGGACCCACCTTTTATGTTAACTTTGAGAATAATGCAAATGGAAGTTTATTGTGACAGTTATCCTCCCTAACTTGGAGATTTAGCAGTGTATTTGAGTCATTTGCCATCCTTCTGCCTCTATCCACATCTCGATATTCTGTCCCCTTGTCACACCATTGCAATGCTACACTAGAATTTGGAAAACTAGTTTTGGAAGGAGATTGATGGTGCAATCCTGAGAACACTTTCCTAGGAGTAAGCTCCATTGAGTAGGTTTGAGTAGGCCTGCTTAGGAGAGATCTCAAAGTGTGTTAGAGACATGTTGCCTCTTACATGCCCAGGGAAACGCTGATCACCACTTTGGGGTCAGGAAGCAATTTTTCTCCAGGCCAGTTTGGTTGGAGATCCTGGAGGTATTTTGTTATCTTCTGGGCATGGAACAGTGGTCACTGTGGGTGTGGATGGGGAGGTATTTGTGAATTTTCTTCATTGTGCAGGGGGTTGGACTAGATGACCCTGGAGGTCCCTTCCAACTCTATGATTCTGTTATTCTTCCCAACAAATCATCTGCCTTTGAGCATGTGGAGAAGGAAAGAAAGAGGTGGGTTTTCAATAATAACAACAGGTCTATAGGTGGAAGCTTGTGTACATATACCTACATCTTCATGGAAGCTATAGCATGGGTACACACACTAGTAAAGACATGAGAATGTCCCTTGTCATTCTGGGAACATTTTAACTAGGATGAACTGGAGGGGACAGAGCAGGAGGAGGGGAGAGGAGAGGAGAGGAGAGGAGAGGAGAGGAGAGGAGAGGAGAGGAGAGGAGAGGAGAGGAGAGGAGAGGAGAGGAGAGGGAGGAATAGAGGAGGTGGACAGTAGCAAGAGGGAATTATTGGAGATGACAGTTTTCATTTCCAAGCCTCTTATCACTGACTCTTCCCTACTGAGACCATGAAGATTCTTCTAGTATTTGAATTAAGTTAATGTATGACTTGATTAAAACACAGGCTTGAGTAGAGTAAGAAAATAAAATCATGTGGGTAGAAACAGCTATATACACTGTAGGCAGGATAGATTAGATATGGGGTTGGATCCAAAGGCTATTTTCTGACGGTGGAATTTTTCTCCCATTACTTGCTCCATGTCATTGCCATCTCTCAGTCTGCCCTTCATGCTTTTCCTTAAGGTTCCCTTTCCCTTGGGAGTAGCAGTTTGAAGGGGGAGGGGGTATAGCAAGACATGGGAAGCAAGAAAGCTTCAGCAAGAGGTGGGAAGCAGGGAAGTTCCCTTCCAATAGCCTTCCAGAAGCAGAAATGACTACTTGATCCAACCCACAGATAGCCCCTTGAATAGCTGGAACTCTAAACATAAAACATGGCCCCACAATAGGGTGGCCAGGTCTGGGTTGGAAAATGCCTGGAAACTTTGGGGGTAGGTCCGGGAAAGGTCGGGGTCTGGGAAGAGGAGGGGCCTCAACATAGTACAATGTCATAAACTCCACCCTTCAAAGCAGCCATTTTCTCCAGGGGAGCTGTTAGACTCCTGGATGAAGTTACTCTCAACAACACTCTCTTTGGCAGTGATTTGTTTATTGAGAAATTATCATGTTCCAGGCTAGATTAGTACTGTGTCAGAACTGAGGTTCTGGTGGGAGAATCCAAAGATATAGACAGTTCAAACAAGCCCCCCCCCTTCCAATCACACGTTTTAGCCATCCCGCCTAGCATTCGTGCTCACTACCCCCCCCCACTTGTGAATATATGGTTACTTTATCTAGAACAGCAAATTGGCACAGTTTGGCGCAAGGTTGGCCCTAGACAAGGGAAGTATCTTGGGAAGAGTTACGATGCCTATGATAGAGAGCAGTTCACACACTCAGCCATTCATCCCCCCTCAGGAATTTTCCCCCTTATAAACATGGCAAACAAAATACAGAGTTTGACAGGAGCTGATCTCTGTCAACTGGAGATCTGTTGTAAAACCGGGAGAGCCAGTTTGGTGTAGTGGTTAAGTGTGCGGACTCTAATCTGGGAGAGCCAGGTTTGATTCCCCACTCCTCCACTTGCACCTGCTGATGTGACCTTGGGTCAGTCACAAGCTCTGGCACAGCTGTTCCTGAAAGAGCAGTTTGTGTTAGAGTTCTCTCAGTCCCACCTACCTCACAGGGTGTCTGTTGTGGGGAGGGGAAGGGAAAGGAGTTTGTAAGCCGCTCTGAGACTCAAAAGTGAAGGGCGGAATATAAATCCAATCTCCTCCTCCTCCATCTCCAGGTCCCACCTGGAGGCTGGCAACCCTAGCCCACAAGGATGAGGAAGAAACTCCTTCTGAGTGTCTCTCTCCAGATAAGAGCACAGCTATGAGTACTGACACAAGCCAGGAGCTTTCCAAGTTACTCTGTGTTACATATTCTGGATATGACTTAAAAACAAATCTAAAACAATATTGTGGGGGCAATATATGCATTTTTGAGTTAAGAGTCTTTTTGCTGTTGCTGTTCTCATGGCTCTCCAGTGGGTTTAATAACTGATTATTTCTCATACTGTTGTCACCCCATCCCATAGGGGTTCATGATGCTGATCTGGGGAATAATTAGTTCCATCACCTGGCTCACACAATTGTGTAGTAGACTAGTATGCCGAGGAAATTTCCTTTTGCAATACAGGGGACATGTGAGCGCATTCAGGAATATATACATCTGACTTTGAGGGAGATCTTTGCTTTCACATAATGTGCAAAGAAGGCACTCTGAGATAACAGTGAGGTTCATACACTTAGCTGTCGATCCTTTTGTGCGTTGAAAAAAGCAAATGCATCAGCACTCTTCAAGACTTTTTAAAGAGAAATTTGAAACTGCAGAATGGTGCGCAACAAGCTTTTGTTGCTTGAAGCCGCTTTCCATGACATTTAGAAGCCTACACAGTATGTGAGAAAATCTGCAGAACTGGGAATGTGACAACAGTAATAACAGAAGATGTGGATGTTCTTTTGGAACTACATGTTTTGGGTTGGGCCCAGGGGAAGCATTGATGGAAGGAGCTGGCAGAGTGGGTCCTTTCTCATGTCCTCTCTGTCTGTCACACCCCCTTCTCCACATGGACTGTCAGTTGTCCCAAAGTTCTTCTCAGATGATCAAGAAAGCCTCACAAGCAAAATGTCCCATGGATGCCATAGCAACAACCAGAAGTCAGGCAAAATTGCCTTTGTCTCACCTGAGGCAGCTTTGTTGCTGTGCTGCCCCATCCTGAGGCAAATTTTCATAATGGTCCGCAGAGAAGAGTTTTGGGACAAAATGGTAGACTGCTGGGAGAAGGGGAAAGGTCAGCTTCAACGACTCCTGTCATGGGCTGTTGGGTCCAATCCATAGTGTCTGGTTGCACTTTAAAAAAAAAATCGACCCTGGCATACTTCCCTCCACCATGTTCTTAATATAATATGGAACCCACATACTTTCTGTGTGGCTCTATGCATTTCACATTGATCAGTGCCATTTTTCTCCTCCTAAAATGGAGGGTTGCGTGAATTTGCCCCGAGATTATGCCACAGAGGTATGTGAGGACTAGTTTTTCTGGAAGCGGCCTTTGCTGTCTATTTTAAACTTCTGGTCAGACGAACACAAGTGCCCAGGGAGGGAGGAAACCCAAATCTTCCTTTTGACAAATACGACTTCTTCTCGTGGTTTCAGTTCAGTCAGAAGATGGCAGCTGGCCCTTACAGACGCGCGCTGAGACGGTGGATCGCTTCCAGGAATCTGTCGGCTTAGTTGGATCTGTTCCTTGTTTACAATGAGCTGTATACGTTGACATTTCTAAAATCCTGCATTCTTGATCTCAGACAATTGTATAATAGAAAAGCCGAGACAATTATTTCCCTGCAAAAATCCTTAAACCTGATCAAAGGCTGCATTGTCCTTTTCCTGCTCCACTGCATTGTATCCTTTGGGGAAAAGAAGATACACTTCAGAAATCTTTTCTGAATTCCTATTGCCTTGATAACTGTGCTTCTAATAATGATGATGGACTTTCCTGAGTTTCCAGAGGCAATCTTGAGTGAAATACAGAGCAGTCATTTTTGCCCTTACACTTTTATATTCTGTAACAAAAAAGAAAAAAAGAAAGAAAGAAAGAACAGGGTGATCTAATATGCTTTGAAGGTGAATGTGAATTATATGGGTTAGCTTTCTTTAGAAAGATGCCTTCTTAAATCTTGTTTAAAGAATGGTAAAAGAATTAAATACCAGCAATCAAGAATTCTTTTTTTAAAAAAGAAAAATAATTTAAAATATGACTTTGAAATGAGATGCACTGGCATGAGGAGAACTGAATATCCCGTTGAAGAGGAACATGGCTCTTAGAATATATGGGGAAAGATTTCTTTAGGCAGGTTCTTCCAAAAGTTGCGTTGAAAATCATGAAAAACCAGCAACCTAGCAGCTTTAAATATACAGAGGACTTAAAATAATTTGGGAATGATATGCTTGGAAACTCTTCTGCTGTAGCTCTGCTGAAACAATGGAAAAGCCCTCATTCATCCCAGGGTTTTAGGAGAACATCTGAGTGGTTTGAGCCTTTGAACTGCAATCCTGTGTGCTGAATTCCCTCATGCTTCAAAGCAATTTGAACTGGACTCAGTTCAGGACTGTAGCCTTTGAAACTAGAAGTAAAGGCTTGAAGAGACAGATTTCATTCCCAAAGACAGGCTGGATAAAAATATAGTCCCATGCTGAAGAGCGTCAAATACAGTTGCCCCCTTACTCAATCAGTTGCCTCATGTCAGGTGGAAATTTTCTTGTTCTCCTTGTCAGGGAAACTAAGGAAGGGATAGAGGAGTTATGATTTTTTTAAAAAAATCTGAATAATAACCCCCCCCCCGTATTTTTAAATATGGAAGGCAAAAAAGAATGTCAGGCTTCTAATTTGTGCTGATGCATGTAAAATCTGTCACAGTAATGTTTTTGGATTTATCTGAGTATGGAGGCGAGAGCCAGTGTAGGGCTCGGGAAGCAGATTCAAATCCTCCCTCAGCCTCGACTCTCACTGAGTAACTGTGGGCCAGTCACCTTCTCTCAGCCTAACCTGCCTCACAAGGTAGCAAGAATAAAATGGGGAAGGGAGAATCACAAACATCTCTCTATTACGCGTTTCTATTATGCAGTTATCCTGTTTTCAATATTGAGAACTTTTGTACTGGGTACACCATGTAGTATCGAGGGAAAAGATTTTTTTATATATAAAAAATAAAAAATATACAACTTATAATGGCACCTTCTCTCCCTTCCTCTGCCCTTCAGGGTTTACCCACAAATACGTTTATCATCTCAGGCTGCCAGATCATTCCTCCGTTAGCCATGGAACTTAGAACATGTGACTGATTTTGTCTTTTTTTCCAGATTCGACTGAATTATTTTCTTTGAGTTGGTAAATTTATTTATTTATTAGATTTTTACCCTGCCCTCCCAGCAAAGTCAGCTCAGGGTGGCTTACGCAACCAGTATAAAACACTGCAACGTAACAATAAAATCTGCAATATAAAACCATCAATAAACAATTTAAAACTATAAATATTACAGAATGTTAAAGTGCTAGTGTTCAATCCTCAGCGGACAGTCAGCTTCTTGATCTTCCTCAAATGTCCGGTCGGTCGGCTCGAACGGTCATTGTGGGACCCAGATGGTCGGGCTTGCTCTTCGTAAGCTGTCAGATATCGATGGTGGCAGTGGTGGTGGCGGCTCCAAAAACCTGGTGGAAGAGCTCCGTTTTACAGGTCCTGTGGAACCTGCCAGGGCCCTGATCTCCTCCGGGAGCTCATTCCACCAGAGTGGAGCCACCACCGAGAAAGCCCTGGCCCTCGTTGTCACTAGCCTGGTCTCCTTGATGTTTGGGAGGATCAGCCGATTCTGGATCCCCAACCAAAGCACTCTCCGGGGGACATATGGGGAAAGGCGGTCCCTCAGGTATGCAGGTCCCTGGCCTTAAAGGGCTTTAAAGGTAATAACCAGCACCTTGAACCGGACCTGGTAGGCTATAGGCATATAAACACTTAAAATGAAGGCAATTTTTAATGAAAATTGCTATTTTTCTGTTTTGTTTTTATTTCCCTAAATTGCTCCAAGGCTGCATTATGCCAGTGTTCTATAGCATAGGGTTAGGGTGCATCAGTAATGTTGCCAACCTCCAGGTGGTACCTGGAGTTATCCTGCTATTAGTATTGTTCTCCAGATGATCAAGATCAGTTCCCCTGGAGAAAATGGCTGCTTTGGAGGATGGACTCCAGGGCATTACACCCTTCTGAGGTCACTCCCAATCCTAAACACCATCCTCTCCAGGCTCCACCCTCCAAATCTCCAAATATTTCACAACCCAGAGTTGGCAACCCTATGCAGCAGTACCAGTACCTGCTCACAGCACAACCTGGTCAGGGCTAAAACTAAGGCTGTAGTCACAGTGGAGGCTTGGTGTGATCTGGCGATGCCTCTATGTCAGGTTTAAAATCAAGTAGATCCAGTCATTCTTGCACAAAGAAAGGTTTATTAGGATTATCTTGCTAAAACCCACAGTAGGAGGTCATTGTCAGGAATGGGGGCAAAGCAAAGCAAGCTAACTTATAGTGTGATGCAATGAAGCGCCTAGCGAATAAAACTTGAGCACTCGCGCGGGAACTCCCGGCGGGAGAAATACTTCATGAGCGGGAGACTACTCCCCCTCCCCTTGCCTTCCCAGGACTGGAAAATTCTCAGCTAAACAAGAATAGCCCAAAGCCTACATTCAAGGCCACCGTGATAAGGAAAAGCGGCAGGGAAGAAGCTCCCACGTTTCTGCCTGCATAGCTACGCAAGCGCAAAGCGGGGTAGGAAACATAAAACAATGGATTCAGTGAGAAACATCAAAGGCATCTTTTCTGACATTCTGCCCTTCCCAAAATACCACCCACCCACCACTCAGGAAGGAGAGAACAAGGGCCCCCAGGTTTATTAGGGTATCGAGAGTGAAAGTCTTTTAAGTGATCTGGTGCATCGATATCAGATACTTTCACCCACTCCCTGTGTTGGGGCCCAAAGTGTACCCATTGAATAAGGTACAAGAGTTGTCCACGAAGAATCTTAGAGTCCAGAATATCAGCAATTTCATAGTGCTCCTCACCGTCAACCATCAGAGGGGGGAGGAGCCGACATCTCAGCTTGCCATTTAGTCGGGGGTAACGCAGGTTTGAGGAGGCTGTAATGGAAAATTGGATGTATTGCTTTAAGAGATTTAGGCAAATCGAGTTGTACAGTTACTTGATTTACACATCTCAACACTTTGAAAGGACCAATATATTTCCAAGCAAGTTTCCTGGACTGCTGCGCTAGCCTTAGGTTCTTGGTTGACAGATAGACAGAGTCTCCCGGTTGCAGTTTCCATCCACCGGACCTTTTCTTATCTGCCTGTTTTTTGTACTGTGCCTTGGCTTCATTCAAAGTTTCAACAATCAGGGGCCAAGAATCACGGAAAGTTTTACACCATGCTGTGGCTCTCCCCCATTCTCACCAGGCTTTAAGAAGGGGAGAGGGGGGCTGTCATAACCCATGGCAGCTTTGAAAGGTGACATTTTTGTTGAAGCGTGCCATGAGTTGTTGTAAGCAAACTCCGCCAACGGCAATAAATCCACCCAATTGTCTTGTTGATAGTTAGAAAAACATCTCAGGTATTGTTCCAACGTCTGGTTTACTCTCTCCGTTTGCCCATCGGTTTCAGGGTGATAGGCAGTACTGAGAGCGCGTTCAATACCCATTAGAGTCATTAACTCCGACCATAACTTGGAAACAAATTGAACCCCCTGTCGGAGATTATCTTGAGCGGTAACGTATGTAGCCTGGCAATGTGTTGAAGGAATGCTTTGGCCAAGGCTTTGGCTGTTGGCAAACTGGGGAATGGTATAAAGTGAGCTTGCTTAGAAAATAAATCCACTACCACCCAAATGACCGTCATATGTCTAGAGGGGGAAGATCAGTGATAAAGTCCATAGAGATTAGTTCCCAGGGTCTGCTCGGGGTGGGTAGAGGCTGCAAGAGACCTGGAGGCTTTCCTGGTCTGGCTTTGCAACGATTGCACGTTGGACAGGACTGTATATAGAGGGATAAATCCTGTTTCATTCGGGGCCACCAGAAGCCACGTTGCAGAACTCGTAAGGATTTTACATATCCAAAGTGCCCCGCAGCTTTTGAGTCATGAACTGTCTGCAACATTTGGGATCGGGTAGCTTCTGGGACAAACATTTTATTTCCCCTGTACCAGCAGCCGTTCGGACCACAATTCACATCGTTCCTGGCTTGTAAATCATGTGTTTCTTGTGGGGTGATGTCAGTTAGAAATTGTTTTTCCCAGGTTAATGTCTGGATGGGATTCATTGGTGCTTGTTTGGTTTTCCGGGTTACAACTGCACCGACCAACTGTTCCGGGGTGAACATAGACTCCCGGACTTCGACCCTCTTAGAAAAATGTTGGGGAAGGCGGGAGAGAGCATCCGCCAGATGATTGGCTTTCCCTGGGAAATGGTGAAGGGTAAATTGAAATTTGGAGAAAAACTCAGCCCACCTGAATTGTTTAGCATTCAGATTCCGGGGTTTTCGCAGTACCTCAAGATTCTTATGATCAGTCCAGATTTCAAAAGGTACTTGAGACCCCTCTAACCAGTGTCTCCATGTGATCAATGCTAAACGTATAGACGCCGCTTCTTTATCCCAAATGGGCCAAAATCTCTCGGTGTCATTAAATTTCCTTGATACATAAGCAAGGGGTTGTAGCTGTTTCTGAGCGTTCTCTTGCAAAATCACCCCACCCATAGCAGTGTCTGATGCGTCTACTTGGACCACAAATTTTTTTGTTTCATCAGGGTGTGCTAGTATGGGCTCAGACGTGAACAACCGTTTGAGTTGTTCAAACGCTTGCTGACACTGCGGGGTCCAGTTCAAAGGGGCCCCTGGCACCGAAGCCTTAGATCCCTTCCCCTTTGTCTTTAGTAATTCCGTGAGGGGAAGGGCTACTTGGGCAAAGTGTGGCAGGAATTGACGGTAAAAGTTGGCGAAGCCGAGGAAACTTTGGAGCTGTCGCCTGGTCTTGGGGGGCTCCCACATTAATACATCTTGGACCTTTTTTGGGTCCATTTCCAACCCCGCTGAGGATATGCGGTATCCCAAAAAGTCAATGCACTCCTGGTGAAATTCACATTTTGACAGTTTGACAAACAGTTTGTGTTCTAAGAGCTTTTCCAATACTTTTCGCATAAGGTTAGTGTGGGATTCTTGATCCGGGGTATAGACCAAGATATCATCTAAATAAACAACCACCCCCTTGAATAAATAGGGGTGTAACACTTCATTGATTAAGTTCATGAAGACCCCTGGTGCCCCCTGTAAACCGAAGGGCATCACCCGATATTCAAATTGCCCCAGCGGGGTATTAAATGCAGTCTTGTATTCATCCCCTCTCTAATACGAACCCGAAAGTAGGCATCTCTTAAATCCAGTTTAGAAAACACTTTCCCTTTAGCCACCTCTGCCAGTAAGTCTTTGATGAGGGGCATTGGGTAGGCATTAGTTGCAGACACTGCGTTAAGTCCCCGGTAATCCGTGCAGAGTCTGAGCCCCCCATCTTTCTTTTTACAAAACAATACAGGTGCTGCAAAAGGGGATGACGCTGGTCTAATAAATCCACGGGCCAGATTTTTATCAATAAAACGGCGCAGTTCTTCCTTTTCACTTGGACTCATGGCATATATTTTCCCTTTTGGTAATTTCTGGCCCGGAAGAATCTCAATTGCACAGTCGGAGTTACGGTGGGGGGGTAGTTCATCAGCTTCCTCCTCCTCAAAAACCCTGGTTATATACTGGTAATCCTCCGGGATGCGGTTAAGGTCCTCCGTGGCTAAACAAGCTCGTGGAGGTTCATTGCATGGGGGATTTCCCCACCCTGGGTCCCATTTGTGTTCTGTACATCTTGGGGAGATAAATTGTACATCCCCTTCTTCCCATAGAATGTAAGGGTTATGTCCATGTAACCAGGGGCTACCCAACACTAAGGGAAACTGGGCTTGCGGAGCTATCACGAACGAGCGTAGCTCCCAGTGGTCACCAATGCCTATTCTTAAAGGAACAGTCTCAAATCGGCATGGTTCCTTCATTGGAGACCCATCCATCTGTGTGAAAGTTATTGGGTCTTTCAAGTGGACCACGGCTGCCTCCAACCCCATAACCATAGACGGGTTTATGAGATCCCTCCCGCACCCTGAGTCAATGAGGGCTCGAACCCGAATGTGGGTCATCATTGCGGGGTTCATCACCAGAACAGTCACAAAGAAGAGAGAGGGGTAATTGCTCACCAGTTTAGGCGCCTCAGGTGCTGGGTCCTGCTGTGTAGCGCCATTCACAAACAGGACCATTTCATTTCCCTGCATTTCACTCTCCTCCTCCAGCATCAAGGTATCCGCTTGGTCGGGGCTAGCAAAAGAGCCCGCGTGTTGCGTGGTTTTGCTGTACCTTTCCTCGGGGTAGGGGTTGTCCACCTTCTGGGCTCTTCTTGTGGTAAAGCTCTATTGGGATCCCCTTTCGGGCAGACTGCGGCGAAATGCCCTTTCTCCCCGCACCGCAGGCAGAGGCCCTGTCGCATACGCTGATCCCTCATTCCACTTGGGGTGGACGTTGGTTTGGGTCTGGCTTGGCCTGCCGCAAAACTCGGACGGTTGTTACCCAAAGATAGATCTAGTTTCATCATACGTAAGCGACTTTCGGCCTTCTCGGCTTCCTCCATCCAACCCTGGAGGGTGCGGGGTTGCTGAGAGCTGAGGACATTATTGCGGACATCTACGGCTAGTCCCATTCGATATTGTTGGGCCAAGACCGCATCAGTCCAGTCTCTAATTTTCACGGCATGCCTTTGAAACTCCCTTGAGTACTCCCGTACTGAGAGTTTGCCTTGTCTGAATGTGCGAAGGAAGGCTTCAGCTTTTTGGGCCGCCCCGGATCCTCGAAACGGTTTCTCAAGGCCCACATGAAGTCATCTACATTCCCCAACTCCGCTGCCTCCAGATCATGAAGGGCTACATACCAGCTGGTAGCACTCCCCCGGAACCTGGATGCGATAAACTCCACCTGTTGTTCTTCGTCTGGGAATACATAGCCCCATCTTTGCACAAATTTTCCAACTTGCAATATGAAAAAGGACACAGTCTCTGGATCTCCATCAAATGTGATCTCAAGCATGTCCTTGGGGCGGATTACCGGGGGGGCTGGCGCCATGATCGGTACTGGAACCGGCTGCATGAGAGGTGCAGGAGCAGGGGGTTGAGGCGGAGGCAAAACTGGTGGCTGAATAGGTCCTGGTTGCCCTGGCCCAGGTCCTGGCGCTGGGATGACCAGTGGAGGTGGGGCTGGTGCTGGCTGACCCGGCCCCGGCCCTGGTGGAACTGGTTGGCCCGGCCCTGGACCCGGTGGTACTGGTTGGCCTGGCCCCGGGCCCGGAGGAGCAGGAGGTGGCCGTCCCGGTATCAACGGTGGCGCTGGAGCTGGTGCCGGTCTAGGTTGTGTCAGCGGATGGGCTCGAATTGCTTGGTCCATCATCTGGGGTAGGGACTGCATTAGTTTGCTCATATCCCTTACCAGCCGTCGAGTATCCTCTTGAATAGAATCCATGCGGGCATCAGTATCTTGGCTGGACCCCGTTCTGGGAGATCCCCGAGACACCCTCCCTTGAGGAAGACCAAAACTACCTCTGGGATCCAAAAGGCTGTCCCGGCTCTGGCTTCCCGGCATAGTCCAGGTGGTCTGGGTAGTGTCCAACAAGTTCTTAGTCCAATCGCGTGATCTGCGATAAGTCACCCCTTTATCCCAGGGTGTTGGGACTCCTGGCACATAGGTTCGTGGAACCGCACCTCCCTGACTTTGTATAGGCCCGGCCGGGCTGTAGATCGGGAGTGTGTACGGAGCTCCAATTGTGCCAATCGATGGCGGGGTAGCCACCCCGGCTGCTGAATAGAGTATCGGTGCCGCCAAAACTGTAGTTGTAGTCACCGGAACAACGGTGGTGGTCGGAACAGTGACCACTGGAGCTGCCACAGTAGTAACTGGAACTGTGGCTCCTGAAGCAGTAGTCACTGGAACGGTGCCCGTGGCTCCCGCCGTAGCGATCGCTGGAACTGCGCCGGAGGCTCCCGAAGTCGTAATCAACGGGGCTGTGCCCGTGGCTCCCTTCCCCGCTCCGCTCATCGTGGTAGACGGCGGAAATTGGCGGTGAGGGAATGATGGTTGATTCCTGACAATTTCTGTCAGGTTTAAAATCAAGTAGATCCAGTCATTCTTGCACAAAGAAAGGTTTATTAGGATTATCTTGCTAAAACCCACAGTAGGAGGTCATTGTCAGGAATGGGGGGCAAAGCAAAGCAAGCTAACTTATAGTGTGATGCAATGAAGCGCCTAGCGAATAAAACTTGAGCACTCGCGCGGGAACTCCCGGCGGGAGAAATACTTCATGAGCGGGAGACTACTCCCCCCCTCCCCTTGCCTTCCCAGGACTGGAAAATTCTCAGCTAAACAAGAATAGCCCAAAGCCTACATTCAAGGCCACCGTGATAAGGAAAAGCGGCAGGGAAGAAGCTCCCACGTTTCTGCCTGCATAGCTACGCAAGCGCAAAGCGGGGTAGGAAACATAAAACAATGGATTCAGTGAGAAACATCAAAGGCATCTTTTCTGACACTCTATTTGCAGTGGTTTAAATCATCACATGAAGGGGTGACCAGACAGCACCCCCGGAAGCAGCCTCCCTGTGTGCTCACCCTGTGGTCAACTGTTCAGATTATTCTGCAGGGCAACCACGGAGTGGGTGGTTGGGTGGCTTCTGTTTTTAATTCTCTTTTGCATATGTGCAAAACTGCTTATTCGAAGCACTGCTCCATTTTGACAGCTGGAGGAGGCTGCCTCCCCCTCTGGAAAAAAACCCTCTCATCTTTTGAATTAACCCCTTCCCCAACCTGTGTGCTGCAAAGCTGTAGGCAGAGGAACCGGCATGAAAAAAGACAAAGGAGGCTTCTCAGCTTGCCCTTCCCCCTTCTCACCTCAGAGGACAGCTGACAGCTTGCTGGTGTACACAAAGATGTGGTTATGTGCACATCACTGACTTAGAACAACAACAACAACTAAGAAGTGAAAACAGAACAGGTGTCAGGTATCCCTGCCATGGGGATGGAGAAGGGAGGGAGGATGGGACTGTATGGAGAAGGGAGGGCGGATGGGAGTGTCAGGTGTTGATTGATGCTTTGGGACTGGTGGGATGGAATGTGGGGAGCTGCCGATGCTGCCCGGGCAACCAGGTCATATCTCAGATCCCAGGCCAAGAGTGGCCTTGAAAGCCAGGCTGACTGTCTCCTATCGCTTTCTAAAGACAACAGCTAGGCTGGGAAAGGTGGGCTGGAGGGTGAACCGTTATTTACGGCTTCTGGGATTCCCGCGCGCGCGAGGTTCACCCATTGGTAGAAAGGTGGGGCCCTTTCCCCCCTTTAGGGTATATCTCTATGCTTCATGTAACCAAAGTATTCTTAACAATGCTTCTGTTTTAGTGACCTAGTCTTGCAGCTTAATAAATACTATTCTTGTTTAAATGAACAAGGCCTGGTGTTTGGCTGACTAACTAAGGACCCTGACAGTTTGTTAAGAATCCTCTTTTAGTCGGGACTGGTCTGAAACCCGCTGCTCCAAAATGAGTGACGGTGAAGAAGACACTCTCCCGACCAACAAGGATCAAGATCAGCAAGACGACCAGCGGGAGGAGAAGAAACCTCCCGTAACGACAGGGCCAGTCACTACCGTGGTCGTCCCCATGGAAGGGCCCATTACCTATGTTCCGGTAACCTGGGGCCCGGACTACGACCTGGGGGACCTTACGGGGACCCTTATGGAGCGGCTTACGGTGGCGTGACAACCTGGCCCAAGCAGCGGAGGGATTGGGTGAAGCCCCTAGCCGAGACGCATGAGACGTGGTTCTACACCCCGCGTGCTTCGGTGAGAGAGAGTCGCTACGAGCGAGCGATACACCGGCTGAGCGCAGCGGAAGGGATGGAAGACCTGACCAGAGAGTCCAGAGGTGAGGAGGGGATTGGAGGGAGTCGGAGATGGAGCGGCGACCTGAGTCACGACTGCTTAATCCGAATGCTAGACGAGTCCCTTTCCCGCATCCCTAAGATGATTTTGGATGGCATCCAGGAGGAGATGGACCGGGGGCAACGAGAGGCGCCCCGGGGCAACCACCCCCTGACCAGCGCATCGTACTGGTGGGCCCGCCCGTGCAACCAGCAGGGCCACCGGACCAACCAGCGGGACCCCCAGTACAAGAGCCGCCGGCGCCGCGACCGCAGCGGCCCTGGGGTTTCCTCCCGCCGAAGCCGGCCGAACTCCTCGATGCAGACTTCGATGGGACCCCAGAGAAGTTCTCGTTTTTCCTGGTGAGAACGGAAAAGTTCATCGAGAACTGGGGTCACCTGTTCCAGAGTGAGGATCGAATGGTAGACGCCATCGCGTCGCACCTGGAAGGAAGCAGCGGCTGACTGGTATGTAGCCTTGCACCAAGCGGATGGGAGAGAATTACGAGAGATCGATGCGTTTATGTGGGCCATGAAGGAGCAGTTCGAAGATGTCAACGCGAACAAGACAGCCAGAGCGGCCCTACGCGCTCTCAAGCAAGGCTCCTGATCAGTCCGCGAATACATAGCGGAATTCCGCCGGCTCGCTGCGAAAATACGGGGATGGCCCGACAGAGTCTTAGCAGAGCAGTTCTGGCTGGGGCTCAACTCCGAAATCCGCCGCACCGTGACGCGCGGAAATGACCCCGACACACTGGCGGGATGGATGCAGTCAGCAGTCACCATGGAGACCCGCCTGAGAACCATCCGTCTGGATGATGCGGCAGCGCTGGGGAAAGGAGGCCAATCGGGCCCACCGCCGACCCAAAGGGGGAAGAACCCGCCGGCAAACCCGAGACCGAAAGACGGCACGAGAGAATCCAGGATGAAGCAAGGGCTCTGTCTGAAGTGTGGAGAGGTGGGCCACTTCGCCACGAGCTGCCCCGGAGCTTCCACGCCACCCGGGGGGATGAAGGGAACCAAGAAAAAGTTTGAGACCTCCACGCCCAAGCCAGTAGCGAAACCGAGGGGGGCCAGAGCTCTGCAAATCACCCCTCTGAGCGAGACTTCGGACTCGTCGGATGAAGAAGCAACGAAGGCGGGAAACGAGAAGGACCTGCTGTAAATAGCACTGAACAGCAGGTCCCAGACTCACAAGCGCAAATCCCGGTGAGCAGACCCCCTTCTCTTTTCTTCCTTACAGTGACCCTAATGGACCCGGGTCTACAGACCCATGTGAGAGTACGAGCTCTCATTGACTCGGGGTGTGGGAAAGACCTCATTAACCCCTCATTGGTGACGGGCCTGGGGGCGAAAGTGGTAAAGCTGACAGAGCCCCTAGTATTTACGCAGATGGACGGCTCCACGATGAAAGAGCCGTGCAAATACGAGACTGTCCCGTTGCGCGTGGGGATAGGGAATCACTGGGAAGTGAGACCCTTCATAATTACTCCCCGCGGCCCGTTTCCCCCTGGTCTTAGGCAGTGCGTGGTTCTTCGACCATGACCCGCACATCTTGTGGGGGGACGGGAAAGTTAATTTCATCTCTGAGAAGTGTAGAACCCACACTTGGCAAAGAGACTGGGGATCCCTACGTGTGGGTAATGATCCAGTGACGGTGGGGGTGGCAGAAGCCGAACTGGAGGCGATTCCCAGGGAGTACCGAGACTTGGCTGCTGTCTTTGGGGAAGAAGAAGCAGATGAGTTGCCCCCCCACAGAAACTGTGACTGTGCTATTGAGATACTGCCGAATCAAAAACTGCCTAAAGGTAAACTGTATTCCATGAGCCCATCCGAGAAGGTGGAGCTGAGAAAATTCATTGACAAAAACTTGGAGAGGGGGTTTATCAGACCTGCCTCTTCCCCTTTCGCCGCACCCGTCCTGTTCCGGAAAAAGAAGGACGGGGGGCTGCGACTTTGCACGGACTATAGGGGGCTGAATGCAGTGTCTAGCACTAACGCATACCCCATGCCCCTAATCAAGGACCTCTTGGCAGCGGTAGCTGGGGGAAAGGTATTCTCCAAATTGGATTTGAGAGATGCTTACTTCCGAGTGCGGATCAGGGAGGGGGACGAATTTAAAACTGCGTTTAATACCCCCCTGGGACAATTTGAATACTTGGTTATGCCTTTCGGACTTCAAGGGGCACCAGGAGTATTCATGAACCTGATTAATGAGGTGTTACACAAGTATTTGTTCAAGGGGGTCCTTGTTTACCTTGATGATATACTTTTGTACTCCCCCGACCTAAAATCACATGTGAAATTGGTGAGAGAAGTCCTCCAAACGTTGCACAAGCACAAACTCTTTGCAAAACTGTCGAAATGTGAGTTTCACAAATCTGAGATCCCTTTTTTGGGCTACCGCATATCTCAAAGGGGGATTGAGATGGACCCTGACAAAGTAAAAGATGTGGTGGGGTGGGAGCCCCCCAAGACGAGGAGGCAACTCCAAGCATTTCTCGGATTCGCCAATTTTTACAGATCATTCTTATCGAACTTTGCTCAGGTGGCCCTTCCCCTTACTGACTTACTTAAAACAAAGGGGAAAGCCCCTGATTGCACACGGCCGGGCGCACGTTTAAACTGGTCTCCGGAGTGTCAGCTTGCGTTTGAGCGCCTGAAAGCTCTCTTTACTTCGGAGCCCGTGCTGGCCCACCCCAATGAACTAAAGAAATTCATTGTCCAAGTTGACGCATCCGATGTCGCCATGGGGGGGCGATCCTCCAAGAGGGGGAGGATGGCAAACTTCACCCCCTTGCATATGTGTCTAAAAAATTCAATGAAACAGAACGGAACTGGTCCGTGTGGGAAAAAGAGGCGGGGTCGATCCGCTTAGCGCTGGCAACATGGCGTCACTGGCTGGAGGGGGCGTGAGTTCCATTTGAGGTGTGGACTGATCACAAAAATCTGGAACTCCTTCGCTCACCCCGCTCCCTAAACGCCAAACAGTTGCGCTGGGCTGATTTCTTCTCGAAGTTTAACTTCACTCTGCACCATTTCCCTGGGAAGTCTAACTCACTAGCTGACGCCTTGTCCCGCCTCCCACAACACGACAGCAAAAGGGAGGAGATCCGGGACTCTGTCTTTACGCCCTCCCAATTTGGGGGGGGCGGTTACTACACGCAGACAGGCGCTCAACCCTCCCAACCCCCGCCTCCTTCTGACTGGGAGTCGAAGTTCGCTTCTGCCATGGCTCCTGCTGACCAAGAGGCGCTTAAGGGGGAGGAGGGGGTTTCGCAAGATGCACGGAACTGTTGGCAGAAAAATGGAAAACTTTTTGTGCCACTATCCCTGCGGGGGGAGGTGATGAACTGGGCTCACGGTTCAAAACTGATGGGACACACCGGATTTGTGAAATCGCTCCAACTTTTACAACGGCAATTTTGGTGGCCTGGACTGCGTAAAGATCTTTCCCTGTTTACCAATGCCTGTCAAACATGCTTAATGAGCAAGCCACGACCGGGGAAGCCCCCCGGAGCTTTACAGCCCTTGCCCACCCCGAATCGGCCCTGGGAGGTGATTTCAATGGATTTTATCACCGACCTACCGCCAAGTGGGGGAAGACTGTCATTTGGGTTGTTGTTGACTGATTTACCAAACAAGCTCACTTCATCCCGTTCACTTCGATCCCCTCTGCTAAGAAGCTAGCCTCAGCGTTCTTACAACACGTCGTGAGGCTTCACACTTTACCGTCTAAAGTGATCTCAGACAGGGGGGTACAGTTCGTCTCCAAATTCTGGGGGAGTTGATGTCACTGCTAGGGGTGGAGCGGGGGTCAGCAGTGCGTACCACCCAGAGACGGATGGGCAAACTGAACGGGTCAACCAAACCCTTGAACAATATCTCAGATGTTTTACTAATTTCCAACAGGATGATTGGCATTCCCTCTTGCCTTTGGCTGTGTTCTGCTACAATAACACTCAGCACTCCTCGATGGGAATGTCTCCGTTTATGGCAGCGCACAGCTATGAGGCCCCGCCCTGCCATTTTTAACTTCTCCCGACCTCCCGGCGGGAGATGCGGGTGACTGGTGCAAATGCCTGCAAACGGCCTGGCCACTGTTAACGCAGACTCTTGAAAGTGCCAAAAAAGCTTATAAACTCCCAGGCCAAGAGTGGCCTTGAAAGCCAGGCTGACTGTCTCCTATCGCTTTCTAAAGACAACAGCTAGGCTGGGAAAGGTGGGCTGGAGGGTGAACCATTATTTACGGCTTCTGGGATTCCCGCGCGCGCGAGGTTCACCCATTGGTAGAAAGGTGGGGCCCTTTCCCCCTTTAGGGTATATCTCTATGCTTCATGTAACCAAAGTGTTCTTAACAATGCTTCTGTTTTAGTGACCTAGTCTTGCAGCTTAATAAATACTATTCTTGTTTAAATGAACAAGGCCTGGTGTTTGGCTGACTAACTAAGGACCCTGACAGTAGGACAATCAGACTTCCCAACTGGGGAGTTCAGACATCCGGAAATGCGGTGTGAAAGTGGTGATATATGTAAACACCAGACTTTCCCCGGTGCCTGATTACTCCACTTCCAAAGCAGGGCAGAATGGGGAGGGCATGACCTGACGCATGAGAGGCAGATGTTGCTTTCTGATTGTGCTCTTTAAATCAGCAAAGTCACCACCACAATATCAGCCCAAACTGCTTGTGTGACTGCAACCTAAGTTTCCCAGGTAATGTGAAAGAGTGAACATTGTTCAAATAGCAATAATTGTATACCTCGTTCAATAGATGGTAGTATTGTGGGCCAGCTTGGTGGAAAGCCAGATTTCACCTTTCTCAGAGGTTTAGCTGCATGGAATTGATAGTTCACAATTCCGGGTCAGGAAATCCCTGGGGATTTGGGGGTGGAGCCTGAGAAAGATGGACTTTGGGGAGAGCAGGAAGTTGTGATGCCACAGAGCCCACCCACCAAAGCTGCCATTTTTTTCCAGGAAAACTTACATCTGCAGCCTAGAGATCAGTTCTAATTCCAGGAGATCTTGGGGCCCAGCCTGAAGTTTGGCAGCCCTAGGAATGGATCACGGCCTAAGGCAGTAAAGGACATTCCGCTGTCATGCACAGCCAGGGCCGGCCTGTTATTGTTAAATTTTAGACTGTTGCCTAGGGCGATGGCTCGACGAGGGCGCCATTCTGGCCGGCCTCATCCCCTCTTCACCCTGCATAGGAAGCCTCCCTTGCTGGTTTCTTGCTCCATCCCTGGCAAGAGACTCCCCTCTTTGCAGCCCCCAGACAGAAAGAGAAGGAGGCGGGGGGTGGGACAGGCATGGGGAACAGCCTGGGATGACAGGAGAGTGCCACTCGCCCTCTGCCACCCCTGCCCCCGTGGTCTCTTTGGAGCTCCTTTTGCAGCCTGGCACAGGCCCCCCTCCCGTTGAGTGATCCTGCCCCCCTGAATGCATTTGCAGCTTG
Organism: Gekko gecko; assembly: GCA_029375565.1. Lineage (NCBI taxonomy): Eukaryota > Metazoa > Chordata > Lepidosauria > Squamata > Gekkonidae > Gekko > Gekko gecko. The sequence goes on from JAPDNY010000004.1 coordinate 196,395,390, forward strand.
CTCCCCTGGCCCGCCCACTGCAGCTCCAGCACCTGCCCCCATCCCGCCCTGCAGGGGGGGCCCCGCCAGAATGTATCTTCACCTAGTGGGCAAAAAAACCTGGGGCCGTCACTGCGCACAGCTGGTGGGGGAGAAGCCAATTGAGACTGGATGGCAAGCCTTTTATTTTATTTAAGCAATGTTTTTTCCCCTGTTGCCTCACTATTTTTGTGCTATAACTTCCGAGCTTCAGAATAACGACTGTTTATTGATTGGTTGGTTTGGAGCACTTTTGCCCCCTCCTTCCTCCAGGTGTGGCTCTACAGCAGGTGACAATGACAATTAAAACATCGGCGTAAGATCTTTCCAGTCTAGCCAAGAGAATCTTGCGGTTAACAAAGTTGCTGTCCATTTGCTAACTAAAAGTCAGCCATCAGTCACATGAACACATAAAGTTGCCTCATACAGCATCAGAACCTTGGTCCAGCAAAGCTAGGGACGACTACGCAGACAGGCCGTGGTTCCCCAGGGTCTCAGACAGAGGTCTTCCACATCACCTAGTGCCTGATCTTTTTTAACTGGAGACGATGGGGGTTGAACCTGGGACTTTCTGCATGCCAACTAGATGCTCTGCCACTGAACCACAGCCCCTACCTAAGTTGAGGAAGGCCCTCCTATGAGCAGTTCAGACATTCCAACAAGGTGTGTGCCTTGCTGGCATGCTTAGGAAGGCCATTCTGTATTGCCCAAGAGTAGCTGTGGCTGGTGATGACCCAACGAATCCTGATCCAGATTGTGCACTTGCTGCATGGGAGAGGCAAGCCCTGCAGTTATGTGGCTCCCGAGTCCTGCAGGTCTTTAAAAGTCAGAACCGCCAACTTGAATGGAACCTGGAAACAGACAGGCAGCCAATACAACCTTCTTAAAATATATTTAATGTGCATCGGGTAGTTTGCCTTGGGTGGAAATCCCATCTACAGAAACATTTTACTCCCAGCTTGTTTAGCTGTTGCCTCTTTAGGGGATCTGTTAGTTAATTGTCTCCTGGACTTGTAATCCCCTGAAGAAGGGATAATGAAACATGTTGAGAAGAGATCGTTTTTGTACAGGGGATTGCAATGTTATTATTAAAACATATTGGTTGTATCCCTTTCTACCTCACTGGTAGCTCCCCCCGCCCCCGGTTGCTGTTTTTTGCACCAAATGAAGTTTCCAAATTATTTTCCCAGGTGACCTAGGGTTGCCAACTCCAGGTTCAGAGATATCTGGAGATTTGAGGGTGGAGTCATGCATCCATGTTCCAAAGGAGTAATTTTTCCAGGGGAAGAGAGATAAATGTGTTAGCTAATGAGAGAGAGAGAGAGAGAGAGAGAGAGAGAGAGAGAGAGAGAGAGAGAGAGAGAGAGAGAGAGAGATATTTTTTCCTAAAGTCCTTTGTCTAGCTCATCGAAAGCATACTTCTGTTTATTTTCAAATACTTTTCTTTAATGAGTAGTAAATGTGAAGTCATTCAGGTTTTATCTGAATTGTCCAGATGTCTCTGTGCTCAGCTTCTTTCCCCTGGGCTTGCCGATTCCTTCTGATATGGAGGAACATTCGATGCAACAGGTCATGAGTGAAAGTTTATCAAGGCCGAATTAAGTCGATCAGCTCTTCATTTCATGTGGTCTTGACATTTACTTACATTAGCTTATAAACACATATAATCCTCTCCCTCTTCCTCTAATAAGGTCAGTACCTGGGGGCTTTGATCTTCTCTGTTTGCAGATTTCCTTGCTTCAGCTGAAAAGCCTTCATGCAATAGAGACGCGAGGGGACTTGGCTGTCCCTGGAAGGGCAGGAGCAGAACTGAGTGAATGGTCGATTCAAATGGTATTTTGATCAATATCCACTTCCATCTGTTGGGCTGACCTCTGTTCTTTTATCCCATTGAACTGACCTCCGTTCTTTGATCCAGACCAGCAGGGTTTTTCCTTGTTTACTTTTCAGGGTATTCATTTCCTTTGTTGGGTGGATCAATGGCTGATTTTGCATTGGCTTTTCCCTCCGTTGTTTTACTACATAAGAACATAAGAGAAGCCAATGCTGGATCAGGCCAATGGCCCATCCAGTCCAACACTCTGTGTCACACAGTGGTCAAAAACGCCAGGCTCCATCAGGAGGTTCACCAATGGGGCCAGGGCACTAGAAGCCCTCCCACTGTTGACCCCCCCCCCCACGTTGGAACAGAAAAGCTGCAGCTCAAAACCACATTCAAATACCCCAAGGGCAATGCCATACTGACTGCAAAGTCACCCCTGAACGGCCATAAATCTATGCAGAAGGTACCATAGAATCCAATGATCAAAGGAAGTGAAAGCAACATGCAACGCCAAGGGGAATTTCTGTTCCAAGGTGGGTTTGGTATGACAATGGAGGGAAAAGCCAGTGCAGAATTGCCCAGTGTTTTTGCTACTTCACAAGTCTTGTTCTTAAGGGGCCCTTTCTCCAGGACCCAATTGCGTTGACATGGAAGCTGCAGAGGTGGGAATTTCATCCATTACCCCCAAAGATGTTGTACTGCTATTCTCTCATCTGCAACATGCAGCCAAAAAGCATTCTTGGCCACAGAACTTCACTTAGCATATCATTGTAAACAACTCCACCATGATGGCAGTACAGCAGGGACCAATAAATCTGCTATGCGTCTAGCTTGAGCAAGTAGATTTGAGTTCAGGAGCACCGTAGAGATTTACAAGCATTTTGGGGGTAGAAGCTCTTGAGAAACAAAGCTTGCTGAGTCGGTTTAAGGGAGCTTTGACTCTCAAAAGCTCATATCCCACCCACCCCCAATCTTGTTGGTCTCTAAGATGCTACTGGACTCAATAATAGCTATTCTACTGCCGGCCAACATGGCTCCCCACTGTAATGACATATTTTGAGGTTTCCCGACTCTGGTATATTGGTTAAACCGATGCAGTATCTATTGAGAGCCAGTTTGGTGTAGTGGTTAAGTGCGTGGACTCTAATCTGGGAGAACCGAGTTTGATTCCCCACTCCTCCACTTGCAGCTACTGGCGTGACTTTGGGTCAGTCACAAGCTCTGGCACAGCTGTTCTTGAAAAAGAGAGGTCTCTGTCAGAGCTCTCTCAGCCCCACCTACCTCACAGGGTGTCTGTTGTGGGGAGGGGAAGGGAAGGGAAAGGAGTTTGTAAGCTGCTCTGAGACTCCTCTGGGCAGTGAAGGGCGGGGTAGAAATCCAATCTCCTTCTTCCTCTTCCTCTTCCTCTTCCTCTTCCTCTTCCTCTTCCTCTTCTTCTTCTTCTTCTTCTTCTTCTTCTTCTTCTTCTTCTTCTTCTTCTTCTTCTTCTTCTTCTTCTTCTTCTTCTTCTTCTACATATTGGCTATTTCCATGGGTTTCACTCATGTCTCTATATTTAGGAATATTATTGCATAGCGGCCTCCAATGAAACTGGTGCCCAGTAGGTTCAGGATGCCAGAGGATGTAGTGATGGTCACAAACATAGAAGAATTTATAAGGAGATTAGACAGATTCATGGAGGACACGTCTATCAGTGGCTACTAGCCACGGTGACTAAAGGGGAGTTCCACCTCCAGAGGCAGTGAGCCTCTGAATTCCAGAGGGAATCCTCACCCTCTCTGCCCCATTGTTGGCCCTCCAGAGGAACTGGTTGACCACTGTGTGAGAGAGGATGCTGGACTAGATGGACCCTCACTGGTCTGATCCAGCAGGGCTCTCCTTATGTTCTTATGAAGGTCTCAGCCTCTTTGCCCTGTTGTTGGCCCTCCAGAGGAACCGGTTGACCAATGTGTGAGAGAGGATGCTGGACTAGATGGACCTTCACTGGTCTGACTCAGCTGAGCTCTTCTTACATCCTTATGGTTCAGAGCAAATAAATTTGAACTGCAAAATCCTTAATGGCATAACCTCTGTGTCTTGTTTATGTGTGGCACTAAGATTGCAGTTTAAGTTGATGTGCATGATATTTTAAGTGAAGTAGCACTATTTTCTGCACTCACACAATGCGTACCCTTCATTATCCTTTTCATTACTGCAGTGCTGTAAAGAAACAGTTCACAATAGAACTGTCCTCGATCTCGCTTTGGGATGATAAATCTTGGTGCATTCTATTGTTCTTATTGCAAGAAGTAACACAATTTCATTTAGTACATCGGGCACAACTTCCTTACGGGCTCGCTGCCCTACAGAACAGCTATTTTTATTAATGACTGTGATACTGTACACAGATTGCATCTTCCCAGTGATAATGACAGAAGGGGATGCTAGCTGTTTTCATTCCTCGGATACATTCCCTGTCTTTATTGCCCTGCATCAGACACAAGAGGGCAGGGCAGTTAAGAGAATGGTGATTTGTCTGCTCTTCCCTCTTAACTTAGGGCACGATCCAGGCCACACTTAGGCACTTTGAAGCATCAGTGATTTCAGTGTGAAAAATTAAGCACAGGCTTAAAACACTCCCACTGAAATCAATGGAACTTGAGAGCGCTTTACTTTGGCTGCTACGGCCCTGACAGGCTACGGTGGAGGATTTCAAGTGCTGGCAACAATCAGAGTTCTTCTGCAATGATCTGGAATTGAGAAAATGAAGCACCTGTTTGGATTTGGAAGAAGAGGAGGAGGAGGAGGAGGAGGAGGAGGAGGAGGAGGAGAAGGAGATTGGATTTATACCCCCCCCTCCTTCACTCGAAGTCTCAGAGTGGCTTTCAAACTGAGAGAGCTCTATCAAGAACTGCTCTTTTCAGAATGGCTCTGACAGAACTATGGCTTGCCCAAGATCATCCAGCAGCTGCAAGTGGAGGAGTGGGGAATCAAACCCGGTTCTCCCAGGTTAGAGTCCACGCACTTAACCACTACACCAAACTGGAAGGTGATTTCTACTGCAGCCGAGATTTTCAGACGTCTTCTCTTGTGCCCTGTTGGGTGTTTGGTTAGAGAACTGCTCCAGAGTTTGTGAGGCGGGGGATCTAATACTCTGTCTTCCTTTAGGGAGGTGCCATGCTTCAGTGGTAGAACATCTGCTTGGTGTGCAGAAGGTCCCAGGTTCAATCCCCAGTATCTCCATTTCAAGGATCTTAGGTCAAAGTGGCAAGGAAAGAATATGTTTGGAAAGAGCCAGTGTGGTGTAGTGGTTAAGAGCAGCGAGCTCTAATCTGGAGAACTGGGATTCCTCACTCCTGCTCATGAAGCCTGCTGGGTCACCTTGGACCAGTCACGGTTCTCTCAGAACTCTCTCAGCCCCACCTATTTTACAAGGTACCTCTTGTGGGGAGACAAAGTGTTATGTCCTGAAGCTGGAATCTGTCCTATCTTTTCCTATATTAAGCTTCAGACATAAGAACGGATTGTAATCTGTCACATTCCCATTGGTCGGTTTCTATGAAACTTGTAAATAACCAATCACAACTGTAGATAAGTATTTTGGAGGGAACAGACCTCATTGGTCTTTATCCTTGTTTTCTTATCGGTTGTTAACTTATTTATGGGCGTGGCTTTGACAGCACGGATCATTTAAAAAGGGAGCTGCGCTCCACTGTGTGTTGTTCTTGAGTTGAGTTTGCTGTTACAATAAAGCTGAAATTACTTTGCTGAAATCTAAACCTTGTTGAGTTGCATACTTAACACAAAGGGGATGTGATTGTGAGCGGCTGTGAGATTCCTTATGGTGGAGGACAGTAGGGTATAAAAAACTTTCCTTCTCTCTCTGGCTCAGACCCTGAAGAGCTGCTGCCAATCCGTGTTGACGGTAGAGATTGGTAGATCAATGTCCTGACGCAATATAACACTCAGTATAGTAAATTCATGTGTACCTTCTGGCATGGCTGTCCTTGGGGCCCAGGGCTACTGTCAATCTGTCCCACTCAATTATCTCCTAGTGCTCAACCATGCTCCCAGCTAGCTGTTTCCAGGGCTCTTTTTGGTAGCAGGAACTCCTTTGCATATTAGGTGACACACCCCCTAACGTAGCCAATCCTCCAAGAGCTTACAGAGTTCTTCTTACAGGGGCTACTGGAAGCTCTTGGGGGATTGGCTACGTCAGGGGTGTGTGGCCTAATATGCAAAGGAGTTCCTGCTACAAAAAAGAGCCCTCCTTGCCCATTGCCACTGGGGAAAGGCTGCCGGCAATGGTGGGCATGGGTAGTGCCAGAGCTTGCGAGCAGAGAGGGGAAGGACGTACAGGCAAGTGGGAGGCATGCAGGTAGATGGAACGGAAGGAGGGCATGTGTAGAGATGTGAAGGCGGGGTGGGGGGGAAATAGGGTGTGTGTTCTTCCCTGCTCCATCCCCGGTCTTTATTTCAGTTTTCCTAGCAGAAAAAAAAATGGAAATTGTGGGGAGTACTGAAAAAAAAAGACCTCTCCAATGAAATATTTTCTCTTTTTTGAATGAGTGAAATACTTTTAAAGACAAGGTGGATGTGCAGACATATGTAGCTCTTAAATCTAAGATGCATTTCTGCACCTAGAAGGATACTGAGTCTTCCTTTGAAGAAGAGTTGCATTTATACCCCACCCTTTAGTCGGAGTTTCAGAGCGGCTTACAACCCCTTTTCCTTCCTCTCCCCTCAACAGACACCATGTGAGGTAGGTAGGGATGAGAGAGCTCTGAGAGAACTGCTCTTGAGAGAACAGCTCTGAGAGAACAGTGACCAGCCCAAGGTCACCCAGCTGTCTGCATGTGGAAGAGTGGAGAATAAAGCCTGGTTCTCCAGATTACAGCCCACTACTCTTAACCACTATATCAAACTGGCTCTCGGGGAGCATGCAGGGCTTTGAATGCCTGGTGGGATGTGTCCAGGGCTTCTTTACCATGTGTCCAGACAAGAAAAATGTCATCAATGTGTGGAATCTGAGTCCAATTTTCTGTAAAAAAACAGTGTTTGAGAGTTGCCATGGACACCCGCATGGCCCCACAATATGCTAACATCTTTATGGCTGACTTGGAGCAACACTTCTTAACACCCACTCACACCTCTCTTATATTTGCGTTATTTTGATGACATTTTTCTTGTCTGGACACACAGTAAAAAAGCCCTGGAGAGGCATTCAACAACTTTCACCCCACCGTCAACCTGACAATGAACCAATCTATGCAAGAAATACATTTTCTGGACACCACTGTACTACACAATGGATGCATAGAAACCACCTTATACTGGAAACCTACTGATTGACAAACATACTTACATGCCACCAGCTACCACCCTAAACACAATAAAAGATCCATTGTACACAGCCAGGCTCTGCACTACAGCCGCATCTGTTCCAGAGCTACAGACAGAGATTCCCATCTGAGGGATCTATAAGAGACCTTTTTGGAACTAAAGTATCCACCTGATGAACTCAGGAAAGAGATTAACAAAGCCAGAATGGTACCCAGAGAAAACCTGTTACAAGAGAAGCCCCAGAAGGACAACAACAGAACACCTCTTGTGGTCACATATAACTCTACTCAAAACAGTTCAACACATCATCAATGACTTACAACCTCTACGGGACAATGATAGTTCTCTTTCACAAATACTGAGAGGTAAACCTTTTCTTGCACTGACAACCACCCAATCTTAACTCCTCACCCACAATAATGCAACATCTAATATGAACATGGACACCAGAGTACCAGATGGTACCAGAGCTCGCAATAAACCCAGGTGCCAACTTTGCTGCCACATACACTCTGCCAACAAAGCCACTGGACCCAACAGCACCAGCTACACCATCTCAGGCACATTCACTTGCTCATCTTCTAACATTCTATATGCCATTAAATGCCAACATTGCCCTTCAGCTCTCTACATAGGACAGAGGATAAATGGACACAAATCAGACATCAGGAATCACAAGACTGAGAAACCTGCAGGGGAACACTTCAGCCTTCCAGGACATTCAATGGCTGACCTCAAAGCAGATGTTTTATTGCAAAGGAACTTCAAGAATAGAATGGAATTGGAAATAGCTGAATTACAAGTTATTACAACACTTGAAACAAACCCTACCAGGACTTAACAGGGATATTGGTTTCTTATCTCATTACACATGCTAACTCATTCAATCCAAAAGTATGTATTTTCACCAAGAAAGGCTATACATCCCCTATATTTTGATGTTTTTCTTTTCTTTTCTTTTCTTTTCTTTTCTTTTCTTTCTATCTTTTCTTTACTTTTCTTTCTTTTCTTTTTTGAGAGTGTATATTATAGTAGTAGTTGTAATGCAATGCAATATCTTGTTGATCTCTGACATAACACTGTACTCCAGAAAAAGGATTCTGTCAGTTAACTCCATGTTTTATTGAAGCAAAATGTTATTACTACTCTTAGCAATTAAGAATATAATTGAATATGTAATGTAATTTGGAATGGTAGATTTAAATTCAGTTATTTGTTTTGGGGACAAGGAAAACACTCTACACAGCCAAGATGCTGTAAAATTCACCTCCATGCTTGAAAGGAGATGGATGGGGTCTATGGACGGGATTCTCATAAATTAGGGCACATCAATCTTCAGTTCTAACATATTTATTACCTATGTTGTCCCCCACGTTGAACTGAAACAGAACTAAGCTTGTCATTCTTTTGATCTGTTAAAAAAAGGTGTCCTCACTATTTTGCATGCTAATTTAACAAACCACCCCTATATGTACAACTATGGCCTTGGTCACACGGAGCATTTGCCCCGCAGAAGGCACGATAGTCTGGCAGATTTCCTGGGCGCAATCACACTGCATGCGTAGCGCATCCATGGCCAACCCGTGGCGTGCCGCCGAAGATGCACATTTAATAGGTACCTGGATCAACCTACTGGCAAATGGTTTGCCACAGGCTGCCTACGGACTCTCACGGTGTGATCACACTTGTGCGGGGCTATTCCCCCAGGTCGTCCTCTTTCCTGCGCGTGCCGACGGAGAAAGCTCCTGTGTGCCGCCATCACATCTGATCACCTAATGGCAGATCAGATTGTGATGGCGCAAATAGCCACACCTCCCCCCCACATTATCTGGCCTGTGTGACCGGGGCCTATGATATGTAATTCCATTTCATCGCCTGACAAAGTGTGCATGCACATGAAAGCTCACACCTTGAATAAAACTTTGTTGGCCCTAAAGGTGCTGCTGGACTCTAACTTTGTTCTATTGCTTCAGACCAACACGGTTACCCACCTTGATCCACATTTACCCACAGACTGTGTAAAAAGTAGCTTACTGCCCTACCTTGCAGGAGGGAGAAAAAAGATCAGGAGGAGGCAAGGCGGAAATGTCATGAAAGCCTCAGAGGAAACTGAAAGTTTCATTGAGAACTTAGCTTTCTCGAACCAGATAGCAAAAAGTAAGGCACGTGATGAGATAGCATAGGATTCATCCGTTTGTGGGGGGTTTCTCAAGTATTGGGTTTATTTGCAATTTTGCTTGGGCAAAACTAAGGCATTTGTAACTTTTTAATTCTACAAGTATGCCAAATATTGTGATTTTATATGCTAAGTAAGTTATAAATGATGCATTTTATGTTATTAAAGCAGTAAAATTAGTTTAAGTCTGATAGGACAGTAAGTATTGCATATAGTTCTATATTTCTGAAAATTTCTGGGGTTTTTCCCCTTTAAAAATGGAAAATTGCAATTTTATATGCTAAATAAGTTTTAAACGATGGGATTTACATTGTTAAAGCAGTAAATTTAATTTAGGTCTGATAGGACAGTAAGTATTACATATAGTTCAATATTTCCCCACATTTCCATGGTTTTCCTGGGGTGTGTGTGTGAAATCCTAGGTTTTTCTCCCATGGCTGCAAATTTCTAGAAATTTTACATCTCCAGGGCTCTTTTTGTATCAGGAACTCCTGTGCATACTAGGCGACACACCCTTAATGTAGCCAGTCCTCCAAGAGCTTACAGTAGTCCCTGTAAGAAGAGTTCTGTAAGCTCTTGGAGGAAAGGCTACATTAGGGATGTGTTGCCTAATATGCAAAGGCGTTCCTGCTACAAAAAGAGCCCTGTACATCTCTATATGTAGGCCTGAAGGTGGGTGGAAGAGGGAATTCCAAGGCACAAACTGAGCTTATGAGTTTCAGGTCACACTGGGTGACTTAGCATGTGTCTGGGTGTCGCTGTTCCTTTTGAGGGATGGGCAATGGCAGGTGGATGGTCTTTTAGGAAGCTCGTTCATCATCTTTTCATCAGTCTTTTCATTAAGCTTCCCAAGACCCTGTCACACCAAATAAATTATATGAGATTATACAGGGAAGAATATATATATATAAACAGCAGAGCCAAGAGGCCATGGGATGTATAAAGCACAGGATGAGATCATGTAATGATATGGAAAGTCAAATGCAATTAAGAAGAATAAAGAGACCAATAGCGATAAGTGGCCATCTCCCTAGTGTCAAGCTCGGGCCTCGCTTGCCATAGAATGCTGTCCAGGCAAACTCCTGGTCTGTTGCATTAGGGGTTAACTGCTTTCTTAAACATGCTTCTTTCACTGTTTTATCTCCCAGGCCATTTGTCTTCTCTGCCAGGATGGGGTGGGGGGAGAGTGAATGCTGGAGTGAATGTGTGCTTGAGCTTGCATAGTATGTACAGGACCCTGGGAAGCACATGATCTCAGCTTCTCGTCTGATGTTGGGATGTAACTATTAGTTTGCAGGCGTTGGGCGAGCCCAGAGGGTAGGCCTAGAGCTTTGGTGGGCTGAGTGTGAACATTGATTGGATGGTTTACATAGAGGGGCTGTCCTGCTTTTTGGCATTGGGTAGGACCGGGCATCTGGTGGCCAGTTCTGACACAGAATTAGTCTATGCTTGGACTCTCTTTGTTGTTGTTGTTCAGTCGCACAGTCGAGTCCGACTCTTCGCGACCCCATGGACCAGATTACGCCAGGCCCTCCTGTCTTCCGCTGTCCGCTGAAGTTTGCTCAATTTCATGTTCGTTCCATCGATGACACTGTCTAACCATCTCATCCCTTCTTCTTTGACCTTCAATCTTTCCCAGCATCAGGGTCTTCTCCAGTGAATGCTCCCTTCTCATTTGGTGGCCAAAGTATTTGAGCTTCAGCTTCAGGATCTGGCCTTCCAGGGAACAGTCAGGGTTGATTTCTTTTAGGATTGACTGATTTGATCTCCTTGCAGTCCAAGGGACTCTCAAGAGTCTTCTCCAGCACCAGAGTTCAAAAGAATCTATTCTTCGGTGCTTGGCCTTCCTTATAGTCCAACTCTCACAGCCATACATTACTACGGGGAATACCATTGCTTTGACCATGCGGACTTTTGTTGGCAAGGTGATGTCTCTGCTTTTTATCATGCTGTTTAGGTTTGCCATTGCTTTCCTCCCAAGGAGCAGGCATCTTTTAATTTCATGGCTGCAGTCACCATCTGCGGTGATCTGGGGATCCTAGGAACGTGAAGTCTGTCACTACTTCTACGACTTCCCCTTCTATTTGCCAAGGAGTGATGGGGCCAGATGCCATGATCTTAGTTTTTTTGATGTTGAGCTTCAAGCCCACTTTTGCACTCTCCTCTTTCACCCTGAGCAAGAGACTCTTTAGGTCCTCTTCACTTTCTGCCATCAGAGTGGTATCGTCTGCATATCTGAGGTTATTGATCTTTTCCCCAGCAATCTTAACTCCAGCTTGTGATTCATCCAGGCCAGCATTTCGCATGATGTACTCTGAATATAAATTAAATAAGCAAGGTGACAATATACATCCTTGTCAAACTCCTTTTCCTATGCTAAACCAATCAGTTGTTCCACATCCATCCGGTTCTAACTGTTGCTTCTTGACCCTTATACAGGTTTCTCAGGAGACATATGAGGTGGTCTGGTACTCCCATCTCTTTAAGAACCTGCCATAATTTATTGTGATCCACACAATCAAAGGCTTTAGCATAGTCAATGAAGCAGAAATAGATGTTTTTCTGGTACTCTCTTGCTTTCTCCATAATCCAGCGAATGTTGGCAATTTTGACTCTCTTTACCTCTCAATAAACAAATCTTTCTACAACAAGAGTGTCGTGAGGGCTGGTTCACATGGCTACAATGCCACCAGCAATGAGCCATGGCCAATGCGCCCCTCTGATTGGTTGGGTTGCTGAAAACAGTGTACTGCTGCTCTGGGAACAGGAGGGGTGATCACATGGCTCCCACGCTTCCATGGCATGCCTGCACATTCAGATGCCAGAAAAGCCGCCATGGAAGTGCCTCACCTGGAAAACCACCAGATTTCCCCGGTGGCTGTTTAAGGCATGTGGGAGTCATTTCACAATGGGGTAGGGATGGATTGCTGCCGAGTGCCAGATGTGTGTGTCTGATCATGCCACTTTGATCTGGGTGGGATGGGGTGGCTATGCCAGACCAAATTGCCTGTGTGATCACAACCTAAGAGAGCCCTCGGAGTCTCTGAAACATTTCTGTAGTCAGTTCTTAGGGGCAGAGGTCTCTTATGGATGCTATTGATAAGGTTACTGTTGGTTGTTTTAATAGTTCGATGTTCTAAATTTCCTGCATTTTATATGTTCCCCCCAATTCTTATCTTTTTAAAAGATATAAATACAAGAGTTCATTAAACTCTTATCCACCTAAAAAAAAGGGAATCAGAAAACTATAAAGAAGAACTAACAGCATTCTGCATTTTCAAAGAAGACCAACCTATCGTACTATTTATTAACTCAGTTAACAGTTAACAATCATTACTGACAAATCGGTCTTATCCAAAAGTTATGTCCATGTGCTGCAACACCTCTTTCCATTGCAGATCCGTTTTTAATAACATCTCTGTTCTTCTGCTGTACCATAAGTACTGCAAGATGTAACAATCTTTTGACCTGTTTATAGAAGACCTTCCCATGAAGAATTTTACATTGCTTCCAAAACTTAGCAAAGGTTCATCCAGCTGCTGTTCCTACATATAATGCGATCACATGACACTTTTTAAGGATGTGTGTGTTAAGGGCTGTCAAGTTGCTTCTGACTTATGGTGAACCTATGAATTACCATCTTCCAAGACATCCTCTCAATAACAGCCTTGCTTGGGTCTTGCAAACGGAGGGCCCTTGTGGCTTCCTTGATTGAGTCCATCCATCTCATGTTGAGTCTTCCTCTTTTCCTCCTGCTTTCAGGTTTTCCCAGCATTATTGCCTTTTTCAGTGACTCTTGTCTTCTCGTGATGAGATGAAAGTACGATAGCCTCCGTTTAGTCATTTTAGCTTCCAGGGAGAATTGAGGCTTGATTCCATCTAGAACCCACTGATTTGTCTTTTTGGCAGTCCACGGTCTCTGTAAAATTCTCCTCAGATACCACATTTCAAATGAATCAATTTTATTTCTGTCAGGTTTCTTCACTGTCCAACTTTCGTTTCCAGACGTAGTAATGGGAAATACCATTGCACTATCACTACTGTGATGATGCACCCTAGCCAGTCTCGCTGAAGAGAGGTGCCTGTCCTGTAACATTTTAACGTTGTTCTCCCTTAGATGAAGACTAATAGGAAAAAAGATGATTGTAGGGACAATTTTGTTGTTGTTGTTCAGTTGCACAGTCAAGTCGGACACAATCAAGTGACCCCCATGGACCCCGTCACGCCAGGCCCTCCTGTCTTCTGCCATCCTCCAGCGTTTGCTCAATTCCATGTTCGTTGCATCGATGACTCTGCCTAACCGTCTCATCCTTTGCCGTCCCCTTCTTCTTTTGCCTTCAATCTTTCCCAGCATCAGGGTCTTCTTCTCCAGTGAGTGCTCCCTTCCCATTTGGTGGCCAGAGTATTTGAGCTTCAGCTTCAGTATCTGGCCTTCCGGGGAACAGTCGGGGTTGATTTCTTTTAGGATTGACTGATTTGATCTCCTTGCAGTCCAAGGGACTCTCAAGAGTCTTCTCCAGCACCAGAGTTCAAAAGCATTTATTCTTCAGCGCTCGGCCTTCCTTATGGTCTAACTCTTGCAGCCATATGGCCAATAGGATGGGCCAAGCTTTTGGATCAAGCTAGTGTCTCAATGCTGACATATGGTTTTTAATCTGTTGCCCACTGTGGTTCCTGTTACTAGGGAGAAAGGCAGGTTTATATCATGTGTTATAAATAAGCATATCTTTGCATTTTATATGCACTTGCTTTCACTCTGATCTGGGTGGCCCCAGCTGTCCTGATCATGTCAGGTCTTGGAAGCTACGCAGAGTTGGCCTTTGTAAGTACTTGGATGGGAGACCTCCAAGGAAGTCCAGGGTTGCTATGCTATGCTATGCTATGCAGAGGCAGGCAATGGCCTCTTGCCATGAAAACCCTAAACCATAAATCAGCTGCCGCATGATATCTTCACAAAATCACAGTGCCCAGAATGGTGTCTTAAAGAGAAATGTAAAAGGGTAGCCTCCTCTAGCAGTGTGTTTACACAGTGCCAAGTTCAGTTGGGGGGGGGAAAATTAGTTCCACAAATAGCAGAAGCTTCGGAAGTGCTGCTGTAGAGATCTGGAGCACATTTATTAATCAGAGTTGATACCTGAAATACGTTTTATGTCCTGTGTAAATGAAAGCTGTTATTTGACGCCATTATTGTTTCCAGGCATTGACAGGTTGAATGCTGGCTCAAGGTGATCAGCGGTGTTCTTTTTGGTTTTACTACAAAAAGAAAAAGCATTCGTCTTCCTTTCCTCTGTCTTTGTGTGTGTGTGTGTGTGCGGGCGTACTTGTGTCTTCAGTTTGGAGTGTCTCCGTAAAGCCACAGGGTCAGAAGGTTTGAAACGCTCAGTAATTTTTTAGTGTTTTTTGCCCCGGCTGCTATCAGCCATCTCAGCAAGAAGCCCATAATGAGAAGGGAATGCAAGATTCTTTGTGCAGATTAATGGGAGCAAAACCAAAAATAAATCCTGAAGAAAGCCAAATAAACTGGGAATACTCATAAAGAATGAAGATTGATATTTACAGACCTGTGACAGACGTAGCATATATATATATATATATATATATATATATATATATATATATATATATATATTTCTTTTGTGTTCTATTTCATTCATGAAGCCCCCCCGATCTAATAAATCATTATTATGTCTAACATGTATTTAATTAACTCCTCTAAAAAAGCGACAAGTCCCATTTTGTTAAAACTTCCTTGGTATTCTTTCGCGCAATTATCTAAAAATTATCAATCATTTTTATTAGTTAATACTTGAAATCGTGTGCGTATCCAATATAATTATTAACGCCAATCTATTTGCCGGTTCATTTAACTCTGGCTATGCACAATTATGTGTGACATTTTAAAAAGGAAAAAAGAAAAAAAGAAAAGAAAGGAAAGAACAGTGGCTCCGTTTTCATAATGATACCATCGTTATTTGTCTCATGATCAACAAAAGATTTATTCTTTTTAATTCTATGGCTTATCTTTCCAATGTCTAGCATGTAAGGATAAGAGAAGGCAGATGGGAATGGGAAATACCGCTTTGGCAGCATGTATAATTGACACTCGTAAGTTGCGCTGGGTCTGAGATGTTCGCTGTATTACAAAGGGAAACTCTTCGAGAAGAGAAAAATAACTAAAAAGGAAATGCTTCTGAAAAGAGACAAAGTTGATCACTGGAGAACTCAAGGAGAAGGGCTGTGCGTTTGATCCAGGATCAAGTGTTCTTAAAACAACAATTGAGAGGCGTGCCTAAGGGCTGGCATATTCCCGGTGGGAGAGTTTTTAAAAAACACTCCCCCCCCCCTTTTGAACTGCTCCCCTTGCTGCACAAATCACATTTCAAACACTCGGAACTCCTCTCTCATTTTGGAAAGTGGTTTGTACCCAGAGGTGGCGATGAGGGGGGGAGAGACCTCAGTTATTTGTGAAGAAAAACAAAACAAGAACTCTCTTGTGTGCCTGGAAGTAGGGCACAGTGGCAAACACTTATAGTCATGAGGGATCTACTTTCCCAAGCTGTGTTACCAGAAGGTTCTGGTAGTTTGTGTGAATATGAGGGTTGTCATGGGTAGGGAAATATCTTTGTCAAAAAAAATGCATCTTTTTTAGATATAGTCATTGTTTTCTCTTATTCTTTTGTTTCTCTTTTTAGTATACCCTTTTGGAACTTCATCCTTTGCCATTGTTTTATGTTGCACATCACAGGGTGGTGTTCTTCCAGGAGGATTGGGGATTGCAGGCTGGGAGGCACAGGCTGTGGGCTTCTGAACTCCAAAGCTCCTCCTCACCAGAGGTGCAAACTGAAGGGTGAGAGCCAAAGGGTCTTAGCCTGGGGATTGGGCCTGGGGGCCCTGCATCACTCTAGATACTTCTAAACCACCAGCCAGTTTTGAAGGTAGAAAGCCAGCAGGAGAACAGGGGCTATCCAGTGTTTTGCAGACAGTGCCGCATGTATGATTATCTACCCACATTGGAAAATGTGGGTGTGTTCTCACTGTGAGAAGCTCCTGGTTCTCGGGGAACAGATTTATTCCCTTGAACCTAGGGTTGCTGACCTGGAGAAGCAGAGGCAGAGAAGGAAGGGGAGGTTCAGGGAAGAGACCCTCAGGCACTTACCAGAACAATCCCACTCTTGTGGTTGGAGGGTGTCAGTCTGAGGAAGAGGGATATGACCCCTTAGAAGGAACCCCTTCTTTGGTGTAGTGGTTAAGTTTGGTGTAGTGGCTAAGTGCATGGACTCTAATCTGGGAGAACCAAGTTTGATTCCCCACTCCTCCATTTGCAGCTGCTGGATGACCTTGGGCAAGCCATAGTTCTATCAGAGCTGTTCTCTCAAGGTCTGTTCTCTCAGAGCTCTCTCAGCCCCAACTACCTCACAGGGGGTCTGTTGTGGGGAGGGGAAGGGACTCCACTCTGAGACTCTGCTCTGAGTGAAGGGCAGGGTATATATCCAAACTCCTCTTCCTCCTCCTCCTCCTCCTCCTTCCTTGGGTAACAGACTGATGTACTGAGGATATTCCTTCGGGGCTGAGGGGAAGTGGGCTTTTGGTAGCAGGTGATTCAATCACGAGGAATATAGAGAGTGGGGTCTATGACAGGCATTTTGGCTAGATGGTTACTTGCCTGCCTGGTGCGAAGTTTGTGGGCATCATACGGTATCTAGATGGGTTAATAGGTTAATGCTGTGGAGGACTCAGCAGTCATGGTGCACGTTGGCACCAATGACATTGGGAAGTGTAGCCATGTGTTCCTGGAGGAAAAATTAGGTTAATAGGCAGAAATTTAAAGGCCAGGTTCTCAAAGGTAGCATTCCCAGAAGTGCTGTCGGTTCCATGCACAGGGCCAGCTAGACAGGCTCAGACGTGTGGGTGAGAAAGTGGGGCCAGGAGGAAGGGGTTGGATTTCCTAGGCACTGGGGAACTTTCTGGGACAAGCCGAACCTGCACAGAAGAGAGAGGCTTCACTTGAACCAAAAGGGAACCAGGTTTCTGGCGATTAATACCAAAAAAGGTGGAAGAGCAGCTTTTAAACTAATCCCGGGGGGGGGGACAACACCAATTGACAGTTTAGGACAAGTCAGATTGCAAAAACACCCAGGTATTACTGATAGAACTTGGGAATGAGGGTAGAATGGTAACTGAGGGCCATGTATGGTGACTAAAAGGCTGAGGGAGGCAAGGGTACTCCAGAGGTAACACATCATAGGTGTCTATATGCCAGTGCTAGATGTCTCCGAGCCAAGATGGGAGAGCTGGAGAGCTTGGTGTTCAATGACAATTTAGATATAGGAGGTATCTCAGAAACATGGTGAAATGGGGGAAATCGATGGAATACAGTCATTCCTGGGTATCGGCTCTATAGGCAGGACAGGGAGGGATGGCTTGGGGGAGGTGTTGCATTGTATATCAAAGTGGGCACAGAATCAAATTAATTAGAAAACATCAGGGGAATTAACTCCTCAATTTAAGTGATATGGGTGGAAATACTGGGCCTTAAAAGTTGGATTGTATTCTCCCCCACCTGATCAAACCCTTGATTCTGATCTTGAGATGGAGAAGGAAATAAGGAACGCAACTCAAACAGATAACGTTATTATACTGGGAGACCTCTAACTACCCTCACATTGACTGGGTAAACATGTGCTCAAGTCATGCTGTAGAAATGAGATTCCTAGACATCTTAAATGGCTGCGCACTGGACTAGATGGATTGTATGGCCCCTTCCGACTCTGTGATTCTATGATAAGTCCAAAACTGTAGTGTTTGGTTTCAAAAGAGGGACCTTTACGAAAATTAGGGGAATAGTTAAAAGGAAGCTGAAAGGGACATGCAAAAAAGTCAAATCCTAAGAGGATGCTTGGAAGCTGTTAAAACCACACTAACTGAGGCCCAAATCGAAGGCATTCCACAGGTTAGGAAAGGCACTGTGAAGCCTAAAAGAAGGCCTGTGTGGATAACAACACAAGTCAAGGAAGCAATAAAAAGTAAAGAGGCTTCTTATAAGAAGTGGAAGTTCTGCCCCAATAAATTGAACAGGTTTGCTGTGAAGAAACACATTTTTTCTTTGGAGGTTTGAAATGAGCAAAACCTCCACTCTGAGTTTTACAAGATTTTTTTTCTTACCCTCTGAGCAAGAATATACAGGAAGGGAAGAAATCAGTTCAATTGCTTTCCAGACTTTCCTTCAAACAAAGGCTAATATACCTAGCTAGAGACAATTGGATGGGCCAGCCCTCTGCAAGCAGAGAACAGAGATTTGGAGGAATTAAGACTAGAGGGACTCCAAGAAGATACTCTGGGAGACTTCAGGAAAAGCTTCTCTGACCCATCCTGACCTGGTCAGTGAGTAGAGAAAAGAGAGAGACAAAAGATTTCGGAGCAAGGAGGAAGGTTTCTTTGGTGCCGATTTCATCAAAGCAGAGAGAACTCTTAACTGAGGCCTGGAGGAGGCAGCCATTACCAGGTGCCAGCCTGCATGCCTGAAAGAGGCTTGAAGGTAATGGTAACCCTGTAGAACACCTGGTAACTTTTAAATATTTTAATGAGACGATACAATGTTGCAACTACAAAGAATCTGGAAATATACACTTTGTAAGTTAAAAACTAAAAAAAGTCAAATTATATTAAAGATTAGAAGTGAACCGATGCAAAGTAAGATTTTTGGGGCCACCAAGGTCAAATCTAAAGCAAAAACATTAACGGATCAGAATAGCAACAGATCGAGGGGTTTTAAAGCCCTGGGAACACTTTTGTTCTGGGCAGGATAGTTAAATGCAGGGAACCACTTCCTTTTAAAGTATTCATATAAGGAGATGTTGGGCGCGTTTAGACAGCGTGCTGGAGCGGTTCAAACTGCTCCGGCACGATGCGCTTTTTTTAAACTGAGAATCGCGCTCAGACTCACCTCCTCCTTCCGAGCGCCCCGCCGTCCTCCTGCAGGTGGGAGGGGTTTCCCCCTCTCCTTGGAGCATGCGCACAGGCAGCCCTCTCCCGAACAGGAAGTTTGGCCGGTGCGAAGAAGAGCGAGCTCAACAGGTCCCTTTAAAGTTTAAAGGAAGAGTCCTTTTAAAAATGGCCTCCCCGAGATCCCGGACTCCTCTAAATGCCTAAACTAGGCACCAGTGAACCTTTTCTTTTTTTAACCTAAGTGCGGAGCTCCGCTCAAGCGCACACCGGTAAGGGGAAAAAAAAATGGAGGACTAAAACCGGAAGCTGGAGGCAGCTTCCCAGAGGGGGGGGTTGAAGCACCCGGAAGTGGCTGGATGGAGCGATCAGACAGAGAAAAGTGCGGCTTGAAACGGAGAATCATGGAAAACACCGCTTGGGTAAGTGGTGCCAAAATACTCCGTTTCAAAGGGGTTTGCTCCAGAAAGCGACGGCTGGGGACGGTGGGCAGATGTTGGGCGTGTGAACGCGCAGGGAAAAGCCGTTTCTGAGCCGTGCTGAAAACGGCTCAAACGGCGCGTCTGAACGCACCCGTTGTCAGAATAACAAACCTGGGCAGTGATCTTTTCTATTATAAGTTGTTCCCAGATTTTGCGGTGCCAAATTGAAAGAGTGGGATCTGAAGACTTCCAAGCATGAGCTATCGCTAATTTGACCACAATTAGAAGAGTATCTATGAGGTCTTTTTCTAGTTTCAAAAGTGTGGTGTCTCTCCAGTAACTTAAAAACAGAATTTCTGGTAACTTTCTAAGCTAAGGAGCCTGTCTTATATTTAACAACAGATAGAGCATGTGTATTTGAATCCCTTGGTCAGTCTGGTGCTGTGCTAACAGTATGCTTGTGATAGGGTTCCCAAGTACTTACCACGTAGGGGTGGGGAAAACATGCTCCCCGGCCAGACCATTCCTCCCTGTAATGCACCATGCTGTCGCCAGGAAGTGACGCCAGGCGACGCTCTGGCAATGGGACTGAAAACTCAATGGTACCATCGAGTTTCCAGCCGCATTGCCAGAGCGTCGCCTAGCATCACTTCCTGGTGATGGCATCGTGCGGTGCATCTTTCCTTCCCGCAGGGATGGTCCTGCCAGGATGTATCCATCCCCCGCCGGCATGAGGTAAGTATTTGGGAAGCCTAGCTTGTGAACATTTTCTTTTTAATAAATGCTGTATAACTTTTGATCCTGGTAGTGGTTCTCTGTACCACATAGACTTCCACCAGGAGGAAGCACCAGGAGGAAGGGGAGCTGTCTCATGATAACCAGATGCTGTGTAGTGGGAGACACAGAGGCAAGGCCTCAGACACGGGGGGAAGCCAGAAGTCCTGACCCTTCCAGTGGACAATTTCTACAAAGGTTAGGTAGCGGCGGCAGCTGAATGAAGTGAGAGAAAATCCCCTGAAGGTGCTGGGAAAACCCAGAAGGGCAGGGTGGAACAGGGCCTGCAGGCCAGATCAGGACTGTTCTGCCACACATGTAGAGTTGCCAGGTCTAGGATGGAAAATACCTGGAGACTTTGGGGGTGGAGCTAGGAGAGGGTGGGGTTTGGGGAGGGGAGGGGAGGGGCCTCAGCATGGTACAATGCCATAGAGTCATTCCTTCAAAGCAGCCATTTTCTCTAGGGGAGCTCATCTCTGTCAGCTGGAGATCAGTTGTAAAAGCAGGAGATCCCCAGGCCCTGCCCAGAGGCTGGCAACTTTACACTCATGTGAATAAAGATTTTGAGGACTGAACTGCTAAAAGTATCAAGACAAACAATAATTTTTTTTTGTAATATATCCAGAGCAGGAAACTAGCCAGAGAAGCAGTGGGGCCTTTGGATCACAAAGGAGTAAATGGATTGTAGTAATGGCCACAGGCATAGAAAGGGTTAAGAGGAATGATACAGATTCAGGGAAGAGTGGTCTATCAGTGGCTACTAGCCCTGGTGACTGAAGGGAACCTCCACATTCAGAGGCACTCAATCCCAGAGCCAGGAGGCAACAGTAGGGGAAGGTCTCGGCCTCTATGGCCTGTTGTTGGCCCTCCAGAGGAACTGGTTGGCCATTGTTGTGAGACAGGATGCTGGACTAGACAGACCACTGGTCTGATCCAGCAGAGCTCTTCTTATGTTCTTATGAGGATAGGAAGGCATGGGAAGTGGTGTCCTGCCTCTGAGCATCTACAGAGTGAAATTCTGACATTTAGCAGAACCTCCCTTCCTGCCCCACCCCTCTTTTGAGTTGCCTTTTGATCAAAATGGAGTTGATTAGAAACAGACTCCAGATTTCTAAAAAGCAGAGAAGAAAAGGATTCTTGGATTACAAGGAAAAACTGGATAAAGAGAAATAAAGAGAATTCCTCTTAACAACCCTCGTGAATGCGGAGGTTCCCCTGAGCCACCATGTCTAGTAGCTCTCGCCCTCTATCTCTCACGGCCAGCATTATAGAATTCTAAAATGGCTGCTGTGAGAAATAGAGGATGAGACCTACTAGCCATGGTGGCTCAGGGGAACCTCCACATTCAGAGGCACGAAGCCTCATGTACTGAATGTGAATCGCTGCTATCTATTCACATATTAAGCTTGAGTCTGAATGTGGCTCTCAGATATCGCATTGCTATTGGTCGGTTTCTGCGAAACCTGTGTAAATACCCAATCACTATGTGAGAATGTATCAGAGAGGGAACGGTCCTGATTGGCCTTTATCCCTGCATTGTTATTGGTTCTTATTTGACAATGGGTGTGGCTTTGACAGCCCTGGAGAGTTTAAAAGAAGGAGCTGTGCTCCCCTTGTTGTTGCGTGTTCCTGAGTTGGTGTTGCCATTCAATAAAGCTGAAATCACTTGTTGAGCTTATTCCGTTGTTGAGTCTCATACTTAACACTCTGAATCTCGGAGCCAGGAGGCAACATCAGGGTTTAAGACAAGCAGTATGGTTCACTAAGGTTCATATTCTGAGGCAGGAATTACAAACTTTGGTGTCATTACAAATAATAAGATTTTTCTCCCACCCCCCAAACCCAATTAATGCTCTTAAAATGGGTTTTCTGTTATTTAATCTTGGGTTGATCCAAGAGCAGGTCTTCTAAACCTTGATACCTATCTTGGCTACCCAGTGAAACAGCTTTGCGTGTGTCTGTGTAAAGTGCGGTCAAGACTCAGCCAACTTAGGACCACCCCGGCAAGGGGGTTTCGAGGCAAGTGATTAAGCAGAGGTGGCTTGCTTTGGCCTGCCTCCGCAGAGCCTTTCTTGGTGGTGGCCTCCCTCCCGAGAAATTACCCTGCTGAGCTTCTGAGATTTGACTGGGCTACACCATGCCCCCATGCCACCTCCCCTCCTGTGTTCATTTTTGTACATGTTAACATCTATATAAGCATGTGCACAGATGAGTGAGAATTGCACATCTGCACTTTTCGGTTCTTGTCACTCTGAAGTAAACAGAAACAGAACCCTCAACCTTCCCCAGTTGCTTATTATACGTGTTGTGATAAATGACATCGGGCGGAGGGAACAAAACATGCACATGTACTCATTTGATAGTGAACATAAGGGCTTTGCGCTCAGGAATCTGCCCCTGATAAGTATGACACTTAAAGGCAGCGTTCAAGCAAGCGATTCGGTTTTTAATGTAGTGATTCAACAGCTCAGAACAGACAACACAACATAAAGCAACAGGCTCTTATTTAAACAGTGCAGGCTAGCATAGCCACACCCATATTCTTGTTAACAACCAATAGTATTACAGCGATACCATCCAATCAGTTTGCTTCCTTCCAGCACAATCCTTGTCTCCTGATTGGTCTGCTACACAGAGTAGCCAATCAGGCATTGCCATTCAGGACACCAGCATGTCAACGGGGATGAAAGTCAAGCTCAGGACATAACATCTCCCATGTACAAACAAGCAGGGCTATTTTGGGGCAGGAATGCACAGGAACGGAGTTCTGGCTGGCTCCCGAGTTGGCCACACCCAGCAGGAACTCATTAGCATAACAGGCCACACCCAACAGCAGAAACTCATTGTGACTGGCTACATTAGGGTTGTGTGGCCTAACATGCACAGGAGTTCCTGCTACAACCCCCCCCTGGATTTTGACAACAAATAAGGTAAACAGAATAAGGAACACTTCTGGCAACATGGGGGTGTGGCCTAATATGCTAATGAGTTCCTGCTGTTGGATGTGGCCTATTATGCTAATGAGTTCCTGCTGGGCTTTTTCTACAAAACAAGCCCTGCAAACAAGCATGCAAATCACTCCTTGGGCTGAGTTGCCACTTGGTCCTGTCACCAAAAGTCCAGCTCTGACCTCAGGGCTCTTTTTGTAGCAGGAACTCCTTTGCATATTAGGTGACGCCCCCTAATCTAGCCAAATCCTCCAAGAGCTTCTAGTAGCCCCTGGAAGAAGAGCTCTGTAAACTCTGGGAGGACTGGCTAGATTAGGGAGCGTCACCTAATATGCAAAGGAGTTCCTGCTACAAAAAGAGCCCTGAGGTCAGAGCTGGACTTTGGTGACAGGACCAAGTGGCAACTCAGCCCAAGGAGTGATTTGCATGCTTGTTTGCAGGGCTTTTTTGTAGAAAAAGCCCAGCAGGAACTCATTAGCATAATAGGCCACATCCAACAGCAGGAACTCATTAGCATATTAGGCCACACCCCCATGTTGCCAGAAGTGTTCCTTATTCTGTTTACCTCATTTGTTGTCAAAATCCAGGGGGGGGGTGTAGCAGGAACTCCTGTGCATGTTAGGCCACACAACCCTAATGTAGCCAGTCACAATGAGTTTCTGCTGTTGGGTGTGGCCTGTTATGCTAATGAGTTCCTGCTGGGCGTGGCCAACTCGGGAGCCAGCCAGAACTCCGTTCCCCTGCCCACTGCCCCAAAATAGCCCTGCTTGCTTGTACATGGGAGATGTTATGTCCTGAGCTTGACTTTCATCCCCGTTGACATGCTGGTGTCCTGAATGGCAATGCCTGATTAGCTACTCTGTGTAGCAGACCAATCAGGAGACAAGGATTGTGCTGGAAGGAAGCAAACTGATTGGATGGTATCGCTGTAATTTGGCTACATTAGGGGGCGTCACGTAATATGCAAAGGAGTCCCGGCTACAAAAAGAGCCCTGTCCGACCTCATTCCTTCTGCTCCAGTTTGGTAGATTGAAAGGACCACACATCATCCATTGTAGGTTGCCACACTCAGGAGAGAATCTAAATCGGCACCTCCCCAGGAGACCCAGCCATTATGGCCATTGTTGTGCTTGTATAATGACCTGCTAAATCACCAGCATTGTCATATTGCCAGAGGGGCCTCTTAAGGGAGACTCTCTCCTCCACCAGAAGGTGCAGAATTTCAAACCACGGAGGAAGGAAAGTGCTCTCCAGGGAGCCCCCCCTTCCCGGGTCTGTCACATTCGTCATGTGAGGAGACCACTCCAGCAAGACCATGCAAACAACCCGGGCAGTAGGTCTGAATGTTTAATGGTTTATAAGTGGCACTGTTATTAAACGCTCTCCGTCTTATGAACCCCCCTGTTCTATTTTTCCGCAAGTACATTATATCCCATTGTATAATGTTTAGATCCAATTTATTTTTTAAAAATTACTCCCATGTATCATTTCCCCCCTTTCTGACTTCCAGAATAAATGTGTACCAAGTTGAACTATGTACACTATAGGCGGCGGTGGTGGTGGTGGGGGGAGAGTCATTTCCCTGTGGGCACCGCAGCGACGCCAGATTTTAACAACAGTCTTGAATTCAAATGTCAGAGAGGTGGCGTTTTTAAAGTATAATTCTGCAGTCTCCGGATTCTGAAGAGAAGGCTGAGGCCTCAAAATGTCAGTGCACGGGCCTAAATAGATGACTTCGATTTTGTCTAACTGACTGCAGGTACAGTAGTAAATCCTCCTTTACCTCAGGGTGCCCCAAATGGTTTCACTACATTATAAACAGTCAAGGGTGTGCAACCGGGCCTTTTCATTTCTCTCTCTCCCTCTCTCTTCCTGTGGGCACAGATTTCCTTATTTATTTCCTTCCGTTTTACTTTACCTCACCAATACACCACACCGGCTCTCTAGAGCATGTATCGTACAGACACCAATTAATTCCATGAAGTTATTCATGAGGATCATGGGTAATTTTTTTAAATAGCAGAGGCTGCTGAACAGTAGGGCCAAGGCCTGGGAGCAGCAGCAGTCACAAGAAGGTGACCTCCAGGTGAGGTGTCAAGACCTCCCAGAATTACAGCTGCTCTCCAGACTACAGGGATCAGTTCCCCTGGAGAACATGGCTGCTCTGGGGGGGCTGGATTCCGTGGAATTATAGCCCACAAATGTCCCTCCTAAACCATCCCGGGCTGTCAAAGCCACACCCATAATAAGTTAAAGACCAATAACAATACAGGGATAAAGGCCAATCAGGACTGTTCCCTCTAGAATACATATTTACACAGTGATTGGCTGCTTCATACAATTCCATAGGAATGGCCAATAGGAATGTTACATCTTACGATCCTGTACTAAGAATCAAGCTTTACATACAAAAGAATAGGCAGCGTTCGCAGTTAAGACATGACACCTCCCCCTACCAAACCTCATGCTCCCCAGGTTCCACCCCCCAAATTTCTAGGGATTTCCCAGCCTGGAGTTGGCAGCCCTCCATAGAGGCACTGCTTGTATGAACCAGTTCCTCCTTGTGGGTTCTTTAGCCACTGGGGCCGGTGCAATTGTGGAAGCCATGTTTGAGCTACTGTTGACGGTGGGTTTCATACAATATTTACACTCACTGTTGGGTTCCTTTTTTTTCTTTCTAATGGGAGAGTTAGTAGGAAAATGGTCACGCTATACCATGTCAATAAGCCTATAAACGGAGGACCTTCTGCGTGTCAATCACAGCAATGTGATATTAGCCTCAGAGCACCAGTTTTTTTTTTGGCTCCAGACAACACTAGACAAATTGTAGCTCCAGCAACCTATCTTTTGCCTCTAGAGTCCCCTTCCCGGCACAGAGCATTTTCTCTAGCCAGGTGGCACGGACTCCCCTCTGCGGTGTTAGACAGGAGATATAGAAAGACTCCTATGTTAGAGAGGGTTTGTCCTTGTGGTGCTGGTGCTCAAACAAACGAACGTGCTATGTTCTCCTGCCAGTTATATCAGGGAATAATGTGTTAAGTTTATTCTCCCTCTGTGCAGATGGTTCCCAGTCTGCTCTGACTCTGAGTTTTTAAGGAAGCGTCTTATGGGAACCAACTTGAAGACTACAGCTTCTTGCGCAAAGATTATTTTTGCAGCTGCCTGTAAAATTTGCAAAGATATTCTGTAATCACCTATTTTAGATCATTGTACATAATTACTAGGGTGCATGGCTGAGCCTGGTAACTGGTGGGAGGGTTGGGGGCATGGGGGGGCTGCTGTTATGAGCATGATGATATCCCTTCCAGGGAAAACCTGGAAGCAATGGCAGTAGCTCTAGGAATCGCTGGAAACTTTATGGTAAAACTAGGGGGAACCATACAGTTTTTGGTGATTCCTAGAGCTACTGCCATTGCTTCTGGGTTGTTCCTGGAGGTGATATCATGCTATTGATGCTGGTGAGTTTGTTTTTAAATCTCTCCTACCCCCACTTGGAGCAATGGTGGGAAACAGGAGCTGAGGGCAGGGAATGCCTGGGGGCTTAGTAGCCCTAAGACGTACCCAATGCTGCAGAGAGACAGACTAAGCTCTCAGTTTAGTAAAAGTGGCAAGAACACCTTATAATACATGCTTGAATTCTACAGCACACAGTTCTGAATGGGAATCTATAGATGAATTGTACTGAAACACTGAAGTTATTGAGAAGTACAGTGACTACTGTAGAAGCTGTCCTGAGAAACACCGTGCCTGAAGATGAACTCAGTGTATTAGCAATGCTGTTTGCACAACAATGGCTTCCTCGGAGGGATAGCCCCTCATCAGATAAGAGAATGTGCTGGTCCTTGAAGAAAAGGCAAACCAGGAAAAAAAAAGGTACTCAGTACAATATTACTGCTATATGTAATTCTTAGTCGATAAATTTCATGAGGGCGCCAGTGTTTCTTCCATATAATTCTAGGCAAACTTATTTGGGAGTAAGCGTCAGAGACTTGAGGCTTGGGTTATTTTACACTGAGTTCATTGTGTCTACTATCTTGTCTTTCGCTTGTGCGCTTGTGTAGCATTGCCAGCTGCAACGTGGGAGAATGGTTTCAGCCGCTCGGGCTTATCACAGCGGCCTTGGGAGGAGGCTATGGAGTGTTCTTTCTATAAGGGAATTTTCTAGTCCTGTGAGACCGAGGGGTGGGGGCAACTCATTCTCCCGATCATCAAGTAATCTCCCGCCAGGAGTTTTCCGCGTGCGTGCTAAAAGTTCATTTGCCAGTCGCACTTTTGCATCGTACTATAATAATGCCTGAGCAGCTTGGGCCACCATTCCTGACAATAACCGTATTACTGTGGGTTACAGCATTGTATTCCAATAAAGCTTTTCTTTACTTGAAGAATGCTTGGATCTACTTGCTGTTGAGCCTGACAGTAAGTCCTATTAAATACATTGGGGGTTAATTCTGGGAAGACCAGTTTAGAATTGCTCCCTTTGTTCATTAGTTGGATTGGCAACAGTGGGAGGGCTTCTGGAATTATGGCCTGCTTGGTAGACCTGATGGCACCTGTGTTTTGGTCACTGTGTGACACAGAGCGTTGGACTGGATGGGTCCTTGGCCTGATCCACCCTGACTTCTCTTATGTTCTAATGTTTCCCCTTCATTGATTGCCAGTTGCTGGTTTTTTGGAGATGTTTGTGAATTCCCATGTCTGGAGATCAAACCAATGACTACTAGCCATGAAATCTAGGTGGAACCTCCATACTCAGAAGCAGTTTGCCTCAGAATACTACCAGTTTGGTGTAGTGGTTAGGAATGCGTACTCTAATCTGGGAGAACCGGGGTTGATTCCCCACTCCTGCACATGCAGCTGCTGGTGTGACCTTGGGTCAGTCATGAGTTCTTTCACAGCTGTTCTCTCAAGGGCAGCTCTCGAGAGAGAGCTCTCTCAGCCCCACCGCATTACTCACAGGGTGTCTGTTGTGGAGAGGGGAAGGGAAAGGAGATGGTAAGCCACTCTGAGACTCCTTCGGGTAGTGTGAAGGGTGGCGTATAAATCCAATCTCCTCCTCCTCCTCCTCCTCCTCCTCCTCCTCCTCCTCCTCCTCCTCCTCTCCTCCTCTTCTTCTTCTTCTTCTTCTTCTTCTTCTTCTTCTTCTTCTTCTTCTTCTTCTTCTTCTTCTTCTTCTTCTTCTTCTTCTTCTTCTTCTTCTTCTTCTTCTTCTACATATAAGGTACAAACAATGGGAGAGGACAAATGTTTTCAGCCTGTACGTAAGAACTTCCCCAAAACATTCAGCTGGGCATGGTTGGAAATGGAATATTGGAACGCTGCTCTCTTATGACATACCAACATAAAACCCTTGAGACATTGCTTATCTCCCAAACGGTAGAGCCTTCCCTTTGACTAAAGACTAGCTAAACATCTTAATTAATTCTAGCTAAACAGTTATTGCTTAGCAAAAGCTCCTGACCAGGTTACATTATTACTTAATGAGGAAATTACTCTAAAGCTGTTAACAACGGCACGGAGCTCCCCGTGGGGGTGAGCCATGAATTTCCTCTCGCAGAACAGACAGAGGAGCCAGATGGCCCCCCCTCTGGGCAGACGCACTTCAAGGGAGAGCCTTTCTAGGCCTCTGCCTGGCAGCAGCATCGGCGCCTGTTTACTGTGAAAGAACCTTGACGCTCTCCGTGTGCCTGCTTGTGTGCACACGTAACTTGTTTAAATTTATAATTTGAGAATAATCAAATTCCAGGATACAAATATGTTAATTGAGCCGAATCGTGTGTGGGGCTTCAGAGCATATAGCCACAAAACATTTTATTATGGAAATAAATCAGCATGAAAGTAAGTCAGAACGGAACCAGAGCTGCGTGTCTTCCTTTGGCCTGTTTCTCAAAGAAGCGCCAGAAGGCGCGCAGCGTTCAGGAGGGAGGAGAGGTTGCACCCAGGTACTGTTCCATGGCGCTATCACGCACTACTTGACACGCTAAATAAAGTCCCATTTTCTCAAAACAATACAGTGTGATCTCCATCGCTGGACAGCCAAGGTAACTTCTTACCAGGAGAAAAGAAATGAAATCTCACCTTGCCTAAAATGCTAATTTATTTTAATATGCTGATGAGAGAAGAGAGCTGCTTTGTCCGGCAGACGCAAAACTCCTCTTCCATTTCGGAGACGGAGAATCGTAAGTAGTCACCTCAATATGTGAATGTCGGAATTGAGTCATCGCTGCTATAATGCTGATTTTTAGCCAAAGAGATGAATCCCCCCCCCCAGTCATGGCTGATTCCAAGGGCCTAAGGCAGAGAGAGTATCTGTGCAGATTCCAGGACCAGGACTGGGGAAGAGGGATTCCATTAAAAGATCTGGCAGGTAGAAAAGCCTTCCTGCACCTCTGGAAAGTTTCCAAAATTGCCCCTTCAGAAAGACCTAAGGATGCCAAGCCTCCAGGTGGGACCTTGGGTTCCCCCAGAATTGCAGCTCATCTGCAAATGACACACTGGCAAAAATGGATGCTTTGGAGGGTGGATTCTGTGGTGTTATACCCTGCAGAGGTTCCTTCCCTCTCTAGGATCCATCCCCAAGTCTCCAGGAGTTTCCCAACCTGGATATGGCAACCCTACTCCCCCACCCCCTGTCAGCGGCCCCTAGAAGACCGTTCCACAAAGCTAGAGCCGCCACAGAGAAAGCACGGTCTCCTGCTGCTGCTAGATGGGCCACCTTTAATGAGGGGACAACCAGAAGGAGGCTATTTGGAGAGTGATGCTGCGAAGAGGCAGTCCTTTGTATAGGTGGGCCCCTAGACCATAGAGTTCTTTAAAGGTCATGACCAGCACCTTGAACTGAACTTGAAAACAAACTGGCAGCCAATGAAGCTGTTCTAAACAGGCAAGATGTGCTCCCACTCACCCACTCACCCAGAGAGCCAGGCCGCCGCATTCTGGACCAACTGTGATATTTACTTATTATTTCTATTTGTATCCCACCCGTTCTGCGAATAGGCTTGGGGCAGGTAACAACATTGTAATAGATACAATCAAAATTTAAAACTTAAAACACAGAGCAGTATTTTAAACACAAAGCAATATAAAACATTAAAACTGGTAAGGTAAAGGTAAAGGTTCCCTTGCTCGAAAGCCAGTCGAATCCGACTCTAGGGTTGCGGTGCTCATCTCCGTTTCAAAGCCGAAGAGCCAGCGCTGTCCGAAGATGTTTCCGTGGTCATGTGGCCGGCATGACTAAACACCAAGGTGCACGGAACGCTGTTACCTTCCCACCGAGGTGGTACCTATTTATCTACTTGCAATTTCTTGCTTTCGAACTGCTAGGTTGGCAGGAGCTGGAACTAGAGACGGGAGCTCACTCCGTCATGCGGCAGTCTCGGGTCTCGAACTGCTGAACTACTGACCTTCCACAGCCTGCACTTCAGCATCTTAACCACTTGAGCCACCGCAGCTCCTTTAAAACTGGTAGCTACGACTAAAACAGGAAATCAGCCGGCTGCAAGGATTCTGGCCTGTTGGTATGGATGGAATAATGTCCAGCTATCGGTGGGCGGGAGACAGCAGCCACGGGGAGGCCATGCATGGACACCTGCTGCCTCAGCCCAAGGCCTGGTGGAACTGAAGAAGATCCCACGGGGCCCTGAGATCTCAGTGGGGAGCCCAGGCAGAGAAAGCCCCGGCCCTGGTCAAAGCAAGATGGACATCCCTCCGGCTGGGGGCCACCAGGAGGTGTTGATATGTCATCACGGTGTATACAGGGAGAGGTGGTCCCACAGATATCAGGATTGTCTTCGAGGGCAGCCCAACAGAACTCATTTGACAGTAGTACAGGTGTGAGGTAACAAAAGCATGGACTAATCCACTCAGCCTAGAAAAAAGGCAATGTGGCAAATGAAATTCCGTGTGGGTAGGTGTAAGGTGATGTACACTGTCTGGGACAAAAAAAATCCTAACTTCAAGTAGAGGCTCATGGAGACTGAACTTGCTGAATCCAGGAGGGAAAAAGATCTCGGGGTTGTAGTGGAGAGCTCAATGAAAGTGTCAGCCCAGTATGCTGCAGGGGTGAAAAAAGGCAAACTCTTAGGGAGTGTTAGGAAAGGGATTCAGAATAAAATGGCCGATACTGCAATGCCCCCTGTATAGATCTATATGGTGCGGCCTCATTTGGAGTACTGTGTACAGTTCAGGTCAGCATATCTCAAAAAGGACATTTCAGAAAGGACAGAGGAGGAACCGAGATGATGAAGGGGTTGGAGCACCACCCCCTTATGAGGAAAGGCTGAAGAGTCTGAGACTTCCCAGTTTAGAAAAGAGACAATGGGGGGGGGGGAGATGATATAGGTTTATAAAACTATGCATGGGGTGAAGAGAGTTGACTTAGATAATTTTTCCCCCTCCCTCTCCCGAAATACTAGAACTCGAGGGCATTCAATGAAACTGATGGGCAGTAGGTTCAGGATGGACAAAAAGGAAATGCTTCTTTGCACAGAGAGTGATTACAATGTGGAATTTGCTGCCAGAGGATGTAGTGATGGGCAGAGGAATAAGAAGCTTTAAAAGCGGGTTAGAGAGTTTTGTGGAGGATAAATCTATCAATGGCTATTAGCCATGGTGACTGAGGGGAACCTCCCCGTACAGAGGCACTAATCCTCTGAATCCCAGAGCCAGGAGGCAGCATTAGGGGAAGGCCTCGGCCTCTATGGCCTGTTGTTGGCCCTCCAGAGGAACTGGTTGGCCACTCTGTGAGACAGGATGCAGGACTAGATGGACCACTGATCTGATCCAGTAGGGCTTTTCTGATGTTCTTAAGAAGAGAGCAGGTGATCCGGATACCTCTGGCAGAAGGCACTCTTTGCTACCTGACTGTTGTGGGTTTTAACTTCAAGCCATTGTTTAAGATGTTTTGACATAGGAGGCCTGCGGTTTTGCTTGCAGGTTTTCTGCAAATCTACAGACGTGCATTTTTCACTGTTCTAGTGAGTTTACTGTTTTTAGCTCTAATAAAGATAACTTATGAAGCGATGGCTTTATGCCTAGAATAAATCTCAGAATGAACAGAACAGAGTTTACAACAATTACTCTTTAAGTTGCTCAGAGGTATCTAACATCATGACTTTAGAGAAAACAAATTAGATGGTTGTCTGTATAAGACAGGCACATCCTAAAAAACCCTAAACCTCTCAAATCTGGTTTGTGGGGGTGAATCTGTCTTATGCCTTCTGAAACTATCCTATCTTTTCTGAGAAGGATTGGTAAGAATTTTAGGAATTACGTTATATTTTTAAAAGCAGGCTAGGTAGACAAGGGATGCTCTACCCATTTTTATTTATAATCTCATTTACATATGCAGAGTTTTCTGTATAATTGTGATTCTTGTTTATTTAATCTGTTCAAAGATAACCAGAGTGGTTTTAAATAACTTTCATAAAAGACAACATTGAGTGATCATTAGCTGGGATGAAATGTTTTCACCAAGATATGGGATAAATTTCTGACGTCTACAGTCAGAAGACTGGTCCCTGTATGGAATGATGGTTGAAGAGATTGATCATTCTTCACATGGGCTTCTGGTTTAGTGGCTAGCATGTTACTTTAAAACAGTGTAAGGCGGCAGTCACACAAGCAGTTTGCCACAATATAGTAGCAATACCTTTGTGGATTTAAAGAGCACAATCAGATGACAACATCTGTGTCCCAGTTGTTGGTACTCTGTGTTGCTCCACTTTGGAAGTGAAGTAATCAGGCACCGGGGAAGGTCCAATATTTAGGGATGCCAGTGCTTCCACTCCATGTGTCTGGACATCGGAACTCTCCTGCTGCAAAAGGGTCCCGGAAGGGAAGTCTGAACCCGCAGATTCGTTTCTGCCATTTTTTTGGGTGGGAGGAGTTACTGCCTGTATGTGCATATCATAGAATCATAGAATGTTAGAGTTGGAAGGGACCTTGCAGGTCATCTAATCCAACCCCCTGCATTCTGCGGGAGCATAGCCGAAAGATAGCTCTACATACCCATGAGCACATATGTGCATGCACCTGCCTGCATTATATAAAAAAAATGACTGGGCAGCATGTTCCATGGTTGAGGTGCTGCAGTAATGTGAACGTCTGACCACCAGACAAGCACATGGGGAAACTGCCCCAGGGTGTGCTGTTTCATTGGTCTGCCCCATAACATTTTAAACCAGTGCAATTAGAGGCATGCCCAGATCACGGCAAGCCTCCCATGTGACTGCAGCCTAAGAGACTTTTGGTTTCCCTGTTCTAAGTAATGCCCCTCACCAGGGCTCTTTTTGTAGTAGGAACTCCTTTGCATATTAGGCGACACACCCCTAATGTAGCCAATCCTCCAGGAGCTTACAGAAGCCCTTTTGAGAAGAGCTCTGTAAGCTCTTGAAGGATTGGCTACATTAGGGGGTGTGTCGCCTATTATGCAAAGGAGTTCCTGCTACAAAAAGAGCCCTGCCCCTCACAGTTGGGAATAACTCTGTAACACCACTAACCTGCTTTTCAGATAGCAAGGCTAGTTCCATGAGTATCCCCAAGAGGGGGTATCCTCAATAGGTGAAATGATAGCCATCTTCAAGTATTTGAAGGGTGAATGGAGCAGATACAGGATAGAGCAGAGTTATTTTCTGTTGCCCCAGCAGGTCAGAACAGAACCAATGGGTTGAAATTAAATCAGAAGAGTTTTCCACTAAACGTTAGGAAGTTCTTCCTGAGAATTAGGGTGGTTCCTCAGTGGGACAGGCTTCCTCAGGAGGTGGTGGGCTCTCCTCCTTTGGAGGTTTTCAAGCAGAGGCTAGATGGTCATCTGACAGCAATGTCAAGAGGGAATTAGATAAACATATGGAGCAGAAGTCCATCAGTGGCTATTAGCCACAAGGTATAGAAAGGAGGTGCGGTGGCTCAAGTGGTTAAGACGCTGAACTGCAGGCTGTGGAAGGTCAGTAGTTCAGCAGTTCGAGACCCGGGTGCCGCATGATGGGGTGAGCTCCTGTCTCTAGTTCCAGCTCCTGCCAACCTAGCAGTTCGAAAGCAAGAAATTGCAAGTAGATAAATAGGTACCACTTCGGTGGGAAGGTAACAGCGTTCCGTGCACCTTGGTGTTTAGTCATGCCGGCCACATGACCACGGAAACGTCTTTGGACAGCGCTGGCTCTTCAGGCTTTGAAACGGAGATGAGCACCGCAACCCTAGAGTCGGATTCGACTGGCTTTCGAGCAAGGGAACCTTTACCTTTACCTTTATAGAAAGGAACTCTCAGTCTGGGGCAGGTGATGCACTCTATTCTTGGTGCTGGAGGGGGCAGCAGTGGGGGGGCTTCTGGTGTCCTGGCCCCACTGCTGGACCTCCTGATGGCACCTGGTATATTTTGGCCGCTGTGTGACACAGAGTGTTGGACTAGATGGGCCATTGGCCTGATTCAACATTGGCTTCTCTTATGTTCTTCTGTTCTTATGTTCAATGCTGATCCTGTGAACTTGGGCAGATCATGAGAGGGAGAGGGAGAGAAGTGCTTGGCTCTCATGGCCCTTCCTTTCATGCCCAGGGTAATGCTGATCACCACTTTGGGGTCAAGAAGGGATTTTCATCCAGGCCAGATTGGCCCAGGGATTCTGGTGGGTTTTTTTGGGGGGGAGCATCTTCTGGGCACAGAGCAGGGATCACTGGGGGTGTGTGGGGGGAGTAGTTGTGAATTTCCTGCATTGTGCAGGGGGTTGGGTCCCTTCCAGCTTTATGTTTCTATGTTTCTTAACTGGCTCTGCAAATGCCAGTTCCACTCCATCCACCCTCCTGACTTCTTGTCTGGATTCACCACTTGTCTGTGGCCTCAAACCCTGGTGCAGAGCTGGTACAGACATTTGGAGCTTTAGATAATGATAACAGATGATAACATCCACCCCCAAAGCTTTAGACAATTCTATTCATAAGCCTCATATAAACAATGAAAACCATAGGTGATAAAATGGAACCTTGAGGCACTCCGCAAAGCAAGATACAATAATTGATTCTGCAGCTGCAGTGGAAACTGTCCTGGGGCTGGCTTCGCAAGAAAGCCCCTTTAAATGGCTGAGCCATGTGCAGCAGGCTGCCTCTGCAGTCCAGCTGTTTAAATCACTCACAAACCATGAACCAAACCACATTTTTGTGATTCACGCCCATCCTTAGTAATGAGGAAACCTAGGTCTCAATTCAGTCCAGGAGGATGCATTGTCGTGAGCTTCATTATCAGTTGCAATTCAGCAGTCTCTCTTT
Source organism: Gekko gecko (assembly GCA_029375565.1). NCBI lineage: Eukaryota > Metazoa > Chordata > Lepidosauria > Squamata > Gekkonidae > Gekko > Gekko gecko. The sequence continues at coordinate 196,431,066 of JAPDNY010000004.1, forward strand.
CTAATCTCCCTTTTAAATTCTTTTGTAAGAGCACTGCTACTCTTAGGTCAGCAACTGAATGTCTGTCAGGTTCAACAGCAAGCAAGTCCAGGCACACTTCACTCAGAAAGTTATGCTTTATTGGAATACCAGTCTGTTGCCAAGTAGTACAGGTACATTGTCAGGAATGACATGTATTGCATGGGAGGCTGTGTATATACTCTGATGCTTCAACTAGCCAAGCAAATGAAATCCAAGCGCATGCGCGGGAAATCTCCCGGCGGAACATTACATCATGAATGGGAGACCACCCCCCCTTCCAGAGGGCTGATATATTCACAGCAGCTGGGGAACCCAAGCCCTCCCTTCTCTCAAGGTTACACTGATGCAATGTCTAGCAGAGGAATGTCTCCCACGGTAGCCTTAGCAAAGCAAAGCTATGCGCATGCATGTAAGCTAGGAAGAAGGGATGAGGTTATACAGAAAATATGGCAGTTATCTGACAATGTCCTGGAAGGTTAAAATGTTCCCCCACTTGGTTTTTGAATGTTGTGGTTTCTAATGAACAATGTTTGAGTCCAGGGACACTTTTAAGATCAACAAAGATTTATTCCAGGTATAAACTTTTGTGTGCAGGCACACTCCTTCAGATACAGTGAAACAGAATTTTCTCAACCATTACATATAGGAAGAGGGGGGATAGGTGAGGGTTGATTGTCAGGAAGGACCAATTACAGCCAAGACAGAGACAGAAACAAAAATGGAAATTACCAGTCCATACATATAGGTCGGGGTGAGCAGTAATTTATCATACAGCACAATGAAGCCCATTTAATGGATTCAAGGATCAAACAGGAATAATAAACTTAGTTTATACGTCCAGGTGGGCAGCCGTGTCGGCCTGAAGCGGTAGAACAAATGCTGAGTCCAATGCCACCTTTAAGAGCAACAAAAGTGTGCATGCAGACTTCCTCAGATACATTGAAATGGAAGTTAATGGTTCAGATATATAGTCAGTTCATATATACAGGCAGATGCCTCTACATAGGTCAACAACAAATTACTATACAACTTAACGGAGATATTTTGACATACGAGAAGACTAAACAGTCTAACACGGTGACCCATTTTGATCTATCTCCGTCGTAGCTGGTGAGCAAAGACAGCAATATGAGGCTGTGGAAGTGAGTTGTTTTATTTGCAGGCAACCCTGAACAGGCAACCCTGAGCAGAGCATAGAACATTGTTCTGTGGCCATGGAAGTTAACAGGCTTTAAGGGTTGTACTCTGTGTAGGACTGCACTCATTATTCCCCATTTTTCAATCAAGAGGGGCTTCTGAAGGGGCTTCAAGACCATCAAAATCCAGCACAAAGATACAACAGAAGATGAGAAGGGTATGTGGCTGTCTGTATGATACACTAATCGACCCCGTAGAAGCAACCGTCTCACCAAGGGCACAGCTTGAAGACAGTGTTCAGGAATAAAAAGAAGACATACGAAGGATCGCCCAACAGTTAGCTTTTGTTTCTTAAACAATAAGGCTTTATGCTTCCCTTTTGGCATGCGTGATTTAATGATATGCACATTTATTTAAATTTAATCAATTAACTATTGAAAAGGAAGAGAGGGCTGTTTTCCATCTTGTCTATAAAAAAACCTCACCCTACTTTATTGTATTTTCTTCCCCTGTTGTTTCCAAGGAGCGACTCTTCTTTTTGCATGTATTTAGATGATATACAGATATTCCGAAACTTGTGAAGCAGCTTTGACGCTTTGCATAATTGCCAATCTGATATTCAGGCACGTATCTCTTCGAAACGTCTTTAGCCAAACATATATTAAGGTGATTTGCTATTGATTAGCTGGGGGTACTTGTGCTGAAATCCTTCCTTTTTTTAGCATTTGCAAGTGCTACGTCTTCTCGCCAGCAATAGAAGTGACCTTGGTTCGTGTATAGCTTTCCATGGAAACCTGTATTTTTTGGGGCTTTAAGCGTGTGATTAACCAGGTCTCCCAGTATTTGGAGACTCTAATTCAATGGACGCTTGTTTTCTATATTCTTTTTTTTTTTTTTTGTAAAACTCTCTTAAAAAGAGAGAATTTTATTCTTTTTATAAGAAACAGGAAGGGTAGACAGATGGAGAAAGAAAAAGATGGAGTGAAATTTTTCCTGTTAGTGAGTGTTAGTTTAGGTTAATAACCAATACCAGTTTTGGCATCTATCGTGGTTAGAAGATCTTCTTTTTAACTATTGCGAAGTCCAAAATCACTCAATGCAGTTAGTAAAGTCCATTGGGGTTAGTAATTAAACAGCTCCTTCCAGATGTTACACGAACAGTCCTCAAAATATCTTCTTTTTAAATCTCTTCCAGTTATGGATTGAGTCCATTTTAACTTTGAAGTCTTCCGTTCCATCACCACTTTCCCCTGGGCTGCTGTCTTCTTCGCTTGTCCCAGTTTGGAATACTGCATCTTCCTCCCTGCTGGCGTGTCTCTTCAGAAGTTTCTGTATTTTAAAGATGAAATCCTTCTTCTTTCTTTTCTCTTTTTCCTTAAACTTCTGGCTTTCAGGCTTCCTGGGCTCCACAAACTCTTCGGATGAAATTAGATCTCCAGTTTGTCGCTTGCTATGCTCAACATCCCCTTCTACTGGCAGAGTATTCTCTTTTATAAAAGCGGAATAGGCTTTGGGAGCCTCATCCACCTCTTCTTTAAATTTTATCGCTTCACTGCCAGTTAGGGGTGCCAAGACATTTGTCAAGGTAAATCCGAGATCTTCTTTCTCTTCCTCTTTAATGCCCTGGAAACCTAGAATCAAATTCGATTTCTGTTCAATCTCCATCATCTTTCTAGTTGTTTCCGATATCTGTTTCTGTCGACTGATGAGAACACTATCCATTTTAGACAGAGTTTCGTTGATTTTCCGCAATTGTTCCAGCAGGGGGCACAGCATCTCCTTTTCCTGTTGATTGACAGCAAGCTCTTGGGGGGGCTATCTGGACCGGAAGTCCCTCCTCTCTTCTCTTCCGGTATCTGCAGGACTTTTTCCAGTATCGACATTTTGTTTTTTTGTTTACTTTTAAAAAGTTCGTGCCGCATCCCCCAGGAAGCTAAGATGATCGGAATCTTCCATGCAACCCCAACGGTACTTTCACCAACACTTTTTCTTCTCGCCCCCTTCGCGCTCCCTTTGTGGATCTTGCTTCTCAAAGGGGGTGGGAACTCCTCCCTCCTCCCAACGCTTATACGCATGCAGGGGGCTCCGATTTACGCTTCAAAATAGATCTCCAACTCACGATTCGATGCTACTTCTTCTTTTTATTTTAAGCCATAGCGCTGTCTTCACTCCTGGAATTCGGTGGCGCTGCTAAGTCCCATTACGGGCACGCCGCAGCGGGGCCGATTGGGGCGGGGAGAAAGCCTCAATTTCCCGGCTGTCTGCCGGCAAAGAGGCTACTCCCCAAGCGCCCCCGGTTCGGAGCCTTTACCTAAGGCTCACTAGGGTCTTTCGCACACGCGAAGACCCCCCCTAACTGCGCGTGGGCTAACCGCCTCCGGGAGCGTCCCGAGAAGCGGCCGCCATTCGCGACGCCGAAACCGAAAAACCACTTGTTTTCTATATTCTTGTTTGATGCAATGTATTTTCTTTTGTGAGAGGAACCTCTTTCTAGTCTTCTTTAGTTTTACGTGCATTTTTAAAACATCTGAGTTAAAACTACTCACGGTTGATGTCATGCTTACAAGTACCTAGCAAGGATGTGGGTCCCCTCCCCCCCCCAGTTGTTGGAACTCATGAAAAATTTCCCCATCATTTATACTGACCACCTTTGTGATATGTCAAGTGCCTTCAGATGTGCGATCCTAGCCAATTCTGATAGACTATAACTGTGATGTCTAACAATAACAACAATAACAACGACAACGACAACAACAACAACAACAACAACAACAATAATAATAATAATAATGTTGCTCTGTTGTCACTATATGATCCCGGATTGTGATGTGAACACTCATGAGATGAATTCCAGAAGAAAGCCACAACAGCCTGGAGGAACAACTGTATATTCATGCCAAGTCAGGGGGTCCCCAATATGTTGCCCGTGGGCATCTGCCAATGTTTTTAGAAAGTGGCCATCTCCGGATACAATAATATATGATATAATTATTAATGTCGAGTCTGTAACCGTAATGTACCTCTGAGCATGTGGGGTTTCCTCTCTCTACCGTGGCTGAATTTTAGCCCGCCCTGGTGTATCTAGAGAGAAGGGAAAAGAGGAAGATGCCAAGAATTTGCACTTATCCACGGAGCTGAAAGTTACAACCAGTTCTCTGGCTTGTGAAGTCTTTTTAAATATTTTAAATATTTACTGTATCTGTGTTTGTTTGTTTTCAATTAGCACTGTACTGTGCGTAGAGGGGATGCACACGTGGAGGACACTTTATAAGTGCAGATTAGATTGGCTGATTGATTGAATGTGTGAAATGGCTGCAAAAGTCCCCGTTTTACCCTGACAGAGGAAATTCATGGGAAGTGTTTTCGGTATTCTTGTTAGAGAGCTTTATATTAGTGTTTCACTATATTGTTCTTGTTCTGGCAGTGCTGTAATAGTTGGATTTACTTTGTACCTGAATCATTCAAAAGTATAGCATGGAATCAGAGGCCTCCTGTTAGTCAGTATGCGCCAAGAGGTCATCTCTTAAATATTCTTCAGATTACAGAATCAGGAATAAATCGATCTTGACATCCATACATTCATGTCCCACATTCTTTCAGTTCCCGTGCAATTTGGTTGGTGGCGCTGAAGACCGTAGATTGCAGGGGTCTCCCCCAAGCTTTTTGAGCCTGCAGACACCTTTGGGATCCTGGCACAGCACGGTGGGGGAGGCCTTAACAGGAGCAGCAAGGAGGCCCAGCCTATGCACAGTGACATGTCTGCATCACTGCTCACGTGACCCAGAATTGATGTCATTACTTCTGAGTCATCAGGGTGACACTCTGGTATTTGGGCAAAAACTCTATTGTAAATCTGGCTTGCACAAATACCAGAGTGTCGCTCCCAAAGTCCTGGAAGTGATGATGTCACTTCTGGGACACATGGGTAATGATGACAGATCTCCCTCTTTTTCTGGGTGAGTTCCCCCTGCTGGCCAGCTGATTGGCTGCAGGGTGGTTGGGCCTGGGATCAGGGGACCCCCTGCCTTCACCAGGGGATCTGGCAACCCTACTGCTGCAGGAGTAGAGCAAGCCTTGGCTGTCACAGCTTACCTTCTTTCACACCACGACGATCCTTGTGTTGAACTGGTGGCTGTTGCCAAAGCTAGTATCACATGTATGTTCTAAGAGTTGGGCAAACCCTATGCACCAAGGAACTACATGTTCTCCACTTGTCTACCAGGCATATATAATATCCCAGGGGCCCAAATCTCCAGTGGCCAATCAGAACCCTTGCTGGGCTAAAGCCCTACTTGGCAGGAGCCGGGAAAGGTGTTGGCGGGCACTGTTGGGAGGCCCGGGGATATTGTATACACCTGGCAGACAAGTGGTGAACCTGTAGCTCCTTGGCGCATAGGGTTTGCCAGACTCTTAGAACATCATGTGATATTCTGACAGAGTAAGATGAAAGAATACTGCTGGGTTTTTGCATGTGCATCCTTTAAGAATTCTGTGTCCGTTTCCTTCCAGGAGCTTTCCAGTTTTGTGACCCCGTGATAGTTGCATTTGCCAGCCTCTTGTATTTTCTGTTTCTGTATCACTATATATTCTGTATCAGATACTATTACTTAAAATGCTACGGAGAGAAAGCAGTTATAGGTAGGCAATAATCTTCCTCCAGTTTTTCTTTCTTACTTACAGAAGGAGGAGGAGGAGGAGGAGGAGGAGATTGGATTTATACCCCGCCCTTTAAAACCTAAAGGAGTCTCAGAAGGGCTTACAATCTCCTTTCCCTTCCCCTCCCCACAACAGACACCCTGTGAAGTAGGTGGAGCTGAGTAAGCTTTTTCAAGGACTGCCCTTGAGAGAACAGGTATGAGAGAACTTGTGACTGACCCAAGGTCCCATCAGCAGCTGCATGTGGAGGAGTGGAAAATCAGACCTGGTTCTCCCAGATTAGCGTCCACGCTCTTAACCACTACACCAAACTGGCTCCAAACTGGCTTTAGCGATATTTTTTTGTCTTTTCCTCAATTTCTGAAGAACTTCTTTTGATTGGTGTTGTTTAAGCCGGAGATCCCCAGCCTTTCTGAGCCTGTTGGCGCATTTGGAATTCTGATACAACAATGGTGGGTGCAGCAACAATATGGCTGCCATGAAATGGCTGCTACAGGAGGCGGAGCCAGCCACACAATGATTGCCACAGTGTAACTTCAGTAACACAGTGCAGATCCTTGTAGCAACATGTTAAGAAATCTCCACAGCCAATCAAATCTCCAACTGTCAATCAGGAGCCTTGTGGGCCAAAAGCCCCACCTTTTGACACGCCCAATTCCTAGAACCATTTGGTGTGCACCAGAAAAAGAGTCTGCAGGTGCCACAGCACCCACCCACCCACACCAACCCTGATTTAAGTTCTGTTTATATCCGAGGTACCGTACGATGTCTGCTGCAGGATATTTCAGTTTCTATTTGTGTGTAAAAGGTGAAGTGTAAAAGGTAAGTGATATTATAAGGTGTATTTTGTTATTGGAGATACTCAGGGACTCTCACACATTTCAGAAGAAGTAAGAGATGAAAATGCATTCTATTTTTGTAAATCTGCAGATTTACAAAAAGGTGTCCTTGACACTCTCCAGCTTAGGCTGGTATTCTTGAGAAAAATCATTGGCTCTGCAATTGCCAAGAAAATGCTCCCCATTTAAAAGGGGTGACTTCTCTGATATGAGGGGACATGTGAGGAGGAAACTGAAAAGAAAAGTAGAAAGGGTCAAAACCATTGGGGAATCTTGGAGACTATTTAAAACTACAGTTCTAGAAGCTCAGATAAAATATATACCGCAGGTCAGGAAAGGCACAAATAGGTATAGAAAAAAGCTTGCATGGCTAACAAACAAAGTAATGGAAGCTGTAAAAGGTACGAAGGATTCCTTTAAGCAGTGGAAAACTAGTCTCAGTGAGGCTGATAAAAGGGAACATAGGCTGTGGCAAACAAAATGCAAGGCAAGCAAAAAGGGAATATGAGGAGCATATCGCAAAAAATGTAAAGACCAACAATAAAACTTTCTTCAAATACATTAGAAGCAGGAAACCAGCCAGGGAGGCAGTGGGGCCCTTGGATGACCAAGGGGTAAAAGGAGTACTGAAGGATGATAGGGAAATGGCTGAGAAGCTGAATGCATTTTTTGCCTCTGTCTTCACTGTGGAAGAGGAGAAGTGCTTGCCCACTCCAGAAGCACCAATTTCGGGAGGGGGTTTGAAAGACCTGAATCAGATTGAAGTGATGAGAGAGATGGTCTTACAACTTAAAAACTGATAAATCACCAGGGCTGGATGGCATACATCTGAGAGATCTGAAAGAACTCAAGTGTGAACTTGTGGATCTCCTGACAAAAATATGTACTCTTTCTTTAAAATCTGTCACTCCCATCTTTAAAAAGGGTTCCAGAGGAGATCCGGGAAATTACAGGCCAGTCAGTCTGGCATCAATACTGGGTAAGTTGGTGGAAACTGTTATTAAGGAAAAAAAATTAGTAGGCACATTGCTGAACAAAAATTATTGAGGCAGACTCAGCATGGGTTCTGTAAGGGAAGATCTTGTCTCACTAACCTATTGGTGTTTTTTGAGGGAGTGAACAAACATGTGGACAAGGGGGACCCAATAGATGTTGTTTACCTTGACTTCCAGAAAGCTTTTGATTAAAGTGCCTCATCAAAGGCTCCTAAGTAAGCTCAATAGTCATGGGATAAAAGGACAAGTCCTCTTGTGGATCAAAAACTGGCTAATCAATAGGAAATAGAGAGTGAGTATAAATGGGAAATCTCCTCAGTGGAGGGTGGTAAGCAGTGGGGCACCACAGGGATCAGTACTCGGTCTGATGCTTTTTAACTTGTTTACTAATGTTTTGGAGTTGGGAGTAAGCAGTGAAGTGGCTAAATTTGCAGATGACACAAAGTTGTTCAGGGTGGTGAGAACCAGGGAGGATTGTGAGGCACTCCAAAGGGATCTGTCAAGGATGGGTGAGTGGGTGTCAACATGGCAAATGGGGTTCAGTGTGGCCAAATGCAAAGTGATGCACATTGGAGCCAAAAATCCTAACCATAAATATGCATTGATGGGGTCAGAACTGGCAGAGACTGAACAAGAAAGAGATCTTGGAGTCACAGTAGATAACTCAATGGAAATGTCAAGACAATGTGCGACTGCAATAAAAAAAGGCCATCGTTATGCTGGGGATTATTAGGAAGGGAACTGAAAACAAATCAGCCAGAATCATAATGCCCCTGTATGAATCAATGGTGCAACCTCATTTGCAGTACTGTGTACAGTTCTGGATGTTATAGCATTGGAAAAAGTGCAGAAAAGGGCAACTAGAATGATAAAAGGGTTGGAACACTTTCCCTATGAGGAAAGGTTAAAGTGCTTGGGGCTCTTTAGTTTGGAGAAACGATGGCTGAGGGCTGACATGATAGAGGTTTATAAGATTATGCATGGGATAGAGCAGGTAGAGAAAGAAGTACTTTTTCCCCTTTCTCACAAAACAAAAACTCATTGGCACTCAATGAAATTGCTGAGCATTCGGGTCAGAACAGATAAAAGGAAGTCCTTCTTCACACAAAGAGTGATTTACACATTGAATTCACTGCCACAGGAGGTGGTAGCAGCTACAAGCATGGATGGCTTCAAGAGGGAATTAGATAAGCATATGGAGCAGAGGCCCATCAGTGGCTATTAGCCACAAGTTAAAGATAGGAATACTCAGGTGGGGGCAAGTGATGCTCTGTATTCTTGGTGCTTGGGGGGCGGCAACAGTGGGAGGGCTTCTAATGTCCTGGCCCCTCTGCTGGACCTCCTAATGGCACCTGGTATTTTTGGCCACTGTGTGACAGGGTGTTGGACTAGTAGGCTTGCCAAGTTCCCCTGGAGGGCGGGTAAACCCCCGCCCGAGAGGCCTGTTACCCGCTACCAGAAAATCAGGCCCCGGGGGATCTCCACCCCCTTCAAGCAAACATCCCCAGAGTGATGATGTCACCTGGAGGTGACATCATCATGCTGGCCATGTTGGGGGTGAGACGCTGTATGATTTGAGGGAAAAGTCTATGGTTCTCCCTTGAATCCTTGTGGCCCCGCCCCCAACATCCCGACACGACGGTGTCACTTCTGGGTGGCATCATAGTGGCGGCGCGCGTGCTACATGCATGCACTCCAGGGACAGCGTGGGACTCCCCTGCCGTGAGTAAATTTGAACTTGGCAACCCTATGGACTAGGTGGGCCTTTGGCCTGATCCAACATTGGCTTCTCTTAGGTTCTTATGACTGTTTCTGGTTTTCTGTTTTGTTTCCAACAACTTTGGGAGCTGGTTAATTTTTTCTTATCTACCGTATTTCAATTTCTGATAAAGATGGAGAAGGATTTGGAGGGAAATGGTGACATGGTGTTCTGACAGGAAGTCCTAAGCCCAAGGATCAGAGAGACAGAGAGAGAGAGAGCACAAAACTTTTGAAATAAACATATAACTAGACTTCTTCCATGAGGTATCTTTAATAACTGGAACTCTTGGGGTGTGTGGTGGGTCTCACAAAGACAACTATTTGGAGAACTTTGAGTTTTTGTGTTATTGTTGCAAGGTCCCTTACCTTTTTCGGGGGGGGGAGTTGGTCCTGGTCCGGGGGGGGAGTTGGTCCTGGTCCAGGGCATATGCACATGTGTGCTGCAATGACATCCTCCAGAAGTGATGTCATCACACTAGGCATGCCGCCGGTGGACACTCTAGCATTCAGCTTGAAAATTCTATGATAACATAGAGTTTTCAGGCTGAATGCTACAGCATCCGCCCAGCAACGTGCCCAGCATGTTGACGTCACCTCCAGGTGATATCAACATGCTGGACACATCAGCCAGATTTGGGCACTTTGGGGGTGGGGTTCTCCTCACTGGCTGGATCTGGGCTGGTGGGTTGGGGGCCTTTTGAGCGGGCAAACCCCCACCTCCCTGGGGGACCTGACAGCTCTACTTCTAGTCCCTTGCCCAAGAGATATCTGGCTGTCCTCAACCAGGACCAGGGCTTTTAGTGCCCTGGCCCCAACCTGGTGGAACTCTCTGCTGAATAACATCCGTCCCCCGCGGGGCTTAATGCAGTTCCACAGGGCCTGTAAGGCAGAGATGTTCTGCCAGCCGTTTGGTTGAGGACAGCATGAGCACATATCTCTGGATTACAAAAAAGAAAGCCGCACCTTACAGCCGTGCTAGGGGCAGGCCAGCAGTGTGAACACTCCCTTGTGCGTCCTCCCCAGTATGCTCTGTCAGAAAATGCCTTTGATGTTTCTCACTGAATCCATTGTTTTGTGTTCCCTACCCTGCTTTGCGCTTGCGTAGCTATGCAGGCAGAAACGTGGGAGCTTCTTCCCTGCCGCTTTTCCTTATCACGGTGGCCTTGAATGTAGGCTTTGGACTATTCTTGTTTTACTGAGAATTTTCCAGTCCTGGGAAGACAAGGGGAGGGGGAGTAGTCTCCCGTTCATGAAGTATTTCTCCCGCCGGGAGTTCCCACGCGAGTGCACAAGTTTCATTTGCTAGGCGCTTCATTGCATCACACTATAAGTTAGCTTGCTTTGCTTCGCCCCCCATTCCTGACAATGACCTCCTACTGTGGGTTTTAGCAAGATAATCCAATAAAACCTTTCTTTGTGCAAGAATGACTGGATCTACTTGATTTTAAACCTGACAGAAATTGTCAGGAATCACATCATTCCCCCACCGTCAGTTTCCGCCGTCTACCACGATGAGCGGAGCTGGGGGGGGAGCCACGGGCGCAGTCCCAGTGACTACTACTTCGGGAGCCACGGGCGCAGTTCCAGTGACTACTACTTCGGGAGCCACGGTCCCAGTCACTACCGTGGCAACTCCAGTGGTCACTGTCCCGACCACCACTGTTGTTCCGGTGACTACAACTACAGTTTTGGCAGCGCCAACACCACAATCAGCAGCCGGGTTGGTTACCCCTCCATCGATCAGCACCGTGGGTGCCCCGTACACTCTCCCAATCTATAGCCCGGCCGGGCCAACGCAGAGTCAAGGGGGAGCGGTTCCACGAACCTACGTGCCGGGAGCCCCAACACCCTGGGATAAAGGGGTGACCTATCGCAGATCACGCGATTGGACTAAGAACCTGTTGGACACTACCCAGACAACTTGGACCATGCCGGGAAGCCAGAGCCGGGACAGCCTTTTGGATCCCAGAGGTAGTTTTGGACTTCCCCAGGGAAGGATGTCTCGAGGATCTCCCAGAACGGGGTCCGGTTCAGATACCAATGCCCGCATGGACTCGATTCAAGAGGATACCCGACGTCTGGTAAGGGACATGAGCAAACTAATGCAATCCCTACCACAGATGATGGACCAAGCAATTCGAGCTCATCCGCTGATGCAACCTAGACCGGCACCAGCACCTGCACCACCGTTGCCACCGGGACTGCCACCTCCTGCTCCCCCGGGCCCAGGGCCGGGCCAACCAGCACCCCCGGGTCCAGGGCCGGGCCAACCAGCACCCCTGGGGCCAGGGCTGGGCCAGCCAGCACCGGCCCCACCTCCACCGGCCGTCCCAGCACCAGGACCCGGGCCAGGGCAACCAGGACCTATCCAGCCGCCAGCTCTGCCTCCGCCTCAACTCCCTGCTCCAGCACCCCTCATGCAGCCAGTCCCAGTACCGGTCATGGCCCCGGCCCCCCCAGTAATCCGCCCCAAGGACATGCTAGAGATCACGTTTGATGGAGATCCAGAGACTGTGTCCTTTTTCATATTGCAAGTAGGGAAATTTGTGCAGAGATGGGGCTATGTGTTCCCAGACGAAGAGCAACAGGTGGAGTTTATCGCGTCCAGGTTCCGGGGGAATGCTACTAGTTGGTATGTAGCCCTTCATGATCTGGAGGCAGCGGAATTGGGGAATGTGGATGACTTCATGTGGGCCTTGAGAAACCGTTTCGAGGACCCGGGGGCAGCCCAAAAGCTGAAGCCTTCCTTCGCACGTTTAGGCAAGGCAAACTCTCCGTGCGGGAGTATTCAAGGGAGTTTCAAAGGCACGTAGTGAAAATTCGGGACTGGACCGATGCGGTCTTGGCTCAACAATATCGAATGGGACTAGCTGTAGACGTCCGCAATAATGTCCTCAGCTCTCAGCAACCTCGCACCCTCCAGGGATGGATGGAGGAAGCCGAAAAAGCGGAAAGTCGCTTACGTGTTATGAAACTGGATCTATCTCTGGGCAACAACCGTCCGAGTCTTGCGGCAGGCCAGGCCAGACCCAAACCAATGTCCACCCCAAGTGGGATGAGAGATCAGCGTATGCGACAGGGCCTCTGCCTGCGGTGTGGGGAGAAGGGGCACTTCGCCGCATCCTGCCCGAAAGGGGATGCCAATAGAGCTCTACCACAAGAGGAGCCCAGAAGATGGACAACCCCTACCCCAAGAAAAGGTACAGCGAAACCACGCAATACACGGGCTCTTTTTGCTAGCCCCGACCAAGCGGATACCATGATGCTGGAGGAGGAGAGTGAGATGCAGGGAAATGAATTGGTCCTGTTTGTGAATGGCGCTACACAGCAGGACCCAGCACCTGAGGTGCCTAAACTGGTGAGCAATTACCCCTCTCTCTTCTTTGTGACTGTTCTTGTGATGAACCCAGCAATGATGACCCATATTCGGGTTCGAGCCCTCATTGACTCAGGGTGCGGGAGGGACCTGATAAACCCGTCTATGGTTATGGGGTTGGAGGCAACCGTTGTCAATTTGAAAGACCCGATAACTTTCACGCAAATGGATGGGTCTCCAATGAAGGAACCATGCCGATTTGAGACTGTTCCTTTAAGAGTAGGCATTGGTGACCACTGGGAGCTACGCTCGTTCGTAATAGCCCCTCAAGCCCAGTTCCCCTTAGTGTTGGGTAGCCCTTGGTTACATGGACATGATCCATACATTCTATGGGAAGAAGGGAGCGTACAATTTATCTCCCCAAAATGTACAGAGCACCAATGGGACCCAGGGTGGGGAAAAACCCCATGCAATGAACCTCCACGAGCTTGTTTAGCCACGGAGGACCTTAACCGCATCCCTAAGGATTACCGGTATGTAACCAGGGTTTTTGAGGAGGAGGAAGCTGATGAACTACCCCCACCGTAACTCCGACTGTGCGATTGAAATCCTTCCGGGCCAGAAATTACCAAAAGGGAAAATTTATGCCATGAGTCCCATTGAAAAGGAAGAACTACGCCACTTTATCGATAAGAATCTGGCCCGTGGATTTATTAGGCCAGCATCATCCCCTTTTGCAGCACCCATATTGTTTTGTAAAAAAAAGATGGGGGGCTCAGACTCTGCACGGATTACAGGGGACTAAACGCAGTGTCTGCAACTAATGCCTACCCAATGCCCCTCATCAAAGACTTGTTGGCAGAGGTGGCAAAGGGGAAAGTGTTTTCTAAACTGGATTTATGAGATGCCTATTTTCGGGTCCGTATCAGACAGGGGGATGAATACAAGACTGCATTTAATACCCCGCTGGGGCAATTTGAATATCGAGTTATGCCCTTCGGTTTACAGGGGGCACCAGGGGTCTTCATGAATTTAATCAATGAAGTGTTACACCCCTATTTATTCAAGGGGGTGGTTGTTTATTTTGATGATATCTTGGTCTATACCCCGGATCAAGAATCTCACACTGCCCTTATGCGAAAAGTATTGGAAACGCTATTAGAACACAAACTGTTTGTCAAACTGTCAAAATGTGAATTCCACCAGGAGTGCATTGACTTTTTGGGGTACCGCATATCCTCCGCGGGGTTAGAAATGGACCCAAAGAAGGTCCAGGATGTGTTGATGTGGGAGCCCCCCAAAACCAGGCGGCAGCTCCAAAGTTTCCTCGGTTTCGCCAATTTTTACCGTCAATTCCTGCCACACTTTGCCCAAGTAGCCCTCCCCCTCACGGAACTGCTAAAGACTAAGGGGAGGGGATCTAAGGCTTCAATGCCAGGGGCCCCTTTGAACTGGACCCCCCAGTGTCAGGAAGCTTTTGAACAACTAAAACAGTTATTCACGTCTGAACCCATACTAGCACACCCCGATGAGACAAAAAAGTTTGTGGTCCAAGTTGACACGTCGGATACCGCTATGGGTTGGGTGATTTTGCAAGAGAATGTTCAGGGGCATCTACAACCCCTTGCTTATGTGTCCAAAAAATTCAATGATACGGAGAGATTTTGGCCCATTTGGGATAAAGAAGCAGCGTCTATACGTTTAGCATTGATCACCTGGAGACACTGGTTAGAAGGGTCCCGAGTACCTTTTGAAATCTGGACTGATCACAAAAATCTTGAGGTACTGCGGAAACCCCGGAATCTAAATGCAAAACAATTCCGGTGGGCTGAGTTTTTCTCTAAATTTCAATTCACCCTTCACCATTTCCCAGGTAAATCCAATCATCTGGCAGATGCTCTCTCCCGCCTTCCCCGACACCTCTGTAAGAGGACAGAAATACGAGAGTCTATGTTCACCCCTGAACAATTAGTTGGAGCAGTTGTAACCCGTAAAACCAAACGAGCACAATTGACCCCCATCCAGGCCTTAACCTGGGAAAAACAATTTGCCACTGACATCACCACACAAGAAACAAGTGAGTTACAAGCCAGGGATGATGTGAAATGTGGTCCGAACGGCTGCTGGTACAGGGGAAATAAAATTTTTGTCCCCGAAGCTACCCGGTCCCAGATGTTGCAGACAGTCCATGACTCAAAATCTGCGGGGCACTTTGGATATGTAAAATCCTTACGCCTGCTGCAATGTGGCTTCTGGTGGCCCCGGATGAAACAGGATTTATCCCTTTATATACAATCCTGTCCGACGTGCAATCGTTGCAAAGCCAGGCCAGGAAAACCTCCAGGTCTTTTACAGCCTCTACCCACCCCGAGCCGACCCTGGGAAGTGATCTCTATGGACTTTATCACGGATCTTCCCCCTCTAAACATATGACGGTCATTTGGGTGGTAGTGGATTTATTCTCTAAGCAAGCTCACTTTATACCGTTCCCCAGTCTGCCAACAGCCAAAGTCTTGGCCAAAGCCTTCCTCCAATACATTGCCAGGCTACATACGTTACCACTCAAGATAATCTCCGACAGGGGGTTCAATTTGTTTCAAAGTTGTGGTCAGAGTTAATGACTCTAATGGGTATTGAGCGTGCCCTCAGTACTGCCTATCACCCTGAAACCGACGGGCAAACGGAGAGAGTAAACCAGACTTTAGAACAATACTTAAGATGTTTCTCTAACTATCAACAAGACAATTGGGTAGATTTATTACCACTGGCGGAGTTTGCGTACAACAACTCATGGCATGCTTCAACGAAGATGTCTCCCTTCAAAGCTGCCATGGGTTATGACAGCCCCCCTCTTCCCTTTTTGAAGCCCGGTGAGACTGTTGGGGAAGCCTCAGCATGGTGTAAAACTTTCCGGGACTCTTGGCCCCTAATTGTTGAGACATTGAATGAGGCCAAGGCACAGTACAAAAAGCAGGCAGACAAGAAGAGGGCGGGTGGCTGGAAACTGCAACCGGGAGACTCGGTCTACCTTTCAACCAAGAACCTAAGACTAGCGCAACAGTCCCGGAAACTTGCTTGGAAATATATTGGTCCATTCAAAGTTTTGAGATGTATAAATCAAGTAACTGTACAACTAGATTTGCCTAAACCTCTTAAAGCAATACATCCAATTTTCCATTACAGCCTCCTCAAACCTGCATTACCCCCGACTAAATGGCAAGCTGAGCTTCCAGCACCTCCCCCCCCTTTGATGGTTGACGATGAGGAGCACTACGAAATTGCTGACATTTTGGACTCTAAGATTCTCCGTGGACAACTCCTGTACCTTGTTGAATGGGTACACTTCGGGCCCCAACACAGGGAGTGGGTGAAAGTGTCTGATATTAATGCACCTGATCACCTGAAAGAATTTCACACTCGATACCCAAATAAACCTGGGGGCCCCTCATTCTCTCCTTCCTGAGTGGTGGGTGGGTGGTATTTTGGGAAGGGCAGAATGTCAGAAAATGCCTTTGATGTTTCTCACTGAATCCATTGTTTTGTGTTCCCTACCCTGCTTTGCGCTTGCGTAGCTATGCAGGCATAAACGTGGGAGCTTCTTCCCTGCCGCTTTTCCTTATCACGGTGGCCTTGAATGTAGGCTTTGGACTATTCTTGTTTTACTGAGAATTTTCCAGTCCTGGGAAGACAAGGGGAGGGGGAGTAGTCTCCCGTTCATGAAGTATTTCTCCCGCCGGGAGTTCCCGCGCGAGTGCACAAGTTTCATTTGCTAGGCGCTTCATTGCATCACACTATAAGTTAGCTTGCTTTGCTTCGCCCCCATTCCTGACAATGACCTCCTACTGTGGGTTTTAGCAAGATAATCCAATAAAACCTTTCTTTGTGCAAGAATGACTGGATCTACTTGATTTTAAACCTGACATGCTCCCACATCAGTCTGTGCAGTGTGACCAGGAAAACCTGGAACACGTTGTTCTGGGTCTTTTTTGCCATGACTCCCTCGTGCTTTAAACTGCCAGTCTGAATGCAACCAGTATAGATCCCTGTGTTGTGGCAACATTTAAAAAACTCATGCGCAACCAATCAAATCTCCAATAGCTAATCAGAAGTCTTGCTGGGCAAAAGCTTTACCTGGACCCACCCACTTCCTGAAAACACTTGGCAGGCAAATCTCCCTCTAAGCTGTGGAGTCTTGTGAGCAAAAATTCTACTTTGTGAGCTACTGGCATTAAAGTTGTGAGCAGGCGATTTGGCCACTGCGTACATTAGTTTGCTCTAGAGCCATCCTTCCTGAGCTAAGACAAAAGTGTGTGAGCCGGAGGCTAAAAGACTGTGAGCTAGCTCACACTAACGCAGCTTAGAGGGAACATTGTTGGCAGGTGCCAGAAGGGGTGCCAGCAGGTACCATGGCATCCCTGGGCACCACACTGAGGACTCCTGTCATAGACCATACCCTTTTTTCCCCCATACTTGCTCAGCCTATTTCAATGACATCTGCCTATTTCAATGACATCTGCCTATTTCAATGACATCTGCCTCTTTAAATCCCAGGGTGTTACCACGTCCCCTTCAACAGAGGAAGAAAAGAAAGTTTGAATCCTCACTAAATTCAACAGCGAGAGCCGATCACACAATGCATTTGCTAAATTTATTCAATACAACTTTCAAGGCAAAGCTCTTTGCTCCCTTGACCTTTCTTTGCAAGGCATTCACATAATTCAGTGGTGGAAATGTGTCCGCAACTTCCTGCAACACACATTTATTAATGACAGAGTGCTATTTGAATCAGAAAAATGCCACTTTCCCAGAAAAAGGTTTTGGAAAAATCATCTTACCTAACAGGACTTGTTTAATTTGTATGTGATAGAAAATTGCAACATTTATTGTGGGTTTTTTTCCTGGTGTTTTTAAAGAAAAAAGCCAGGAGTGGTTTTTGTTGCGATTATGCTACCTGACCCATGAACAGACTTAAAAATACACCATTAGATTTAGTAGAGAAATAGGAGTTAATGCCTTTTCCCCTGTACTTTCCAACTCCTTGAGCAGGTTTAATAATAAAAAAAAGTGTCTTGTGTTTTCTGAGAAAACAATTTATTAAAGGGAAAGGAGCAATTTCACACAGCCCCAGCTGGCTTCCTCTTGTTTCCTGTTTTGCACGGTAGAGAAATTTTTATCAGAAACATCTTACGCTTCTGACCCAGCTCTCTTTGAAAACTGTTTTGTCATCCTTCAAGTTTTTGAAGGAAAAGATGAAAGCCCAAAATAAAAAATAAAAAGGGATATGTTTCCAGTGAGGATAATGGAATTTGAAAGCTTGTGTAGGGTCACCGGAAGAGATACAAAATGTGGATGCTGACCGACATGGAAAGGTGAAAATGAATTTATAATGGGGCTTTAATGAAAAGGAGTGTACTGAAAAACAATGATGGTGGAAACAATGGTAGGTGCCCGCACCTGAGATGTGCCTGGGAAATTCAATAATACTGCCGAATGAACCTCTTTGTCTTTGGTACAGCAAGATGGAGAGCCTGTTCAGGAGCTATGGGGATAACTGAGCCAAGGGGGCTCCTTCCCCACCATGGGGGGAAAGCAAAAAAAGAACTTAGGCCCCGGTCACACGGGCCAGATAATGCAGGGGGGGGGAGGTGAGGCATGTCTCTTTATACTGGCACAATTAGACCCACCAGAACATGATCAGACGCGATAGCAGCACACCACGGTTTCGTCCGTTAGCGCATGCGCGTCAAGGAGGGCAGCCAGGGGGGAGCCACGTGCCGGTGCGATCACATGGAACAATTCCATTGGCAGCCCATGGCAAACCATTTGCTAGTACATTTGTTGAGATACTTTTTAACTGAGCAGCTTCGGTGGAACACCACGGGTTTGCCACGGGTGTGCTACGCTTGCCAGACGTTGTAGTGTGACCGTGTCCTGAAAATCCACCCAGTATTCGTGGCTCTCCCGTGGCAAATTTGGCATGTGACCAGGGCCTTAGTTGTCCTTGTGTCAGGAACGAAATGGTGCCCTCAGACACTGTTTTCTTTCTAAGAGCTATTTTCTTTCTGTGTGACATAAGATGGAGGTCAGAAAGGGATATTTCTTGTGGAAGAGCCTCTTTCTCCCTCAGCCAAACAATTAGCGACAACTCTGTGTGTGAGGGGGTTAAATGTTTCCTCATCTGGATACATTGGGTCATCAGCTGTTATCAATCTCATGAACTTTCAAGTCTGGGAAATTAGAAGAGTTGGGAAGCTTACTGATCCTTGGCCAGGCGAAGGAGTGGCACAACTCATATCTCCGTCATCTCCTTTTGCCATCATCAATTATTCCTTCCTTTGTTGTTAAACTGGCAAGGGATCAATCACACCCACTTATTAGCAGTGGACCCGCCTCTGTTTTTCCTGTTAGCTCTTTTCTGCATTTCAGAGAAATTTCCTGTTGCCTACTTCTTCCTCCCATTTTTTTTAAAGAAAAAAGCATGTTAAAACGTGGTTGAGGGTCATCTTTAGCTGTCCTTGGACAATTCTCAGGAAGATCATATAAGAAACCAATGGTGGTGATGGAAAGTCACCGTTGGCTTATGGTGATCCCGTAGGGTTTTCAAGGTGATAGATGTTCTGAAGTAGTTTGCCACTGGCTGCCTCTGTGCAGAGACTCTCAATTTCCTAGGTGGTCTTCCATCTAGGCAGGGCTCTTTTTGTAGCAGGAAGTCCTTTGCATATTAGATGACACACCCCTAATGTAGCCAATCATCCAAGAGCTTACAGAGCTCCTCTTACAGGGGCTACTGTAAGCTCTTAGAGGATTGGCTACATTAGGGGTGTGTCGTCTAATATGCAAAGGAGTTCCTGCTACAGAAAGAGCCCTGCATCTAGGTATTCACCAGGGATGACCCTGCTTAGCTTCCAAGATTTGATAACATCCGACTAGCCTGGACTATCCAAGTCAGGGCTAGAAACCAATACATTGGCAATATGTATTATTGGACTGAAAATATCTAGTGTTTGACAATATAAGGAGGAATAAGTGGTACTCTATTTGTTTTCTTCCAGTTTGGGGTTATGCAACTGCTCGCTTTAGATGTTAAAGACCCAATTAAGTGGGTAACTGTGTTGGTCTGAAGTAGTAAACAAAGCACAATTAGATTCTAGATATGTAAAGGACAAAGTGACAGGATTTCAAACTACCCTTTCTACAAAATTATCAGATCTGCCACAAAGCAGTATATAAAATTATTTTATAAATTATTATTAGATTGGGAAATGACAGATGAAGAAGTGAAGGAAGTAATGATTGAATGGGTACAGAATATAGGTCATAATATACAACTAGACCAATGGGGAAAAGTTTGGAAAGTTAATATAAAATTTACTAAAGTGTCATCTTACAAAGAGAATTTGTATAAAATGTTTTATAGATGGTATATGACACCAGAGAAACTAGCTAAATGGTATCTGAATATGTCAAATTTATGCTGGAAATGTAAACAAAACTGGCTCATTGTATCATATGTGGTGGACTTGTGATGTAGTTAAAAATATTAGATATAGGTGAATGAAATAATACAAAAAATACTAGGTAAAACTATTCAATTTATACCAGAAATGTTTTTATTGAATGTTGTGCCACAAGAGTTTAATGTACAAGATATATATATGATTGTACAAGTTGTAACTACAGCTAGAATTTTGTATGCAAAATATTGGAAAAATGAAGAAGTCCCAAAAAAAGAACTGATATTCAAATTGTTGGATGCAGCAGAAATGGATAAATTAATGCTACAGTTACATGAAAAACCTGAAAGTGATTCTGAAAAAAAAATGGGAGAGACTTTATAAATGGTTGCAAAAATATCAGGGTAGCTTAAGGGATATATCTTAACAATAATTAACAAAGGTAACAAATGAAATTGATTCAAATCAAGCATACGGTTTATAGTAAACGTAGAGTATAGACTCCAGCACGTAACTGTTTTTCTGTTCTGTGTCTCACTTTACTTTTTGCTTTTCTGTCTGTTTCCTGTCTGAAAATAATAAAATGTCTTTTAAAAACAAAACAAAACAAAGTTTGAATCCAGTGGCACCTTTAAGACCAACAAAGTTTTAATTAATTTTTTTTTAACCTTTATTGGTATCACATAGCATAAATAGTTCAAACGTAGGAAAATATTAGAGGGTAAATTCGTAAAACAGCATCAGACATATTCACAAACAATAAAATTGACTCAGAATATAGAACAGTCTTAAGAAGTTTTGCAAAGTATTACCCTTGGCTTCCACACATAGGCCAGAAATTCAGCAACAGCCAGTTATTGCTGGGCTCTTATCTGCTAAGAAAAAAATTTAGATCCTTATCGAGGAGGTCCCTCTGCAAAGGGAAGAGAGGGCGGATCAGGGTGCTACGCATAGCGGAATATTTGGGACAGTGAAAAAGAATATGCATAACAGAGTCAGGTTCCCCATGAATACAGTTGCAGAGTCTGTCCTTATATGGGATGCCCCTGTATCTACCTGAGACCACTGCAGAGGGGAAAATATTAAACCTGGCTAACATAAAAACCCTGCTGTACACTGGGGTTGTTAAATCAGCGATATACCGTAGCATGGAAGTACGAGAGGGAAAAAGGGCTAATGAATGGGAACAAAGTTTTATTCAATGTACAATCTTCGTTGTGCAAGCACAGTTCTTCAGATACAGGTCCTTCCTGCATTTGCCTGCCACTCCGGATTTTCTCAATGTTCAAGTCAAGGCAGTTTAAGTCCAGGGCAAAACAGCATCCAAATAACCCAGGGCAACAGCAGGCTGAAACCGGGTGGACCACGGAAGAGAAGTAATGTAATGAGAATGGGAGGGGGAAACAGAATAAAAAGAAAGTTGAACTCCATTTTAGTGCAGAATTGGGGAGGGGGAACCTGGATTAAAAAGAAGGTTGAATTTGATTTTACTGCAGAATTGTTTGGCGGGCGCTGTGGTGAATGTGGATTGAAAGGAGAGTGCAGAAAGGGCTACAGTGAGACAGAATTTCCTCAGCCATTAGGTATAGAAAGGGGGGTGGGAGTGCTTAGTTGCCAGGAAGGGCCAATTAGAGTCAACATGGAGACAGAAACCAGACCCAACCAGACATGGGTAGAGATTATAGATCTCTGTCTGTTTGTAGGAAGCAAATGACACACTCAGTTTGGATCAGGACCACATGAGGCTCCCTGAAGGGGAAATGCATGCAAACGACAACGCAGGCAGCCCTCTTTTGAAAACAAGTGTGAGCAGAAGGGTTAAATCCCCTGTCCTGGAGCAACGCCAGTCTGAATCAGTGCTGCATCCATGCTCGGACAGGCACCATGACCTTCATTGCATCTGTTGGCGCATTTAGGGTCAGGTGTCTGAAAGGCAAATTTCCCTAACTGCAGGCTTGAACATGTTAACACCAGTCAGATGATTGAGAAGCTGGACAGGCAGCTGGTAGAGATGAGAGCGGAAGGGACATCTAGATGTTAGTCCAGGCTTAGAACATAATAATTGCTTTGCTGGTCAGATCCAGATCAGTCTAGACTACATTTTCAAGCAGCCTCTGGGATCACAAAATGCACTGCAAGCCTTCCATTGATGTTGATGTCCATGATTTTCAGGGGTCTTGTATATGTGGGCCCTGACATGGACAGCCCAGGATGGCCCGATTTCATTAGATTTTGGAAGCTAAACAGAGATAGCTCCGGTTACTGCTTTGATGAGAGACCACCAAGGAAGTCCAAGGTTGCTACACAGAGGTGGTAATTGTTGTTCAGTCGCACAGTCGAGTCCGATGCTTCGCGACCCCATGGACCACATCACGCCAGGCCCTCCTGTCTCCCATCGTGCTCTGGAGTTTGCTCAATTTCATGTTTGTTGCATCGATAACACTATCTAACCATCTCATCCTTTGCCGTCCCCTTCTTCTTTTGCCTTCAGTCTTTCCCAGCATCAGGGTCTTCTTCAGTGAGTGCTCCCTTCTCATTTGGTAGCTAAAGTATTTGAGCTTCAGTACCTAGCCTTCCAGGGAACAGTCAGGGTTGATTTCTTTTAGGATTGACTGATTCGATCTCCTTGCAGTCCAAGGAGCCATTCTCCAGCACCATAATCCGAAAGAATCTATTCTTCGGCGCTTGGCCTGCCTTATGGTTCAACTCTCGCAGCCATACATTACTACTGGGAATACCATTGCTTTGACCATACGGACTTTTGTTGGCAGGGTGATGTCTCTGCTTTTTATCATGCTGTCTAGGTTTGCCATCGCTTTCCTCCCAAGGAGCAGGCAGCTTTTAATTTCATGGCTGCAGGAGAGCTACACAGAGGTAGGCAATGGCAAACCACCTTCAAATGTCTCCGGCCTTGGAAACCTTATGGAGTCAATGTAAGTCAGTTGTGACACGATGGCACTTTACACAGGCAGTATATGTGGAGGCTTCATGTAGCTTCCATGGCAGGTGACAAGCCTAGTGATGCTGGCCGACTTCAAGTGGAAGAGCCTGAAAAACCAGCTGTGCCTACACTGTTTTCAAGTGGGACTCAGACCCAGTAGAAGGTGTTTGGGGCTGCTACGGGAGGAGCTGCAGTGGCTCAGGTGGTTAAGACGCTGAACTGCAGGCTGTGGAAGGTCAGTAGGTCAGCAGTTCAAGACCTGAGAGTGCCGCATGACGGAGGGAGCTCCCATCTCTAGTTCCAGCTCCTGCCAACCTAGCAGTTCGAAAGCAAGAAATTGCAAGTCGATAAATAGGTACCACTTCAGTGGGAAGGTAACAGCGTTCCGTGAACCTTGATGTTTAGTCATGCTGGCCACATGACTATGGAAATGTCTTCAGACAGCGCTGGCTCTTCGGCTTTGAAATGGAGCTGAGTACCGCAACCCTAGAGTCGGATTCGACTGGCTTTTGAGCAAGGGAACCTTTACCTTTACTTACGGGAGAACTAACCTGATCTCATCAGCTCTCAGAGAAGCTAAGCAGGGTTGTCCTCATTATTACTTGGATGGGAGACCACCAAGGCAGTCCAGGGTCAGAATGCAGACGCAGGCAATGGCAAGCTACCTCTGCTCATCTCTCATCCTGAAAACCCTACTGGGTCACCCAGTTGGCTGTACCTTGACTGCATTTCCACATTCTGAGAGTGGAAGTTTTTGTGCCTCCAGTCGATAACAATCCTAAGAATATTTAGGAACTAGGTTGAGCTTATTTTTATGTAAATATGTTTAGCTATGTTTCATTCTCGGCCGATTTTGTGAGTCCTTTTGTGTGTGGGAAAATACAGTGTTTGATTAAGTAACAAAAGAGTAATTCTCACACTGTTGTCCTAATAAACTCTATGCAGTATAATTTATTTTAATATTTGCTCCGATCTGTGAAGGAGTATCATACTGAGCATTTGAACTGAGTCATGAATTCTTCTGAATTTAATGGCTTTTTTACTGCCCTTACTGTAATACAAACTATTAATTATGCAATATCTTCCGTCTCTCTTATCAAACTCCATTTTATAGATACAGTAACATTATCTCCATTGTTGTTCTACAATGTGTATTGAACTTGATGAAGGCGCACGTATTTTATAACCATGGTAACTGTCAGGAACATCTGTAGTTCTTTTGATTTAGTTCTCAAAGAAAGATTGAAAGGCATCACTTATTTTGACTTTGAGGAAAAGGGAGAAGGAGAGGGAAGATGAGCAAAGAAGCTAATTTCAAATCCCATTTGGGTAGAATAATGGGATCTCCGGAACAATGGTACGGTTGCCATTTAGGAACTAACTTGAACGGGGGAGGAGGGGGCTCAGCTCTGTGGTTTTCAAATGGCCATTCCAGAGTTTCTTGAATGCTCACGCAGGTTTCTCAATGAGAAGATAAATAACAGCGGACAAGCATATCTGAAAGAGAGCGTTAAGTCTACAGCTGCAGGCAAATGCATGCAATCAGCATGAGGTCCAGTAAGCCTGGTCAGCTCCCTGTACGTCCACCCAAAAAGATGTCCCAGAATTCTCTGTAATACTCAATGATTTTGTGGCACACATACTAGCCATGCAGTGGATTTTGTCATAAACATGTTTGACAGTCATCAAACATACCACGTTCAGCAGTGACTGTCAGATTGACAGATTATTTGGTCTGCTTTGTTCAGCATCGAACGACTCAAACACCCGCAGAACAGGTTTGCACTATGTATTTTCAAAACTAGGTATGCACAAAAATGCTGCTGATCCAAACAGATTAGCAGCCATTAGTGTTCGTAATGAATATCCTGATAAAGAACAAATGGTAGGAGGTTTTTTTAAACAACAACAACAACACAGCATTTATGTATGAGTGACTTATATGGTTCGTGACTGTCTAAACAATTTTCTGCTGAATGGGACAGCAAGGTGTGTGAAGAACTCTATCAGGGTATGTGAGAACACAGATGTATGAAAAGATAATTGTGCTGTACTGCACTGTCAGGAAGAAGTAGGTGAAACAAATTGCTGAACAGCCATGAATGGGCTGACAGTCTGCTGAAAAACTGGTTCCCTGGTCATGACTGGTGAACAGAATGTAAGCTCAGCTGATGACAATTCAGGCATCACTAACATGTACAGGACTCCTCGGCATAAAAATCACTATAGAGGAGTTCCCTGAAGGTAGAATGTTTGAAAACTCATTTGCATTGCCTACAGAATTATACATATAGCGGGCCACAGGAGCAGTTTTCGTGGTTACTGTCTGCCATGGAAGCATCCAAGCATGCTTGAAGTACATTTGGGTAATTGTAGCTTGTTATTACCCTTCAGGCTTAATTAATGAAAAACTCCAGAGTTTCCATCAGCTATGGAAGCTCAGAGGGGAAGTGTGGTAAGAGGAAGAGGAGGAAAACTGACAGCAGAGTTTGAGGGGCTCCTCTTCTTCTAAGAGTTCTCTAAGGAGGTTGGGAAAGACTGAGCTAATTAAAGTGCATGGATGTCATCCATCACTGGTATTTATAAACACATGTCAACACTTTATTTTTTTTTTGCAAATTATGAAAAAGATGCTCATTACTACTTATCATTTTTCGCCAAACTGAACACAGCTCCCCAAATGTACCAGGATCTGCTCTCCTTGGTTCCTGGGGCATTTAAAAATCTCTATCCATGAAAAAGTGGTATAGAGAGTTCCCAATCTAAGCAACTTCCCTTCTGAATTTACTAATAGAATTTGTCTTGAAGCAGAACAGCCCCAGGAACCTTTCTGCTCTTGGCATCTCCACTGGAGAAATTGTAGCTCTATTGAGGAATAATGCTTTTTAGGGTCAGGAAATAATGGCTTTTGGCTTTCTTTAACTGATTACAAAATGGCATCAACAGAGTATGTTATAGGTGAGAGAGACAGATTTCCCAAAGGATCCGTGGTTGCTGACCTGAAAGTCAACATTTCCCAAGAAAGCAACTTCCAGTAGAAGAATCTCACAAAATTCCTGAATTAGGATTCATCGATAGATTGGGAAATTTGGCCAGGAGCTTAACATCTGATAATTTTCTAACCCGGAGCTGGCAACCCTATCTATGTGCTTGGCTTGGTCATACACGCATACGGGATGTTATATCTAACTCGTGGGGACTTGCAGGCATTCAGTGTCTGCAGATTTGCTGTGGGAACTTAGTCCCAATGCACTTCAGGGACTCCAGTTGGATTGGGAACACAGCAGGGGAGGAGGAGGGGCTTCAGCCTTCCGCACGACGTTATTGTCCTCACTACCATATGCAGTGAATACTAGCAATATAAGTCGCCATGGCAGCCACAAAATGGGGGCTGCACAACCACAACAAAATAAACACGGTATTTGGCCCGAGTTTGGTGTGTGTGTGTGGGGTGTTTCCCTCCTACCCATCTGATAGCAGTTTTCAGCCAAGTGTTACTGTCTTGAAACAAAGTTTGCAAGTGCATGGGGGCCCATTTTGAATCTGGACCACGACACTGCTGGAGAGGGGGCTTCAGCCTTCTCTCCCCCACATTTTCCTGAGTCAAAAGGGCTTGGAGGGGCACTACTGGTAGCTGCATGTGCACAGAATACTGTACATACAGCTCCAGAATGGGGCCATTTTGGCTGAAGCTCTCTCTCTTCCAGTGCCCTCGCAAACTTCCTTTGAGACAGCTAGGTGGGAACTGGAGATCTACCACTAATACATTTGATCTCCAGGTGACAAAGATCAGTTCCCATGGAGAAAATGGCTGCTTTGGAGGGTGGACTCTATGGCATTATATATACCCTGCTGATGTCCCTCCCCTCTCCAGACCCCGCCCTCCCCAAGCTCCACCCCCAAAATCTCCAGGTGTTCCCCAACCCACAGTTGGAAACTCTAGCTTGATTTCAGTTCAGTAGCACCGTAGAGTCCAACAAGATTTTCGGGGTATAAACTTTTGAGACTCAAAGCTCCCTTTGTCAGATTCAAGTGGGAATGGAGTTCTGTGAGTCCTTCTATCCCAGTTGGAAGGTGCCGCAAAGAAGGAACTCAGGGTGCAGAGGTTCCTTCTTCGTAACATCCCTCCTATCGTCAGAGTTCAGACTGGGATATAAGGAGATCATAATTCCCGCTTGGATCTGATGAAGGAAGCTTTGAGTCTTGGAAGCTTACACCCCTCAAAATTGTATTGGTCCCCAAGGTACTGCTGGACTTGAATCTATCTGTTCTACTAAAGTCCAACACAGCTACCTTCTGAAACTTTGTTCAAGGCAGTAACATTTGGCGATAAAGTTATACAGGGTCGCACACGTGAGATAACGCGCGGGGGGGAAGCGAGGCTATTTCCCCTGGAGGAATTTGACCTGCAGTTGCATGATCACATAGTCCTTTGAAGCTGTGGAGACAGCCCGCCACCGTGCGATCAGACGCAACCGTGGGTGAATTGGCTTTTTTTTGCCGTTTGTTCCCGATGTGCTTAAATGGGGAATCGAGGAACTGCATCTCAGCACGAGGGGGGGAAACAATGGCACAGAGTCAGGATGGCCTGCTCAGACCATTCCGATGCCAAGAGAGTGCACTGGAGTGATCCCACAGGGAAAGTCCATCCATGGACTACAGCAGCCCATTTGCTGGTGGACTTTCCCTGGTGTCTTTTTACTCCACTTCTGTGGTGGAGCAAAACAGGTTGCTGATGGGTGCAGGGCACTTCCCAGATGTTCACGTCTGATCACACCCTTTAAATCCACCCGGCATTCATGCCTATGACACAGCTAATTGTGCGTGCGATCGTGACCCAGGTTCGGTAAGGGGACGCCCCCCCCCACACACACCAAAACTCATGCCAGATACCCTGCCTATTTCAGCCCATAGACTGTAAGAGGAGAGCTCATGTGAAAGGGGAGCTCAATGTGCAGAGGAATTTTTTTTTGTTTTTCAGAGTGAAATATCCAGTCATATAAGCCCCGCACCCACCCCAGTCTGAAGCAGAAAAGCCCAGAAACAGGATTAGTGGCTCAGTCAGATCTAGGCTTGCGTGTGATTGTGTGAGGTGCCTCTCCTTCATCTTTGAAAACCCATTGTTGTTGCCAGTCGTCCCCGAAGACATACGATCCGATTGTCCCCATTTATCAGGGTCAAGTCCTATTTTCTGGGACTTGTCCTTCAGGCATCCGTTTTTTTGTTGTTCCTTTGGAGGATGTGTTTTTAAGGCCGCCGTCACCCATCAGAGTTATTCAGGATTCATCCTCCTTGCCGGGTCCCTGGAAGTGAAATCTATGAGTGGGTGCAGATAAGCAGGGAAAATCAGAGCGTATCGTACAATATTCAGCTTTAGAAACTGGGGCAGTTTCTTGCAGAGCAAAAAAAAAGAAAAGAAAAAAAGAAAAAAGGAATATAGTATACACTGAAGAGCATCTGGGAAGCGCCAAGTCAGGGATAGAAACTTCGGACAGCTAGCTAATCCATCATCATTATAAGAGTTGCACAGTCAAAGTAAAGTTCCTTTGTCGCATGCTTACGGTCTCCTGTTTGCATCATTTATAAAGTTTATAGCACAAAGCACCCCTGAGACTTCAGAGGAGCTTTTGGATAATGAGATGCTGCCTGAGACTTCAGCGAGAGGCAGAATGGGGAGGAAGGTGACCAGAAACACCAAGTAATGTTTTCAGCCAGGGCGAGATACACAGATGCTGACTATAATAGGAAGCAAGGCGTTCCCACTGTGGCCATGCATAAGGAAGCAATTCCGGGAAACCTTAAGGGATAAAGAGGAATTGTCAACAGTGGCCATTGCGTTCTGTTTGTTCACATTGATGGAACTATTTGAATCTCGCTTTCTCTGTCACAAGAAGGGACGCTCAATATGGCTAACTTCAAAACTATATAAAAAAACCGTTTCCGTCTATCAGATTTATTGATTTTTTAAAAAACAGATTTAACCCTTCCTTCCACGCAGCAGTAGAAGTGTAATCCTTCAATGGGATGCATTTGTCTTTCCCAGGAAAAAATTTTCCCACTGTTGGAAGTGTAATCTCCCTCCTCCCCACCCACAAACAAAAAGAACCTGTGAAAGCACAAACTGAAAACAGAGGAACTCTGCTCACCCAGGATTAGTAACAGTGAGATCTGTATTACTGGTTTGCTTGAACACAGGTGCAAGCTGTGTTCCCACGTTACAGGGCGGCGTGGGGCCCATTGACAGTGGTTCATATGAAATGGTTCAAGTGGCTGAAAGTGAGAGGGACTTGGCATCTGTCTGTATTATTGCTGAAGTGAGCAACTCAGCATGCCTGGACACTGGGGGAGTGCTACACCATTCCAAGGGGGCACGACATCACTCCTTGAATGGAAGGCCTCTTTTGTCTTAACCTGGGAGCTGAACTCTGGCCCCTTCTCTCTCCCCCTTTGTCCCTTCCCTCGCTGCACATGCTCTTCCATGGAGACACGTGTCTCTGCAGATCTCTCCTGTAGAGACATTGCTCTCATTGACAGCCAGGGTGGTGTAGCGGTTAAGAGCGACCGACTCGAATCTGGAGAGCTGAGTTTGGTTCCCCACCCCTCCACATGAAGCCAGCTGGATGACCTTGGGCCAGTCACAGTTCTCTCAGAACTCTCTCAGCCCCACCTACCTCACAGAGTATTTGTTGTTGGGGACAGGAAAGGAAGGCAATTGCAAACCTCTCTGAGACTCCTTCGGGTAGTGAAAAGCGGGGTGTAAAACCCATCTCCTACTCCCCCTTCTACTTGAATTAATGTATGTTTACTTTTTTTTTTTTTTTTTTGCAATATACTTCTCAGGAGATTTATTTACTGCACTCAGCATCGGGTGTCTATGACTGGGCGAAACTCTACTATATTAAGCAAATACCCCAATGACGATGCCCTTCAGTGCCTTTAACTAATACTTTATGACACCATTTCATTTGTACATGTCACTTAATTTCATAAATATTTCCAGAAGAACTAATTGTCCAGGACCACCCTGGACTGTCGCCAGAAAGGACAGAGCCTGTAACAAAACCAACTACCAAAAAAGCCAATTCCCGCCTTGGGCTGGAGGGCCCTCCTCCCACAGAGAACCCAAGCAGCCCTTGGGCACGGGTGTGTGTGTGTGTGATCTTCCCCTGACCTCCCACAGTGAATGGGGAGCAGCTCTGGGCAACGGGGGAAGTGATGGAGCCCAGGGTGAGCTGGGAGCACCCATCGCAAGAAGCCTGAGCTGTGAGGAGAGTGGGACGAGCCGCGGCACAGCCTGCCAGAGTCCCAGAAGGAGGCAGTGCAGCGGGGCCAAGCAGCGCAGGGGGGAGAGGGAGTGGGGAGAGGAGGCAACAGGACAGGCAGGAATGGGGTTAGGCCCCATATAGGTCCCATCCTGTAAAGTACTGAGCAGGATGCATCGGTGGTGATATCAGCTCATACTTTATTGGAAGTGAAGGACAAGAGAGAGAGAATGCCGGCTTGCAGGCTGGCTTATATCCCTAAGGCAAAGCACACTCAAACACATACCCCACACCCATGATAGGATTATTTACAGTGGCAAGAGTTCCATAGGTCCTTTCTCAGATCCTATTGCCTCTTGAAGCTAAGCTAGGGCTCTTCGCCTGACCGCGTGTGGACGTGACCTCGCACGTGGTCAAACTCAGTGCACAACACATCCCATATAGAATCATAGAGTGGGAAGGGGCCATACAACTCCCTGCCCAATGCAGGACCAGCCTAAAGCATCTCTGACAAATATCCGTCCAGCCTCTTCTTGGAAGCTGCCAGTGAAGGGGAGCCAACCACCTCCTTAGGCAGCTGATTCCACCTTTGAACCATTCTGACCATGAAAAAGTTTTTCCTAATATCCAGCCGATACCTTTCTGCATGGAATTTGAACCCGTTTTTTTGGGTCCCATCCTCTGCTACCAACTGGAATGGCTCCTTGCCCTCCTCCAAATGACAGCCTTTCAAATATTTAAAGAGAGCAGTCATGCCCTCCCTTCAATCTCCTCTCCTCCAAGCTAAACATTCCCAGGGCCCTTAACCTTTCCTTGTAGGGCTCAGTCTCCAGACCCCTGATCATCCTCCTCGCTCTCTTCTGCACCCTCTCGATTTTGCCCACATCCTTTTTGAAGCGAGGCCTCCAGAACTGCACACAGGACTCCAGGTACGGCCTGACCAAGGCAGTATACAGAGAGGCTACGACCTCCTGTAATTTCAATGCTACGGCCCTTTGAATACAACCCAAGACTGAATTTGCCTTTTTTTTGCCACCGCGTCACACTGACTGCTCGTATTTAGTTTACAGTCCACCCTTACCCCAAGATGTGGGGGCGGGGCCAGACAAAGGGGTGGAGACAAAGGGGGTGGAAGATAAAGCAGGGATGGGGGAAAGCCGTTGGGGTGGAGAACACCTGGGACTCTGAGAGCTGAGAGAGAGAGAGAGAGAGAGAGAGAGAGAGAGAGAGAGAGAGAGAGAGAGAGAATGCAGAGCAAAGCCAAGCCCAGGGATGTGTGAGAAGGAGTGGTGAAATCTGAGG
Organism: Gekko gecko; assembly: GCA_029375565.1. Taxonomy (NCBI): domain Eukaryota; kingdom Metazoa; phylum Chordata; class Lepidosauria; order Squamata; family Gekkonidae; genus Gekko; species Gekko gecko. The sequence goes on from JAPDNY010000004.1 coordinate 196,462,750, forward strand.
CACCTTCCAGTTCCTCCAGAAGGAGAGGGTGTTTCTGGAAGCTTGTGGGGCAATGAAGGGGGACGCATGGAGGTGATGGGCAGAAAAACCCAGGGGGGAGCCGAGGCCCGTGACACAAATATCTAACCCAAGAACCAGTTTATGTATTATTTTCCAAACAAGGGATAGGGGAATCTACCATCCTGCTGCACCCGCATTGGGTCTCCAGTGACAACCTGTAGACAGGTAGCTTCCCGATCATGCACAGAGGGCCAAATGAGACGGAACAAAGGGCTGGACCGGATTGGATCTGCAGGGTGCCCAGGGCACGTGGCACAGTGGGATTGCATCAGGCTGTTGCTCGAGGAAATGAAGTTCTCATGGAGTCTTTTTATCATATTAAACTGATGCGAGCCCTTTATTGTAAGGAATGGCATTCTAGACAACAGAGTAGAGGTAGCAGTCTAAACTAACTAGCTAAAGTGAGATGGATGGAGATTCAGGAAAGCGTGTCCTCTTATGGTTACACGATGGAAAGAGAGAGGGGGAGGGGGGGAGAGAGAGAGATGTGTCAGGTAGAAGAATGGAAGGTTTTACTTAGAGTGTGGTCACACGTGCCGGATAACGTGGGTGGGGGGAGTGTGCACTGTAGTAATTTGATCTGCCACTGCGTGATCAGATGCAGCAGTGGGTGAATCAGTTTTTTCCCTTCGCTGTGTGTTTCTGGCACACTGCAACGAGGGATCACTGACGCAATGGGAGCGCACCGGAGCGATCACTCGGGGAAGTCCATCTGCAGCCCGCTGCAGACCCATTTGATACTGCACTTTCCCTAGTATTTGTTAACTCCGCTTCTTTGGCAGAGGGAAACGGGTTGGTGACGGGTGCAGGACACTTGTCAGATATTCCCGTGTGATCACACCTGTAAAATCCACCCGGCATTCGTGCATATCGCGTGGCTACTTCTGTGTGTGTTCGGGACCTTATTTAGTTATTTAAAAATCTATTACCTGCCGCCTCACAGAACTCAACGTGGCTTACAATATAAATAAAATAACTATAATGAGAAATCAGAATTTAAAACCACAGTTTAAGGCTGCCACCCAAATTGTCATGGCCCCTGCTGAGCCTGGCGCCTGTGGAAGAGCTACGTGCCGACAGGGATGAGCTCACCACACCAGGAACCCCTGCACCTGACAACGCAGCAAGTTCCGAGGCCAGCCCAGCAATGGCTGGGGAAGATCGCTGCTCGAGCGACTTGCCCTCTGACTTGCCGCCACTGGTGTCTCATTTGCGAGAGCAGCGCCGGCAGGACTTGGCAGCCTGGCAGCGCAAAGCATGCATGCGCACCCGGCACTTGTGGAGCCCTGAGTATTAGCAGGAGCCGGGACATGTTTGAGGCATGCCAATTACCGGCCACTTGGATTCCTATTTAGCCTGTGCTGGCAAACTACCAACTTGTGCCAGCAACTAGTCGCATCGACTACGCTCTGCACCACACTGCTCAAGTTCCTGACTCCTTGTTCCTTGTCTGTGACTCTTGGCTTCTTGACCTCGGCTCGTCTTGACCTCACTACTCTGCACCCCTGACCCTTGTCTCCTGAACTCTGAAACCTCCCTGACAATGCTAACAGTTGGTAATTTGGACTTGGCTCCCCCGGTTTCTTGACTTGCTCGGCTCCTGAACTCTGGACTGTCCCTTGACCACCCCGCTCGTCTGGTACCTGGTTATTTGACTTACCTGGCTTTGACCTCGGACTGTGCTCTGATCACCCCCACACTTGCCTGGCCCCACATCCTGGCTTGTGACACAAATCACCAAATCCTTTCCTAAGTAAAACTATCTTCAACTGCCTCCATAAGATTTAAAGTGAGGGGGGCCAGGCACACTTCTCTGGGGAGGTTGTTCCATAATTGTGGGGCTGCTGCTGAGAAGGCCCTCTGTCATGTACCCACCAACTGAGCTTCTTTAGGTGATTTCCCCTAGTGATCTGTGAACCAAAGGCACAATATCACATCTGTAGAAAGGAAGGCATGCACAGGTTCTGACCTGTCTATCAGTCTGACCCTCTATAGCTCCACTCCAAAGTCTGAAGCTAAGAGACATCACAAAGTCCTTTGTTTCCAACATGAACCTGTAGCTGCCATCACCATTTTAGGGAAGAATTTGACCATTTATTTTTAAAAAGCTGCCACATGGGAGGGGGGACAACTCAGCAGCCTTGTTTCCCTCGGTGCCTTTTTGAGTTTCAGTACTTGAAAAGGCACGAGGGGGGAGCTCTCCTGGTCCCTTGCAGCTTTTTGTAAAAGGTCGAATTATTTGCTAAAATGGGACAGCAGCCATGAGTCTTTTTTGGTCCTCAGCAAGGAGAGAACCAAGAGAAAGTGTTCAAGTCAAAACTACCACATAAAATCAGGGTACTGATGCCTTCTGATGCTGACATGTTCTGATATTTTTGCTCACACACATGAACTTTACAGAGTAATATTGTGTGATTATTACTAGACAAGACTGACATTATTTTCCTCCTTCAGAAAGGTTTTTTTCTAAATATCGACACCACCATTTACAAGGCTGTATGGAACATTAAAGTTTATAGTATATTCACTTATTCCTCCCCCCAATTGTCGATTTGCACTCAGTGTTGTTAGGAGGTCTTTCTTTGATTTGTGAAAATTCATTTTTAAAAAGCTAGGATCGTTGGTAGCTATAGGTATACCTCTGACTGTTTCAGCTGAGGCTTAAGACAGGGCATCATTTTGGATGAGGGGGATACAGTGTTTACTCCAGCTGTCTTCAACCAGGGCTCCCAGCTGGTGGAACTCTCTGCCGGAAGACATCCATGCCCTGCGGGAGTTATTACCTTTCCATAGGGCATGTAAGGCAGAGATGTTCCACCAGGCATCTGGTTGAGGACAGCGATGGGAGGGATAGTATAACATCTGGCCCTGTCATACACTTCCCCGTCCCTCACAACCCTCCCCCCAAGGAGGCCAGGGGAGCTGATTTCTTCCACCATTTGGTATAAGTATTTTGTTTCTGTTTATTGATCTGTTTTTAGCTGGTTTTAATATTGCTTCTAAACTTTTTTTTTAAAAAAAATATTACTCTGTTGTAAGCTGCCCTGAGCTCTACCTCTAGGAAAGGGTGGCCTAGCAAATCTAATTTGATAAATAAATAAATAAATTTAATAAAACACAAGACTAGCCCCCCCCACCCCGGGTATGCCATTTTAAAAAGTGAGGGTTGCCTTACATTTGTATACAAGCTACAGATATAGCCAATTTTTTAAAAAAGAGTATAACATTTTCCGGGGTGTTGTTTTTGTGTAGATATTGTATTTTTGGGGCCCCTTCCCCTTCGATGTTTCTAACTAAATATGGTTTTTGAGCAGAAGTACCCACACCTAGTTCATATAAGGCATAAAGAGAACTTGCAACAAATCATCCTATCTAAGGCTGCGGTCACACCCACCAGTTGAAGTGGAGGGGAAGTGAGGCTATTTCCTCCAGAAGAATTTGACACGCAGTTGCGAAATCACACCTCCCTTTGTAGCTGCAGGCTTAGCCTGTCATTGTGTGATCAGACACAGGTGAGTCAGGTTTTTCTTTGGCTGTTTGTTTCCCTTGTGCATGAGCGAGGAATCACGGCTCCACACTGGGGGCCCCCTATGGAGTATGCAATGATGTGCATACTACGAAGGGAGGGGACAGCACCGAGCCATGATGGCATGATCAGACCATCCCAATGGCATGAGAAAGTCCTTGTGCAATCTGACGGGGGGAAATCCGTCCATGGCCCATCAGAACCCATTAGAGCTGGACTTTCCCTGGTGTCTTTTAACTCCACTTCTGCGACAGAGTAGCACGAGTAGCCAATGACTGAGGGATACTTCCCAGATGTTGCTGTCTGATCGTGCCCTTGAGATTCGTCAAGCATTCACACCTATGTCAGATTTAAAGGTGTGTGTGATCGCAGCCTAAATGCAGCCCCATCTGTGAATGCTTAAATCCAGAGACTGAAGCCATTGACAGACAAGACAGAACTTTCTACATACCTGAGAAAAGCCCTGGGTCTGCAGAAAACCTGAAAGCTTTTTTTTTTTTTTTAAATGAAAGAAAAATAATAGAAGCTGCTCCTATTGCTTTAAGAAACGAATGCCCTCAGTTTCTGTTTCTAGGCAACCACAGTGTATTTGCCAGTCTTTCACGCTTGGTTTCTGTCGGTAAAATTTATTTATTTATTTATTATTTACATTTATATCCTGCCCTCCCCACCATTCGGCAGGCTCAGGGCGGCTAACAACATGATAAACATACACTGAAATTCCAGTTAAAACTATCAATCAATATAAAATCATCCTGTATAAACATAAAAGGCAGCGGGAGGATCAGAGCACTTTCCAGGGCTGCTCTGGTCACTGAGGGAGGACACCTGGGGGCCCGGCTTGGAAGCAGCCACCCAACCACTTGCTACCATGAGACTTCCCTGCCTCCCTGACAGCTGGCTGCTTGTGACTGTCCAAAAGCAGCCCCCACATGGAAGCCAGTTGTGGTGGGGTTAGAGTTTCAGACTCGGGTCTGGGAGACCTGGCTCTGAATCACCAGTCTGTTATGGAAGTTCCCTGGGTGACCTTCTCATCCTAACCTACCTTACAGGGTTGTTAGGACGATAGAATGGAGGGGAGGAGAATATGGTGAGCTGCTTTGGGACTGCAGAGTGTTTCCCCATGGAGAGCCTGCTGTGGGGCGGAGAGCTGCAGACAGGGGGGCAGATAAAGGCAAGCTGGCTGTTGGGTTTTCAGGCATGATAGAAGCGAGAAAAGAGGAGAGGGGCTTTCAGTGAAGGGAAAGGGGAAATAGTGACAGAGGGGGAAATGAGATTCTTCCCCTTAAGTGGTTCTGGGTCCCCCCTTGTGCTCTTATAATATTAAGGCGTGGGGAGATTTCTTTCTTTCTTTTTTGCTATTTTCTCTTAAATATATCTAGGAGTAGACCTTTGTAATGTAATACCACCCTGTTACCCGAATCCTGTCCCTTCTGCGACAATGAAAGGTGACATACTGTCCCTGGACTGAGCTGAAAGCAGAAAGGGCCTGGGTAGGCTGGGCCCGCCATTTGCGGGGACGGGCAGGGACAGAGGGGTCAGCTGGCCGGAAAGGGGGGGGGGCTGGCACGTGGCGGGAAAAGACGCGCCTCCCCCCCCCTTCCCCAGCCAATGGAGGGCAGTGGGGTGGTCGGGGAGGGGGAGGCATTAAAAGCCGAGGGGAAGCTGCTCCCCCTCCCCACTCAACCACGAGGTGAGCCCGGTTTGCCCACTCATCCCTCCCTGAGTATTATGGTGCTGGGGTTTGGTGTTTGGAATTTGAGGGAATGCTAAGGGTGTGTTTATTGGGTCTTTGTAGGTATGGTATTGTTAGTGTTTACTTACCGTTTTTTCATTGCACAATCTGTCACAACTTTTGGCAGTAACAGCATGGGGCCGGATCTGTTGGCAGAATTCGGCCTGCGTGCCAATTCCGGAGTGGGGGACCCCTTTAAGGGTCTTGGCGTGAGGGCTGAACAGAGCTGGCTAGCTCAAGGAATAACAGTGCTTGCCCTCACAGCCAGAGGGCAGGGGAGCTCACAAAGGGGCAAGCGTCCGTGTGAACTCCGATAACCTGCCCTCCCGCCTTCTCTACCCATGCCGGCTGGCTGGGTAACGGTTAACTCGGCTGGCACACGGGCCAGCCGATAGGTCGGATCCGGTGGACCCATGCTGTGCCAATGCTCTACAGCTGTAACCAATAAAAGTTGTGGCCAAACTTATCCACCTAATTTTCCAAAGAAACTGGTTGTGTGAATTCATTTCAAAGGGGGGGCGGGTGTACTAGGCGAGCCGACCTCGGTGTCCCAAGTAAGACATGGAACTGCAAATGCATTGGGCACTGCTGAACTGCACAAATCATGGCCATGCTTCTGAATGTCTGAATATGAACTTTGATTTGTCTTTTAATTGCTTTGTTTTGTTGCTTCAGGACTTCTTGAATGGCTTTATATTTGCTGCTTTAGAAGGACTTTCTCTTGGCATTCCTCCTTCACTGCTTCAGAAACCTATTTTACAGTAGCTTTAACACCGTTCTGACTATTTACTTCCTCTGACTTCAAACCTTATTTCAAACAAACAAACAAAATCTGTCAATAAAGGGTACTTTTTGTGCTGCCTTATCTTGACTGCACCAGGTGAGGTCCCATCAAAAACAAGGCTGTGAACTATCACCGATCTGATCAGTAAATAAACCGACTAAAGTCTTAATAGTTAAGAAAAGTATGTTGAAACTCACCATTAGCAATTCTAACACAAGAAAAGGAAATAATTTGGTTTTCTTGTCTGTTTTAATCTTGTCGTTGACTCAAATAAATACGTTGCTTGGATGATACAAAATTATCTAGAATAGCAGTTTTTAAAATTAAATTGTTGTTGGTGATAACTGAATACAGTTTCATTCTCTAAATCAGGAGGAGCGAAGAGAGGTAGAAAGGAGGGAGGGGAATCTGTGTGTCAGCTGGGTGAGCAGCAAGATGAGGTATTCCGCCACAATGGTTGTTCCTGCATGGTGATGTAGTTGTCACGATAACACTGGCAAAGGCCGTCTGCCTTTGAATTTATGTAAAGCATTCCTTTGTATAAATGTTACTGGCTCCCTGGACGCCAGTTCTAGGAGTTTTGCTATCCAGTCATCAATATTAGGTGGACAGCTGGATTTTCAAGCCTGGAAAGCCCGTTTCTTAGCAACCGAGGGCACAGGTTGAATCTGGTGCAGACAGCAAGCGTCTTGTTTAGGGACCACAGAAAGAGCCAGTGGGGTATAGAGGTGAGAATTTGAGGCTGGGCCTTGGAGAGACTGACGTTCAGATCCCTTTTCTTTCAGCTGAACCTATTTCGCAAGGTTGTTGTGAAGATAAACTATCTACACCTGAGCTCCTTGGAAGAAAGGCAAGATGAAATTGTCATAGACAGATAAAAAGACAGACCAGCTAAGGATATTCACATCGGATTTTTTTTGTGGGGGGTGGTCTTTTGTTTTCAGGGCCCTTTCATCCCTGAGGGCTAAGGTTGCTAGCTTCTGGCTGGGAAATACTTGGAGATTTGGGGGTGGAGTCTGAGGACGGCACAGTTTGGGGAGGGGAGGGACTTCACAGGGGTATAAGGCCATAGAGTCCACCTTTCAAAGTGGCCATTTTCTCCAGGAGAACCGATCTCTTTTGCCTGGAGATCTCCAACTACCACCTGGCGGTTAGTAACCCTACTAAGGACAAATGAATTTGCATGAATTTGCTGCATTAGCCTGAGATCATGTGGCAGGCCCGTAGCCAGGATTTTATTGTTCGGGGGGCCTTTAAATAAGCCAGGGGGCACTGACGTCACAAAATAAAATAAAAATTTTAAAAACTCACATTTGCAGTGTTCACACTTTGCCTGCCTAAGCAGGGAAGCAAGCCACAGCTTGGGGAAGGCAGTGGGGGGACGTTGGGTGGCTCAGAGAGTTGGTAGTCCTCTGGGTGGCCCCAGAGAGCGGGGGTGAGGGCTGGATGGAAGTCAGGGGGCCTTGGCAGGAAGTCGGGGGGCCAGGCCCCAAAATGCCCCACTGTAGCTACGGGCCTGTCATGTGGGGATAACTTTTTAATTTGAAAGCCTTCTGCTTTGAAAGTATTGTGTGTCCCAATCTGCATTCTGCACAGGGGTCATGGAATCCAGATCTGAATCTTCACTGTCTATTGAACAGCAATATAATCAGGCAAATAACAATAGGAGGTGAATGACAATAGCAGACATGGTTGGATTAGGTGTGATATGCAGAGGGGTAATAGGCATGGGAAAAATCTGCATTGGTAAGGGGACAGGAAACCTAAGTCTCTATTCAGTCCAGGAGGATGCATTCTCTTGAGCTTCATTATCACTTGCAATTCAGAAGTATCTATTTCTAATCTCCCTTTGAAATTCTTTTGTAAGAGACCTTTTACTCTTACATCAGCAACTGGATTCCTGGAAGGTTAAAATGTTCCCCCACTGGTTTTTGAATGTTGTGGTTTCTGATTGTTGTAGGGACTGGCCTGTTTGTCCAATGTAGAGGGTGGAAGGGCATTGTTGACATGTGATGGCATAAATCACATTAGAGGATGAGCAGGAATATGAACCTGAGATGGTATGGCTGATGTTGCTGGGTCCAGTGATGGTGTTCCTAGGATCTATATGAGAGCAAAGTTGGCATCTTGGTTTGTTGAAGGCCTCAGTACTAGAGTCCATGTTACTGTTAAGTAGTTTATCATTATGGGTGAGAGGTTGGCAGGCTGTCTGTAAGCAAGAAAAGGTTGCCCACCCCCGTGCCTGTGTGAGGGAAGTGTCACTATCCAGTAATGGGTTGTAGGTCATTAATAATGTGTTGAACTGGCTTGAGTTGTGAGCTGTAGGTGACCACCAGTGGTGTTCTGTTGTCATTTTCTTTGGGCTTGTCTTGTCGCAAGCTGTCCCTCGGTATCATTTTGGCTTTCCCCATCATCTTTCTCACCATATCAGGAGGATATTGTAGTTGCAAAAATTCTTGTTGCAGATCCTTCAAGTGAGTATCTCTGTCCAAGGGGTTGGAGCAGATGCAACTATAGTGTAGGGCTTGGCTTGTTTGCTGTGGTTGGGGTGGTAGCTGGAGGTATGTAGATATGTTTGCCAATCTGTCGGTTTCTGGTATAATCTGGTACTTGTATCCCTCATGTATCCATACTGTGGTGTCTAGAAAGCTTATGTCAGACCCTGGTCTGGTTATACTCAACAACTCTCTCTTGGCAGTGATAAGTTTATTGATGCATATGCAAGATCCAGTAAGTCACTGTGTCAGAACTGAAGACTTTTGGCGGGCACAAGCTTAATATTGTCAATTCAAAGAAAAACCCCATCCCCTTCCCCAAGCACAAGTCACATTCATACCACACCTAACTTTGCCATCCCAACCAGGTGGAAGATATATGCCTTGGTTATTAGTGGTCCCAGTTGGTACAGAGAGCCTCTCAAGGACACTTTCCCCTGGGAAAGAAAAAGGAGGGGAAGGAGGTTGACTTGGAAAGTTATGTCTTCTAAAAATGAAAGGTTTCACTCTCTCACTCACATCACCCCCTCCCCTAAGGAACTCCCTCCCCCCCTGCACCAATGGCAACCCAAAGCAAGCGAAGCGTAGCAGGGTTTGACAATTTATTGCTTCTGTAAGTAATTCATAATTAGATCGATGGTGGTGTGGAGGCTGTTGAAAGCCTGGTGAAATCTCTCTAGGGCTTCTCTGCCATGGGTTCAGACAATGAAAATGCCGTCAATGAATCCAAGTAAAGGAGAGGTGCCAATGGGTAGGGGTTCAGAAAATGCTGTTCTAGGTCTGTCATGAAAATGTTGGTAGACTGTGGCATGTTGTTGGCATAACCTAAAACAGTTTCTCACCTGCAATGATAAGAGAGACTGCTGAATCACAGCTGTTAACGAAGCTCAATACAATGCATCCTCCTGGACTGAACTGAGACCTAGGCTTCCTGTCTCACTACCAATGCTGATTTCTCCATGCCTACTACCCCTCTGCATATCACACCAAATCCAATTGAACCTGCTGTTGTCATTCGCCAGCTAACATTATTCAGCATCTGAAATCACTCCACTCTTCAAACTATAACACAGGTAGATTACATTCTAGCTGTATCTGAAGAAGTGAGCAGTGACTCACAAAAGCTCATACCCTGCCACAAACTTTGTTAGTCTTTAAGGTGCTAATGGACTCTTGCTCTTTTCTACTAACTTGGCTACTCATCTAGATCTAAGCAATATAATCGTTCTGGAGAAAATGCCTTTCTTCAAGAAATGTTGAGATTTTAGAGATGATGCAAGCTTCAGGATGGAACAAGAAACGGACAAAGCCGTCCTAAGCAGATTTACACCCTTTCAAAAGTCTAACCCAATTGACTTTCATGGGGGGGGGCTCCACTATTCACAGCTGATTTATGATGACCCATAGAGTTTTCAAGGCAAGAGTTGTTCAGAAGTGGTTTGCCATTGCCTGTCTCTGTGTAACAACCCCAGACTTCTTTGGTGATCTCCCATCTAAGTACTAACCGGGGCTGACCCTGCTTAGCTTCCCGGACTAATGGTGACCCCATAGGGTTTTCAAGGCAGGAAACAAACAGAGGTACTTTGCTGCTGCCTGCCTCTGCATAGCAACCTTGTACTTGCTTGGTGGTCTCCTATCCAAATGCTAACCAGGGACAAGTCTGCTTTGCTTCCAAGATCTGACAAGGTTGGGGTAGCCTGGGCCATCCAGGTCTATAGCCTTAGAAGAATGAAACTCTGCTTAATGGGGCATTTCTGAACATGTTTTTGTTGATTATTTTAACTTTATGTTGTCAAAGGCTGAACATAGCCTAACCCAAACAGGACACAGCATTTTGTTCCAAGACACTGAAAGGCTGGACAACACTTGCAGTTACCATGTCAGATTACACAGGGAAGCCACTGAAATTCATAAACATAAACACAATTTCAACAGGAAAGAAGAGAGTTTAAAAATAAACAGGGCATGGGTTCCTGTCCTGAAAAACACAAAATGCTCGACAGCTGGCAATAGCACTACAGATAAGATTAGAGTTTCAATAGCCACAAAAGAACCTCCTCAAACCTCCTCAGGAAACAATCCATAGACAAAAGAACCTCCTCAGGAAAGCTCCTCCATTAGCATGTTAATAGCCTGGAGAACTACACTAGATAATTGACTCAGATCTACCCCACCTTCCAGGGTGGAAATAAATTACTTGCCTATCAGTTTTCCGCTCACCTTGACACAGAGAGTACTCCATCTTTCTGTGTTATACCTCTGAGGATGCCAGTCACAGCTACTCAGGTCCTACAATGCCAAGACCATGGCCACACAACCCAGAAAATCTACAGCAACTAATATTTTAACTTTGTTGGCTGATACTTAATCAGTGCACATAGTTGAAAGATAGTAGCAAGAACTGAGGCATAGCAATATTTACTGGTTAAAATTCCTTGGCAATCCAAGCTCATCACAGAAACAGGCATCCTAGAGATTAAGACACTGAGCTGCAGATCGGAAAGTCTGTAGTTTGGCAGTCTGAGACCCTAGTGCTGTGTGACAGAGTGAGTTCCCATTTCTGGCCCCAGCTCCTGCCAACCTAGCAGTTCAACAGCAAGAAATTGCAGGTACATAAATACGTACCACTTCGGTGGAAAGGTAACAGTGTTCCATGCACCTCAACGTTTAGGCATGCTGGCCACATGACCACGGAAACATTTTCAGACGGCGCTGGCTCTGGAAATGGAGATGAGCACCGCTCCCTAGAGTCGGATTTGACTAGCTTTTGAGCAAGGGAAACCTTTGCCTTTACTAGTATCAAGAATTGAGATTTACCTGTAAAAATACCTTGTCAATTCAAGCTCATCACAGAAACAGGTGTCTCTAACTTTTGAGTGCTAAAGTGATCCAGTTTGATGCACTACATTTCAGTTCATGTGCTCATATTCTTCTTACCCACAGTGTAAGAATGCTCCGAGATTTTTCTTTCTTTTTTTCAAAATACTCACAGAACTTATAGCAATTCCATCCATAATTGTGTGGAAATCGGGGGTATCCATTGACCGCGGCCATCTCTCTAAGTGTTTGGGAAATCAGAAAAGTGAAATGATAGGCTGCGAGATTTGGAAAGCAAAATTTACTGTGCTTCTTAGGTAGTTTCATCTAACAAGCTGAAATTCTACGCCTTTCACCACCCCCTGAAAAGGGGTCTGCAATCTTAAACTGCCTGGGCAAGAATAATTATTTGAAATAGTAGATGGTAATCCTCATAAAATAGAAATCGAGGGTGGCAAGACCTTCATTTTCAATGTGTTTCAAACTTTGACCCATGATATAAAATCCGGGGACTGCTAGTGCTCCTAGTCTGTTTTACCTTTGATAAAGTAGGGTCTACATTTTATTGAACCATTTAAGTGATATGTTTAGGAAGTGATATGCCCATGTATTTTATTTAATTTTGAGTTTCACTGAAAGGACCACTCGGTGCCATTATGACTGGAGCATTTGGGTCTGGATCTAGTAATTTATTCCCACTGATGGCATAACCAAAAAGTTCTATAATTTCCATAATTGATTGGAGTGGGTATGATATAGACAAGACCTTGGATCATATGAGCAAGTTCCATAGGTACAAGGTAGTCCCTCTACGTGTTTCCTCTAAGCTGACTTAGGGTGAGCTAGCTCACAGTTTTTTAGCCTCCAGCTCATACGTTTTTGTCTTAGCTCAGGGAGGATGGCTCCAAAGCAAACTAATTTATGCAGAAGCCGAATTGCTCACTCACAACTTTAATGCCAGTAGCTCACAAAGTAGAATTTTTGTTCATAAGACTCCAAAGCTCAGAGGGAGCATAACTTTGCTAAAATGGTTTTTGATGTTTTTGTTGTTGTTGTTGTTGTTCAGTCACACAGTTGAGTCTGACTCTTTGCGACCCCATGGACCACATCACGCCAGGCCCTCCTGTCTTCTGCCATCCTCCAGAATTTGCTCAATTTCATGTTCGTGGCATCGATAACACTGTCTAGCCATCTCGTCCTTTGCCGTCCCCTTCTTCTTTGACCTTCAGTCTTTCCCAGCATCAGAGTCTCCTCCAGTGAGGACTCCAGTGCCCTTGGGTAAATGGATATTTCGATGGAAGAGGAATCACAATCCATGGCAGAGACATTCCAGTGTGCGTGGAACTTGTTCATAGGAGCCAGGGCTGGTTCCAGGTTTTGGGGGGCCCAGGCAGACAGTGGCCAGAGGCCCCCATCTGTCCACCACCAGTCTCCTTTATCTTTCCATGCCCATCTGCATCCCCCCTTTCTCCTACTCATATGCCCCTCCCACTGTCCATGCTCTGGCACCAGTGCACCCCCTTTCCCCAGATGTGCCGGCTAGGGCATGCAGCTGGGAATGTTGCTGCCATCGTCACTGGCAGCATCACCTCTGCACACCTCATGCCTTTCCCCCAATGATGCTGGGCAGCTGGGCGCATGGATGGCAGAACACGTCAAGCAAATGCGTGGGGGCATTGGGATTAACTGTTGTGGTTAGTCCAGTTCCCACTAGTTGGTGGAGTGTTTTGAAGAAAGCTACAAACACAGCAACATCACTTTACCAGAATATGGGGTTTCGTGAGCCTGGGCCTTTCTGATCCTTATTTCTAGGTTGGTCTTGCTGTAGCTAACTTCTGTTCTTTGGTTCATGCATCCCATGAGCCTTTGTCTGCTTGCTGGCAACCCAAGAGTAAAGTTAAAGCTGTGCCCTTCAGATATACCTTTGGCCTGGATTCATGGCTTTCAGGCCTTCTGTGTGCCAGACACTTAGCCTAAACATTAGAGATTAGCACGAAGGGCTCAGATCTGCACGGTTTTTTCCCCAATAGATCTTGTCAGACCAACCTGGTTTCCTTCTTTGACCGTGTGACGAGCTTACTGGATCGTGGGAACTCTGTTGATGTGATTTACCTGGATTTCAGTAAAGCTTTTGATAAGGTTCCCCATGATATTCTGATGGGCAAACTGGAAGACTGTGGGCTGGACTAGAGGACAGTTCGGTGGACAGGGAACTGGTTAGAGGACTGCACCCAAAGAGTGGTGGTTAATGGTATTTCATCAGATTGGAGGGAGTCATCCAGCAAGGTGCCGCAGGGCTCGGGTTTGGGCCCAGTGCTTTTCAATATTTTTTATCAATGATCTGGATGAAGGGGTAGAAGGGCTACTCATTAGATTTGCTGATGATACCAATTTGGGAGGAGTAGCAAACACCCAAGAAGATAGAGTTAAAATTCAACAAGACCTGAATACTCCGGAGAAGTGGGCAGTTGCAAACAGGATGCAATTCAACAAAGATAAATGCACAGTATTACCACAAAAATGTCAAGCACAAATACTGGATGGGGGATACGTTTCTGGGGAGTAGTGTACGTGAAGGAGTTCTTTGGGTAAGGGTGGACTGTAAACTAAATATGAGCAGTCTGTGTTGCGGTGGCAAAAAAAGGCAAAATCAGTCTTGGGTTGTATTAAAAGGGCCATAACATCAAAATCACAGGAGGTCATAGCCCCTTTGTCTATTGCTTTGGTCAGGCCACACCTTGAGTCCTGTGTGCAGTTCTGAAGGCCTCACTTCAAAAAGGACGTGGGCAAAATCGAGAGGGTGCAGAAGAGAGCGAGGAGGATGATCAGGGGTCTGGAGACTGAGCCCTATGAGGAAAGGCTAAGATCCTTGGGAATGTTTAGTTTGGAGAAGAGGAGATTGAAGGGGGACAGGATGGCTCTCTTTAAATATTTGAAAGGCTGTCATTTGAAGGAGGGCAAGGAGTTGTTCCAGCTGGCAGCAGAGGATGGGACCCAAAGCAACGGGTTTAAATTACACGCAGAAAGGTATCAGCTGGATATTAGGAAAAACTTTTTCATGGTCAGAGTGGTTCAAAGGTGGAATCAGCTGCCTAGGGAGGTGGTGAGCTCCCCTTCACTGGCAGCTTTCAAGAAGAGGCTGGACGAATATTTGTCAGAGATGCTTTAGGCTGGTCCTGCATTGGGCAGGGGGTTGATGGTCTGTATGGCCCCTTCAAACTCTATGATTCTATGAATAATATCTGAACGGAATCGGGGGGAAAGTATGGATCTAGGTAAAAGTTCACTGCTGATCTTAACAAAAAGTTCATTGCTGATCTTAGCATGTGTAAGGGGGTGGGGTCTGGCTTCCATCACGAACCACCCCATTCTGCTTGGCATCTCGCATCGTATCCTCTAGGTGACCAGAAGAATCTACAATAGTATGAAACTGGACATTTGGGGCTGCTTCTTCAACAAACCTATATATAATTTGCAGTCAAAGATGGAGAAGCTCTATCCAGTCAGTAAAAACAAGACCTGGAGCTGACTGTGGCTCAGATCATGAGCTACTCATTGCAAAATTCAGACTTAAATTGAAGAAAGTTGGGAAAACCACAAGGCCATTCAGATTTGACCTAGATCGCATCCCCGATGAATATACAGTAGAGGTGAAGAATAGGTTTAAGGGACTAGATTTGATAGACAGAGTGCCTGAAGAACTATGGACAGAGGTCCGTGGCATTGTAAACGAGGCAGCACTCACTGCCATCCCAAAGAAAAAGAAATGCAAAAAAGCAAAGTGGCTGTCTGATGAGGCTTTACACATAGCAGAGGAAAGAAGGAAAGCTAAAGGCAATGGGGAAAAGGAAAGATTTGCCCAACTGAATGCAGATTTCCAGAGAACAGCAAGGAGAGATAAGGAGGCTTTCCTGAATGAACAATGCAAAGTAATAGAGGAAAACAATAGATTGGGAAGGACTAGAGATCTCTTCAAGAAAATTGGAGAAATCAAGGGAACGTTCCATGCAAAGCTGGCCATGATAAAGGACAAAACCGGTAGGGACCTAACAGAAGCAGAAGAGATTAGGAAAAGATGGCAAGAATACACAGAAGAACTATACAAGAAGGACCTCAATGTCCTTGACAACCACGATGGTATAATCACTGACCTTGAGCCAGACATCCTGGAAAGCGAAGTTAAATGGGCCTTAGAAAGCATTACTAACAACAAAGCTAGTGGAGGTGATGGTATCCCAGCTGAGTTATTCAAAGTCTTAAAAGAAGATGCTGTTAAAGTGCTGCACTCAATTTGCCAACAAATTTGGAAAACACAACAGTGGCCACAGGATTGGAAAAGGTCAGTTTACATTCCAATCCCAAAGAAGGGAAACGTCAAGGAATGTTCAAACTATCGCACAATTGCACTCATTTCACACGCTAGCAAGGTCATGCTCAAAATCCTACAAGCTAGGCTCCAACAGTACGTGGATAGAGAACTGCCAGAAGTACAAGCTGGGTTTCGAAGAGGTAGAGGAACTAGAGATCAAATTGCCAACATTCGCTGGATTATGGAGAAAGCAAGAGAATACCAGAAAAACATCTACTTCTGCTTCATTGACTATGCTAAAGCCTTTGATTGTGTGGATCACAATAAATTATGGCAGGTTCTTAAAGAGATGGGAGTACCAGACCACTTCATGTCTCCTGAGAAACCTGTATAAGGGTCAAGAAGCAACAGTTAGAACCGGATATGGAACAACTGATTGGTTTAGCATAGGAAAAGGAGTACGACAAGGATGTATATTGTCACCTTGCTTATTTAATTTATATGCAGAGTACATCATGCGAAATGCTGGCCTGGATGAATCACAAGCTGGAGTTAAGATTGCTGGGGAAAAGATCAATAACCTCAGATATGCAGACAATACCACTCTGATGGCAGAAAGTGAAGAGGATCTAAAGAGCCTCTTGCTCAGAGTGAAAGAGGAGAGTGCAAAAGTGGGCTTGAAGCTCAACATCAAAAAAACTAAGATCATGGCATCTGGCCCCATCACTCCTTGGCAAATAGAAGGGGAAGTCGTAGAAGTAGTGACAGACTTCATGTTCCTAGGATCCCAGATCACTGCAGATGGTGACTGCAGCCATGAAATTAAAAGACGCCTGCTCCTTGGGAGGAAAGCGATGGCAAACCTAAACAGCATGATAAAAAGCAGAGACATCACCCTGCCAACAAAAGTCCGCATGGTCAAAGCAATGGTATTCCCCGTAGTAATGTATGGCTGTGAGAGTTGGACTATAAGGAAGGCCGAGCGCCGAAGAATAGATTCTTTTGAACTATGGTGCTGGAGAAGGCTCTTGAGAGTCCCTTGGACTGCAAGGAGATCAAATCAGTCAATCCTAAAAGAAATCAACCCTGACTGTTCCCTGGAAGGCCAGATCCTGAAGCTGAAGCTCAAATACTTTGGCCACCAAATGAGAAGGGAGCATTCACTGGAGAAGACCCTGATGCTGGGAAAGATTGAAGGTCAAAGAAGAAGGGGACGGCAAAGAATGAGATGGTTAGACAGTGTCATCGATGCAACGAACATGAAATTGAGCAAACTTCAGCGGACAGCGGAAGACAGGAGGGCCTGGCGTAATCTGGTCCATGGGGTCGCGAAGAGTCGGACTCGACTGTGCGACTGAACAACAACAACAACTTCAACAAACCCTCCTGTAGGGCTTGGTGAGCAGACAAGGAACGTTCCTTCTATTTTTTTTTGGGGGGGGGTTATACAACTGGTTCTATTCTTTGTTCATATTTCACTTTGGTTACTTCAATAAAATAGTATATTAGCTTGAAGCTGATTGGACTGTTTTTTCTCTCCAGGGTAAACTCAATCCCTGAGTCAGTCTCACCGACCCTTTGGACCTTCTGGGAGTACTGGGACCCACAGAATCCCCCAACAGTTACCCAGCTTACAAAGCTACACAGAGGCACATTGCAAGTTTAACAGAGAAATACCTCTCTCTTTATTTGAGTAGTACACTTTTGGATAAGAAAGAGTGGAGACAGGATAGGGTACTAACTTATTAGATAAGGATGGAAGCAGATGGCGAGAGGGCCACCTCCTCATGGCTCCAAGAGAAGACAGCGTGCCGTCCCTCTTGGTGTGTGCAGGGAGAAGGGGGAGCTTCGTCTGAGAGAGTGAACAGGAGGAAGGAAGGAAAATTGTCCCTGAGAACGCAGTCTACATTTCAAAGGGGACAGTGGCAGAGGAGTAAACATAGGAAGCAGAGGGCAGTGTGCCTATCTAGCTATCTGGTCTCTCTTGCCATGAAGTCTGGAGGCCGAGGCAGGGAGATGACACCTGGAACTTCCAACATGGGGAAGGGCCTGCAGACAGGTGGTGGGGAGGAGTGTGGGTGGGGGTCAGCAGCAGCTGGTCCCTGGCAGCTGTCCCACCTCAGAGTGTGCTGACACCAGCCCCGATAAGAGCCAAGCCATAGTAAATAAACTGACTCATCTGGTATCTTGTCTCCAATTCTGGCACCTCACCCCCCACACCAGTGGCTCTGATCAGCCCACGATATAGATGATCCATTGGAAGTCTAATTTTTGGTGCTGACTAGTGTAATTGCCACTCTAGTTCTTTGAGTTGCTCTGTTGGTATATGGCTTTTGCCATGGACATAAGAACATAACAGAAGCCATGTGGAATCAGTCCAGTGGCCCATCCAGCCCAACACTCTGTGTCACAAAGTGGCCAAAACTCAGGTGCCACCAGGAGGTCCACCAGCAGGGCTAGAAGTTTCAGATGCTTCAGTCTGAGATTCTATTTAAAAAACAATGTCATTCCAATCTAGGGCGTCTGGTTGTCCAGAGCGGGAGACAAGATACTAGACTAGATGGAGCATTAGTCTTACCTTGTAAGGCTAATCTTATGTTTACAACCCTCCCTGGAACCACCCATTCTCCTCCAAACATAAGAAGAGCCCTCCTGGATCAGACCAGCGGTCCATCAAGTCCAGCATCCTGTCTCACACACTGGCCAACCAGTTCCTCTGGAGGTCCAAAAACTGGGGCAAAGAGGCCAAGGCCTGATGTTGCCTCCTGGCTGTGGGATTCAGAGGTTTAGTTCCTCTGAACATGAAGGTTCCCCTCAGTCACCGTGGCTAGTAGCCATTGATAGACTTCTCCTCCATGAACCTATCTAACCCCCCTTTAAAGCTGTTTATTCCTGTGGCCATCATGCCATTGTCTGGCAGCGAATTCCACTCTCTGTGTAAAGAAGTATTTCCTTTGGTCTGTCCTGAATCCACTGGCAGGGTGCCAGCCCTGGGCTGGGGTATCCCAGTGATTGGAGGCGGAGGGAGGTATGGCAGTGGAAGGAGGTCTTGGGATGGAAGAAGATGGAGATATGGTTATGCTCGGTCTTCTTCCAACATTCATCCCATCCCGAGACATGCTGGTGTGAAGGCTAGGAATACAAACTCCTCTTTGACACTGATGTTGTGCAATGCCAGGTCCATTAATAATAACACCAGAATGTTGCATGACTGTCTTGCAGGACATAATGTGGACCTGGCTGGCAGGACTGAGACCTGGGTTAGGGAGGGTGAAGCAGTCGCCTTACACACGTTAGCCCCCCACCCTGGCTTCTCAGTCCTTCATCAGTCTCAAACTCAAGGGCAGGGGGGGTTGCAATTCTCATCCGGGGAGGAATTCTCCTTCAGACCACCCCCTGTTCCAAAGATCGCCGGCACTGATTGTGCTGGCCTAGTGAGGGACACGGAGGAGAGCCTGGCTGACAGACCCCAGTAGTGGCAGCAGTGTTCTGGGACGGGAAAGACAGCCCCTGGGAGTAGTAGGAGTGTTCTGGGGGTGGGGAAACAGGGGGCAGAATGGAATGACAAGCCCTGGGAGTTGCATTCGGACAGCTGCTCCTGTCCCTGCTCCCAAGGGTGTCTGTACAGGGGTAATCCGCCTTGAAGAAGGAACGCTTGTCCCTCCTTCCTTGACCCTTGGGGCATATCTGCCTTGACCATTTAAGTCCTCTGTGCCTAGCACCAAAATTTATTTTTGGAGGGTGTGCCAGTGAGATGCAGCCCCCCACAGCAGCGTAGGGGGCTCATTTGCTGGGCAGGAGGGTCGGCCCTCCCTGACAATCATGTCATCAGGGCAGCGGGAAGGTGGGCCTGGGGAGGTACAGCCACTCTCAACTACTTGGTTGGCTCCCAGGCCCCCGGCAGAGCAAGAGAGTTGGCCCCGCCCAGTTATCACATTCCCAGAGGAGGGTGGGTGGGTGGGCGGACTTGGGGAGACCCAGCCACCCACAACTCTGCAGGTGGCTCCTGGGCGCCAGAAGGGTTGGGCCTGCCCAGATGTCACATTTCCAGCAGATCATGGGTAGGCCGAGGGAAATGCAGCCACCTGCGACTGTGCGGGTGGCCCCCAGGCTCTGGGCAGGAGGGCTGGCCTTGCCCGGTAATCATGTTGCCGGCATTGGGAGGGTGGGCCCCGGGAGACACAGCCATCCACAAGAGTGCAGGTGACTTGCAGGCTCCAAGCAGGGCCGAAGTGTTGGCCCTGCCCAGTAACTGCCTTGAAAATCCATGGAAGGAGGGAGGGAGGGACTGACTGGGTAGAAGCGGGCACCTTCAAGTGTGCAGGTGGCTCCCAGGCATGGTGGGCAGGCTTGTCCTACCCTATGCTGTTCCCGACAGCTGGAGCTGACCTTAAGAACAGCTAAGTATCCAACACACAATCACCACTCGATGAATCAACTTTTATTTAGATCTGAAGCATTCAAGGGTCCAGTTTACCCACATTCCCTTTTCCGGTAGCTATTAGGAGCCTTTAAAGTCCTGAATCTATTGAATGATTCATGTGGTAAAAGGAGCTGAGTCCCTCCCGTCTTCTTAGCCGAGGATTACAAAACACCCTGGGAGGAAGAGGGCAATAAGAAATGTTTTCCCCGGGGCAAATGTATCAAAGGAAAAGGAGGCTGTATAGAACCAATCAGGAAGGCTACTTCTAACCAGCTGACTTTAAGGTTATTAGAACTACATTTCCCAGAATCCTTTCTATATTTAAAAAATACAGTAAACAATTTGCTGTGCTTTACTATTCTGAGCTCTGCTCACATACCCAGTGATTACGTTTTCAGCCGGACAGAGGGTGGTCTGGTCTATGCAGTTCTGAACCCACACCCGACATCTCTCCAAAAAGCACTTTCCTGGGGGCACCTTGCTTGGGGGTCCATAATTCAGACCCCCCCCAAATCTGACCCACACATGCTAGGGGCATCCCTAGCTCACCCAGGGTCCGTTCTGGAGACTCCTGAACCAGAGCTTGACCTCTCATTGAAAAGCACTGTCTTGGGGCATCTTGTCTGGGGGTCCGTAACTCAGTTCAGATATGGGGCCGGTTCGGTTTGCGAACTGAGCCAGGATTTCCTGGTCTGTGCCCATCCCTAATACTTAGCATGCAAAAAGCATTTGCTTAAAAAGAAAAAGAGAGAAAGAGCCGAGAAGTTCTGCACTTGTGCTGAATCACTCTATACACCCAAGCCCTGTCTGTACAAATCTGATCCTGGCGCTGGTTTCAAAACATATTGGACTGTCAAGATGTTCGTACTACTGTCCTGGCTTCTTTGCCCATAACAAAGCAATGTGGAGACATATTGCATTTAATTTTCTGTTCATGTCAGTTGCTATAGCCGGTGGTAAAAAAAAAAGAAAAGACATTTCTACCGTCTGCCTTGTAACAAGACAATCGGGTCTCTTTGTGGGCATGCCCAAGAGATTTAGGATGTCATCTTGGCACTTTGGTGCTCCCTGCCTATAGCAGAGGGCTTGCAAATTACTATAATATTTCTATTTTATTTGGGGAGAAGGAGGGATTTGTGCACCAGGAGAAAACTGTCTGTGAACTTGGACTGTTTGCCTTTTCGACAGGAAGGATGGATAGGGAGAAAATGTCAAATGCGGCACCAACTCAGTTCTCTCCTCCTGAAGCCCTCCTTTACGTTATGGCTGGAAAGGACAAATTCCCTAAGCACAGTTTCTTCTTCTGTGGTTTCAAGAGGGGAGACTTATGGTCACGACGTCAGGTTTTCAAGGCAAGAGACATCCAGAGGTGGGCTGCCATGGCCTGCCTCTGCATACAGACCCTGGACTTCCTTGGTGGTCTCCCATCCAGGTGCTAACCAGGTTAGGCTTTGAGATCTGATTAGGCTGGGCTAGCCTGGCCGTCCAGGTTATATAAATAATAAGGAAACAAGTTCCAGCCAACTCATGATGACCCTGTTTTTCAGGACAAGAAACGTTCAGAGGTGGGCTGCCATGGCCTGCCTCTGCGTAGCAACCCTGGACTTCCTTAGAGGTCTCCCATCCAAGTACGAACCAGGGCTGAGCCCGCTTAGGCTTTGCAGGGCTGGAAGAAGTGCAGAGGAGGGCAACTGAGATGATGGCGGGGGAGGAGCACCTTCCCTTTGAGGAAAGGTGGAAGAGTCTGGGAGAAAAAAGACGACTAAGGTGATAGAGGTTTACATCCATGGGGTGGAGAAAGTGGAGAGAGAGGGTTTTTTTCCTCTCTCTTCCAAAATATTAGAACTTGAGGGCATCCAGTGAAGCTGATGGGCAGTAGGTTCAGGACAGACAAAAGGAAATACGACTTTACACAGAGAGAGAGAAGAAGAAGGAGAAGGAGAAGAAGAAGAAGAAGAAGATGATGATGATACTGGATTTATATCCCACTCTTCACTCAGAGTCTCAGAGTGGCTTAAAAACCCTCCCCACAACAGACACCCTGTGAGGTAGTTGAGATAGGGGGGCTGAGAAAGCTCTTTCGAGAACTGCTCTTTCAAAGACAGCTCTGACAGAACTATGGCTTGCCCAAGGTCATCTGGCAGCTGCAAGTGGAGAAGAAGAAGAAGAAGAAGAAGAAGAAGAAGAAGAAGAAGAAGAAGAAGAAGAAGAAGAAGAAGAAGAAGAAGAAGAAGAAGAAGAAGAAGAAGAAGAAGAAGAAGAAGAAGAAGAAGAAGAAGAAGAAGAGATTGGATTTATACCCCGCCCTTCACTTGGAGTCTCAGAGCAGCTTACAAACTCCTTTCCCTTCCTGGTTCAAACCCGGTTCTCCCAGATTAGAGTCCGCGCACTTAACCACTACACCAAACTGGCTCTCAAAATGTGGAATTTGCTGCCAGAGGATGTAGTGATGGCCACAGGAATACACAGCTTGAAAAGAGGATTAGATAGATTCATGGAGGATGAGTATCTCAATGGCAACTAGCTGTAGTGACTGAGGGGAACCTCCACAGAGCCAGGACTCCAGGAGGCAACATCAGGGGAAGGTCTCAGCCTCTGTGCCCTGTGGTTGGCCCTCCAGAGGAACTGACTGGCCACTGCTAGAGACAGGATGCTGGACTAGATGGACCCTCCCTGGTCTGCTCCAGCAGGGCTCTGCTGATGTTCTGACATTCTAAGTAGTTTGGGCTAGCACAGGCCATCCACGTTAGGTGATGGTACGTCATAGCGTATGCCAACAGTCACTGCTTCACACAATCCCTCACCTTGCCCCAAATCAAAATAGAGTGACCCAATAAGTAAGCTTAGAACACCTTTGCTCTTCCCCAGACTTGAGGGTGTTGAGATTTCAGAACCGTGCTCAGAAAGGACGATGCTTTTCAGTACCCTTTAAATGTTCTCGAAGGGATTATTGGTAGAATGACCTCATTTTTTTATGAGGCTCTGTGCTGGGAAATTGGTTTAATAGGGATCTGCCATTCTTTCCGAGAAACCAGCTGACAAGGTGAATGAGGGTGCTGTCTATAACCACCCAGTATTTCCAGCAAAATAATCTGTATTTACTAATCCCGTCTGTCAGCCTGGAAGCAGAGTTTTAATTTTGTTTGTCTGTGATTTCAGACTTTCAACTGTCTCGTATGTCCCACGTATCCTTAACTGAGCAGAATCTTGGTGTGTGAAGTTATCTGAATCGTGTCCCCTGGCTTTTACCTCTTTTCTCCATTATCTCATGAAAGACAGAGCTAAGCATGGACTGTGGACCCATCTGCAAAGGCAAACTCTTTCAGCCCTTGCATTAGAAGTCATTGAGCTGGAGACGCCAAACCATTGGCCTGTGGCCTTCTGAGTGGGAAGAGTGGGCCTCTTCCCATATCATTACAGAAGAAAGCTTAGAGCAGACATGGGGAAGGGCCGTGGCTCAGTGGCAGAGCATCTGCTTGGCATGCAGAAGGTCTCAGGTTCAGTCCCCGGCATCTCCAGTCAAAAAGGACCAGGCAGGAGGTGACGTGAAAGACTTCTGCCTGAGACCTTGGAGAATCTCTGCCAGTCTGAGAAGACAATCTTGACCGGTTTGGTGTAGTGGATAAGTGAGTGGACTCTAATCTGGGAGAACCGGGTTTGATTCCCCACTCCTACACTTGCACCTGCTGATGTGACCTTGGATCAGTCACAAGTTCTGGCACAGCTGTTCTTGAAAAAAGAGCAGTTTCTGTCAGAGTTCTCTCAGTGCTGCCTACCTCACAGGGTATCTGTTGTGGGGAGGGGAAGGGATGGGAGTTTGTAAGCCGCTCTGAGACTCTGAGTGAAGGGTGGGATATAAATCCAATCTCCTCCTCCTCCTCCTCCTCCTCCTCCTCCTCCTCCTTCTTCTTCTTCTTCGTCGTCGTCGTCGTCGTCCAAGGAGCTGATTCAGTATGTCAGGATCATGGGTGTCCATCCTGGAATTGCCTGTAAACAAAGAAGTGTTGGACTTCAGGTGTTCCTTCTCACCTCTTTCCTCTTCTTCCCTTGGTCTTTAAGGCCTTTGTTCTCAGCTTGGCAAAAACCTTGAGTCATGAAAGTTTGAAAGTTGCAAAGATTGTATGGGAACAAGTGCAGCTGCGCCCAATTATTCTATTACGTACCCTCCCTCCCATGTTACAGAGCTGCTAGCACATTCCTAGCATGTAGGTAACTATTTTTTGGTGGTGGGCGGGTTGATACTAGCCTGTAAAGCACTTGAAGATAATTTGTGAGCATGTGTTATGTATGTGACTGTGTATGAACCTATGAATAACACAGCAAACTTTAAATCAATACTAATTAAACCCCACACTCTTCCTTATATAGAGCATTCCATTCTGGTGTTCCACCCACCCCTTATAACACTCAAAAGTCTCTCTCGCCTCACCCATTTGCACCACCTAGTTGGAAGAAGCACTTTGCACAAGAACTCAGGAACCTTTAAAAGTTCCCAGTGAATAAGTCCATTAACCAGAAGTAATCACCTTTTTTCCCCTAGATAATTATAGGAAAGGGCTATAAATTGTACCGATTTCTGTGCTGTGTATAATCACAACTGGAGAACAGTGAGAACACAACGTAACTAATGCACATACTCAGTGGGTAATTTCCATACAGGGTTAGGTTGGCGAGGCATTGTGTCTGCCGTGAGCTGCATGAATGTAAATGGTAATTAAAAGTTTGCTCTCAGATCCCAGTTCAGCAAACTACTTAAACAGGCATCGGCTTCTTAATGGAGGAATGGTAGCCAAGTTGCTGTAAAGTTTTCAGACCTGAGCCACTGTTTTATTGTTGTTGATGATGACGGTAATTGCTATACATTATTTAAGTTACCCATCCATGTCACAGGAACCTGGCCAGGTTGGCAGTCTTATTGTCTAGGCAAAAACAGAATGCTCTGTCCTTCTTCTTCTTCTGCACTATTTGAACATTTCTCAGGACTTGTTTATCATTATTTTTATCTAATTTTTAATGCCCTGTCTTGGATGGCCCAGACTAGCCTAATCTCATCAGATCTTGGAAGCTAAGCAGGGTCGGCCTTGGTTAGTTTGGTGTAGTAGTTAGGAGCATGGATCCTAATCTGTGAGAATCGAGTTTGATTCCCGACTCCTCCACATGCAGCTGCTGGCGTGACCTTGGGTCAGTCATAGTTCTGGCACAGCTGTTCTTGAAAAAAGAGCAGTTTCTGTCAGAGCTCTCTCAGCCCCACCTACCTCACAGGGTGTCTATTGTGGGGAGGGGAAGGGAAAGTTTGTAAGATGCTCTGAGACTCCTTTGGGTACTAAAGGGCGGGGTATAAATCCAATCTCCTCCTCCTCCTCATAAGTTCTTGCAGAGCTGTTCTCTCAAGGGCAGTTCTTGAGAGAGCTCTCTCAGCCCCACCTACCTCACAGGGTGTCTGTTATGGGTAGGGGGAGGGAAGGGGATTGTAAGCTGCTCTGAGACTCTTTTGGGTAGTGAAGGGCAGGGCATAAATCCAATCTCCTCTTCCTCCTTCTTCTCTGAATGTCTCATGCCTTGAAAGCCTTATGGGGTGGCCACATCAGCTGCTGCTCATTGGCATTTTTGACTTTTGAAGCACTCCAGGTAGCACATGAACTAATGAACATGAACACATGCATCTTGCTTTGTACTGAATCAGATCCTCCATCTAGCTAGGTCAGCCTTGTCTACGCAGACTGGCAGCAGCTGTCCGGGGTCTCAGGCAGAGGTCTTTCCCATCGCTTACTGTCTAGTCCTTAACTGGAGATGCCAGGGATTGAACCTGGGACCTTCTGCTCTTTCACTGCTCTTCCATTGAGCCGCAGTCCCTCCTGTTCCCATACAAACTGTCCATCTAAAACTGCAAAAAGAAAACAAGATCACTCTCTGACCAGCCCTCATCAGAGCAGTCACAGAACAAGAGCAATGGGCTGTGCTCAAAGGCATCCTGACGGAAGAGCTCTTCATCAGCATGGTGTCCTGGGTAAGGGCGGTGGACTCTAATCTGGAGACTGGGTTCCATTCCCCACTCCTCCACATGAAGCCCGCTGGGTGACCTTGGGCCAGTCACAATTCTTTCAGAACTCTCTCAGCCCACCACCTCTGCTTCACAGTGTGACTGTTGTTGGGAGAAGAAGGGAAGGCGATTGTAAGCTGCTTTGAGGCTCCTTAGGGTAGAGAAAAACAGAGTACAAAAACCAACTCTCCTCCTCTCCCTACTCCTCCTCCTCTTAACCATCCAGTGGCCAAGGGGAAGCTTGTGTACACATCTCCCTTGTGAGCAATTAGTCTGTAATCTCATGGCCAGAACTCAGTGGCCCTGTACCCCCCTTGCCTTAATTTCCCTTTCAATGTCCAAGGAACCTGGAGCAGGACTCTTGAAGGTGACTTTGGCTGATGAGTGGATTTGGATGGGGAATGACAGCTCTGTGGGCTGGAAAACACCTGACCAGGCAGGAAGGCAGATGGTCGGGGAGTCTGACAGTACAGGGAAAGGGCCCGGAGATCTCCCTCAGTGACTGGTTAAATGGGTGGCATACCTTGACTTGGATGGCCCAGGCTAGCCCGATCTCATCAGATCTCGGAAGCTAAGCAGGGTTGGCCCTGGTTACTATGTGGATGGGATGTTAGCCAAATTGCCTTAATTTATTATCAAAATGGGGGAATTATGAATATTAAATGGCAACAGCTTAAATAAGGGAGCAATAACCCGTGTATACAGGAGTCCAACTTATCCACATCCCCAGGAATAGATGCAGAGGCTAGATCTTAACATATAGTGATTTCTTTGCTAATAATTCTCACACACATACAATATAAAATAATCATACACTCAATCAATACAGAACTAAGAAGCTAGATGGAAAGTTACAGCGACAGTTGCATTAGTAGGAAGCAATGCTCCCTCTAAACTGGGGGGTCATGTGGGCAAAAATTCTACTTTGCAAGCTATTGGCATTAAAGCTGTGAGTGAGCAATTTGGCAACTGCGTCAATTAATTTGCTCTGGAGCTCTCCTTCCTGAGCTAAGACAAAAATGTGTGAGCTGGAGGCTAAAAAACTATGAGCTAGCTCACATTAACTCAGCTTATAGGGATCACTGGCAGGATGGTATTGTTGATGGGGGTGATACTTTACTTGTACGATGCAACGAGGCGATCCTGCAGCGAAAATAGGGAAAATACTAGGGAAGGGGTTGTGTGTTGGCCAGCAATGCACATGGGAGACTCCAAACAGTGCTATGAATGGAGTCAACAAGATAGGGTGGGGTCAGGTAGGTAGGAGAGCAAGAAAGAGAGCAATGGAGAGGTGCTCTCTTTTTATGCCCTAGAATGACTGGGAGGGGGAAATGCTCCACTAGTCACATAGTCCCCATGAAATCTAGAAAAAAAACAGGATTAATGGTTGGGCAATTGCCATGATATTCCATTAATGGTGACCAGTGCTCCCTCTAAGCTCCCTCGTGAGCCAAAATTCCACTTTGTGAGCTACTGGCATAAAAGTTGTGTGAGCCATTTGTCTACTGCATAACTTAGTTTGCTCTGGAGCCATCCTTCCTGAGCTAAGACAAAAATGTGTGAGCCGGAGGCTAAAAAGCTGAGCTCGCTCACACAAACTCAGCTTGGAGGGAACACTGATGGTGACACCTTTAGAAAGACAAAGGAAAGAAAAGAGTAGTAATGCCTCCATGGATGGTCAATAGTCATAATGACCCAACGATCAACAGCTGTGTTATCAGGAGGGGCGACGGATGGACATGACAGATGCTTAACCCTCTCATGGCGTAAGTCCTTTTGTTTTACAATGAAGACTACATGCAGTGTCTGGCGAAGGTGGGTGGAGGAGAAGAGCCTCATGTTGGAGAAGGAATCTTTCCATGGAGTCTTTTGCAGGAACACTCAGGTCTCCTGCGCAGAACGTGGCTCCTTCATAGGGAACTGCTGCTGGTCACTGCGTGCTCATGGTGTCAGGGAGCTTGGTTTGCCTCCTGCAGAGATGCAGGGGTGAAAGGCATCGAGTATGCCCATGAGTCCACATCTGGCTGCTACATTGCTTCAGTGCAAGGCTACCCTTGGCTGGGCATACGCCTACAGTCTAGGAGGTTGGCACAATCTTCGGGGTACCGCAAAGTCCAGTTCCCTGGCACACTTATTGTACAGTCCAGCTTACAGTCATCATCCATAGCCTTATAGATGCTGAGCAAGGCTCTTGCAAGGCAACAGGGAGACCAGCAAGGAATCCCAGGGTTGCTATGCAGAGTCAAGCCACCTCTGAACATCTCTTGCCTTGGAAACCTTAAGGGGTCACCATGAGTTGGCCGCAACTTGACAGCAATTTCCACTACCACCACGCCAGAAAATGTTCTGTGGGGCTATGGCTCAAGAACAAATAAGTCCCTCGTGGAACATTAGGCAATAGTGCTGATGTTCCTTCTGACTGATGTGGCGATCACCAAGGAGAGTTGGCTTTGAGATTTAGGGTGGGCTTGGGATGGAGGGCGTGTTGGTATAAGCACAGAGACTGAAATATTGGAGTAACAGATCTCCCGCCCTTGGTTTCAAGTTTGCTTTGCAAAATACGTCAGTGTCCTCTTGACATGGGGCTGCACGGTGAGGCTGACCCTACTCTCCGTTGCAAAGAAAAAGGTGCCAAAATATGGTGGGTGGGGTCTAGGTTGCCGAGGCTGTGTTGGGAAATCCCTGGAGAACTGGAATCTTAACCGGGTATGAGGCCAAAGTCTACCCTCCACAGCAGTCATTTTTCTCCAGGGGAACTGACCTGTGTAGTCTGGAGATTGCTTGTAATCCCAGGAGATCTCCAGGCCCCACCTGGAGGCTGGCAAGCCCAGTGGGGTCACCTTTGGTGGCAGAGCACACTGTAAGCTTGGTAGTACAAGGGTCCTGCTCCTATTACTTTATTCTTTGCTAGTTAGTGATACCCCGCTTTCTTCTCAACGGGGGACGCAAAGTGACTCACCATATCATTTCCCCCTCCTTCGCTTTGTCCTCCATGCAACCACAGTTCTGGGTGGTCAGTTGGGCAGAGAGAAGGTGACTTGGCCCAGGGTCACCCAGTGAGCTTCCATGGCCAAGGGGGAATTTGAACCCAGTTCTTCCGCATCCTAGCCTGGCATAGCACCACCCTGGCTATCCACCTGGAGAGGAAAGGATGCGAGTCTGAAAGCTTTCATTGTCACAACGTCAGATATCCTTCCTCAGGTGAAACACTGAAGACCCAGTGAGAATTTGAGTGAGGCCAGCCAGCTGTTGGTGTACTGTCAGGTGGGGCTTCTGGCAGGGCCCACTGCGACTGACCCCCATGACGTGCCATTTCCCTGCCTGCTCACTTGTGGGTTCGTTCCCACCCAGGCATCCAGCTACACACACTGCCCAGGGACATTGGGGAAAGGGCTGTGGACAGTGGGGATGGTTGTGATAGGGTTGCCAAGTCCCACCTTGGCTTTAGCGGGGGGAGTCCCCGGCCCTCCCTGGGAGTTCCTTCACATGTGTGCCACGATGACGTCACCCAGAAGTGATTTCATCATGTCAAGCACACTGGGGGCGGGCCAACTATCATTTGAGGGAACACTATAGAGTTTTCCCTTGAATGATAGAGCATCCCCCTGCAACATGCCCGATGTGATGACGTCACCTCCAGGTGACATCATCACACCAGGCACATCTCCAAGCTCCTGGCACTTTGGGGGTGGGGTTCCCCCCAGCAGCCCAATCCAGGCTGGTGAGGAACGGACCCATCGAGTGGGGTTTCCCCCACCCCCCAGGGAACCTGGTAACCCTAGGTTGTGAGAATGGTTGGGGGGGGGCTTGTGAGCAGGGCAGGGGGAGGAGGCACAGGCAGGAAGTTAGATTCAGGTGGGCAGCCATGTTGGTCTGAAGCACCAGAATGAAGTTTGAGTCCAGTGGCACCTCAAAGACCAACAAAGTTTAATTCTGGCAGGAAGTGAGACACATGGGAGAGTAGGTAGGAAGGGCCCCCCAGGAACTCTAAGAAAAGCCATGTTGGATCAGGACAATGGGCCCATCAGGTCCAACATGTTGTGCCACACAGTGGCCAAAACCCAGGTGCCAGTGGGAGGCCCACCAGCAGGGCCAGGGATCCAGAAGCCCTCCCAATGTTGCCCCCCAAGCACCAAGAAGACAGAGCATCCCTGCCCCAGACATAAGAACATAAGACACGCTGGATCAGGCCTATGGGCCCATCCAGCCCAAAACTCTGTGTCACACAGTGACCAAAACCCAGGTGCCAGCAGGAGGCCCACCGGCAGGGCCAGGGATCCAAAAGCCCTCCCACTATTGCCCCCCCATCACCAAAAAGACAGAGCATCCCTGTCCCAGACATAAGAACATAAGAGAAGCCATGCTGGATCAGGCCAATGGGCCCATCCACCCCAACACTTTGTGTCACACAGTGGACAAAACCCAGGTGCCAGCTGGAGGTCCACCAGCAGGGCCAGTACTCCAGAAGCCCTCCCACTGTTGCCCCCCAAACACTAAGAATACAGAGCATCTCTGCCCCAGACAGAGTGTTCCATCTAGACCTTGTGGCTGATAGCCACTGATGGACCTCTGCTCCATTTGTTTATCCAGCCCCCTCTTGAGAAGCTGTCTATGCTTGTTGCCGCTGCCACTTCCTGCAGCAGTAAATTCCACGTGTGCATTACTCTTTGGGTGAAGAATTACCTCCTTCCTCTCTGCCCAGCCCCCAAATCTGGAACCTGTTCTGATCAGCAAACATTCTCAAAAGAATTTTGCCATGATTTGCTAATGGTTCTTCTTAAAACCCAGTTGCTCTCCTCTTTGGCCACGCTGGAAAAAAAGTTACACAAGTTGACCCACTTCCACATAACCAATCTCTTCAGTGCGTCTGTCCTATTGAACAGGCCCATGTCACACACTGAAGATGGAAAGTGGAGGAAGAAAAAACTAATCTCCAGAAGGGCGACCCAAATTCAATTAAGAATGCTTGGTAAGAGGGTCATTAGCATTGAACTGAGGAATAGATCACCAGACCTGACAAACCAGAGGTCTCGGTGCCAGATGCAAAGCAATACTGTGTGCAAAAGGTTGATTTCTCGGAGGGTGCTCTGGCCGGAGGGCTGGCGAGTTGAGCGCAATATCTACTGAGAGGTGAGAGATGGTTAAACATGTCGAACTGTGCAGGGCTCTGGGGGAGGAGATTGACGGGGGACTTTGGGAAATGCTGCACGGGGCGAAGGCAGTCCAATCTTGAGAGAAACAGATGCTCCTGCAAGATTGGGGAAAGAAGCAGGTGAAGGGGTAAGAGGAGAAACGTCACTCGTAGACGGGGCCGCCTGTCCCTTTCTGTGATATCAGGGACAGGGAACAAGGAGCCAGATAAAGATATCGCAGCACAGATGACTGCTTCAATTGAGTTGAGCGCACGGAAGGTGAAAGAGGCTGCGGGCAAAAAAAGACTGAGTAGCATCCGGTGGAACTGAGCACTGACAGCAACTGAGCACAACTTCTAAGCCCGATAATGCCTATTCAAAATGATCATTTTTAAAAAAGACTGACCAACAGGAGCAGCCTGGAAATAGCTAGAAAAAGCACAGAGGAGAACAGAGGAGGGAAGCCAAGAGGAAGAGGGGGTGGCACACATCTCCCTATGAGGAAAGGCTGAAGGGCCTGAAACTTTTCAATTTAGAGAAGAGACAGCTTGGGGGGGGGGCATGATAGAGGTTTATAAAATTAGAGTAGAGTTGACAGAGAGAGTTGACAGAGAGAATTTTTTTTCTCTCCCTCTCCCGAAATACTAGAACTCGAGGGCATCCAATGAAGCTGATGGGCAGTAGGTACAGGATGGACAAAAGGAAGTACAACTTTACACAGAGAGTGATTAAAATGGGGAATATGCTACCCGAGGATGTAGTGATGGCCGCAGGAATAAACAGCTTTAAAGGGGGATTAGACAGTATCAATGGCTACTAGACATGGTAACTGAGAGGAACCTCCCCATTCAGAGGGTGTCATGACCCCAGGGGGTTGCCACCTTCCGCTGCCACCACCCTGGACTTATGGTCCCTTGAGAAGGCCCAGGGTACCCTCTCAAGCCCATCCAAAAATGCCCCTTTTACAGCTAAGAAAACACAGGCGTGATGACCAGGCAGAATACTTAACAATAGTTTATTAAGACCAATACTGGGGCAAGGCAAATAAGGCAAGGTGCTTTAAAAAGGCATAACAGTGTTGAAAGGCAAAAAGAACAGAATCTAACACAGCTACCTATTACTCCTTAATCGGTACTACTTAAGACCTACAAACCTTCTTATCAGGCCTCACTACCTGTACAGTCACTCTGACTAGTGAGGGACCTTCTCCTCTCAGACCAGCTCTTCTTCCTCAGTGACTCTGTGGGAGGGAAAACTGCAGCAAGATCCCTTTCCTTACAACACAGAGAGTTTATCACAGTCTCCTTCAATTCACTCCTGTGTGAAGGAAGACACAATTTCCCCACAGCCTACAGCTTAAGACACACCCCCACAAGAATGCAACAGTCTCCTCCCAGAATCCCTGCACTCCCATTGGCTAAAACTGTCCCCAAGCATTGTGGGGATTGTAGGCTGTCTGCTCTCTACTGCCAGACAGCCCCCTCCTATAGTTTAGGCCTCTAGGCCCTGTCTCTGTCCTGCACAGATCATGACAGAGGCACTAAGCCTCTGAATCCCAGAGCCAGGAGGCAACCTCAGGGGAAGGCCTCGGCCTCTCTGCCCTGTTGTTTGCCCTCCAGAAGAAGAAGAAGAAGAAGAGATTGGATTTATACCCCGCCCTTCACTACCCAAAGGAGTCTCAGAGCAGCTTACAATCTCCTTCCCCTTCCCCTCCCCACAACAGACACCTTGTGAGGTCGGTGGGGCTGAGAGAGCTCTGACAGAAAGTGCTTTTTTTCAAGAATAGCTGAGCCAGAACTATGGCTTGCCCAAGGTCATCCAGCCAGGTGCAAGTGGAGGAGTGGGGAATCAAACCCCGTTCTTCCAGATGAGAGTCTGCGCACTTTACCACTACACCAAACTGAATGTCCAGTGTGTGAGACAGGGTGCTGGACTGGATGTACAATTGGTCTGATCCAGCAGGGCTCTTCTGATGTTCTTCTGAAAACAGCCCTGTAGCGAGTCAAGTAGACCTTGCAGCAGTCTGGGCTGCTCAGCTTGGTGAGGCCAACAATGGGCAGGAGCTCACCCACTGCACCATCCTTCACATTGGTAGCAATGAGGAAGGAGACAGTGGATGAACTGACACCAGCTGCTGTGCCTGGCGAGGGGTCCAGGCCAGGCAGGCTCTGGGGCTCAGGCAGAGTCGCTGGGGCTTGGCTCTGCTTTCTCCAGGCCACCAGTGGCCCCTTAGGGCAGTGGCCCACCGAGAAATTCCCTGGTCAGTTAAACGGCCATCCTGCCCCTGCCGACCAATTGATAGATTTCAAACTTTTTGCACTGTTGTAATTTGTGGAATGGAATTTTAAAATAAATGCTGGCAGTTTTTGAAGTGGAATGTGTTGACTATTCTGCTATTTCAATTTTAAAGTGGAAAAAAAAATAGCAATTTAGATGGAGCAGAATTTCTGGGAAAAACAATTTAGGAAAATGTTCACTTCAAAAGAAAATCCAGTTCAGTGCCTTTGCTTTGATCTGTGGTGCTGCTGCTTTCTCCTTTCTGAATTAGTCACATGGGTGATCCCAACCAATCAAAGATGTCTGCTTTGTTTCAGATTTGTGGACTTGCAGTCCTATTACATTACTTATTAGGTACCTCATCCTATCGTTTGCATTGACTTGCACTGTGTCATCTGCCTTGAGTCGCAATGAGAGAGGTGGACTATTAATTGTTGGGTATTGTAACTCTGTGTGCAAGAGGATCTGGGAGGGAAAGGGTTAAAAGGATCTCTCATTCGGGCACACTGGGCAGTTGGCCCCTCCCTCTCATTGCTTAGACGTTGAGCCTCTTTGGGTCTTGCCTTTGCCTTCTGTTTTCACCCTATATAGGACTTCTCTTCTTCTTCTTCTTCTTCTTCTTCTTCTTCTTCTTCTTCTTCTTCTTCTTCTTCTTCTTCTTCTTCTTCTTCTTCTTCTTCTTCTTCTCCTTCTTCTTCTTCTTCTCCTCCTCCTCTCTTACCTGGGCTTGGAGCTGTAACAAGTTAACCTTTTTTTTGAAGTTAATCTGTTCACAATAAGTTAAATGTACCTACATGAATATGTCCTGTAAGATGGGCTTCTATTTTGGTAAGGAAAATTTCTTTCTCTTGTTACCTTTGGAGTCAGGTCATCTTTGTAATTTGTTTGGGCAGCATTTCCCCCTTAACTGGGAAACGTAGAGGATCGGGGATATTGCATAAAGCTTCTATGCTTCCAAGGTAAATTGATTTTTTCTTCTTCTTCTATATTTAACCCAGTATAAATAACCCTGGCCTGTTTTAATTGCCTGCCCTCAGCTCCGCTGGAAGGGAAACATTTACACATTCCCTACCCTCAATTCCTGTGCTCCTGACAATTGAATTCAGTTGAAACAGAGGAACACATGTTGTTATATTGTCCATTTCATAAGGACATCTGTTCCACATACGTCACCCTACTCTATCGAAGTTCCCAGGAAGATCTGAAGAATTCTACACATCCCTCCTCCTTGCAGACCGCTCTGGTGAGACCACCTCTGAGGCAGCCAAACACTGTGCTGAGACTTTGTGCATCAGAAACCAGCTATTCCAAACTTTTAACTAATTTTTGTGTATGATTACACCACAACGAGGCTATGAATTTTAATTTTGGTATATTAATTTTACATTTGTATGTAAACCATGCTGTTAAACTATTGTTGACTGATCTCTTGATCATAATAAATGTTGATGAATAGCGCTAATTTTCTTTAAAATGATGCCCTGATGCCGTGTAAGGAATCTGGCTTGTGAAAACTGGTGAGAGGTTACGTTTTAACAAAGTTCTTCTAATACATCTCTCCTACCTTAAAGTTGGGTCTTTTAAATAATTCCAACAGGGAACAGCAGCAGAAAGTGAGAGCTGAAAATTCATAAAGCTGTGGCCCAATCTGCACCTAGCGTTGCTCCGCTGTTTTACCAAACCCACATTGGAACAGAAATTCCCTTCTGCATTGCATGCCACTTTCACTTTGATTGATTGTCGGATTTTATGTCGGTATCCAGACTGCAAGCTGCTTTCACTTCATTTGATCTCTCGGTTTTATGGAACTGTCTGCATAGATTTATGGCCGTCTTACGGCCATTCTGGGGGTGAGTCTGCAGTCAGTACAATGATGACCCTGGGGTATTTGAATGTGGTTTTGAGCACTGTCATTTTTATCACTCATTTGTCCCTATTGCTTCACAGCCCCCCCCGCAATGTGTTTTGCTTTCTCTAGTAGTCCCAGAGGGAGCAAAACACATGTGGAAAAGGGGGGTACCCAAAGCAATAGGGGGAAATGAGTGACAAAAGTGACAGTGTGGAAGTGGTGTGAACACCATGGCTTGGGACCACCAGATCTTTTTCTGTGGGCACAAGGATTCCTACCCACAGAGCACAGCCTTCTTGCCTTCCCCTTTCTGCAGCTCTCAAAAATTCATTGGGTGGGACATTTCAGGGGAATTCCGGGCAGCTGCAAGTGGGGGGAAGCAAGAAAGTCATGATCCGTGGCTGAAATCCTGGTGCCTGCAGGAAAGCTCTGGAGGCTCCAAGCCCATGTTTGTTTATTTATTTAATTAAATGTATATCCTGCCCACATAGCGGTCTCAGGGCGGATTCCATCCAAATTGTTCTGCACATGATGCAGATTTATAATTAAAATTAAGAGCATACACATCAATGAAAATTAAACAATAACTTAAAATTACCCAATCCAACATGCCTTGACAGATGATGTCAATACTAGTAATACAGGATCTGCTGTCACTGGGGGGTGGAGGCCATATCAGGTGATGCCCACTGACTCAACTGGGGGCCTGGCGGAAGAGACTTTGTCATACGGGCCCTGTAGAACTTTCATAGGTCCTGCAGGGCCCAGATCTCACAAGGGAGCACATTTCCCCAGGTAGGGACCAGGGCCCTAGTTGAGGGAAGTCAGACGTCCTTAGGGCCAGGGACTACCAGGAGATGCTGATTGGCAGAACTCAGTGTTCTGCGGGACTCATATGGGACTTCAATAGTTTGAACTATGGATTGTTACTCTCCCAAGCTAGTGAGATCTCTGTGTATAGCTGGTGTGGATGTACATAGGACTCTCCAGGGCTATTTTTGTAGAAAAAGCCCAGCAGGAACTCATTAGCATATTAGGCCACACCCCTGACAGCATAGCTCATTAGCATATTAGGCCACACCCTATGCTACCAGAAGTGTGGTCATCCAGCCACACCCACCTTTTGCTTCTTATTCTGTTTACCTTGTTTGTTGTCAAAACCCCGGGCTTTTTTTTGGAGCAGGAACTCCTTTGCATGTTAGGCCACACACCCCTCATGTAGCCAGTCCTAATGAGTTTCTGCTGTTTGGTGTGGCCTGTTATGCTAATGAGTTCCCGCTGGGCGTGGCCAACTCGGGAGCCAGCCGGAACTCTGTTCCTGTGCACTCCTGCCCCAAGATAGCCCTGGGACTCTCAATGCTTCTATGAGCCCCACTGAGACTAATGAATCCCCTCCTCAGGTCACAGTCAACTTGTGACGACCCCATAGTGTTTTTGAGGCAGCTTTGTTCAGAAACCCTGGACTTCTTTGGTGGTCACCTATCCAGATACAAATCCAGACTGACCTCGCTTAGCTTCTAAGATCTGACAAGATTCGGCTAGCTTGGGCCATCCAGCTCAAGGCGAGAGATGTGCAGCGGTGGCTGGCCATGGCCTGCCTCCGTGTAGCAACCCTTGGACTTCCTGGGCGGTCTCCCATCCAAGTACTAAACAAGGCTGACCCTGGGCAAGGGTCCAAGATGCCCCTGCTCCCATTCCCAGGCACTGAAACCACAGCCCCCCCCCCCGATACCCCTAGAAGCCTCACAGGGTTCTGGGTCTTTGTCTGACGCTTTCCAGCCTCTGGGTCCATTTCTGAGGGAATCTGCAGATATTCAGCAAGCGTTCCTGACACAAAGGGTGAAACACATTTTGAGTTTATTTAACTGGTTCAGATTATAAGGAGCGCATGCTAGGCAGCAACCACTCTGTAAGCACAAGTGACAGGCAATAAGAAAACAATAAAACCTGACTATCTTGGGCTAGGAGCTAACATTAAATATTAAAAGGTTGCCAACTTGCTCCTCCAATGTAGCTTCATGGCTTGATGTTCTTACCCGCAGGCTTAAGAGAGAAAATCCATTCCATGCCCAACAATCCTTGTCACCCTGGCACGAACGTGTGGAAGCCACAAACTCCCTCACGTGCCACTGGAGTGGTCTACCTAACTGCCCGCGAGCGCCATCTTTTCAGCTGTTCTTGCTTCAGCCTTGTATGACCCTTAGCCAGGGGTCTTTTCATAGAAAAACAGCAGCAGGAGCTCATTAGCATACGGTATACTAATGAGCTATTAGGCTATTAGCATATGCCACGCCCCCTGACATCACCGGAAGTGATGTCAGAAGGGGAAGCAAAAGGGGGGGAGGCATCTTCAAAAGCCTCCCCTTCCCTTCCCCAGCTGGCCTGGGTGGGGGAGCTAAGAGAGAAGGGGTTTAAAGTTTAAATTCCTTCTCATAAGAGTTGGGCCACAGAAGGAGGAAAGAGGGAAGGAAAGAGAGAGAGTAGAGAGAAGGAAAGAAGGAAGAGAGGGAAAGAAAGAGAGGGAAAAAGGAGGGAAACAGGGAAATGAGGAAAAAAGAGAAGAGAAGGTGGGAAAGAAAGAAAGAGAGAAGAAAAGAAGGAGGTAAAGAGGAAAAAGAGAGAAGGAAAGGAGGGAATGAAAGAAATTTGGCGGCAATTTGGCCCCATTATATCCTATGGGCCATTGAAGTCAATGGTGAAAACATAGGGTATATTCTGGGGGCTGGAGGGGAGGAGGTTTGAGGGAGAGGCTCCAAACTCACAGGATAGCTGATGGAGCCACTCCCCAAGATACCCACCAGGTTTCAAGAACATTGGACTAGGGGGTCCAATTCTATGGGCCCCCAAACAGGTTGCCCCATTCCCTCCATTGTTCTCTATGGTGGGAAAAACAGTTAATTTTTTCCCACTAAAGAGAACAATGGAGGGAATAGGGGCAACCTATTTAGAGGCCCATAGAATTGGACCCCCTGATCCAATGTTCTTGAAACTTGGTGGGTATCTTGGGAAGAGGCTCCATCAGCTACCCTGTGAGTTTGAAGCCTCTCCCTCAAACCCCCTACCCTCCAGCCCCCAGAATATACCCTATGTTTTCAACATTGACTCCAATGGCCCATCCTGTCCTTATATATATTTGAATTTTGGTTCCACAGCATTCTATGCTTGCCATAATTGATTCAGCTCAAGAACTGGCAGTCAGAAGACACTGGCCAGGGCTGACTGGCTGCTTCGCAAAGTCCCGCCCACGTCAGCCCCGGTCAGTGTTTTCAACTCAGTCTGCTCCAGTCCTCCCAACAGGAGAGGACCGTCTGGAGTGTGAGCGCAGGGACAGGCCCTCAAGGCTGAGGCAAGTGAGAGAAGCCCCTTTCCGCCCCCCACACCATCCCCTGGGCCTTCTATGAGGCACTAGGCCCAGAGAAGCCCTTTTCCCGTCTACCACGATGAGCGGAGCGGGGAAGGGAGCCACGGGCACAGTCCCGTTGATTACTACTTCGGGAGCCTCCGGCGCAGTTCCAGCGATCGCTACGGCGGGAGCCACGGGCACCGTTCCAGTGACTACTGCTTCAGGAGCCACGGTTCCAGTTACTACTGTGGCAGCTCCAGTGGTCACTGTCCCGACCACCACCGTTGTTCCGGTGACTACAACTACAGTTTTGGCGGCACCGATACTCTATTCAGCAGCCGGGTTGGCTACCCCGCCATCGATTGGCACAATTGGTGCTCCGTACACACTCCCGATCTACAGCCCGGCCGGGCCTATACAAAGTCAGGGAGGTGCGGTTCCACGAACCTATGTGCCAGGAGTCCCAACACCCTGGGATAAAGGGGTGACTTATCGCAGATCACGCGATTGGACTAAGAACTTGTTGGACACTACCCAGACCACCTGGACTATGCCGGGAAGCCAGAGCCGGGACAGCCTTTTGGATCCCAGAGGTAGTTTTGGTCTTCCCCAAGGGAGGGTGTCTCGGGGATCTCCCAGAACGGGGTCCAGCCAAGATACTGATGCCCGCATGGATTCTATTCAAGAGGATACTCGACGGCTGGTAAGGGATATGAGCAAACTAATGCAGTCCCTACCCCAGATGATGGACCAAGCAATTCGAGCCCATCCGCTGACACAACCTAGACCGGCACCAGCCCCGGCGCCACCGTTGATACCGGGACGGCCACCTCCTGCTCCTCCGGGCCCGGGGCCGGGCCAACCAGTACCACCGGGTCCAGGGCCGGGCCAACCAGTTCCCCCAGGGCCGGGGCCGGGCCAGCCAGCACCAGCCCCACCTCCACTGGTCGTCCCAGCGCCAGGACCTGGGCCAGGGCAACCAGGACCTATCCAGCCACCAGTTTTGCCTCCGCCTCAACCCCCTGCTCCCGCACCCCTCATGCAGCCGGTTCCAGTACCGATCATGGCGCCAGCCCCCCCGGTAATCCGCCCCAAGGACATGCTTGAGATCACATTTGATGGAGATCCAGAGACTGTGTCCTTTTTCATATTGCAAGTTGGAAAATTTGTGCAAAGATGGGGCTATGTATTCCCAGACGAAGAACAACAGGTGGAGTTTATCGCATCCAGGTTCCGGGGGAGTGCTACCAGCTGGTATGTAGCCCTTCATGATCTGGAGGCAGCGGAGTTGGGGAATGTAGATGACTTCATGTGGGCCTTGAGAAACCGTTTCGAGGATCCGGGGGCGGCCCAA
This sequence comes from Gekko gecko, assembly GCA_029375565.1. Lineage (NCBI taxonomy): Eukaryota > Metazoa > Chordata > Lepidosauria > Squamata > Gekkonidae > Gekko > Gekko gecko. Next base: position 196,502,894 of record JAPDNY010000004.1, read on the forward strand.
AAAGCTGAAGCCTTCCTTCGCACATTCAGACAAGGCAAACTCTCAGTACGGGAGTACTCAAGGGAGTTTCAAAGGCATGCCGTGAAAATTCGAGACTGGACTGATGCGGTCTTGGCCCAACAATATCGAATGGGACTAGCCGTAGACGTCCGCAATAATGTCCTCAGCTCTCAGCAACCCCGCACCCTCCAGGGTTGGATGGAGGAAGCCGAGAAGGCCGAAAGTCGCTTACGTATGATGAAACTAGATCTATCTTTGGGTAACAACCGTCCGAGTTTTGCGGCAGGCCAAGCCAGACCCAAACCAACGTCCACCCCAAGTGGAATGAGGGATCAGCGTATGCGACAGGGCCTCTGCCTGCGGTGTGGGGAGAAAGGGCATTTCGCCGCAGTCTGCCCGAAAGGGGATCCCAATAGAGCTCTACCACAAGAAGAGCCCAGAAGGTGGACAACCCCTACCCCGAGGAAAGGTACAGCAAAACCACGCAACACGCGGGCTCTTTTTGCTAGCCCCGACCAAGCGGATACGTTGATGCTGGAGGAGGAGAGTGAGATGCAGGGAAATGAAATGGTCCTGTTTGTGAATGGCGCTACACAGCAGGACCCAGCACCTGAGGCGCCTAAACTGGTGAGCAATTACCCCTCTCTCTTCTTTGTGACTGTTCTGGTGATGAACCCCGCAATGATGACCCACATTCGGGTTCGAGCCCTCATTGACTCAGGGTGCGGGAGGGATCTCATAAACCCGTCTATGGTTATGGGGTTGGAGGCAGCCGTGGTCCGCTTGAAAGACCCAATAACTTTCACGCAGATGGATGGGTCTCCAATGAAGGAACCATGCCGATTTGAGACTGTTCCTTTAAGAATAGGCATTGGTGACCACTGGGAGCTACGCTCGTTCGTGATAGCTCCGCAAGCCCAGTTTCCCTTAGTGTTGGGTAGCCCCTGGTTACATGGACATAACCCTTACATTCTATGGGAAGAAGGGGATGTACAATTTATCTCCCCAAAATGTACAGAACACAAATGGGACCCAGGGTGGGGAAATCCCCCATGCAATGAACCTCCACGAGCTTGTTTAGCCACGGAGGACCTTAACCGCATCCCGGAGGATTACCAGTATATAACCAGGGTTTTTGAGGAGGAGGAAGCTGATGAACTACCCCCCACCGTAACTCCGACTGTGCAATTGAGATTCTTCCGGGCCAGAAATTACCAAAAGGGAAAATTTATGCCATGAGTCCAAGTGAAAAGGAAGAACTGCGCCGTTTTATTGATAAAAATCTGGCCCGTGGATTTATTAGACCAGCGTCATCCCCTTTTGCAGCACCTGTATTGTTTTGTAAAAAGAAAGATGGGGGGCTCAGACTCTGCACGGATTACCGGGGACTTAACGCAGTGTCTGCAACTAATGCCTACCCAATGCCCCTCATCAAAGACTTACTGGCAGAGGTGGCTAAAGGGAAAGTGTTTTCTAAACTGGATTTAAGAGATGCCTACTTTCGGGTTCGTATCAGAGAGGGGGATGAATACAAGACTGCATTTAATACCCCGCTGGGGCAATTTGAATATCGGGTGATGCCCTTCGGTTTACAGGGGGCACCAGGGGTCTTCATGAACTTAATCAATGAAGTGTTACACCCCTATTTATTCAAGGGGGTGGTTGTTTATTTAGATGATATCTTGGTCTATACCCCGGATCAAGAATCCCACACTAACCTTATGCGAAAAGTATTGGAAAAGCTCTTAGAACACAAACTGTTTGTCAAACTGTCAAAATGTGAATTTCACCAGGAGTGCATTGACTTTTTGGGATACCGCATATCCTCCGCGGGGTTGGAAATGGACCCAAAAAAGGTCCAGGATGTATTAATGTGGGAGCCCCCCAAAACCAGGCGACAGCTCCAAAGTTTCCTCGGCTTCGCCAACTTTTACCGTCAATTCCTGCCACACTTTGCCCAAGTAGCCCTTCCCCTCACGGAATTACTAAAGACAAAGGGGAAGGGATCTAAGGCTTCGGTGCCAGGGGCCCCTTTGAACTGGACCCCGCAGTGTCAGCAAGCGTTTGAACAACTAAAACGGTTGTTCACGTCTGAGCCCATACTAGCACACCCTGATGAAACAAAAAAATTTGTGGTCCAAGTAGACGCATCGGACACTGCTATGGGTGGGGTGATTTTGCAAGAGAACGCTCAGAAACAGCTACAACCCCTTGCTTATGTATCAAGGAAATTTAATGACACCGAGAGATTTTGGCCCATTTGGGATAAAGAAGCTGCGTCTATACGTTTAGCATTGATCACATGGAGACACTGGTTAGAGGGGTCCCAAGTACCTTTTGAAATCTGGACTGATCATAAGAATCTTGAGGTACTGCGAAAACCCCGGAATCTGAATGCTAAACAATTCAGGTGGGCTGAGTTTTTCTCCAAATTTCAATTTACCCTTCACCATTTCCCAGGGAAAGCCAATCATCTGGCGGATGCTCTCTCCCGCCTTCCCCAACATTTTTCTAAGAGGGTCGAAGTACGGGAGTCTATGTTCACCCCGGAACAGTTGGTTGGTGCAGTTGTAACCCGGAAAACCAAACAAGCACCAATGAATCCCATCCAGACATTAACCTGGGAAAAACAATTTCTAACTGACATCACCCCACAGGAAATAAATGATTTACAAGCCAGAGACGATGTGAATTGTGGTCCGAACGGCTGCTGGTACAGGGGAAATAAAATGTTTGTCCCAGAAGCTACCCGATCCCAAATGTTGCAGACAGTTCATGACTCAAAAGCTGCGGGGCACTTTGGATATGTAAAATCCTTACGACTTCTGCAACGTGGCTTCTGGTGGCCCCGAATGAAACAGGATTTATCCCTCTATATACAGTCCTGTCCAACGTGCAATCGTTGCAAAGCCAGACCAGGAAAACCTCCAGGTCTCTTGCAGCCTCTACCCACCCCGAGCAGACCCTGGGAAGTAATCTCTATGGACTTTATCACTGATCTTCCCCCCTCTAGACATATGACGGTCATTTGGGTGGTAGTGGATTTATTCTCTAAGCAAGCTCACTTTATACCATTCCCCAGTTTGCCAACAGCCAAAGCCTTGGCCAAAGCATTCCTTCAACACATTGCCAGGCTACATACGTTACCGCTCAAGATAATCTCCGACAGGGGGTTCAATTTGTTTCCAAGTTATGGTCGGAGCTAATGACTCTAATGGGTATTGAACGCGCTCTCAGTACTGCCTATCACCCTGAAACCGATGGGCAAACGGAGAGAGTAAACCAGACGTTGGAACAATACCTGAGATGTTTTTCTAACTATCAACAAGACAATTGGGTAGATTTATTGCCATTGGCGGAGTTTGCATACAACAACTCATGGCACGCTTCAACAAAAATGTCACCCTTCAAAGCTGCCATGGGTTATGACAGCCCCCTCTCCCCTTCTTAAAGCCCGGTGAGAATGGGGGGAAAGCCTCAGCATGGTGTAAAACTTTCCGTGATTCTTGGCCCCTGATTGTTGAAACTTTGAATGAAGCCAAGGCACAGTACAAAAAACAGGCAGATAAAAAAAGGTCCGGTGGATGGAAACTGCAACCGGGAGACTCTGTCTATCTGTCAACCAAGAACCTAAGGCTAGCGCAGCAGTCCAGGAAACTTGCTTGGAAATATATTGGTCCTTTCAAAGTGTTGAGATGTGTAAATCAAGTAACTGTACAACTCGATTTGCCTAAATCTCTTAAAGCAATACATCCAATTTTCCATTACAGCCTCCTCAAACCTGCGTTACCCCCGACTAAATGGCAAGCTGAGATGTCGGCTCCTCCCCCCTCTGATGGTTGACGGTGAGGAGCACTATGAAATTGCTGATATTTTGGACTCTAAGATTCTTCGTGGACAACTCTTGTACCTTATTCAATGGGTACACTTTGGGCCCCAACACAGGGAGTGGGTGAAAGTATCTGATATCAATGCACCTGATCACCTAAAAGACTTTCACACTCGATACCCTAATAAACCTGGGGGGCCCTTGTTCTCTCCTTCCTGAGTGGTGGGTGGGTGGTATTTTGGGAAGGGCAGAATGTCAGAAAAGATGCCTTTGATGTTTCTCACTGAATCCATTGTTTTATGTTTCCTACCCCGCTTTGCGCTTGCGTAGCTATGCAGGCAGAAACGTGGGAGCTTCTTCCCTGCCGCTTTTCCTTATCACGGTGGCCTTGAATGTAGGCTTTGGGCTATTCTTGTTTAGCTGAGAATTTTCCAGTCCTGGGAAGGCAAGGGGACACCCCCACACGCCACCCCCTGGGCCTTCTATGGGGGCACTAGGCCCAGAGAAGCCCTTTTCTGCCCCCACACACCACCCCCTGGGCCTTCTATGGGGGCACTAGGCCCAGAGAAGCCCTTTTCTGCCCCCCACACGCCACCCCCTGGGCCTTCTATGTGGGCACTAGGCCCAGAGAAGCCCTTTTCTGCCCCCACATGCCACCCCCTGGGCCTTCTATGGGGCACTAGGCCCAGAGAAGCCCTTTTCCACCCCCACACACCACCCCCTGGGCCTTCTATGGGGCACTAGGCCCAGAGAAGGCCTTTTCCGCCCCCACACGCCATCCCCTGGGCCTTCTATGGGGGCAGTAGGCCCAGAAAAGCCCTTTCCCCCCACACACTGCCTACTGCCCCCATAGAAGGCCCAGGGGATGGTGTGTGGGGGACAGAAAAGGCCTTCTCTGGGCTCAGAGAAGCCCTTTTCTGCCCCTCTTCCCTTCCTTTCCCCCCTTTCCTTTCTTCCTCTCTCCTTTCTTTTACTCTTCCCCTCTTCCTTCCTTCCTTCCTTCCTTCCTTCCTTCCTTCCTTCCTTCCTTCCTTCCTTCCTTCCTTCCTTCCTTCCTTCCTTCCTTCCTTCCTTCCTTCCTCCAACCCTCTCTCCCTTCCACCTCCCTCCCTTCCTTTCTAGGGCCTGTTGTTTTCCACCACAATGGACTTTGCTCCCTAGTAGGATATAATGGAGCTGAAATTGACATTCGGCTGCCTGAAAGACTCCCCGGAGGCCAGCTGGGGGCGGGGCTTGGCTCCTGAGCTCCTGGAGCTGCGCGCCGGGGCACTCCCCCAAAAAAGACCCCTGCCCTTAGCCAATCAGGGCACACTGAGCTAGCTAGTGTTCCTGTCATGAGAAAATCAGGGAGGGTCCCAAGGACGGTTCTCTTGAAAATCAAAAGCCCGCAGATGGATGTAAGTAAAGGCAAGCCCATTGGCTTTGATGGCAGGCCCAACTAGGGCCTGCTAGAACTAATGGCCTAAAACACTGAAACCACCCCCTGGGCCTTCTATATAGGCCTAAATGACCTCTGTTCCTTACACCTAGCTGAGCTTCTGAGATCTTTATTGGCACGTAACCCTTACAGACCCATGTACAACAGAAAAAGCAGCAACAGCATAAAATAATATTTGCAAAAAAACAGATGTAAGGAACTGCCATGTAAGTATTCCAATCACTTAAATAAAGGGTGAATAGAAATGGCACCAAAAAGAAATTTAGTGACAGTTTCCGTTATCTCAAGGTTTGGATTATCAAGAAGAGTAAAGATCTTTAGGCCATCAGGATATTCTTCTACTTGAGACGAAGTAGAGTTTAGAAATTTCAGATGTAGTGCATGATAGAAGGGGCACTGAAACATGGAAGATTGTTTTGATATTATCATTTGTGGCATTGACAACATCTGTCAGAAAAGGGCGCACCCTGAAAATGGCCAGATAATAAAGCTGAAGGTAATACATTGAATCTGGCCAAAGAGAGGGCTCTGTATAGTTTGGGGATGTGAAGTAGGTACAGGTCTTTAGGAGATATTCCAAAATACAGGGGTGAGCAGGTTTTGTTAGCGGTATTATATAGTGAACAAGTGGAGACCCGCAAGAAACTTGCGGGATGGTCATCCCATTCCTCACACCTTTGCTTCCTCCCCTCTACCCTTACCTATCTCACACTCTTTCTCCCTTCTGGGGGTGGAGCCATAGACTCAACCCTCCAAAGCAGCCATTTTATCCAGGGGAACTGATCTCTGTCACCCGGACAACAGTTGTAATTCTGGGTGATCTCCAGCCCTCACCCAGAGGCTGGCAATGGTAGTTCTCATGGAGGAAATGGCTGGTTTGGAGGGTGGAGTCTATGGCATTATACTGGTCTGAAGTTCCTCCCCTCCTCAAACCCCACCATCCCCAGGATCCACCCCTTAAATGTCCAGGAGTTTCCCAATCCAAAGTTGGCAACCCTATTTCCTTCCCACCCAACAGCCAACTTAACCTTTATCTGCCTTTATCTGTCTTCAGCTTTTTGTCTCCACCCCCCTCCCCACAGCTTCTACCAAGGAAAATTATAGTCTTTCTCCACAGTGGGGATCAAAGCAGCTTACATTATTCTCACCTCCTTTTTATCTGCACAACAACCCTGTGAGGTTGGTTAGGCTGAAAGTATGTGACTGGTCCAAAATCACCCAGTCAGCTTCCACCGCAATATGGGGATCTGAACCTGGGTCTTGCAGACCCTACTCTGAGGCTCTAACTGCTGCATCACTGCTGGCTTTCATAGGGTGGCTGCTGAACAGCAGCAAGCAGCCAGGCCAAGTTGAGTCATGCAAATTAGGTGGCATCAAGTCACCCAGAGGGTGCTGCCTAGGGATGCCAGCCTCCAGGTGGGATCTGGGGATCCCCTGGAATTACTGCTCAGCTCCAGACTACTGAGATAACTTCCCCTGGAGAAAATTGATGCTTTGGAGGGTGGACTCTAGGGCATTGTACCCCACTGAGGTCCCTGTCCTCCCCAGGCTCCATCCCCAAATCTCCAGGAGTTTCCAGACCTGGAGCTGGCAACCCCACTACCCCCATCCCCTGCCAGTGCCTGTGGGGGGACCTGGCAACCCTATACTGCTGCCAGGCCTAGGGTTGGCAACCTCCAAGTGGGGCCTGCTGGAGAGTGAACTCCAGAGATCTGTGAACAACAGAGATCTGTCTCCCTGGAGAAAATGGCTGCTTTGGAGGGTGGATTGTGTGGCATGATGCCCAGCTGAGGCCCCTCCCTTCCCCAAATCCTGCCCTCCTTGCACTCCACCCCAAAACCTCTAGGAATCCCCCAGCCTGGCCCCAAGGTTCCCTCCCCCCTCCCCCCTCCCTCCAAGGCCGAAAGAGGCCGGGAAAGAAAGGGCCCTCCCCCCCTTTGACTGACAGAGCCAGTCAGAAGCCTCTCCTCCCCCCTCCCCCCCCCAACGTTCTAATCTCTCACCGTTGCTGCCTGGAGTCAGGTCCCTGCAGAGGCCATTTCAAAAGGCATTTTGGGGGAATTCAACCGTCCCTGAAGGGATTTCCTCACTGTTTGGATTTTTCTACAAACCCAGGAAGTCTACTGACTATGTAGGAAAAGCTGTTGGGGGAGAGGGAGGCCCCTGTTGGAGGGAATAGGTATCCGCACAGAAAAAAAAAAGTCTGGGATTAGAATATAAGATGTTGCCCAGAACGAAGTAGATCGGCTCTTATAACTGAGAAAGCCGGAAGTAAGGAGTAAGGAATCTAAGGTGATATCCGGAGATTTAATTTTGGATTCTATATAGGTAATCCAGTTAGAGTCATTAGATTCCAGTAGAAGCTGAAAGGTGTAACTAGAGGGGTCTGAATTGAAAAGAAGACAAAGCCAATACTTAATTGTGGTTAGCCACGCTTTAGTTATCAACATGCTCTGGCCACACTCCATAGCCTGGTCCATCAAGGTCAGGGCAGAGACAGAGAGGTGGTTTGCCAGAGGGTTGCCAGCCTCCAGGTGGGGCCTGGGGATCTCCCTTCTTTACAGTTGATCCCCAGCTGACAGAGATCAGCTCCCCTGGAGAAAATGACTGCTTTGAAAGGTGGCCTTTATGGCATTATACCATGCCGAGGCCTCCCCTCTCCTCTCCCCTCCCCTCCCCTCCCCAAACCCCACCCTCTCCTGGCTCTACCCCCAAAGTCTCCAGGTATTTCCCAACCCACACCTGGCAACCCTAGTTTGCCATTGCTTGCCTCTGCACAGCAACCCTGGACTTCCTTGGTGACCTGTCCTATCCAAGTTCTAACCAGGGCTCACCTCGCTTATCCTGATGAGATTGGACTTGCCTGGGCTGTCCAGCGGCTCGTGTTTTTATCAATGTGTTTCTTTTACGTTTTTATTATGCACTTTTATTTTTGTGTGATGGCTGCTTTTCAGGTTCTAGGATCTGGGGCTAGATTGGATGGATCTTAACCGCCGCAATTTACTTTGGTCTCCCCCGCCCGGTGTTATTTTATTCTTATGACCTTGATTATAGTTCTGAACTTATTCATCTCTTGCTGCTTAACTTTCCTCTTGTAAACCTCTCAGGAGACTTTTTCAAGCAGAAAGTAAAGTTGCCCGCTCTGGATTGGGAAATACCTGGAGATTTTGGGGGTGGAACATGAGGAGGGCGGGGTTTGGGGAAGGGAGGGTCTTCAATGGGGTATGATGCCACAGAGTCCACCTTCTAATGAGGCCATTTTCTCCAGGGCAGAATAGGGGGAGATCTTCGGCCACAACCTGGAGGTTGGCAACCCTAGTAGAAAGGCAGGATATTAATCTTAAAACTAGAAGAGATGCCATGTTGGATCAGGCCAATGGCCCATCCAGTCCAACACGCTGTTGTAGTGTAGAGTAGTTTGGTGTAGTGGTTAAGTGCATGGACTCTGTTCTGGGAGAACCAGGTTTGATTCCCCACTCCTCCACTTGCAGCTGCTGGATGACCTGGGGTAAGCCATAGTTCTGTCAAGAGCTGTTCTTGAAAAAAAGAGCAGTTTCTGTCAAGAGCTCTCTCGGCCCCACCTACCTCACAGGGTGTCTGTTGTGGGGAGGGGAAGGGAAGGGAGTTCGTAAGCCGCTCTGAGACACCTTTGGGTAGTGAAGGGCCGGGTATAAATCTAATCTCTTCTTCTTGAAGAAGAAGAGAAGAAGAAGAAATTGGATTTATGCCCCGCCCTTCACTTGGAGTGAAGGTAGGAGGGGCTGAGAGAGCTCTGGCAGAAACTGCTCTTTTTCAAGAGCCAGAACTATGGCTTGCCCAAGGTCATCCAGCAGTTATAAGTGAAGGAGTGGGGAATCGAACCTGGTTCTCCCAGATTAGAGTCCATGCACTTAACCACTACACCAAACTGCCACACCAAGCTGCTGGTGTGACCTTGAGTCAGTCACAAGTTCTCTCAGAGCTGTTCTCTCAGGAGCAGTTCTTGAAAGAACTCTCTTGGCCCCACCTACCTCACAGAGTGTTGTGGGGAGGGGAAGAGAAGGTTTGTAAGCTGCTCTGAGTCTCCGAGTGAAGGGTGGGGTATAAATCCAATCTCTTCTCTTCTCTTCTTCTTCTCTGTGTCACAAAGTGGCCAAACCCAGGTGCCATCAGGGGAGTCACTGGCAGGGTGAGAACTCCAGAAGCCCTCCCATTGTTACCCCCCAAGCACCAAGAATACTGAGCATCACTGCCCCAGATATCGTATTCCCTCCTTACCTGGTGGCTAATAGCCACTGATGGATCTCTGCTCCATCTTATAAGTAAACAAATAAATAGAATGCAACACGTACTGGACAAACCACAGCTGGGCAGTCTTTAAATGACTCCATGAAATTGCTGAATGGTCGGGTTAGAACGGATAAAAGGAAGTAATTCTTCACCCAAAGAGTGATTAACACATTCACTGTCACAGGAGGTGGTGGCAGCTACAAGCATGGACAGTTTCAAGAGGGAATTCGATAAACATATGGAGCAGAAGTCCATCAGTGGCTATTAGCCACAGGGTATAGATGGGAACTCTCAGGGTGATTTCCCACTAAAGCTTGCCGCGGGGTTGCGCCGCCGTTTGCCCCGAGATTTTTAGTCAATTTCACACCTGAAGCCGCGGGGCTGCATTTTGACCCGCGGCAGCTTTAGTGGGAAATCACCCTCAGTCTGGGGCAGGTGATGCACTCTATCCTTGGTGCTGGAGGGGGCAGCAGTGGGAGGGCTTCTAGTGTCCTGGCCCCACTACTGGACCTCCTGATGGCACCTGGTATATTTTGGCCGCTGTGTGACAGAGTGTTGGACTAGATGGGCCATTGGCCTGATTCAACATTGGCTTCTCTTATGTTCTTATGACTCAATCCAGGCAGGATTTAATGTGTATTCCGTTCTGGCAAGGAAGAAAGGGCCTGTGGTCATCATACGTTACACTGGCTAGATCAGTCACCCTCATTCCACCGCTCAGAGAGAGACACGTTTGCAATGAATAACAAACAACAGAGCTGCGTGACTATTGTATCCCCTGTGTGCCACCCCCCCTCCAAACACCCCCCACAATAATATAAGACATAACTATAAATATTCCATGTGCAACTATAACCCTGGCGCCAGGCAAATGGATGCGACCCCAAGCAATGGCTACGAAACACAAAGTTCTGCCATTTGTGGTCTTATTCGATCAGGAGAACTCTGCGCCAGCCGCATAGACCACGTAGATCTCTACCTTGACAGAAGTGCGCAGAAGCAATTAATCAGGATATTCTGTGGTTGGACTCCTCGGAATGATAAATGAGCACTCGCCTGAAGGATGAATGAAAACAACCTGCCATGTGAATAGTGTTCACTGATTATGAGGAAAGATAAAGAGGGAGAGAGAAACCGGAGAGCAAAACAGCGGGCTAAAATTATGGTGGGAAGACAAAAGGCGAGTGAGAACTCCTGACAAATTGCCCTCCATTTGACATCCCCGTTGACAACATTGGCTAGTCTCACTGTTGAATTTCTGCCTGCGTTTGTTGTTCTCGATCAAAGGGCCGTCCGGATTCCAGTCGCCTGTTGTTGCCCCCCCCTCGCCTCCTGTTGCCTGTTGTGGTTCCCCCTTCGAAGTAATAACCATCCTTCTATTATCTTATTGCTATGTTTTTTTCCATTGGAGTGCTGACTTGCTTCCTCGTGGGGTTGATCAAACAGGTTTTTGTTTTTTTTAATGTGCTACTGTATCTCCTTTCCCATTGAGTCTTACTGTTTTATTGTACAACTTCTTGGGGTGGCAATTTTCTCTCTTTTTTATTGTATGACAATTCATAAATATTTGTATGCGTCCTTCCATTGGAAGGGTACTTATTACCCCTTATTACCCTGAGAGCCTGTTTGGTGTAGTGGTTAAGAGCACAGGCTCTAATCTGGGAGAACTGGATTTGATTCCCCACGCCTCCACATGCAGCTGCTGGCATGGTCTTGTGTCAGTCACAAGTTCTCTCAGGACTGTTCTCTCAAGGGCAGTCCATGAAAGAGCTCTCTCAGGCCCACCTACCCCACAGGGGAGGAGAGGAGGAGATTGGATTTATACCATGCCCTTCACTCGGAGTCTCAGAGCGGTTTAGAAGAAGAAGAAGAAGAGTTTGGATTTATACCCCGCCCTTCACTGCCCAAAGGCGTCTCAGAGTGGCTTACAAACTCCTTTCCCTTCCCCTCCCCACAACATACACCCTGTGAGGTAGGTGGGGCTGAGAGAACTTCTGACAGAAACTGTCCTTGAGAGAACAGCTGTGCCAGAGCTTGTGACTGACCCAAGGTCACATCAGCAGGTGCAAGTGGAGGAGTGGGGAATCAAACCCGGTTCTCCCAGATTAGAGTCCGCGCACTTAACCACTACACCAAACTGGCTCTCAAACTCCTTTCCCCTCCCCCCCTACAACAGACACCCTGGGAGGTAGGTGGGGCTGAAAGAGCTCTTTTGAGAACTGCCCTTTCAAGGACAGCTCTTATCAGAACTGTGGCTTGCCCAAGGTCACCAGGTGCAAGTGGAGGAGTGGGGAATCAAACCTGGTTCTCCCAGATTAGGGTCTGCACACTTAACCACTACACCGAACTGGAAGGGGAGGGAAAGGGATTGTAAACCAGTCTGAGACCCTTTCGGGTACTGAAGGGTGGGGTATAAATCCAATCTCTTCTTCTCCTCTTCTTACTTTAATTATATCATAGGTTTCTTCTTGATGGGGTCCCAAAGTGGCTTACATTGGTTCTCCTCTCCTCGGTTTTATCCTCATAACAGCCTATGAAGTAGGGTAGGCTGAGGGCCCGTGACTGGCCCAAGGTCACCCACAAACATGAATGAATGAGACCCTTGGCCCATCAAAGATAGTACTGTCTACTCAGACTGGTGGCAGCAATCCAGGGTCTCAGGCAAAGGTCTTTCACATCATCTACTGCCAGGTCTTTTAACTGGAGATGCCGGAGACTGGGACCTTCTGCAGGCCAAGCAGATGCTCTACCACTGAGCCCCAGACCCAGCAAGCTTTCAAAGGCAGAATGGGGATTTGAATCTAGTCCGACACTTAACCAGGATACCATGCTGGCTCAGTGCAGACATCTTGACTGGGTGGGCGTTTACCATGCTGGGAGGCAGAGTGGGCACAAGTGTGCTAGCCCACCCCATGACTCCATGCAATTGCCAAGCAGTCTGTATAGGGCAAACATGCAGAGAAAGTGCCTGGGCATACACTGCCCCCCCACACACACACGTGATCAGCAATGCTGGCTTTGAAACATGGTGGATCATGGGCGTTGGCACTTCCTTGGTGCATTCACCCCATGCAAACAGGGAGGCAGTGGGCGGGGTCACCACTCCCCTCCCCAGGCAGTAAGGGCCGACACAATCAGGGCACCTGCACAGGGCTATTAACTGTAATTATGTGATTTTTGCCTGGGAATCATAAACCACAGGTATGGACTGAATTCCTAGAACTGATGGCTTATGTAGTAGTGGGTTCTGAAAAGAAACAGGAAGATATCCCTAATTGCCTAGTGGTGATGAAGGTGCATCGTAAGGGGCCCATTTTTCTAACCTATCTCGTTAATGCTGAAGAAATGTGTGTGTTCTCTAGTTCAGTTCGATATTGGGTGGTTTATCTGGATTCTTTTTAGGCTGGGGGCTGAGATGCGACCACGGAGCACCTTTGTCTCACCAATCAATCTCTGCAGGATGACATCAGTGTCCGGTGCTCATAGCCGTGGGATTAAAAATTGCTTACCCCTGCCCACCCTTTGCATTTCTGCTGGTTGCCTGTTCCTTTTCTTATGTTGCTGGGTCTGCTGATTTTTCTCAGTGGATGTTAATTGGTAGAACGGAAAGTATCTCCTGTTGGTGGAAAGTGCTCAATGCTTCACAAAGGGAAAGAGAAGATTAAACAGTTTGCAAATGTTCGGATTACAGGAAAGCACTTTGCTGGCAATCCGGGATTCCTATCCTCCTAAATAATTTCTTACCATCTGCAAATTTTGCTTCCCTGCTGTCTCACCTGACCCCAGACCATTAATGGAAAAAAATCCCACTCATTCCAGTACAAATACTTGCCTCCTTCCCTATTCACTCTATAACACTGTGAAAAGGAACAGTTTATTTCACTTCCCTATCTACTTCCTGATTTGTAATCAGTCTAGGGAAGGGGTTGTGGCTAAGTGGTAGAGCATCTGCTTGACATGCAGAAGGTCCAGTCCTCATCATCTCCTCCTCACCAATGGTCTGATTCAGTTTAGAGTCATACAATCACAGAATGTTAGAATTGGAAGGGACCTTGTGTCAGTAATGGTTGTTTAATGTTTCACACTGTATCCATTGTTCTGTGTTCCCTATCTCGCCCCTGCTTCTGCGCTTGTGTAGGTATGCTAGCTGTAACGTGGGAGCTTCTTCTCTGCTGCTCGGTGTTATCACGGTGGCCTTGAATGCGGGCTTTGGGCTATTCTTAAGTCTATGAGAATTTTCCATTCCTGTGAAGCTGAGGGGAGGAGGGAGTCGTCTCCCGCCCATAAAGTAACTCTCCCGTCGGGAGTTTCCCGTGCGCGCGCTTGCAGGTCATTTGCTAGTCGCATTTTGCATCATACTGTAACCATGCTTGAGCAGCTTGCCCCGCCATTCCTGACAATAGCCTTTACACTGTGGGTTTTAGCACTGTATTCCAATAAAGCCCTTCTTACTCCTAAGAATGCTTGGATCTACTTGCTTTTGAACCTGACACCTTGCAGGTCATCTAGTCCAAACCCTGCACTCTGCAGGAGTGTAGCTGAAAGATAGCCCTACAACATACCCAAAAGATGGTCGTCCAGCTGTGCTAGTGTGAGCTAGCTCACAGTTTTTTAGCCTCCGGCTCACACATTTTTGTCTCGGCTCAGGAAGGACAGCTCCGGAACAAGCTAATTTATGCAGCAGCCAAATTGCTCGCTCACAGCTTTCATGCCAGTCGCTCACAAAGTAGAGTTTTTGCTCACGGGACTCCACAGCTTAGAGGGAACATTGTCGTCCAACCTCTGCTTGAAAACGTCCAGCGAAGAAGCATCCACCACCTCCCGAGGCAGGCTGTTCCACTGCTCAACCACTCTCACAGTTAGGAAGTTTCTCCTGATATTTAGCCGGTAACGACTCCCTTGTAATTTCCACCCATTCGATCTAGTCTTGCAATCCGGAGCAAGAGAGAAGAGATCTGCTCCATCTTCTACATGACAGCCCTTCAAAGATTTGAAGACTGCAATCATGTCCCCTCTAAGCCTTCTCTTTCCCAGGCTAAGGCAGCTTCATGCTTTCCAGTCTATAAAAAGGTATTTTTATCTTCTGATCCCACAAATTACCAAGTTCTCTTAAGTGCCTTTGGTAAAGGAGATTTTGGCCTCATTAGGATTTTTTGAAGAGTCCAGAAACATGTAAAAGTCTGATGACTGAACAGTAACTTTCCCCCCTCGTCTGTCACTCTGCTGGCTGTCCACGCCTTTGTTATATTAAGGAGTCAGAATGTCAGCTGACATTCCTCATTTGCAGAAGATTATTCTGTGGTAGCACAGCCTTCTCCCGAGTTGGAAAAGGCTTGAATGCAAAAACGACAGGTATAAAATAGGCCTTAAAAGGTAAAGGTTCCCTTGCTCGAAAGCCAGTCGAATCCGACTCTAGGGTTGCGGTGCTCATCTCCGTTTCAAAGCCGAAGAGCCAGCGCTGTCCGAAGACGTTTCCGTGGTCATGTGGCCGGCATGACTAAACACCAAGGCGCACGGAACGCTGTTACCTTCCCACCGAAGTGGTACCTATTTATCTAGTTGCAATTTCTAGCTTTCGAACTGCTAGGTTGGCAGGAGCTGGAACTAGAGACAGGAGCTCACCCCGTCATGCGGCACCCGGGTCTCGAACTGCTGAACTACTGACCTTCCACAGCCTGCAGTTCAGCGTCTTAACCACTTGAGCCACCGCAGCTCCGCAAAATAGGCCTTAAAAAGGTGTAAAACAGTTTATTATTCTGTGAACCAGATGGTTTAAGATTTTTTTTTTTTAGAAAGAGAAATCAGGCGGGAATAATTTTGACCCTTTGAACACAGAAGAACCTTAAAATCCCAGACTCCTGTGCCACTGCCACAACTTAATCTTCTGTGGTCTTTTTTCTAGCCATGCAATTCAGATATAAATGTTCTTTTTTAAAAAAGCTGTTTTTATAAGTCCATATATAATATCACATTAATCAGCATGACGTGATCTTTCATAGAAACAGAAATGTATACATCAAGTCCAATATTTATCTGTCAAGCTAGAAAAGCCGAACTGCCTCTCCCATGCTTTTAGACAGCTTCATTCTCTTAAAGATCTCTCCCTAAATTTAATCATAGAAATAAACTTCATTATATACTCTATGAAATTTGTGCCTGATTCCTTTCTTCTCCCCTGCTGGGGGCATTTGTAGACTAAACTTATGGAGTTGCATTTCAGCAGAGCACTTAATGGCTACTTGCAGGGTCATTACGGACTGAGGCACACGGCAGAGCACGAGATCAGAGAGTAATCGTGCATAAAATATGGGATCGCATCTTCCTAACTAGCAAAATGTTTTTAAAGGCCACTAGGGCAAGTCTGGGCGGAAGAACATCCTCACACAGAGGTACAGGACCAAGAGCTGAGGGAACTTTGTGGAGAATATTAAAATTTTGTCCGAAGAAAATCTGAATTCTGAAAAAAAGAGAGCAGATTTGGGGGGATCTGAATAAACGATGCAAACTGAACACATGGGCATGATTTTCTCTTCTATGCATAGGGCTGCCAACCCCCAGGTGGGGGCTGGAGATCTCCTGGAAGTACAGGATCCAACAAAGGTGAACTGATCCCTTCAGACTATAGAGATCAGTTCACCTGGGGGAAAATGGCCACTTTGGAAGGTAGACTCTATGGCATTCTACCCCACTGAAGTCCCTCCCCTCCCCAAACCCCGCCTTCCTCAGGCTCCACCCCCCAAATCTCCAGGTGTTTCCCAGCTTGGAGCTGGCAACCCTATTTACATATTGGCCGGTGGCATTTTAATTAACAATTTGCTCTGCTTTTGCTAGTTATAGGTAAAGTCGAAGAGTTAGAAGACACTGCAGCCTGACTCTTCCTCATTGGGAAATCTTAGTCATGTTCCCGCTTTCCTTCTCCCCAGCCTTAAAGGTTAGGAGGTCCCTTAACAGATCACAGAAGATTAATATCTCTGGAAGCTGAATTTTGTGCTGATCACCATGTTTTGTATTTATTTCTACACTGGTGTGGAATTGCAGCACGCACCAAGCCTAGAATATATCTATGAATCCAGATTACAAAGAGAGCTTCTCACCATCATGTCCAGTTTGTGAGCTTCCAGATGCATTTGGCTCGCTATGGTTGCCAATGTGGTCTCTATCGCTCCATTGCTGGCCCTCCAGAGGAACTGGTTGGCCACTGTGTGAGATGGGATGCTGGACTAGATGGACCACTGGTCATATCCAGTAGGACTTTTCTTAAGTCCTTATGAAGGCCTTGGCCACTACACCCTGTTGTTGGCCCTTCAGAAGAACGGGTTGTCCACTGTGTGTGACAGGATGCTGGGCTAAATGGACCACTGACTGGTCTGATCCAGCAGGGCTCTTCTTATGATCTTAACATCAGGGGAAGGCTTTGTCAGAAACTTCAGACTTGGGTTCATTGTACTTTGCTGTGTCTGCTATCTTGTCTTTTGCTTATGCGCCTGCGTAGCATGGCCAGCTGCAACATGGGAGAATGGTTTCAGCTGCTCTGGCTTATCATGACAGCCTTGAAAGGAGGCTATGGAGTATTCTTTTGTTTAGGAGAATTTTCCAGTCCTGTGAGACCGAGAGGTTGGGCAACTCATTCTCCCAATCATCAAGTAATCTCCCGCCGGGAGTTTCCTGCGTGCGCTAAAAGTTCCTTTGCTAGTCGCGCTTTTGCATCATACTATGCCTGAGCAGCTTGTGCCGCCATTCCTGACAATAACAGTATTACTGTGGGTTACAGCATTGTATTCCAATAAAGCCTTTCTTTATGCGAAGAATGCTTGGATCTACTTGCTGTTGAGCCTGACAGGTTTCAGCCTCTCTGCCCTGTTGTTGGGCCTCCGGATGAGCTGGTTGGCTATGGCGTGAGACTAGATGGACCTCTGGTTTTATCCAGCAGTGCTTTTTAATGTTCTTATGATGGACCTGGGCCTGACGCAGCAAAGCAATTGCTATGTTTTTTTATACCAATGGAAGTGCTACAGCAGGGGTGGCCAAACTGTGGCTCAGGAGCCACATGTGGCGCTTTTACACATACTGTGTGGCTCCTGGCAGGGCAGCTGGGATGGGCTTGAGGCAGGTGGGAGCAGAGAAAGAAAGCAACTCTAACTTTAAATGCATTCTAACCCTAACCCTAACCCTCCAGCCTACAAATATCACTGGACAAATAAATAGCGTTATCAATATCTATTTTTACCCCTTTTGTTTTTCTTTTGGCAGCCTCATTTAGTGTTAATAAAAAAAGCAAATGTGCATTTTTCCTCCAATAAAAACATGCCTGTAATATTTCTTCATGTCACGCGGCTCTCAAACATCTGATGTTTATTCTATGTGGCTCTTAAGTTAAGCAAGTTTGGCCGCCCCTGTGCCACAGCAACCATGAAGGGGGGTTCATTCTGGGGAGCAGATTCCCCGTATCACGAGCAGCGAAAAAGAAGGGGAGACCAGAGGTGGTAGGGGTCAACCATCCTATGGAGGCTGGCTTCAAACTACATTGTCTTGGTGGAGGAGCATAAAGCGGATTTAAAATCTCTAGGCTGGATTCAGCAACTTGAATTGAACAGACTTAGGGCACAATCCTAAACAGGTCTTACCCAGAGGAAAGTGATATTTTATTTAATGGGAGTTACTCCTGTGAAAGTGCTCCTAGGATTCCTGGTGCAGTTCTGCTTGCACCAGATCCTATGTAACACCTAGTGCTTCCCTCTCTCCCTATAAATTATAGAACCCAGCAATTGGTTGTACAAGCTCTTGTGCAAGCAGAAACACAAGTGGGAATCATAGAACCACAGAATCACAGAGCTGGAAGGGGCCCTACAGGCCATCCAGTCCAACCCCCTGCTCAGTTGTCAAGTTCTCCAGATAGTCAGTCAAACACCAGGCTTCATAAGAAGATAGTGTTTATTGCAGCTAACTATAGAGTTACATGAATGAAGCTTTTGTCAGTGATAACTAGCATTAGTTGCTCAGGCTTAGTTATAGCCCGTTTGAATTGCCCCCCCCTCCCCACCTCCAAGCCAATGGTTACATTCCCCGCGTGCGGTAAAAGATAGAAAAACAAAAAACCGTTCACCTGAAGATCCACAGCAGCAA
The DNA here is from genome assembly GCA_029375565.1 of Gekko gecko. Classification (NCBI taxonomy): domain Eukaryota; kingdom Metazoa; phylum Chordata; class Lepidosauria; order Squamata; family Gekkonidae; genus Gekko; species Gekko gecko. Next base: position 196,521,553 of record JAPDNY010000004.1, read on the forward strand.
GAGAGCCTGGGACGCAAGGTCAAACGGACTGATAAGACACAGTATAGACATAGTAGCTCAGGGTGCCTGGAGCCTCCTGCTTCTCCTGCATTCCAGGCAGTGAAAGATGGCTTCCCCGCCCCACGCCCCCATCCCCAGCAATGGCAGGGCTACCTGACATCAATGGGGATCAGCCAGAGCATCCTTGACAAGTGCTGGTCCAGCCACTGCTTAAAGACTGCCAGTGAGGGGGAGCTCACCACCTCCCGAGGCACCTGACTTCACTGTTGAACAACTCTTACTCTAGGATCAGAACTCTGACTTAGTGCAGGGTTCTCCAACATGGTGCCCGTGAGCTCCATGGTATCCTCTAGCCCCTTTCCTGGCACCTGCCAAGTGTTTCTAGAAATGGGGGAGGGCATTAAATGGGGCTCATGCCTAGCAGGACATCTGATTGGCCACTGGAGATCTAATCAAAATAACCAGTGCATTGGTTTTATCCTCTCGCTTTTCCCCAGTGTATTTTTTAAAAAAAGTCCTCTTGCCCCCTTCACTTGGGCTACCTCTATGTGTGTTTGGGGATGGGGGGTCCAACTCCCACAGTGGCCATTTTGTGGCGGCACGCCCCACATTGTCTCAGAATCCCCAAGGTTCCCACAGGCTCAAAAAGGTCGGGGATGTCTGACTTAGCGCAAGCCGACTGCCTGCAATCTTTTCCTTGCATTTCTGTTTCCACAAGGGCTGTAGCACAAGCAGAAACGTTGCACAGTTGCACAGGATCCAATCCGGCCCTGAATGCGGATTCTGTAGAGACATTACAATGCCTAAATACTGATCGCCTGTCATGACCCAAGGCTGCAATTCTCAAGGCACCGAAGCCTCATCGAGGCCTCGGTTTGCTCAGCTGGAGCATTCCCCGAGTCAGTGACATGAACTAAAGAATGCATTCCCCGTACCATGCTCCAACACTCAAATGGAGTCCGGCTCCAGATTGCAGTCTATGTGGTGGGGTTTTTCTTTTGTGTCTGTTTGTAATTTGTTTACATCAGAATTTATGGAGCTGGCTAATTTTGAGGCAGACAATTCATCTATGTCATCCGGATCGTCTAGACAGACTGGCAGCAGCTCTCGAGGCAGAATTCTCTGTCAGCCCTGCAGTTATCACGGGAGGTGCCATGGACTGAACCTGGGAATCTTGTTCATGCAAAGAATATACCGAGATGTGTGGAATACATGAGCCCAAATCATGTTACTACGATAAGCAGGCCCCAGCAGGACCTTGAATTTTACTTGCGCCAAAACAATGGCAGCTGTAGTCTAAATGCGCTATGGAGATTCATAGAAGCATAATGAAGAAGAAGAAGAGATTGGATTTATACCCCTCCCTTCACTGCCCAAAGGCGTCTCAGAGCGGCTTACAAACTCCTTTCCCTTCCCCTCCCCACAACAGACACCCTGTGAGGTAGAAGAAGAAGAGATTGGATTTATACCCCTCCCTTCACTGCCCAAAGGCGTCTCAGAGCGGCTTACAAACTCCTTTCCCTTCCCCTCCCCACAACAGACACCCTGTGAGGTAGAAGAAGAAGAGATTGGATTTATACCCCGCCCTTCACTACTCAAGGGAGTCTCAGAGCAACTTACAAACTCCTTTCCCTTCCCCTCCCCACAACAGACACCCTGTGAGGTAGGCGGGGCTGAGAGAACTTCTGACAGAAACTGGCCTTGAGAGAACAGCTGTGCCAGAGCTTGCAACTGACCCAAGGTCACATCAGCAGGTGCCAGTGGAGGAGTGGGAAATCAAACCCGGTTCTCCCAGATTAGAGTCCGCGCACTTAACCACTGCACCAAACTGGCTCTCTTGTTGGAAGGGACCTCCAGGTTATCTAGTCCAAGTTCATCCCAGTTGTAATATATAATTTATTTCAAGCCAAAATGAATTCCCACAGCTGTTGCCAGATATCAGGATGGTGCATGTTAAGTATGCAACTTAACACAAATGATTTCAGCAAAGTGATTCAGCTTTATTTTAACAGCAAACTTCAACTCAGGAACACACAACACAACAGTGGAGCACAGCTCCCTTTTTAAACCATCCCGGGCTGTCAAAGCCACACCCATAACAGGTTAAGGACCAATAACAATACAGGGATAAAGGCCAATCAGGACTGTTCCCTCTTCGATACATATTTACATGGTGATTGGTTATATACAGAGGTTTCACAGAAACCAGCCGATAGTAATGCGACAGATTACAATCCACATTCAGCCTGAAGTTTAACATAGAAAAGAATAGGATGGATTTAAGCTTCAGGACATAAGAGTGCATATTCCGGTGCTCCCAGTGGGTTGCCGGGTCTGACTCAGGAAATACCTGGGGACTTTGGGGGTGCAGCCAGGAGCTAGGATGTGACATCCCTCTTGAGGTGTCACTAGGCTTGCCAGGTGAGGCTAACAAGCTGGAAGGGAGTTCTGGACGTCACATTGAAGCATTCTTTTTAAAAAGCATTCTTTTTCAATGAAGATAATGGAGGAAGGGGCACCTCCTTTCAGGGCTCATAGAACTGGACCCCCTGGTCCAATCTTTTTAAACTTGTTTCCCCCCCCCCCCAGGAGAGGCACCAACAGCTATGCTGAAAATTTGGTACCTCGGCATCAAAAAACAGCTCCCCCACGGCCCCAGATACCCACAGATTGATTCTCTATTATACCCTATGGGGAGCAGTCTCCATAGAGCCGCGGTGGCCAAACTGTGGCTTGGCAGCCACTTGTGGCTCTTTCACACATATTGTGGGGGTCCTGGCCGGGCAGCTGGGGAAGTGAAGGGGAGGCATGCCTCTCTGATTGGTCGTCCCTTCCCCAGCTGGTGTTTCCTTCCCTGGGTAGGCTTTGAGGTATGTGGGGGGAGAAGAGAAAGAAAGCAACTTCGACTTTAAATGCATTCTCAAACCACCATCCTGCATCGGTCGGCCCTTGAGAAGGCATTTGTCTCTTTCAATCTCTTCTCCAAGCCAAGCCAGCTGGCATGGGGGGGGTGTTAGAGAACACATTTGAAGTTAAAGTTGCTTTATTTCCACCTTTCACTTCCCCCTCCCTCCCTCCCCATTTATTTGCTTTCTTTCAAACTCTCTCTCTCTCCCTCTCCTTTTCCCTTCCTTCCTTCCTCCCCACCTATTTCCTTCCTTCCTTCCTCCCTTTCTTCCTCTCTTTCTCCCTTCCTTTCTCCCTTCCTCTCTCTCTCTTCCCCTTCTTTCCTCCCCTCCCCATCTGTTTACTTTGTTTGTTTCTCTCTCTCGCTCTCTTTTCTCTCTTTCCTTCCACCTCTTTCATTCTTTCCACGTCTCTCTCTCTCTCTTAGACAAATAATTATAATTGGACAAATAAATATCATTATCAATATCTGTTTTTACCCCTTTTGTTTTTATTTTGGCAGTCTCATTTAATGTTAATAAAAAGCAAATTTGCATATTTTCCAATAAAAACGTGTGTAATATTTGTTCATGTCTTGTGGCTCTCAAACATCTGACGTTTATTCTGTGTGGCTCTTATGTTAAGCAAGTTTGGCCACCCCTGCCGTAGTGTATAATGGAGTGCCCCGTGGCCATCCCCCCCACACTGCTTTCTGACAGCTCTGAAGTGGGGGGAGGGCCTGCAGGGGCTTTTTTCCAGCAAGACTTCTGATTGGCTGTGCATATGTTTAAAAGGTTGCTTTGGCGGCAACTGCCAACATAAGACAGGGATCTTCACTGTGCGCCTGAAGAGAAGTGGTGGCCGCCATTTTGTGTCTGGTTCTACCTCCTGCAGCAACAGCCATTTTGCAACAGCCATTTTGCGGCAGCCATTTTGTAGCCGCACACTCCACCTTGTGTGAGGTTTCCAAAGGTTCCTGCAGGTTAAGGACCCCTGGTTTATACAGCCAGATATGTAGATTTCATTCACAGATGTTTGTAAGCTCATTTTTGTCCCCCCTTTAGATTTGTTTTGACTTGTACACACATACGGCCAATGTGTATGCATATCTCCACCTGTGTCTTGACACTGAGAGCAAAGAGACTCAAACTGTTATCATCATACCTCTGACTGTCTCAGTTGCTCTGTGTCAATAACCAATTAGCCCTCCAATCTCTGACATTCCAAAAATCCTCATCTCAAACCACAATTTTAAAAATGCCACGGTCCTCTGAAAATGTTGCATTCCCTTTACTAGTACTTTACTGCCAGGCCCAAGTTAGACACCTTCTATCAAAGTTCCAAGATGATATTTTACAACCTGGAGGAGTGTGAGAGGCATCCATTTAAATGTCAAGAATGGCATATCTGTTTCCTGGTGAGGGGCAGGGAGGTACATTGGCCATCAATCCAGATTTATACAGGACAGACATGTTTTCTGCTGATCCGTCCCCTGCCCAGAACCAATATATGACACCGGACACTCCAAAGCCAGGTTTCATTGGTTCCCTGTGGCCAGCCATGGGCATACAGCAGTCTGGGATATCTGTAGGGTATCCAGACCCCCCAGTGGAGGCAGAGGTCCACCGCAACCAAGCGCTGCCTCAGTTGCCAAAGATGGCTAGCTGGTGGACTTACCTGGAGAAAGAGAAAGGCCCAGGCCTTGTCATCAACATTGCACAGGAAGTGATGTCATCATCACACCAGCAACTTCCAGGCAATGCTCTTGTATTTGGGCAAAAACTCTATGGTAAAAGTCAGTTTTCCTATAGTTTTTGCCCAAATACCAGAGCGTCACCTGGCTATCACTGGTGTGATGGCGTCACTTCCTGTGTGACACTGGTGACGAGGCATAGGCCTTTCCCTTTCTCCAGGTAAGTCCCCCCTTCCCTGCCAGTTGCCGGGAGGGACCCAGCAACCCTAGGTGTCTCTCACCATCCCATCATCTAGCCAGCTGTCACACAACACCTTGTCACTTCTCCTTGAGAGATCTTTGCAGGGCTGGTTCCAAGTTTTGGGGGACGCTGGGTAGACAGTGTTCAGGGGCCCCCATCTGTCCACCACCAGGGCCCCTCATGCCTTCCCTTCCACTCCAACACCTGCCCGATCCACAGCTGCATGTGTGTCCTTCTGTCACACTCAGAAGCTTGTTTGCCATGACGTCTTCATTTCTCTGTAATACTTTCATTTTTAGGAGAAGGGGGGCTGATTTAGTGTGTGGGGATGCACTTAGCTAGACGCCTGTAACATTTCCTAGGAAGCCTCTCAGAATGGGAATAGAAATGTGTCCTTGAAGCCTTTACTGCCAGGAACGCTGTTATAGGAAACTTTTTGTAGGTTCACAGTGTGTGTTTGTGGGGGGGGGGAGGACATGCATTGGCTTGGTGGGACAGATAACCAAGATGATTGGATAGAGCTTTGGGAGGTTAGTTTGCAGTGGGTATAATACTGGGATTGGTGCCGATATTCTTTAGTTCTGACACAAGTTGCCTTGCACCTGTTGCGACTGCATCTCTCAATAAACATATCTTTCATCTGAAGAGTGTTGTTAAAGCTGAGTATGTACGGGGACCTGACACCTTCCCCCACTTGCAAGCCCTCCCACTAGCCAGTAACGACTCCCTTGTAATTTCCACCCATTAGATCTAGTCTTGCAATCTGGAGCAAGAGAGAATAGATGCCTGTGTTCAATTGCCTGCACTACCTGCACACCTGTTCCCTAACACCCCTGGCCAGTAGATGCCTAACACTACTGTTGCCATTCCCACCATGAGTGCCACCACCCATATTCCCTTGGGTTGGGCAAACTGAGAGCAGAGCAGCAAACAGGAGGCAGAGGAGGTGTGTGGGCAGGTATCAGCAGCTGTGGACCCCACCAGAAGTCATGGGGCCCGGCAGCTGTCCTACCTCAGAGTAAGCTGATGCCATCCCTGGGTCTTTGCCAGGCTGCCTACCTGGAGATTGAACCTCTTCCTTTATGCATGCACAACATGTGCTCTGCTACCCCGGGGCTATGGCCCCTCCCCGATGGCCTATGCTCTCCAACACATTATTGATTAGAGCAGCAAATGGAAGAGATTGCTTCAGCTGATGGGCTGTGGGAGCCCTAAATCAGATGCCGGCTCCAGTGCCTGGTGTTGATCAGCCCCCGGTCGTGTCCTTACTGCTCATCGCGAGGGAAACCTGTTACTCATTCGATGATTGCTCGGCAATGATAAACTGCGAGCCCTTTTTAATTTGATCCTCCACATACTCATTAACCGCTGGAATCATATAACAGGGCAGAAGGTAGGACTTTCTTTATTTTCCTCCCCAGGAGCAATTTTCTCTTGAAGCCTGAACAATTTGACTCTATACTGTAATTTTATACTGTAAAATGAATTATGTGGACCAAAAATAGCTTGAAAAAGGGTCTATTGCCGGGACAGTACACTGTGACAGCAAATAATAGAGTGAGCAAAAATTACGAGGGCACTCAATTATGAATAGCTAATGAAGTTTAAATCTCGGTACGGCGCCGGCATGAGACGTTTGTGGGCTGCCACTCCCAGCCGCTAGGAGGAGGTGGGACTGAGTCAGGTCACCAATGCTTCTGTTGCTGCCACCACTGTGGCCCTTCCACCCACCTATCCATTCCCTCTGTTCTACATTTCAGGAGGAGGAGCTGTGACTCAGCGCTGGGCAATGGCTTTGCATGCAGAAGGTCCCAGGTTCGATCCCCAGCATCTCCAGTGGAACAGACTAGATAGTAGGTGATGTGAAAGACCTTTCTCTGCCTGAGACCCTGCAGAGACACTGCTACTCTGAGAAGACCATGCTGACTTTGATGGACCAACGGTTTGATTCAATATAAGGCAGCTTCAAGCATTTAGGTTTCTTTGTATACAGGAGTAATTTTTTTTAACTTATAAAAATACAGGAAGATCCCTGCTGGATCAGACCAATGGTCCATTTAGTTCAGTGTCCTGTCTCACACAGTGACCAACCAGTTCCCCTGGAGGGCCAACAACAGGGCATAGAGGCTGAGCCCTTCCTAAGAACCTAAGAAGAGTCCTGCTGGATCAGACCAGTGGTATGTTGAAAGTAACAAAAATAAAAAGGAGACAGCTTTTCAAATAAGAGAGCAGCAGTTTCACCATTTCATCAGCACCTCAGAGACCAACAAGACATGAGCTTTCAAGACTCAAACCTGCCTGCATTCCAAGCAGTCACTTAATCCTAGGAATCCACCATGATGGATATCTGATGATGAAATGATAAAATGATATAAAAGCCTAATAAAACAATTTTGCTTTAGTAAATACACACAATATATATAAATAAGACACATAAAAATCATACAGACCAAAGTAAGAAAATAAGTTTTTTTAAAAAAATCATAGAGTTGGAAGGGACCTCCACGGTCATCTTGTCCAACCCCTGCAGAATGCAGGAAATTCACAAATACCTCCCACTCCACACCCCCAGGGACCCCTGTTCCATGCCCAGAAGATAACAAAAAAACCCTCCAGGATCTCCAGCCAAACTGGCCTGGAGAAAAATTGCTTCCTGACCCCATGTAGACCAAACTTATTTCAACAAAACTGTCTTCTCCAGTGGTATCTTTTAAAAAGGTATTGATTCAGAAAAGTTACATATAGTTAAATATCCAGAGTCCCTATGATGTACGTATACACACAATTCATGGGTGTGATCCAGCAGGGCTTCCTTCTCTATTACCCCCTTTGCTTATGATGGACTGTGTCGTCAAGGCAAGTTATAAACTAGCCCTTTTTTATATACACCCAAATACTAATCTGCTATTTTTTAAAAATTCTGAACATCCCTCTGTGGGATCATTGAGGACACCAGATATCACTCAGGGATCCAAGACACCTGAGCCAAGTTCCATGTAAGCAAAGGAGCTGTGTTTTCCATCAGCACCAAGGACAGTTCCTCTCAAGTATTTGCACATAGCCTTTTGAAGCCTGCCTCAGCCAACTTCTACTATGGAACTTGGTCTCCGAGGTGATAACTGAGCTCAGATCTAGTTGTTCATCAGCTCATTGTTGATTTGTCTTTTGTGTTTCATGGGTTACCAGGGGTGGGGGGGATTTATTTCGGGGACATCCATCTATTCGCAAGGGCTTTGGATGCTCCTGTGCTTCAGACGTTTGTGGGCCAGCAGTCCTGCCCTTTCCACTTCCCCCCTCCTGATCTGCTTCATACCTGTTGTGTCCGGCGGTAGCGTCCATACTTGCAGCAGCCTTTCCACTAGAGGCATGGGACATGGGACATGCAAGCTAGAGGCATGGGACATGGGCTGAGGGGGCTGAGAAGACACACCAAGCCATGTGCCCCCTGCCCCATCTTTCTAGCCCCTGAACGGGGCTAGAAACTAAATTATGCAGTGGAGCCTGGACCATGAGGGGAAACAGGACAGGGCTGCATCAACTTGGGCTTCCCCCAGCCTCTTCCTGCCTGCCTCCCTATGCTCCTCACCAGGCAGTCCAGGGATGGCAGGAAGACGGCTAAGTCAGGCTCTGTATTCTGTTTGTTTACTTCAGCCCAGCAAGCAGGTCATTCTCTGCCGAGTTCATTCTCTACTTTATACCAACCCCAGCCAAAGCAGTCAGGGGGTCTACTGTTATCATTGGTCAGGGAGCCTGATGTTATCAGCCTACATGTGGGGCCTAGAGTTCTCCTGGAATCACAGCCAATCTCCAGATGATAGAGATCAATTCCCCTGGAGAAAATGGCATCCCCACTGACCGTCCTCCCCTCCCCAAACTCCGCCCACCCCAAACATCGCCCTCCAACCTCCCAGAATGTCATGAACCAGAGATATTTTCAGAGGGTGGCCATGTTGGTCTCCAGTAGAACAGCTAGCTTTGGGGCCAGTAGCACCCTAGAGATCAACAAATTTTGGGAGCATGAACTTTTGAGAGTCAGAGGTCTCTGGGACAAAAATTTGCTGTAGCGGTATCTATTCTCATAGTGTGAGGCAAAAAAAAAAGGTATTTCAGCCAACCAGAACTAGATGGCTTTGCCTACCACTGACTGCCCTGCCTGCCGTCCCATCAGACCAAAGAGGTACCTTTGGTTTGGTTTGGTTGCTTTCCTGAGCAGGTTACAGTCTGGCTTTAGGGTCCCACCCATAGCCACCTGGGATTGTATCCTGATAGAGCAAATGGTGGTGGAAAGCACCGTCAAGTCGAAGCCAACTTATGGTGACACCTGGTGGGGCTTCCAAGGCAAGAGATGTTCAGGGGTGGTTTGTCATTGCCTGCCTCTGCATCATGACCCTGGTATTCCCTGGTAGTCTCCCAACCAAATACTAGCCTGGGCTGACCCTGCTGAGCTTCCAAGATCTGACAAGATTGGGCTAGCCTAGGCAAGTGCCATAGGCACCCCTTTTATGGTGTTTTACGTGGGAGTGGTTAAGTGTTTTACGTGGGAGAAACCCCCTTGGTTCCAGACCCCACATGGATGGTAGCCCTGTCCACATGTTACAATGAATGTACAAACACCCTATTATTTACATGCGTACATCCATTTGTATGAAAGCACCAACATATGGTCATGTCACAAATGAAACCCAGGAAATGTTGAGTGAAGCTGTAAATGCTTTGAATGTGACATGAGAATTTCTCAAAGCATCTATTAAGAAGAGTAAAGTGTAATTGACTCCAATGCTTGAGGACTAGTGTAAAAAACATTATAATTGTATTGTAAACTATAAAATCTATAAACTGTAAAAAAAAAAGAAGAAGAATAAAGTGTACACTGTCCAAAGACTGTATGTGCATTTGCTGTAATGTGTAAACCGGGCTAATGAAGGGAAGCAAGTTATGGCATCTTGGGTTGCATGATGTTCCAAACATTCCCTCAGCCCTCGAGAATCCACCACATGGGAACAGCCCCATGGATGGCAGAGCTGTCATCCTCCAGGTTAGGCCTGGAGATCTCCTGGAATGACAACTGATCTTCAGACTATCGAGGTCAGTAACCCCTGGAGAAAATGGATGCTTTGGATGTTCAACTTTATCGAATTCCAAAATGTATACCCTGCCTTTCTGCCCTTACAAGGGCCCCCAAGGCAGCTAACAATTTTAAATATACATGATAAAATTGTTGGAGTAAGGTGACTCAGCGAGCCCGGACATGGGGGAGGGGCGCTACATTATTCTAAGGGTGCACAGGTGTTAATCCCCTTGAATGAGATGCCTCTCTCTGTCCTAACCTGGGAGCTGCCCTCTGACCCCTCCTCTCTCTGCCCTTTGTCCTCTCCCTCACTTCACATGGCCTTCCGTGGAGACTCATGTCTCTGCAGGTTTCTCCTTTAGAGACACTGCCCTCATACTCCCCCACACGCATGATGCCAGACAAGCTGGCCATGCTAGGGAAAGGACTCTTTAGATGAGGCTTCTCTCTCTCTCTCCTTTCGTCTGCAACCTGAATGTGAACTGGATCTACTTGAATAAATGTAAGTCTACCATTTTTGCAATATACTTCTTGGGAGACTCATTTACTGCGCTCAGTGTCTCGCTTCCATGACTGGGCAAAACTCTGCTCTATTAACCAAATATCCCAATGAAAAAAAATATCACATTTAAAAACCATTAAAATCATCCCCCTAAATACACACCATTAAGACTATTAGTGTTAAAATACATACAAGAGAAGAACAGCCGTTTACGGCATTACACGCTATTGAGATCCCCTCCCCAAATCTCACCCTCCCCAGACTCAGCATCCCAAATCTGCAGGAATTTCCCAGCCAGAAGATGGAAACCCTGCTGGGACAAGGGCTACATTCACAGCAAAGGCTGCCTTGTTAAACAGGGCACAATTCAGGGGGGACAGCTTGTAATTTGTGAATCCACATGCAGCACGCCAAGCACCTGTACCTCCTGTTTTTGCAGGCCTGGACAGGTGAGTCAAATCACATTTTTGTGGATCTCTTGTGGACCATACATCGAGTGCAAGCAGAGAGAGTCAGTTTGGTGCAGCGGTTAAGTGTGTGGACTCTAATCTGGGAGAATCGGGTTTGATTCCCCACTCCTCCACTTGCACCTCACTGGATGACCTTGGGCAAGCCCTAGTTCTGAGAAGAGCTGTTCTTGAAGAAAGAGCAGTTTCTGTCAAGAGCTCTCTCAGCCCCACCTCCCTCACAGGGTGCCTGTTGTGGGGAGGGGAAGGGAAAGGAGTTTGTAAGCCGCTCTGAGACACCTTTGGGTAGTGAAGGGCAGGGTAGAAATCCAATCTCTTCTTCTTCTTCTTCTTCCCATCTCCTTTACCTCCTGCATCTGGGCAGTGTCTGACTGCAATTGGTTACATCCTCTTTGTCCTGCACAGCTGGACTTAATCAATTTCTTTAGTCTACAAAGGAGGCTTTTTTTTAAAAAAAGGGAGAAGGGTGGAATAATAGGAAGCAGCATCTGTGGATTTTGTGTGGACATGCGTCTGTTTAAAAAACGAATGAGTAGGCTTTGATGTCCCATTATGTTTACCCACGTGAAATGGCTTGGAAATACAGATGCACAAGCCCGAAAGTTGAGGGAAAGTCTGACTGCTTCGCGAGCCGTAATCTTCCGCTGTGACGCCCTATTGTGTATGCATGGCACAGTATGTGGATTAATACACTGTGGTATTATTTAAATATGCAAAATCCCATTGACATAATAGGCAGGAGAGAGTACAGTTTAATGTGTCCATAATCCACATATTAAAAGCTTCCTAAGTATGATTTGACATGACAGACCATAATGCCTCTGAGCTTTAACAACCCATTGTGTCAATGACACCCACTCTACAAATTATAGCCGAGGAGTGTCACTTGCAATTCTATTATAATCCTTCCAATCCACCTCCCTCTTCCTGAGTCTTGAAAGAAATAGCTCCGCGTAGAATTGGAGGCCCAAACACTGAGGTACGAAAGTGTGTCGATGTGAGTGGTTGCATCGGAAAGCAGAAAGGAGAACAGAGTACAATGAAACAGAATCAAATATGCCCTGGCCTCTTATAGTAGCAGCCCTCCTAGCCCAGATGAGCCTGATCTCACCAGAGCTCGGAAGCTAAGCAGGGTCAGTACTCAGATGGGAGACCGCCAAGCAAGATCATGGCTAGTACATAGAAGAAGCAGCGAAGAGATTGGATTTATATCCCGCCCTTACCTTGGAGTCTCAGAGCAGCTTACAAACTCCTTTCCCTTCCCCTCCCCACAACAAGACACCCTGTGAGGGAGGTGGGGCTGAGAGAGCTCTGACAGAAACTGTTCTTTTTCAAGGACAGCTCTGACAGAACTACGGCTTGCCCAAGGTCATCCAGCAGCTGCAAGTGGAGGAGTGGGGAATCAAACCCGGTTCTCCCAGATTAGGGTCCGTGCACTTAACCACTTCACCAAACTACAAAATGTAGAAGGCAATGGTGGACCATCTCTGGTCATTTCTTGCCTTGAAACTCCCATGAGGTGGAATTCCATGGGGTCTCCATGAGAAGGCTGCAACTCAACAGTAAGTCTTACTTCAGTGCCCTGAGCTGGATGGCCCAGCCTAGCCTGATCCACTTAGATCGGAGAAGCTAAGCAGGATCAGCCCTGGGGAGTACTTGGATGGGAGGCCACCAAGGAAGTCCAGGGTTGCTATGCAGAGGAAGGCAAGGGCAAACCACGGCTGTTTTGCCTCTTGCCTTGAAAACCATAGGGGGTTGCCATAAATCCATTAACCTAAAGGAACTATGACTTCTAAAGGAAATACTGCCTTATACAGAGAGAGATGAAAATGTGGAATTTGCTGCCAGAGGATGTAGTGACAGCTGAAGGTGTAAACAGTTTTAAAAGATTAGATCGTTTGTAGAATTATGCATGGAGTACAGAAGGTTGACAAAGAGACATTTTTCTCCTCCTCTCAAAATGTTAGAACTCGAGGGGATCTGATGAAACTGATGGGCAGTAGGTTCAGGACGGACAAAGGGAAATACTACTTTATGCAGAGTGGTTAAAATGTGGAATTCGCTGCCAGAGGATGTAGTGATGGCCACAGGAATAAACAGATTTAAAAGGGGGTTAGCTAGAGGATAAATCTATCAGTGGCCACTCGCCATGGTGACTAAAGGGGACCTCCACATTCAGAGGCACTAAACCTCTCAATCCCAGAGCCAGGAGGCCACATCAGGCGAAGGCCTCAGTCTGTATGCCCTGTTGTTGGTCCTCCAGAGGAACTGGCTGGCCACCGTATGAGACAGGATGCTAGACTAGATGGACCATTACTCTGATCCAGCAGGGATCTTCTGATGTTCTTAAACTGGTTGCAATTTGATGGCACTTTCAACCACCACCGGCAGGAAGAGAGAAAGCTTCAGCAAAAAGCTCTGTAAGGATATAAGTTCGTGTGGATGAGGAGAGGAAACAGATCCTGCTTCCACTTTAAACCATTGTCTTTGGTTGCTTGGTGGGGAGAGTGGATATTGTAAGATAAGAAAGGCTCAGTTTCCAATGGAAAGGTGGCTGGGATCAGTTGCTGTCTCAGCCACAGAAACATAGACACACCACAGGGATGAACATCTGTAACTGGAGCACTTCCTATTTATGGAAAGTGGATCTAAGAGGGAAGCAGGCTGAGCGTCACATTTCAACACATGATATGCCAAACAGAGACTTTCTCTTTTCCTTTGTTGTGATCTAATCTTTTAGGCAAGCACTTTCTTTCTGTTCAGAAAAAAAGACAAAGCATAGGAAATTAAGTGCGTAGGATCAATCCAACGATAGGGTGACAATGCGGACCCAGAGAAAGAGCTCCAAGATGCAAATTCACAATCAGCTCGCGCTTATTAAAATAATGCTCCTCTCTTGAGCATTCGACTGATTTCTTTATAAAAATGCCTGCTGAAGGACTGATTGGATCAGTGCTCTCACAAGATTGTGGTATCTTTCAAGTGAAGAATGGCATTTTGAATTTCTTTACAACTTCTTAGAAGAGAATGTGAAAAGAATTAACTTTAAACTGAGGGTTCCCCAAAGAATAAAGTAGCGACGTTTTTGAGCCTAACTCTTGAGCACCTGGTTTGTCCACGTCTTTCTTTCCTGATAGCAGATCTCCTTAAACGATGAAATCCTGAACAGAGTTTTCTTCATCAACGTTCATTTGACTTTAGGACTGTGTCCATTTACGCAAACTGGGAGCCGACCAGCCGCATTTATTGGCTGTGTGTGGTTCCTGATAAGGGGGTCTTAAGGGTTCTGGTTTGGAAATAGCATGTGCATGGAAAAACCCACACGTTACCAAATCCATACCATACAGCAATTGTGTATATCGGGTACACTGCGGGGACTGCGCATTCCCAAGATGCACAGTGGGTGGGCTCTTGGTTCATATGAACATCATGCCCGCACAGACCTCTTTAGAGTTGTGACTGCCTCACTTGTAGACTTGGCTCGCCCAGTTGCCATCTTGAATGGATGGGTGGGGCTTATGGCTAGGGGAATGTCATTAGCCTGGAGGAACAGTAGCTGTTTTATCTCCCACCAGTTTTGAGTAGTACCATGTGTTCTGACTGGCTAACATGGATGCCAGTTATCTATTCCACCAATCAAGCAGAGCACAAAAACAAGACTCATGAAGCATACAAAGATATTGTGGTTAAACTCCATCCACTGCCATAGAGGGGAGCAGTTGTTAAGCTCCTGACTGTTTTTAAAGTCTCTTGGGAGTTGTATTCATTCATTCATTCATCCATTCATTCATTCACAAAATCTCTAACGCTGCTTTTCTGTCCTTATCAGGGCCACCAGGGCAACTAACAGATTGAAAATGTAATAAACACACATTTATTTTTTTTTAAAAAACAAGCCTGTTAAAACTAAACCCCACAGCACAAGCGGCTACTGCACTGCAAGGCTGTTCAGCACCGCATTTGAAGAGGAACATTGAGGTGATCCGGGGGGGCCCTCCTCCGGTCTAAGCAGGCGGCTCGATCAAGGTGACTGCATTCGCATCAGACTTCTCAACACGCCGGGAAGGGATGGTCCATCTCATTGCATTTGTGGACAACAGCAGAAGTATGAGGAGTTCTTGTCAGGAAGGTTCCCTCCCTCCTATTTATTTAATTTTGAGAAATCAGAAGGACTATCTGCCCGTCTGTCCATCTGTCCGTCTGTCCGTCTGTCCGTCTGTCCGTCTGTCCGTCTGTCCATCTGCCTGCCTGCCTGCCTGCCTGCCTGCCTGCCTGCCTATCTATCTATCTATCTATCTATCTATCTATCTATCTATCTATCTATCTATCTATCTATCTATCTATCTATCTATCTATCTATCTATCTATCTATCTATCTATCTATCTATCTATCTATCTATCTATCTATCTATCTATCTATCTATCTATCTATCTATCTATCTATCTATCTATCTATCTATCTATCTATCTATCTATCATCTATCATCTATCATCTATCATCTATCATCTATCATCTATCATCTATCATCTATCATCTATCATCTATCTATCTAGAGCCAGTTTGGTGTAGTGTAGTGGTTAAGTGTGCGGACTCTAATCTGGGAGAACGGGGTTTGATTCCCCACTCTTCCACTGGCATCTGGTGGGATGACCTTGGGCAAGCCATAGTTCTGATAAGAGCTGTTCTTGAAAAAGAGCAGTTTCTGTCAAGAGCTCTCTCAGCCCCACCTACCTCACAGGGTGTCTGTTGTGGGGAGGAGAAGGGAGAGGAGTTTGTAAGCCGCTCTGAGACACCTTTGGGTAGTGAAGGGTGGGGTATAAATCCAATCTCTTCTTCTTCTTCTTCTACCTCACAGTGTGTCTGTTGTGGGGAGGGGAAGGGAGAGGAGTTTGTAAGCCGCTCTGAGACACCTTTGGGTAGTGAAGGGTGGGTATAAATCCAATCTCTTCTCTTCTCTTCTTCTATCTATCTAATCTGTCTGTCTGTCTGTCTGTCTGTCTGTCTGTCTGTCTGTCTATCTATCTATCTATCTATCTATCTATCTATCTATCTATCTATCTATCTAATCTATCTAATCTATCTAATCTATCTATCATCTGCCTTCTTAGAGCCATAAACAGCTAATTTTGTGCCCTTCTTACAACTCTGCTTCTCTCTCTCTCTCTGTTTTAGGATTGCCAGCTCTGAGTTGGGGAAATCCTGGAGATTTGGGGTGTGGTGCCTGGGGAGGGTGGGATTTGAGGAGGGGAGGGACCACAGTGGAATATCTATATACTAATAGCCAAGAAACCCCTCTGTGTGGATATCTAAATCTGCACAGAGGGGGCACTTGAGTGGGCAAAGAGATTTTCCTGCACACTTGGGAAAATCTCCAGGGGTGCAGAAAAATCTGAAAAGTTAAAAAAAACCTATACAGGGTTAGAATTTCCTTAGTAATAATGTAAAGGTTTCAATTGTAGTATGATTTGATGTTCATAAGATTCACTGAATGTCACGTCACTGAAATTTTTATCACAGTGTTTGCCTGTTTGATATATTTCCTTGTAACCATGATCTGTCTTTGGTTTACTTAGATTCTGTGAATTTAGGCAGATCATGAGAGGGAGGGCAGGAAGAGTTGCCTCAGTGCTTGGTTCTTGTGGCCCTTTCTTGCATGTCCAGGGAAATGCCGGTCACCACTTTGGGGTCAGGAAGCAATTTTTCTCCAGGACATTTTGGCCAGGGATTATGGAAGGTTCCCCCCCATCTTCTGGGCATGGAGCAGAGGTCACTGGGGGTGTGGGGCGGGAGGTATTTGTGAATTTCCTGCCTTGTGCAGGGGGTCGGCCCCAGAGGTCCCTTCCAACTTTATGATTCTATGCTCCCCCCCCCCAAAAAAAAAAAAAATAAGCTAAGGAAGATCTTATGCTGAGTAGCATTCTGAGTTCGGCAGTGGAAGATACGGATTTCCATGAAGCCATTATAGGTTTGCATCAGAATGGAGAGGTGCATTCTGCATGGCTAGTCTGCCTTTTATTTCACTTCTTATTACTTTCACAGTATCCGCCTGAGTCACTGATACGTGGGAAGGACAGCCTTGAGTGATTGGCACGGCACTCGCCAGCAGGAAGTGTGCCGATAAGCTTCTTAAGCAATGAACCTCGGTAAGCAGGAAGCGCTGGCCCGAGTTCAAGGCAGCTTCCCTTCAGATTGCTGCACCCGGGTCTTAACCTCAGCCAATTAATTAGAAGGTGTTGGAAGGAAGAGCTTCCCGAGGTGTATTTTTCTGTTGACGATGCTCAGGAAGCCAGTTGTATGTGCAGGAGTAAACAGGCAGAGAAAGGGATGTGTAAAAACTGCTGTCTTAGACAACACTTTTCAGACGCCTCAAGATGTGAACAGTTCCAACATGGGGCCTACTGAGATGGGCACCAAATACCATCGTGGCAGGCCCCATGTTGGGAACTGCTCAAATCTCCACTAGATGTGTCAAGTCGTGGTATAAAACACCAAAGGTGACTTCCAGGGAATGCAGGAATAAACAGCTGGGGAGGGGGGCAGTGAGCCCGTCCATACAAGGAAAGCACTGAGGTCACCCCAAGCAGGGGTATCACGGCTGTGCATTATCAACTTGGCCACAGACAGGCCTGTGGGCTTGACACAGTTGTCGCGGCAATCCAGGGAGCCAGCCCTTCCTTTTCTCTGGAAGAAGAAGGAGGAGGAGGAGGAGGAGGAGGAAGGGGGGGGATTGGACTTGTACCTCACCCTTTACTCAGAGTCTCAGAGCGACTTACAAACTCCTTTCCCTTCCCCTCCCCACAACAGACACCCTGTGAGGTAGGTGGGCCTGAGAGAGCTCTGAGAGAACTGCCCTTGAGAGCACAACTCTGAAAGAACTTATGACTGACCCAAGGTCACACCAGAAGCTCCATGTGGAGGAGTGGGGGAATCAAACCAGGTTCTCCCAGACTAGAGTCTGCGCTCTTAACCACTACACCAAACTGAAATCCAAACAGCATCACTTCTCCAAATCAAAGGCGATCCTGACCCAAGACAGCCATCTTGAGATTGGCCCCACACCTCACAACTAGGGCTGGCAGTTGGGTTGCCAACTTCCAGGTGGTAGCTGGAGATCTCCCACTATTACAATTTATCTCTGGACAGCAGAGATCAGTTCACCTGGAACAAAATAGTTGCTTTGGAAAGTCAACTCTACGGCCTTGTACCCCACTGAAGTCCCTCCCCTCCCCAAGGCCCCCTACTGAGTCTCCACCCCCCAAATCTCCAGGTATTTCCCAACCTGGAGCTGGCAACTCTCCACACACACTTTCTTTAGTGAACATTTTATTCAGAGATATGAGATGCTGTGGGTTCAAACACTTTGTTAGGACTGACTTCCAAGGCAGGGAACGTAAGGTATAGTTGCATCCCCAGATTCCATGCATTCAGCGTCAGCATTACTACAGTGGTCCTGAAAGATACACAGCCACTATCTAGCCAGACACAGACTCTCCTCCAAGGATGTTTCTCATGAGAACAATGTCTATGGGGCCTCTTGGAAGATTACTAAGCAACCTCCCTGCTCCCTGCTCGCACACACTCCCCCTCTCAGGATTGCAACGGCAGGCGAGGGCAAGGATAAGGAACTGCAAGCAGGCTGAAGCAGGTCAATCATGGGGAAAGGTTACAGGTTACAGGTCATTCAGGTCTTAAGCAAGATACATCATCAAGATACATCATCAAGATAAGCAAGATCCATCATCAACAGCAAGGTACCTGTTATCGACAGCCGGAGTCTGACAGTGACTGAGTGAAGGCCACCCAGCCAAGCTTCCATGACAGAGGGGAGATCTGAACCTGGCTTTCGCTGAACCTAGCCTGGCCACCTTAGCTCACCATGCTTCAGTCTTTCCCATCACATAGCCATCCCTGAGCCATTTCCCTCCCTCTTACAGATAGCATTAAAATGCCTCTGTGGGTGTTCAGTATGTATAGCAAAATAATGGCAATCTCTTTGCTTCTCAGAGCCAAACACGCCCATGTTTTTCAACTGTTTTCCAATCTCTCTGCAAGACCACGGCACGCCTCATCTTGGGCCATGCTCTGTTATACTCTGACAGCCCATTCCTTGCAGCTGTTTCACACCACGCATCTTGTGCTCTATCTGAGTCTCTTCTCGGAGGATGACTTCCTTTTGTCCCACAGAGGCAATATCTGCAATGTAAATTGCCGGAGCGCAGACAGCTCACCGGCAGGATTCTTCGCCAATGTTCATTGTGAGCCGACACACCCTCGGTGGTCTCTGCCTTCCTGAAGACAGCCGCTCTCTTGCGCCGACTTGATTTGTCACAAGCGGGGCCCCCCGATGGTGCAGCTGCTCCCACAATGATTGCTTCGCCCACAATGCCATGCAAATGTTCTCCCTTGGTTAACAGGGTCATGGGCTGATTTGGGAGGGAGCTGGGAGATATTTATTATTATTTAGACTGTTTTGTTATTTCCCGTTTGTATGTTTCTGCTGTAGTTTTACTACTATTGGAAGCTGTTTCATGTGGCACAGAAGCAAGATATTATTATTATTATTTAAATGTTTGTATAGTGCTGTCAAGTATATATATTCCCATTTAGGGGGGGGTACAGCTCAAGTGGTTAAGACGCTGAACTGTAGGCTGTGGAAGGTCAGTAGTTCAGCAGTTTGAGACCCGGGTGCTACATGATGGAGTGAGCTCCTGTCTCTAGTTCCAGCTCCTGCCAACCTAGCAGTTCGAAAGCAAGAAATTGCAAGTAGATAAATAGGTACCCCTTCGGTGGGAAGGGAACAGCGTTCTGTGTGCCTTGGTGTTTAGTCATGCTGGCCACATGACCATGGAAGCGTCTTTGGACAGCACTGGCTCTTTGGCTTGGAAATGGAGATGAGCACCGCAACCCTAGAGTCAGATTCGACTGGCTTTCGAGCAAGGGAACCTTTACCTTTACCTTTACAGAATGAAAAGGGGCAAAGGGGCAAGTGAGACGCATAGAACATCATTTGTTAGACACATTTTAAGGACATTGCATGAGCCACCCCATAGGATTTTCAAAGCAAGAGATGCTCAGAGTTGATTTGCCATCGCCTGCCTCTGCGTAGTGACACTGGACTTGGTCTCCCAGCCAAGCACTAACCAGGTCTGACCCTGCTAAGCTTCTGAGATCTGAAAGATTGGCTAGCCTGGCCCATCCAGGTCAGGCTAAGAGGTGTTCAGAGATGGCTTGTCATTGCCCTGCCTCTGTGTGGTGACCCTGGACTTCTTTGGTGGTCTCCCAGCCAAGGACTAGCCAGGGACAATCAGTGTTCCCTCTAAGCTGAGTTAGTGTGAGCTAGCTCACAGTTTTTTAGCCTCCAGCTCTCACATTTTTGTCTCAGCTTGGGAAGGACGGCTCCAGAGCAAACTAATTGATGCAGTAGCCAAATCGCTCACTCTCAGCTTTAATGCCAGCAGCTCACAAAGTAGAATTTTTGCTCACAAGACTCCACAGCTTAGAGGGAGCATTGGGGCCAACCCTGTTTAGCTTCCAAGATCTGATAGGATTGGGCTAGCCTGGGCTAGCCAGGTCAGGGTAAGAGATGTCCAGAGGTGGTTTGCCAGCACCTGCCTCTGTGTAGGAACCCTGGACTTCTTTGGTGGTCTCCCATCCAAGTCCTAAGCAGGGCTGACCCTGCTTAGCTTTCGAGACCTGATGGGGTCAGACCAGCCTGAGCAATCCAGGTCTAAGCAAGAGGCATTCAGGAGTGGTTTTGCCATTGCCTACCTCTGCGTAGCAACCTTGGACTTCCTTGTTGGTCTCCCATCCAAGGACTAACCAGTGCCAGCCCTGCTCAGCTTCTGAGATTTGACAAGACTTGGGCTAGCCTGGGCAATCTAGGTCAGGGCAGAAATACATTGATAACAATAACAGTAACACATATCAGAAAGGTCCGTGATGATGGTGAAAATCTTTCTGAAACATTCTGGCAGCCCCATAATTGTCAGACTCCCAACCAAGTCACTCTCAACAACACTCTCTTTGGCAGTGATACGTTCATTGAGATAAATGCACGATCCAGAATAGCACTTGTGTTAGAACTGGCGATTTTGGCATGCATGTGCTTAATATAGATAATTCAAGCAAAGCCCTCTCCCCTTGCCCATGGACACGTCACACTCACCCCACCTAGCATTGCCATCTCAACCAAACTGAAAATATATGGTGTGGTTATCTACTGTTTAAGCTGGCACAAAAAGCTTCAAGGACATCTCTCTCTGGGAAAGGGAAAGGAGGTACATCTTGCAAGAAAAGTTATGGCTTCTAAAAGCAAAAGGTTCCCACTCATTTATCACATGCACCCCCTCCTCTCCCCATAGGAATTCCCTCCCCCCAGTAGCTATGACAATCTAAGTGAGCCAAGCGAAGCAAGGTGTGACAGGAATGGGCATTATCAGCAGCCATATTCTGCTCAAGCGCAGAGTTACCCTGCTGCCACTTTGGCAGAGGGCTTCCCACCAAATGCCACCTTTCAGCTAGACTGCCTATCCAGATTGTCTGGACAGCTCTAGTGAGGGGGCAACTCATTCACATTCTGCTTCTGATGCTCATCTAATATTTAACATTTATAAAGTGCTTTCCACTCCAGATGTTCAAAGCACTTCATGTACATTACCTGGGTTTTGGCCGCTGTATGACACAGAGTGTTGCCCTGGATGGGCCATTGCCCTGATCCAACATGGCTTCACTTTTGTTCTTATGTAAAGAAAGCACACTAAACAGAAATGCTGTCAGCAGGAATCTCTCAACCTAAATTCCATTCTGAACAGGGAAGTCTTCCTGAGCTTCCTGGATAAGGTTCACGATCTGGCAGTCCAATGAAGAGGACAGTGAACAATGAGTTTCCCAGAATAAGGAGCCAAGAGAGAGTCAACCATTTTGTAGGAAGAAGGAGGAGGAGAAGATTGGATTTTACCCTGCCCTTCACTACCCGAAGGAGTCTCAGAGCGGCTTACAAACTCCTTTCCCTTCGCCTCCCCACAACAGACACCTTGAGATAGGTGGGGCTGAGAGAGCTCTTTCCAGGACTGTCCTTGAGAGAACAGCATAGGATAAGATATCATCATAGGATATCAGCATCTTTGGTTGCTTGATCTCCACTGAGCTTGTTACTCTAATGCCACTTTCTGGCCCTCTGGAGTCGTATCACAGTATAGCAAATGGTAGACCAGCAGCTCTCCCCTTTAGTCGGCCATTGTGGTGGTCCATCAACTGTTGGGTCTTGCTGCTAGAGTCTCCGCATTAACCACCTTGGTATGTTGGTGCTGGAAAGTGCCATCAAGTTGCAGCCGACGTACGGTTTTCAAGGTAAGGGGTGATCAGGGGTGGTTTATCGTTTCCTTCCTCTGCATAGGAGTCCTTGACTTGCGTGGTGGTCTCCCATCCAAGTACTAACCAGGGCTGACCCTGCTTAGCTTCTGAGAACTTGTGAGATCAGGCTAGCTTGGGCCATTCGGGTCAAGGCCGGCCCGTTATTCTCTGCGTAATTGCTGATTTATGGCAGCTCTGCGAGGTTTTCAAGGCAAGAGAATTTCTGAGGTGGTTTGCCATTGCCTGTTTTTGTGTACCAACTCTTGATTTCCATGGCGGTCTCCCATCCAAGTACTAACCAGAGCTGACCCTGCTTAGCTTCTGAGATCTGACAAGTTCGGGCTCACCTAGGCCATCCAGGCCAAGGTCCTGGTACATTACGCCTGACTAAACAGTAGGGATGTCAGATGGGATCTGGGGATCCTGTGGAATTACCGCTTATCTCCAGACAACCAAGACCAATTCCCTGGGAGAAAATGGCTGCTGTGGAGGGTGGATGAGGATTACCAGCTTCGGGATATTTGGGAGGTGGAGCTTGAGGAGGGTGGTATTTGGGGAGGGGCTTCAATGTGGTATAATACCATCGAGTCCCAAAGCAGTCATTTCATCCTGGTGGACTGGTCTTGGTTGGCTGGAGATCAGTTGTAATCCCAGATCTCCAGCCAACACCTGGGGGTTGGCAATCCTAGGGTGAACTCTTGGGCATTGTACCTTGCTGAAGTCCCTGTCTGGGCTCCGTCCTCAGATCTCCAGCAATTTCCCAACCTGGATCTGGCAATCCTACCCCTATCCTCTGCTGGTGGCCGGGGGGGGGCTCACACTTCCCCAGGCAGGGAGTTGTGTGTGGATGTTGTTAAGGACTGTCCCTGCTCCACCATAAGGCAAATGGTAAATTGAGGCTGAAAGACCAGAAGATGGCCTAAAGCGAACTTGTATGGAAAATAAGATTTGGACCAGGGACTTCCTGCTTTTTCTTCTTAGTCACTAAGGTCTCCTCTGCTCTCTGGGAATGTGCTCCTTCTCCTTGTATGTCCCCCCCCCTTTTGAACTGCTTAGATTTAGCTTTGTAAGGGCTTTGGCCTGAATATATTCTTCACGTAACCCACATTTTCTTTCTATTAAACTAAATGGGGGAAATCACAGCTACGGCTTCAAAAGGGGATTAAAACGGGATTTAAGCATTCATCTTAATGCTACTATCTTAACTACATAATACAGAAATGCTGATGAGCTGTCGTTTCACTGTGCAGATTCTTCTCCGGCTGCATTTTGGGTAAAACGGAGAGGCATAAAGAATGGCAAATGGATGCCTCTCTCTTGCCCCCCACCGACCCCCATCTCATTGCAGACGCCGGCGTCTCTCAAAAGCCATCTCCAAACCTGCCAGTAATGTTTAGGGTGAAGACGGACAGGACGGGGTCTGAATCTATCTCCAGCATTCTGTTCTCATCATGCAAAACAGCTCTCTCTGATAATGACATTATGGAAGAGTTGTGATACAGGGAAAAACAGGGAGGGGAGGACAGAGATGACCTGCGGGCAGGGTATGTTTAGAACGGAGTCCTGTTTTGAGCTCTGCTTTGAACAGTTAGATTAAGATTTTGTTTATTGTAGTGGAATACTTCTCTCCCACCTTTCCAGCCACCAACAGGAATAACTAGATTTAGATGTATCTGAAGAAGTGTGTGTGTGCCCACAAAAGCTTATACCCTGAATAAAACTTCATTGGTCTTAAAGGTGCCGCTGGACTTCAACTTTGTTTGGTGTAGTGGTTAAGTCTGAGAGAGAAAGAGAGAGAGAGAGAGCGCCAGTCAATTTGGTGTCATGGTTAAGTGCGCGGACTCTAATCTGGGAGAACCGGGTTTGATTCCCCACTCCTCCACTTGCACCTGCTGGATGACCTTGGGCAAGCCATAGTTCTGTCAGAGCTGTTCTCTCAAGGGCAGTCCTTGAAAGAGCTCTCTCAGCTCCACCTCCCTCACAGGGTGTCTGTCTGTTGTGGGGAGAGGAAGGGAAAGGAGTTTGTAAGCCGCTCTGAGACTCCTCTGGATGGGGGCTGAAGGGCGGGGTATAAATCCAATCTCCTCCTCCTCCTCCTCCTCTTCTTCTTCTTCTGCTGCTGCTGTTGTGGCGGGTGCTGTGGCTGCTGCTTCAGACCAACAGGGCTACCCCACCTGAATCTAGATATTTAAGAATGTAACTGACTGTCCTGCATTAGAAGTAGAAGACGGCAGTGGAAGGCGACGGTGGTGGAAGATTTATCATAGACAACAGATCACAACATCGGGCTAACATGGACCATCCAGGTCAGGACTTAAAATGAAAATAAAAAAGATTATTTTTTAAAAAAAACAAGATAGGGCTACCAAAGCGGATGAAGCTAGCCATCTCTGTATTCTTTGCCTTAATGCTGACATGATGTGTTTTCCTGCGTCCATTTCCTTGACACCAGATCAGCACCCAAAGGGAGGAATGCTGGAAAATTAATCTGACATGCCTACCTGACTTGGAACTGACATAGTTATGTCAGGGATGGGGGGGAGTGATGCTCTCTGGTTTGGGGGCAAAACTCTATGGTAGAAGCCAGGGCTATTTTTGGGCAGGAACGCACAGGAACGGAGTTCTGGCTGGCTCCCAAGTTGGCCATGCCCAGCAGGAACTCGTTAGCATAACAGGCCACATCCAACAGCAGAAACTCATTAGGATTGGCTGCATTATGGCTGTGTGGCCTCATATGCAAAGGAGTTCCTGCTCCAAAAAAAGCCCTGGGTTTTGACAACAAACAAGGAAAACTGAATAAGAAGCAAAAGGTGGGTATGGCTGGATGACCACACTTCTGGTAACATGGAGGTGTGGCCTAATATGCTAATAAGTTCCTGCTGTTGGATGTGGCCCATTATGCTAATGAGTTCCTGCTGGGCTTTTCCTACAAAAAAAGCCCTGGTAGAAGCTAATCCTACTATATAGTTTTGCCCAAAAAACAGAGCATCACCTCCCAATGTGCCTTCGTCGCTTCTGGGTCATGTAGACAATGTGGCGTTAATTTCCAATGTTCCTCCTGGCTCCCGGTAAGTGTACCCCCCATCCCACACTGGTTGCTCTGAGGGACCTGGAGACCCCAGGGGGAGGCCATGCAATCTCTTGGATTACGGGTCTGGGTTTCTTCTAGATCTGAATCACAATGTTTATAACCTGCATTTTTACTCACTAAAAGTCATTGTCGGTTCTTAAAAGCCCTAGGGAAGTGGTCTGTACACTGTATTATTATCATGGCCAGAGGAAATCCATGGAACATGTCTACATAATCAGCAGTGCTTTCAGTCTAAGCATATGCAGATTTGCAAGAAAGCCTGATATGAAATATTAAGCAATATCTTCAGAATTCCTTCTCCTCTTTTTTTACTATGCAAATGGTCAGGGCCAATTGGAATGTGTAAAACGTATGGAAATTTATGAGCTTTTGCTTAATGTAATTGCTGCCATATTTGCAAGGCCCCAATACGACACTGTACACAGATTTGAATATAATTTGCAGGCAGGAAGGATGGATTTTGGATTCATAAAGTCATAAAAAAGTTGGGAAGGAATAAAATGCCATTTCTGAAACTTTTTTTCCCTGCTGATTGCAAAATTGAAAGCTGATAGGTCTGGCGGACAACTGAGTGAAATAAGAACCTGGATGAAATACACCGTGGACTGTGGGAAGACTTCTAGGGATATATTTTTTCCAGGTTTTGGAACCTGTACAGATCTGTAGGTGTAGTAGAGAAAAGTGGCATAGAAATCTCTCTAAAAATGAAAGGGCCCATCCGTCTGTCTGCCTGTCTGTGGCAGGCATAACTCATCAGTCCGAAAAGCAATATAGAAATATCTATAACAAATATGGAGGGGGGCCCCCTGCAAGACTTGGGGAGGGAAATCCCATCTCCCCTTCTCATTGCTGTGCCTGGCATGGGTCCAGGTGCCTCCACTCACCTACTGGGGTGGGTGACATTGTGGCACACCTTCCCCTCCCCCATGGCCCGGAGGAACATCTGGCCCGGGGAGCTTCCCTCCAACTGAAGTGGCTCTTTTAAGAAGACCCACTTCAGTGACAGGAAGGCTCCTTAGGCTGGAGGAAGGAGTCAGACTTTCCAGAGTAGGGTAGTAGGAAGAGCCTCTGATTCGTATGCAGGAGGTCTTAGGTTCAATCCTTGGGACTTCCAGCTAAAAAGGAACCGGGCAGTAGGGGACGTGAAAGACCCTCTGCCTGAGACCCTGGAGAGCTCCTGCCACTCTGAATAGACAATACTGACCTTGATGGACCAGTGGCCCAGCTTCATGGGTTCATATGAGTAGAGTCCATGGGAGCAAGCCCAAGGGCTATGTATTGGGACTGAAACATTGCAGGACTGTGCTGCCAGAGACAGGGTGAGCTTGGAGCCAGAGAACAATAGACCAACAGGATTCTGGCAGGAACAAATCAAGGTGTAATGTTATATAAATAGCTTATCGTTCGGAGTGGGGTGTCTTTGGGGTGTGGCAATTGCAGGGAATATAACCGAGCTGAGTGGGTGGTCTGCAGACTTGTTCTTGCTGAAATCACTGAATAAAGTAGAGCCGATCACTAGACTGGGAGTCTGTTCATCCGTGGATCCCGCCGTTTAACACCAAGCCTCACTAGTTCTCAGATCTAGCTGGTTATTGTGCAGGTCTCGTTGGTGGTGATGAGCATAAGCCATAACCTCATTCTGCTGGCCCCCTTCTAGTCTACTAGCACATCTGGGAGTTGCCTTCCTTTCTTTTTAATTATTTTAAAATATATTTTCATATGTGTGTGCGTGTGTGCATGAGCGCTCGTGCCTGGAAGTCATGGCATCCTCTGGCAACTCCTACTGGGGCATGGAGGATGTTCAGGGAAGTAGCTTCATAGCCTGCCTCTGCCTCCCAGCCTGTCAGGTAGCCCTGCCATGATGGATGGAGGGGAGGGGAGGTTGGCTCTGGGCGCCTTAGTGGCGTGACAGGCGGGAGGTTGGAATCTGGGGAGTTGTTGATTTACGCTTAGGGTGTGAGAATGGAATGTAGCTCTGGTTACCCCTATCTCTCGCAGACGGGACATTCTGACCTTGAGGAGTCAAGCTGCGAGCTTTCCTATCGCTTTCAAAGCTGCAGCTTTGCTGTGAATAATGGGGGCGTTGGGAACTTCATTAGCGTAGTAACTTTCGATTCCCGATCGCATGGTATTCTTTGACTGGGATAAGGGGGGTCCCCATTCACCCCCTTCCCTGTATAACCGCTTGCTTTCTGTAACCAAGTCATTCTGAACAATGTACCTGCTTCAGTGAACCTTTCTATTGCAGCTCTATAATAAATGCTATCCTTGCTTGCATCACAAGGCCTGGTGTTTTGCTGACTAAGTTAGGACTCCTGACAGTTTGTTCAGAATTCTCATCAACTTTCGGGACTGGTCGTAAACCCGCAACTCCACAATGAGTGACGGTGAAGAAGACACTCTCCCGATTGAAGAAGGAAAGGAGAAAAGGCCTCCCGGGAAAGACGTACCCAAAGAGACCCCTGACACACATGTGCCGGGACAATGGGGTGTGGAGTACGACTTTGGAGGGCCTTACGGAGACCCGTATGGGGCAGCCTATGGAGGGGTGACCCACCGAGCTGGACGCAGACGAGACTGGGTGAAACCCCTGGCTGAAACCCACGAAGCGTGGTTCGGGACCCCGAGAGCCTCCATGGGAGCCGGTCACCCTGAGAGGTCGGTCCGAAAGCTGATCATGGCGGAAGCCCTAGAGGACACCGGACGAGATTCCGAGAGCCTGGAGGGTGCCGTGGTGAGGAGGAGGTGGAGTGGGGAGCCGAGCCAAGACCGCCTGATGTGCTTCCTGGACGAATCCCTCGCCCGCATCCCGCAGATGATCGCAGAGGGCATCCGAGAAGAGCGCGAGCGGCAGAGGCGCGAGAAACCCCCAGCCCGCGATCCTCCAGACCAGCGCCCAGTGCCGGACCAGGGCCAGGGGAACGTGCCGGCCGGCCCGCCGGACCAACCAGCGGGGCCAGGACCGCAGGGGCCACCTGGGCAACCACCCCTTGCCCTTGGGGATTCTTGCCACCTAAACCGGCAGAACTCCTGGATGCTGATTTTGATGGAGACCCCGAAAAATTCCCATTCTTCCTGGTACGAGCCGAGAGGTTTATCGAAACCTGGGGTCATCTGTTCCAGCGAGAAGAGCGCATGGTCGATGTCATAGCAGCCCACCTGAAGGGAGCGGCCGCTGACTGGTACATGGGACTCCACCAAGCTGATGGGCGGGAGCTGAGGGAGATCGATTCTTTCATGTGGGCCATGAAAGAGCAATTCGAAGATGTGCACTCTACCAAGGCAGCCAAAGCGATGATCCGAAGCCTCAAACAAGGTGCGAGGTCGGTGAGAGACTACACCTCGGAGTTCCGCTTGCAAAAAAAAAAAAAAAAAGATAGGGAGGAGGTGGAGGGGGAAGAGGGCATATCCCGTGATGCGCACGGCTGCTGGACGAAAAACAATAGACTCTTTGTCCCACGGTCCCTCAGGGGGGAGGTGATGGGTTGGGCGCACGGGTCAAAGCTGGCTGGACACACGGGATTTGTGAAATCTCTCCAGCTCCTACAAAGACAGTTTTGGTGGCCGGGGCTAAGAAAAGACATTTCACTCTTCACGTCAGGGTGTCAAACGTGCTTGATGAGTAAACCTCGGCCCGGCAAACCCCCGGGTGCGCTGCAACCCCTCCCCACGCCGGCTAGGCCATGGGAAGTGATCTCTATGGACTTTATTATGGACCTACCCCCTAGCGGGGGGAAAACTGTCATATGGGCGATAGTAGACCTGTTTACCAAACAGGCTCATTTCGTTCCGTTTGCCTCTATCCCCTCTGCCAAGAAACTAGCCTCTGCGTTTTTGCAACACGTCGTGAGGCTCCACACTTTACCTGCTAAGGTCATCTTGGATAGGGGGGTTCAATTTGTTTCACGGTTCTGGAGTGAACTGATGTCACTGCTTGGGGTGGAGAGGGGGGTTAGCAGTGCATACCATCCAGAATCCGATGGGCAGACCGAACGTGTCAATCAAACTTTGGAACAATATTTGCGGTGTTTTTCCAACTTTCAGCAGGACGACTGGCATTCTCTTTTGCCTTTAGCTGAGTTCTGTTACAATAATACTCAGCACTCGTCGACTGGAATGTCCCCATTTAAAGCGGTACATGGATACGACGCACCGCCACTGCCATTTTTGAATTCTCCCAATCTCCCGGCGGGAGACGCTGGAGACTGGTGCAAACACTTGCAAATGGCGTGGGGCTCGTTAGCCAAGACTCTAGAAGAGGCTAAGGCTGCTTACAAACTCCAGGCTGACAAGAAACGCAACCTTGCCTGGATCCCTAAATGTGGAGAGTTTGCCTATTTGTCCACGCAACACTTGCGTCGCATTCAGCCGAGTCGCAAGCTCGGTTGGAAATTTATCGGTCCCTTTGAGATTGTGAGAGTGATTAACAATGTAACTGTTGAACTTGCTTTGCCCAAATCCCTAAAGTCTGTTCATCCTGTTTTTCATGTAAGGCTTCTACGCCAGGCGCCTGAAGAGAACAAATGGCGACCACAACGGCCGACCCCGCCTCCGCTGCTGGTGGGGGGGGAACCTCACTATGAAGTATCGCAAATCTTGGACTCTAAGATCTCTCGCAATCGTTTGTTTTATCTGGTTGAATGGATTGACTTTGGGCCGGAGCAGAGGGAGTGGGTGCGGGCGGAAAATGTTCTGGCCCCCCGGTTAATTCGGGCGTTCCACAAGTTGTACCCCCATAAACCAAAGGGGTAGGCTTATTTTCGAGGGGGCTGCATGTCAGGTAGCCCTGCCATGATGGATGGAGGGGAGGGGAGGTTGGCTCTGGGCGCCTTAGTGGCGTGACAGGCGGGAGGTTGGAATCTGGGGAGTTGTTGATTTACGCTTAGGGTGTGAGAATGGAATGTAGCTCTGGTTACCCCTATCTCTCGCAGACGGGACATTCTGACCTTGAGGAGTCAAGCTGCGAGCTTTCCTATCGCTTTCAAAGCTGCAGCTTTGCTGTGAATAATGGGGGCGTTGGGAACTTCATTAGCGTAGTAACTTTCGATTCCCGATCGCATGGTATTCTTTGACTGGGATAAGGGGGGGTCCCCATTCACCCCCTTCCCTGTATAACCGCTTGCTTTCTGTAACCAAGTCATTCTGAACAATGTACCTGCTTCAGTGAACCTTTCTATTGCAGCTCTATAATAAATGCTATCCTTGCTTGCATCACAAGGCCTGGTGTTTTGCTGACTAAGTTAGGACTCCTGACACAGCCCTGGTATTCTTTGGAGGTCTCCGATCCAAATACTTGACAGGGTCAGCCCTGCTGGTCTTCGAAGATCTGATGATATTGGTCTTGCCTGAGCCATCTGGTTCAGGACACCTTACTTTCTTGGACGGAGAACAAAAATGTTCCGGTGGGCAGTGCATGTTCTGGTTTGTCTGTCCTTGGGGGAGGCAGTGGAGTCTGGAACACAGAGCAGAAGCCTGGGACAAAATGAATGGCAATTTTATTTATTTATTTATACTTTCGGCTTATATACTGCCTTAACCCCGGAGGGTCTCTGGGCGGTTTACATAGCGGTTCTAACCAACCAATTTTAACCTAACTAGGGCCACATAGTCTACAGGGTGGTTACTGCCTACCAGCACCCCGGGCTAGTTGTCACCTGGCTTCCTTCCACAGCTTCAGATATTGGCCTCCTGGTGCCCTTCTGGAGCTGATCTTCCGGGCAGCTTCCTCCAGCAGGTCTCATCCCGGTGCGTGGCTCTGTGTTGGCTGCAGTTCCGGCTACTGTCCACAGGTGGAGCCACATGTCACCACGCTCTCCAGGCCTCCACTTCTCTGGGCTCCGCCTCCATTGTTGCTCCACTGGGTCGCCAGGAACTACTCGCCGCCATCACCACCACCACTGTCGCCGCCGAAACCTCCGCATCACAAGGAGGAGGGGGTGCCCCCTGCCACCTAGGGCAGGTACCCACTTTTATCTACTTGCATTTATGATGCTTTCAAATCACTGGGTGGACAGGAGCTGGGACATGGGCCGGGAGCTCACCCCGGCCACGGTGGGTTTCGAACAGCCATCATGGCTGTTTGTTGATGTTACTTTTGCAGGCGTTCTTACTGCCTGTGCCACCACTCCATGCAGAAGTGATAAAACAAGTCTTGGGACTGAAAGGAGTATGTGGTGGACAGAGAAAGGGACCTGACAGATGGAGAGGCTTTGGATGCTAAGGAGGGGAAAGAGCTGGAAGGGTAGGATGAACCATAAGCCTGAATTTCATGTATCGATTTGAAATAAATCTTGAATCGTTGGCAGTAAGCCTCTGGCAAATTGCATGAATTACCTCACTTTTGCTTAATTTGCAAAATTCATGTTGGCCACAAAATATGGATCTTTGAGCCTTGCTTCCACACAGGCATACATCAAGAACAAACGAGTCGGCTTCCTTGAATCGCGCTTGCTCCCTCAGTAATAAGGATTTCATGCTTTGCAGGCAACCTGTGCGGATTAATTAAGGCTTATACAATCTTGTCATTTTCCTCAATGGAAGCGATCTATAAAAATATGGCTTTTCGAGGCTGCATTGTTGTTTCTAAACCAAACGAATCTTTGAGTGCTTGAAATCACACACAAACACCTGCTCTTAGGAGATCTTTCGACTGATACGTTGACCTAAGTTGCTTGGATAAGTTTGAGATACGCATCTCCCTTTTGGGATGCTTATCTGAGCTGCAAAAGCACAAAGAAACCGAGTGGGCAGTTCTTCCTGTTAATCACCGAAGGAGGAGAGAAGTTACCTCTTTGCAAAATGCCAAACTTCTGTGCTGTTCCCATAAAATATTGCATAGCTGTAACAGCTTTCTGAAGGGCTGGGGCACATTGCCTCCGCGCCAGAGGGGGGAAAATGGAAAATTTATTTTTTGGGAAAGGATTTGATTTACTTATTTACATTTGTGCTATCTTTTCAGCCACGTTAGGCTCCCAAAACAGCTTCTAGCAATAAAGATCCAACACGGAGATAACAATCTGAGTGGGGACGATTCTGGGTTTTGTAGAAAGTGCTAGGAACCCCCCCTCCCTCTGCCTACCACCAGCCTCTAACTTACAGCATTCTTCCAGCCCACCCACCTGCATATACCCCCGCCTGTCTGTGTGCCAATTCATGAGCACTCCCACTGGGTGTGCTCACCGCCAATGTTCTGTCTAAGCTGAGTAAGTGTGAGCTAGCTCACAGCTTTTTAGCCTCTGGCTCACACATTTTTGTCTCAGCTCAGGAAGGATAGCCTGCAGAGCAAACCAAATTAAGCAGTAGCCAAATTTAGCTGGGAGGGCAGGATAGAAATTTGAGGAATAAATAAAATAAATAAATTGCTCCCTCACAATTTTAATGGCGGTAGCCCTGGACAGCCCTGGCTAGCCTAACCTTGTCATAGAATCATAGAATGTTAGAGTTGGAAGGGACCTTACAGGTCATCTAGTCCAACCCCCTGCACTCTGCAGGAGCATAGCCAAAATATAGCCCTACATACCCACAACATACCCAAAAGATGGTTGTCCAGCCTCCACTTGAAAACGTCCAGGGAAGGAGCATCCACCACCTCCCGAGGCAGTCTGTTCCACTGCTCAACCACTCTTACAGTTAGGAAGTTTCTCCTGATATCTAGCTGGTAACGACTCCCTTGTAACCTATAGACCTAGTCTTGCAATCTGGAGCAAGAGAGAATAGATCTGCTCCATCTTCTATATGACAGCCCTTCAAATACTTGAAGACTGCAATCATGTCCCCTCTAAGCTTTCTCTTTCCCGGGCTAAACATACCCAACTCTCTCACCCTTTCCTCGTAAGACTTGGATTCCAACCCTCTCAGCATCCTGGTTGCCCTCCTCTGGACACACTCAAGCTTGTCAATATCTTGGAAGCCAAGCAGGATTGGCCATGGTCAGTATTTGGATGGAAAAATCAAGGGAGTCCAGGGTCACTATGCAAAGGAAGGCAACGACGACCCACCTCTGTTCATTTCTTGCCTTGAAACTTTATGGGGTCGCCATAAGTTTGCCACAACCTGACAATACTTTCCAAACACGGACTCATGCACACACACACAGAGGGTTGTTAGGCCTGCCTCTGCATAGCACCCCTAGACTCCTCAGGTGATCTCCCACCCAAGTATTAACTGGGGCTGATTCTGCTTAGCTTCTCAGATCTGAACAGATCAGGCAAGCCTGGTCCATTCAGATCAGCAGGCCTGTAGCCAGGATTTTTAAATTCAGGGCGGCTTTGAATAAGTTAGGGGGCACCCCTTGCAGACACTCCCCCAAGGGAGCACCACAAATAAACTGGAATGGAAAGTTGGGGGGGGGCTTGGCACTAAGTCAGGGGGCCGGGCCCCAAGATGCCCCACTGTAGCTATGGGCCTGTAGGTCAGGGTACAGAATATGGACTTAGGGGATGGCTAATGGCATAGAGAGCAACTTTGGAAGCAGCTCTTCCTTTGAGGAGAAATGCTCCAAAGTCACATATACGACAAGATGTACAGAAAGGGATGTGTGTACCCCCCAAAGAAAAGTTTTACTACTCTTACAAACACTTCTTGGTGTCTATTAAAATGTCTATAATATTTTTGATTTAGGAGGGAGCAGGCAAAAATTCATCAGGTGTATATGCAGGAAGCACACCAACTGAATTGGCGCCTAAGCCCAGTGTCAGCTGTAGTATGGGGTGCGTGGAGTTTAACTTGTATGTGAGCAGAATACACCAGCATACCTACAATAAATGTATTGCTTTTCCAGGATGCGGGGGTTAGTTAACCTGTGACTGAACTCAACGTTCCCATGCTTTTGTTGGAACGTGTGTCAACATGCAATTCTCATGAACCAAGATTTTTTGATCCTACAATTTCCTGTGTCCCCATCCCCCCGAAAAGGAAAATCAGTCCACACCCATAACAGTTCTTGGAGCCTCCATGTTCAGTTAGAGTCTACCTCTGAGCATTGTAATTTCGTAGAGACAAATCTCACGCCAAGATCAAGACTGCTCAGTTCTGTTCGACTGAATGCAAAAGCTTAGGACACTAAGAAACAAACGGTCTCCTACTAGGGTTCCCAACTCTGGCCTGGGAAATTAGGGGATGGTGCCTGTGAAGGGGGGGATTTGAGGAGGAATTTCACCTTGTATTTATGTTTATACCACACAGTCCACCTTCCAAAGCTGCCATTTTCTCCATACAAACCAGTCTCTGTAATCTGGAGACCAGCTGCAATTCTAAGACAACTCCTACTCCTTTCCTCCAGTATCCAAAAATAAATCTGCCCCAAGAGCTTTCCCCCCTCCCTGTAGACAGTGAAAGAATTAATTTTACTTGCTCCATGTAGACCTTTAGAACAGCTGCTATTCCAGATACTGCTGTTGCACTCTCCCACCCCCCCACCTCCAGATTTTTCTTATTCACATTAACTGACGGCTCACGGACACAAAATGTGCTTTTAATACCAAATATATGTTTTCTCATCCTTGTGGTTTAACAACAGAAGGGTAGAAAGCTGGTTGATACTGATGATTCAACTAGCTAAAGGCACAGTCATCTCACAAAACAACGTACAATTAACTAATTATTTGACCCAGAATAAAAACGCTGTTAGCTCTTAATAGAAATGGAACTGCTTCACCTATGACTGTGAGGTTTCGACGCGTCATCTTCTTTCTTGTGTATTTTTTCCCAAGGAGCAACAGAAGGTCAAATTACTTTAAGAAAAATGCTAGTTAATTAAACCTGTGATATCAAAACTTTTTTTTTTTTAATGAATTGGCCTTTTTTCTGTTTCCACTTTTTTTGCTGTTGTTGTCCCTGATTTTGGAGACCTCAAGCCTAGTGACCTCGCTTAGAAATATTTCAATTTGTACTTAGGTTTTGGGAATGAGACAACTGCTTGTCGTTTTGTTCAGGGTGGGTGGGGATCAGTTTCCAGAATCCCAATGTCAGGAAGCCTTGGTCTGCATGAATCGCCTCTCGCTCCATCCTGCCCCCCCCCCCGACAGATATGACTCATCTGCTGGTACAGGACGTCATTTGCCACCTATCAGTGGGCGAAACTCCTCTTACTCTGACCGGAGTAGCAGGGAGTAGGGTTGCCAGACCTCCCTGATGGAGGCGGGGGTCCCCCGCCGCCAGGCCTCCCCTCCCCACCACCAATCAGCTTGCCGGCAGGGGGAACTAAATCTGAAAAGGCAGCTGAAGTTTTAGCCGTGTTTGCCTGTGTGACTTCAATGTGACTGGAAGTGACACGGGCACGTCGGGCTGACCCTGCAGACACCCAGACCCTGGGGTTCCTGAGCCCTCTGACTCCCAAAGGCCACCTGGGGGGGGGCACACGGCCAGTTGTGACCAGCCCAGGTAGTCCCTGAGCAGAAGCCAGAGACTCAAAATGAGGCTGTGGACCTCCTGCAAGGTGTTTTGGATAAGAGGAAATGCTTTCCCAGCCCCCCCCATGTCTTTATTAGGGTTACCAGATGTCCTCTGAAAACATCTGTCTTCTTCTTTTTTTCCTTGCAGTACATCCTCTATTATTTTGTCTTCCTTTTTGGTGTCTGCCCTCTATTATTTATCCTAAATAAATAAATTAAAATTGTGGGTTTTTTTTAAATTTAAAAACAAGGAAGGTTAGGAATATTCCTAGTTAATAGCAATTATCAAAGCTTAAATAGGAGGCATATTTAAAATTAGATTTGTTGTAGTGTATTTCCTCTCTTTTTTTGTTTTTCAAAATACGGGAACCCCAGTTTTATGCCACTTGGCTGGGTTACATTTGATGAAGAATTTTTGTTCCATTTACAAGGACAATTCTTTTGGCAGATTTCAGGTGCAGCCACAGGGTGTAAATTTGTCCCAGAATTAGCAAAGCTGTTCATGGAGAGAGTAGAAAATTCCTTCATCCTCCAGAGGGATAATAATATCTATCAGGACAGCCTCATCCTATATAAAAGATACTTGGATGATATTAAGGACCTTAAAGTCTAGGTCATAGAAAAGTGGCAAGTGTACTCTTCACAACGAATTTGGCTTTTGAAGAAAAGGGAGTCCTTCTGGATCTTCCCGCTGGATACACTGATGCCAAGAGGTTTGAATGAAGACATTGCTTGTATGTCTGTCTGATGGACTTGGCTGCTCTTTGCAATGGAGGTGTGCAGGTAGGCTGATGCAATTTCCCTCCCACAGGTGTTGCTGAGTACCTCAGTGTCATTTTTTTCCTGTTGCATCACATTCCCCCACCCCAGTTTCCATGTATTCTGGGGGAGGGAGTTTGATTACGATGGTGCTGGTTCTTTTCCAGTTGTTCTGAGCATGCCATTGGAGCTTTGAACATTTCTGATTGGAGTTAAGAAGGTAAATATTGGCTGTGGTCATGCATGCAAGATAACGCAGGGGGCAAGCGAGGCTATTTGCTCCGTAGCCATTTGACCCACATTTGCGTAATCACACAGTCCGTGGGAGCTGTGGGGGCAGCCTGCCACTGCATGATCAGATGCAAAGCTCAGGTGAATTGGGAGGGGGTTGCCGCATGTTTCTGATGCGCTTAAACAGGGGATCAATGAATCGCATCTCCACACTGAGGGCTTCCTGTGGCAGTATGTGATGATGTTCATACTGGGAAGGGGGCAGGGGAATGGCACAGAGTCAGGATGGCCTGATCAGACCATCCCGATGCCATGAGAGCGCACTGGTGCGATCGTACAGGGGAAAGTCTGTCCATGGCCCGTAGCAACCCGTTTGATAGCGGACTTTCCCTAGTGTCTTTTAACTCTGCTGTTATGGTGGAGCAAAACGGGTTGCCGACGGGTGCGGGCACTGGCTAAATGTTCATGTCTGATAGTGCCCATTAAATCCACCGGCATTCGCGTCTATGGCATGGCTAATTGTGCATGTGATTGCAGCCATTGTATGATTAACTTTACCCCCCGATTGGCTTCATGTCCTTTTTTTCTTAAACAATAAGGAAAAAAAATAATTTACAAATTACTGAGTTACATGCTAAATGCATATTTTAGATCCATGGGCAAAGGAAGTCTTTTGCATCTTGATGAGTTGTCCATGTTGTATCAAAGGAGAATTTGATATCACTTACTCCGCAGGTGAACATCTTAGTGTGAGCAAGGTAGTATTTAAAAAAAAAATTAAATTAATTTTGTTTCTCATCAGACATACACAGGGGCGGATTAAGGCTCCCTGGTGCCCTCAGCAGCACTGACCAATCTTGGTGCCCCCTCCTTGCCACAGTGACCCAGAGTCCATTTTAGTTGTTGACCTGTCTGACCAGGTATACAATGCAGGTTGCAGCAATACAAAAATTTATTCACATGATAACACAACATACTGTGCAAACTAAGCCAAGCTTTATGGCTACATAAAGTTCTACAAAAATGCAATACGACATCTATTTTAATATTTCACAAGTTAAATGTATCAAAGTTCCAATATTCATGACCTGAAAGGCATTTTTCTACATTTTTTCACCCTTTCCCCAACTTTGTGGTGCCCCCTTTGGCCCTGGTGCCCTAAGCACGTGCTGAGTCTGCTTCATGGTTAATCTGTCACTGGAGATATCGGTGATTATTTCTCATTTCCTCCTTCATTTCAAGTCCATTCAGTGTATGGTCAGTTTTCTCTGTGTTATTAAATTAATGGAGTACTCAGTTTGACTGAGACTACTAAAGAGATGCATTTGGTATTGGTTCATAGATATGGAGACAATACGTACTTTTAAATCTGTATTTATGTAAATGGACATTTGTCTTTATATTGGGTTTAGGTGCTTAACATTGATGTGCTGAACCACAGGGTTGTCGTTTTTAAATGGAAAAACCCACGAGGTAGAACTTCAAAGGGCCACAATGGGCGGGTTGTGACTTGATAGCACACTGCTCTAGGGAAGCAATCTGTGAAGAAGGAAGGAACAAGCCACAGAGAAGTTTATGTCTCTTTAACAGGGGTAGGAACCCTCAGTTACCATTAGGGATGTGCACCCCCCAAAAAAAAAATCGGATTTTTTTAAGGTTTGGATCTATCAAACCCGAAAAAAAATGGTATTTGCTGATATTCCCAAGTCCCAGTATCGGTATGATACTGAGGATCAGGAATTATCAGAGTTGCCAAATTTATTTGACTCAATTATACCCTATGGGGACTGTCCCCTTAGGGTATAATAATCCCCCCCAGAAGTGGGGGGTGTTTTTTCCCATCAATGAAGGGAGCAAACTGCCTCTGCAGGATAACTCCAGACTGAGAGGTTTAAAGTTTAAATCCCACCCCCCCACCCCCCGGAGTTGTGCTGCAGAGGCGGCTCACCCCTTTATTGAAGGGAAGGGGGTTAAATGCCTCCCTGATCTTTTTTTGCCTTGGGAGAAAAGAAGGGAGAAAAGATCAGGGAGACAT
Organism: Gekko gecko; assembly: GCA_029375565.1. NCBI lineage: Eukaryota > Metazoa > Chordata > Lepidosauria > Squamata > Gekkonidae > Gekko > Gekko gecko. The sequence goes on from JAPDNY010000004.1 coordinate 196,560,270, forward strand.
TTAAACATGCTCCCCCCTGCCTTCACCAGCCTGCCTGCTAAAGTGGGCAGGCTGGGGATGCCTGGAGAGATCAGGGAAACATTTAAACGCCCCATCCCATCTCCAGCTGCACGTGACCTGGAGAAGGGAAAAAAGATTGGGGAGGCATGTTTAAATGCCTCCTTTTTCCTTCCCCAGCTGGCTTGCCCTGGAATTGGATTGCTATAAAGAAGCCGAATGGATCCGACTTCTATCCGGCGATATCTATTCAGGAAGCCAAATCAGATTAGAGAATCTAATTCGGCTTCTAGGGAGCCCGAATAATTATTCAGGTTCTTTTATTGGCTCGGCTGAGCCAAATGCACGTCCCTAGTTACCATATAGCATAAAAGGGACAGATCACAGTGTTTTGTGGATTGTGCTGACAGGGAGTCATCAAAGAACTCCAGTTGCATGAGACGTCTGCTCATGGGACCAGTGGCAGTGCTGAGCAGCAAACTCATAAGAATATAGGAACAACTTTCACTTATTTCATTGAATTTTTCTATCCCACCCTCCATGCAAAGTGGGCTCAGAGCGGTGAACAACAGTTTTAAACAAGGAAAAATTAAAACAATCAAATATACTATCATAAAAACATAAGCCTACATGGCGCCACAGTAAACACTTGACCCCCATTAACATTAACATGGAGGGAGGAGAGTGAGGAGGAGTTAGAATCGATTGCTGTTAAAAAACATTGCTGTCCTCAACCATATGCTTGGCGGAACATCTCTGCCTTGCAGGCCCAACGGAATTGTAATAAGTCCCTCAGGGACCTGGCGTTATTTGGAAGAGGGTCCCACCAAGTCAGAGCCAGGATCAGGAAGGCCCTGGCTCTGGTTGAGGACAGCCGGGTGCTCCTTGGGCCAAAAGAACCCTGCTGGATCAGACCAATAATCTACCTAGTCCAGCATCCTGTCTCACGCAGTGGCCAACCAGTTTCTCTGGAAGGCCAACAATCAGGGCATAGAGGCCTTCCCCTGGCCACCTGGCTCAGGGATTCAGAAGATTAGTGCCTCTGTATGCGGAGGTTCCCCTCAGTCACTGTGGCTAGCAGCCATTGATAGACTTATCCTCCATGAAACTACCTGATCACCTTTTCAAGCTCTTTATTCCTGTGGCCATCACTAAATCACTCTGGCAGCCAATTCCACATTTTATTAGCTCTCTGTGTAAAGTAGTATTTCCTTTTGTCCATCCTGAACCTACTGCCCATCAGTTTCATTGAATCCCCTCAACTTCTAGTCTCTTGGGAGAGAGAGAAAAAATGTCTCTTTGTGAAGTCTTTCCATCCCTTATGGGTTTTCTTCTGTTAAACAGAAAACTGCAGGTCGCATATCTGCTAGACCAGCTTGCAGCAGGCGGGTTTGTGTATCTTCCTGCTAAATCTGGGATTTGGTATAATCTGAGGCATGAAGAGCAGCTGGGCACCTAGCGGTCCCTTGATCCCAGTGCTCAACTGGAAAGCATATCAACTTGAGTGGATGCTAGGGAGCCTGTACACGATAGCTCTGGGTTCTTAGAAATACCACCAGCAGTGTTAATATCCACTTGTAACGCTGGAGCTGTCCTACTGATGCCCTGAGTTTACACACGGTGCTACTTCACACACAAGTTTTTGGGTGAAGGTATGCCTTAACAGTTCTTCTGTTTTCCTTGGGATGTCTCAATGAAATTGCTGAGCAGTGGGGTTAGAACGGATAAAAGGAAGTCCTTCTTCCCCCAAAGAGTGATTAACACATGGGATTCACTGCCACAGGAGATGGTGGCGGCTACAAGCACAGGCAGCTTCAAGGGGGAATTAGATAAGCATATGGAGCAGAGGTCCATCAGTGGCTATTAGCCACAAGGTATTGATAGGGACTCTGGGGCAAGTGAGACTCTGTATTTTTGGTGCTTGGAGGGGGCCACAGTGGGAGGGCTTCTGGTGTCCTGGCCCCACTGCTGGACCTCCTGATGGCACCTGGTATTTTTGGCCACTGTGTGACACAGAGTGTTGGACTGGATGGGCCGTTGGCCTGATCCCACATTGGCTTCTCTTATGTTTTTATATTCTTACATCTCAGAGAGGGAATAAAACTGAGCAGTGTGTTTGAGAAGTAGTCGTCAGTCTTCAACTCCTCCAGATATAACAGTGTGCGATCTGTGCCCACAACGGCTTTGGACAGGCACTTGCAGAAAGAAAGTTATGAATGTGCCACTGATGTATTGGTGGTGGAAAGTGCCACCAAGTTGCACTCGATTTATGGTGAACCCCGTTGGGTTTTCAAGGCAAGAGACATTCAGAAGAGGTTTGCCATTGCCTGCCTCTGCAGAGCAAATCTGGTCAGACTTCTTTAGTGGTCTCCCTCCCAAGTAGTAACTCAGGTGCCCTGACCTGGATGTACCAGGCTAGCCTGATCTCATCAGATTTTGGAAGCTAAGCACAATCACCCTTAGCGAATATTTGGACAGGCAACCCCAAGGGATACCAGGGTTGTGACAGGCAATAGCAAACCACCTCTGAAGTGTTCCTTGCCTTAAAAACAAGTCTAGCTTGTCACTAAGTGGCCCATATTGCTAAAAGAGCCACAACTTCTGGCCATACTACACCCAATGCCATACAAGGACATAAGAACATAAGAGAAGCCTGTGTTGAATCAGGCCAATGGCCCATCTAGTCCAACACTCTGTGTCACACAGTGGCCAAAAATACCAGGTGCCACCAGAAGGTCCAGCAGTGGGGCCAGGACACTAGAAGCCCTCCCACTGCTGCCCCCTCCAGCACCAAGAATAGAGTGCATCACCTGTTCCCATCTATACCCTGTGGCTAATAGCCACTGATGGACTTCTGCTCCATATGTTTATCTAATTCCTTCTTGAAATTGTCCATGCTTGTAGCTGCCACCACGTCCTGTGGCAGTGAATTCCATACGTTAATCACTCTTTGGGTGAAGAAGTACTTCCTTTTATCGTTTCCAACCTGACTGCTCAGCAATTCCATTGAGTGCCCACAAGTTCTTGTATTGTGAGAAAGGGAGAAAAGTACTTCTTTCTCAACCTGTTCTATCCCATGCATTATCTTATAAACCTCGATCATGTCACCCCTCAGCCATCATTTCTCCAAGCTAAAAAGCCCCAAGCGTTTTACCTTTTCTTCATAGGGAAAGTGTTCCAACCCTTTTATCATTCTAGTTGCCCTTTTCTGCACTTTTCCCAATGCTATAATATCCTTTTTTGAGGTGGGGCGACCAGAACTGTACACATTACTGCAAATGAGGTTGCACCATTGATTCATACAGGGACATTATGATACTGGCTGATTTGTTTTCAATTCCTTTCCTAATAATCCCCAGCATAGTGTTGGCCTTCTTTATTGCAGTTATACACTGTCTAGACATTTTCATTGAGTTATCTACTACAACTCCAAGATCTCTCTCTTGGTCAGTCTCTGCCAGTTCAGACCCCATCAATGTGTATTTATATTTAGGATTTTTGGCTCCAATGTGCATCACTTTGCACTTGGCAACATTGAACCCCATTTGCCACGTTGACGCCCACTCACCCATCCTCAACAGATCCCTTTGGAGTGCCTCATAATCCTCCCTGGTTTTCACCACTTTGTGTCATCTGCAAATTTAGCCACTTCACTGCTTACTCCCAAATCATTAATAAACAAGTTAAAAAGCATCGGACCGAGTACTGATCCCTTTGGTACCCAACTGCTTATCACCCTTCACTGAGAAAGTTTCCCATTTATACTCACTCTCTATTTCCTATTTATAAACCAGTTTTTGATCCACAAGAGGACTTGTCCTTTTATTCCATGACTATTGAGCTTACTTAGGAGCCTTTGATGAGGAACTGTATCAAAAGCTCTCTGGAAGTCAAGGTAAACAACATCTATTGGGTCCCCCTTGTCCACATGTTTGTTCACTCCCTCAAAAAATACTAACAGGTTAGTGAGACAAGATCTTCCCTTACAGAACCCATGCTGAGTCTGCCTCAATAGTTTTTGTTCATCAATGTGCCTACTAATTCTTTCCTTAATAACAGTTTCCATCAACTTGCCCGGTATCGATGTCAGACTGACTGGCCTGTAATTTTCCGGATCTCCCCTGGAGCCCTTTTTAAAGATGGGAGTGACATTATCTACCTTCCAGTACTCAGGAATGGAGGCAGATTTTAAAGAAAGATTACATATTAATGTAAGGAGATCCACTAGTTCACATTTGAGTTCTTTCAGAACTCTCAGATGAATGCCATCTGGGTCTGGTGATTTATTAGTTTTTAAATTGTCCATCAGTTGTAGGACTTCCTCTCTTGTCACCTCAATCTGATTCAGGTCTTTCAAACCCCCTCCCAAAATTGGTGGTTCTGGAGTGAGCAAGCACTTCTCATCTTCTGCAGTGAAGACAGAGGCAAAAAATGCATTCTGCTTCTCAGCCATTTCCCTGTCATCCTTCAGTAGTCCTTTTACCCCTTGGTCATCCAAGGGCCCCACTGCCTCCCTGGCTGGTTTCCTACTTCTAATGTATTTGAAGAAAGTTTTATTGTTGGCCTTTATTTTTTTTTTTGCGATATGCTCCTCATATTCCCTTTTTGCTTGCTTGATCACAGACTTGCATTTTATTTGCCACAGCCTGTGTTCCCTTTTATCAACCTCACTGAGACTAGCTTTCCACCACTTAAAGTAATCCTTCTTACATTTTACAGCTTCCATTACTTTATTTGTTAACCATGTGGGTTTTTACCTATACCTATTTGTGCCTTTCCTAACCTGCGGTGTATATTTTTCTGAGCTTCTAGGATTGTATTTTTAAATAGTCTCCAACTTCCCCAATGGTTTTGACCTTTTGCACTTTTCCTTTCAATTTCTTCCTCACATGTCCCCTCATACCAGAGAAGTTACCCCTTTTAAAGTTAAAAGTGGTTGCATCAGTCTTGTGGGGCAACTCCCTATTTATACAAATGTTAAACTCAATAACATTATGGTCACTGTTCCCAAGCGATGCAATCACTTTTACATCTCTCACCAGGTCTTGGGCATTACTTAGGACCAAATCTAGGATCGCCTCTCTCCTGGTAGGATCTGTGACCATCTGTTCCATAGCACAGTCATTGAGAGTGTCTAAAAACTCAATCTCTTTTTCCCGACTAGAACTCATACTGACCCAATCAATGTGTGGGTAGTTTAAGTCGCCTATTACAACACAGTTATTTCATCTAGCTGCTATCTTTCATTCATTATTTTATAATCCTCCTCTACTTTTTGATCTGCTGGGCGATAACAAACTCCCACTGTTAAGCCTCCTTTTGGACCTACTATTTCAACCCATAGCATTTCCAGAAGTGAATCCAATTCTCTTACCCTCTCGATCTTACTGGACTGTATACCCTCTCTGACATACAGAGCCAACCCACCTCCAACACTTCCCCCCATCCTTCCAATATAATTTATAACCAGGAATCACCGTATCCCACTTATTTTCCTCATCCCACCAAGTTTCTGAAATACCCACAATGTCTATTCCCCCCCTCCCCAACACCAAGCATTCCAACTCCCTGATTTTACCTCGGAGACTTCTAGCATTTGTGTATAAACACCTATAGTTTCCCACGCTTGTTAAGCCCACAACCTCACTCTTGCTGTCTCGAGACCTTGCCAGGCAGTCCCTATCATTAGCCACAGTCTCATTGGCAATTGTAATCCATTTCCTTGTACAAAAGTAACAGCTACCCCTTCATCTCTTTGAGATGAGCCATCCCGAACCAGAGACTTTCCATCTCCTGTCAGCTTTCCCCCACTATTCGGTTTAAATAGTGACCCTGCTGCACTTCCGAGATCTGGTGAGATTGGGCTAGCCTGGGCCATCTCAGTCCGGACACCTATGAATTATCAGGGCAGGCGTCATTAAGGACTTAAACATAATGCATTGTTCTTTGTATAGTCATGAAGAAATGGCTTCCTCACCCTTCTCGCCAGATGGCTCAGCAGCTGAGTGCAGCTGAAAGAGTGTTCTTTTAATAGCACAATCCCACTGGTGGCCAGAGAGTGCAGTATTTTGCCTGAGTTGCCCATAAAATTAGAGCGAAAGCCATTAAACTAATCAAAGATTGACTGAGTAATCATATCCGTAACTTTTATGTGAATTTCCATTTTGATATTTATGTTATTGTAGCCTTTTAGTAGCACAATAACGGGTTTGACAATGGTGTAAAATTGCTTCTTCCTTACAGCCCTGGTCGTATTTCTTCTGGAGAGAAACCAGAACAGCTTCATTTTGGGATTTAAAGAGAAAAGTCACAGCTTAATTTCGGTTTGGAGAATGTTGTCCAAAATGGTAGCCCTATATTGATTTCTCCCCCATCCTGAGATGTCTAGACATCTTTACCCATGATTTCATGCAGCGGTGGGGAAATGTTACGTTACAAGTTACAACATTGGAAGGTCTGCCTACACTTTAGAAAGAAATGGTGGGAGAACTTGTTTTGGGGGCAGACTTGTGTTTTTTTTTATTATTTCACTGATATCTCCCCTATCTCCCCAATAGAGACCAAGGCTGGGGTCACACACACTAAATAATCAACTTTCAATCCACTCTCAGTGCGCTCTCCAACTGGATTTTGCCAGTTCACATAAGTAAAACCCAGTTGGAAAGTGCACTGAAAGTGGATTGTACGTGGATTACTTAGTGCGTGTGACCGCAGCCAGAGACCGATTTGTCAGGAGAATTTGTCTTGATACGTAGCTTATGCTGAGGGAACAAATCATGTAGAGCAGAAGCCCGTAATCTTTTTGAGCCTGCAGTACAGGCCCTTTTGGAACTCTGACACAGCATGCTGGGCACAGCCACCAAACGACCGGCACAGAAGGCAGAGCCAGCCACAAAATGGCTGCCACAACTTCCCTTCAGTCACACAGTGAAGATCTTTGTGCGGTGGTGGCAGCTGCTGCCAAAGCAACATTTTTTTAAAAATCCGCAGAGTCAAATCTCCAGTGCCAAATCAAAAGCCATGCTGGACAAATGCACCACCTGCTTTCTAAAAACATTTTTGCGGGGGCAAGGAAAGGTCTCAGCAGAATACAGGGAGGGAATAAGGCAAGACAGCCACCCTGCAGATGTAGTCAACCTCTACCTACTTGAGAGATGTGGGTGTCCTCATTGGCGAGCAGCATGTGGCACAAGGGTTGAACCAAGCCCCGCCCCAAGTTCGGCCCTCTCCTGATTAAAAGAAAGTTCTGAGACGGCCTGGCTGCCTTGCGTGCGCTGCGTCATTAAAATGTGCTAAGCACTGTGTCTTGTTTTCTGTGTTCTCCCATTTCCATATGTTAACGTCACAGATGAGTGTTTGTTTCCTTTTATCTTTGTGGTAAAATTATTTTGACTCTTTTTCCAGATCAAAAAGTGTTTTCAAAAGAAGGATGTTTATTTTAACGAGAAAGAGATCAGTGAATGGCATAGCAAATTATTCACAAAGGCCTTTGGCGAGGGAGTCCTGTCTTACATTCTTTGGGATTCTTCAAGTTAGCTGGCAAATATATTTGTACTTAAGATTTCCAATGAGTTTCTGATGAAACTCCTGAAGGAATTCGGCAGCCACTGAATGGGAGGGCAGACATTTTGCTCGGTCAGGAGCCATGTTGTGGCTGGTTCCTCTTCCTGCAGCAGCCATTTGGTGGCAGCCATTTTGTGGCTGAGCCCACCACACTGCGTCGGGGTCCCAAAGGCCTCCACAGGCTCAGAGAGGTTCATTCTTGCCTTGATGTGGATGGCCAGGCTAGCCTGTTATCGTCAGATCCTGGAAGCTAAGCGGGGTCAGCCCTAGTTAGCACTTGGACCGCCCCGGAAGTCCAGGTTGCCACAAAGAGGCCAGCAATAGCAAACCACCTCTGAACGTCTCTTGTTTTGAAATCCCTATGGGGTCACCATCCGTCGGCTGCAACTTGACGGCACTTCCCAGCACCACATTCTTCTCATTGTTCAGTGACATGAGGCCACGGCAATAGATATGGGATGAATATTTTACTGGGGGGTTTTTGGAGGCGTAGACAGGAAAGTTGCAGACATGGCATTAAAAATGCAACCAGTATCTGGACGGAACCATGACCGAACCACTTGTTTACTCACTTGGGAGACGAGCCTCTTCCTGGGTCATCTTGACATTTTCTCGGAGTTCAGAGCAGACCTCACGTTGAGCAATGTTCTTTCCTCCACGGCAGCCGTTTCTCCAGCTCTCCTGAACAAATGTTATTTATTTATTTATTTATTTAAACGTTTTTGTGCCCCCTTTCTACCCTCTGAGTCCACAAGGCGGCAAACAGTTTTTTTAAAAAAACCTTTAAAACAATTAAAAATTCAGCCAAAATTATAACATAATGCCTTTAACATACATAAACAACAGCAGGAGAGCCAGTAACCATTACTGGGGGTATGCCAAACGAAACAAAAAAAGTCCTCACCTGCTGCATTTTGCTCCGCCCTGCTGTTGGGGGACACACCATGAAAATAGGGGGAAAAAGGCAAAAATGTTAGTAAAAATAATGCCAGATACATATCCCAATCTTCCCTTAAACAAACAGTGGAGCTGCCAATCTACCTGTGGGGCCTGGAGATCTCTCACAAATCACCGTGTTTCCCAGCCACAGCACATCATTTCCCCAACAGAAAATTTCCCCGCTATTACAACTGATGTCCAGATGATCAAGATCAGTTCTCCTGGAGACAATGGCTGCTTGGGGCAGTGGACTCTATGGAATTATACCCTGCTGAGGTCCCTCCGCACCCCAGACCCTGCCCTCCCCAGGCCCTCCCCCTCAAATCTACAGGTATTTCCCAACCCAGAGTTGGCAACCCTGTAACTGGCTATGGAACCACTTTCCAGACCCCTGGAACCCAGAAGACATGGCATAGGAGGCGGTGCTTTTCTGCCTTAGCTGCCACTGCATCGCCCCAAATCAACATAAGTCAGGGGTGGAGGGAACCATACCTGTGACCATGAGGCTCTCCTCCCATACTACCCACTTGGGGCAGCAAAATGCCTTGAGACAGCCCTGCCTTATAGCTCAGCAGAAGGAAATAAACATGGCTTGCCTCCCTCTATTTCCCCCTTCCCTCTGCAGCCCCACCAGCCACAGCCGGGACACTCACCTGGAGCTTCCTTCGAGAGCTCGTTGTATTTCTTCCCACAATGGGCCTTACTCCTAGTATCTTAATAAGGATGTGTAGAACAGAATTATTTAACAGAGCTATTTTGGCTTCTTTTGAAACCCTTCAAATAGTTTCTGCTGAGAAGGAATCCTCAGAATTGCCTCTCATTTTGCTTTGGGCTAAATTGCCAATGATAGCTCTTCATCATCATATATTTATGTAAAAAGGGTTTCTAAATGTATTGCCCCCAGCAACAGGGAGATTTAGATCTATGGCCACAGCTTAGGTATGGCGGCAGCTCTAACTCTTACATCTTGTCCTGTTATCCCATTTCGATAAGCAGAATCCAGCAGAACTAACATAGTGTAGGGGTTAGTGTGTCGGATTAGGGTCTGGGAGCCACAGGTTCGAATCCCAGCTTTGTCATGGAAGCGCATCAGGTAACCTTGGCCCAGTCACACACTCTCAGCCTAGCCTACTTCACTGGGTTGTTGTTTGGCTAAAATGGAATAAAACATAAATCGCTTTATGGGTCCCATTGAGGAGAAAGGGAGGGTATAAATGAAGTGAAAACTTGGGGGGGGAACCACCCCAAAGTAACAGCGATCAAAACTAAAACTGCTCCCATTAGTAACACCAGTAAGCCGGCGATGCAATCCTATATAGGTTCACTCCATTTTATGCCTATTGAAATCAGTACACTTAGACTAAACTAACTGCGTTGGATTGCCTTGTGGTGTTCTAATACGATCACACACACACACACACAAATGACTAGCAGAAGGGGTCTTGATGCTTTCTGGAATGCGGCCACATTTAAAATTCTGTTTCTGTTGCCGTGCCTTGAAAAAGATGTAGTGGAGAAGCTAAGCAAAAAAAAGAGAGATGGCATTTTTTTTCCCTTGGAAGAGAAGCCCAAGAGTTTGGAGCTTTCCAGCTTAACTGTTTGGTTACTGTGAAGAAGGCGCAGGGAAAGTGAACGGAGGAGGGACGTGAACGGAGGAGGACTGCTGTCTAATATTCTTGCCAGAGACAAAAAATTAAGTATTTATTTGTAAATCATATTATAATTAGAGGAAAGGATGCTTAGTAGGAATAGCATCAATTGTCCAGTGGCTGTGGCTCAGTGATAGAGCATCTGATTGGTACGCAGAAGGTCCCAGGTTCAATCCCCAGCATCTCTAGTTAAAGGATCTAGAAGTGATGTGAAAGACCTCAGTCTGAGATCCTGGAGAGTGGCTGCCAGTCTGAGTAGACAATACTGACTGTGATGGACGAAGGGTCTGATTCAGTATAAGGCAGCTTCAGATGTTCATTTTCAAAATGAGTTTTTGAAGGGTAGGATGAATAAATACACTGGGGATTATTTTCTAAACTAGTAGTAAATTGTCAGTTATGTAGGTTTTGGGGGCTGTGACCATTTCCTTAGAACTATCACGCACACACACACCAATTCCATATAATTGGCACAGCCCAATTCCATTTATTAATGCACATCTATGAACTTATTCTCAAAGAACAGCCTGGCTATGAGCGAATATCCTTCTGCAACCATGTTTCAAAAACACTTCTGAGGAATAATATGTACTTTTTGATCACTTCAGCCTCAATTATTTTTCTGACCCTTTGGTCCCTTTAAGAGTGTACCTGACAATTTGTTAAGCACATACTCTCCAGTGCACATAACTGGCAGTTGTACATGTTACAGCACTCTGGGCTTTAAGTTTTGGTGTTGTTGGGTGGGTTTTTTAAAAAAAAAATTAAAGAGGGGATTGAAAATGATACAAATATATAACTGCATGTGACAAAATGCTGCTCTCTTCTGGAGTAATATGTCCAATTCTGGTTGGCTTATCTTAAGGAAAAATATTACAGTTATTGAAAGAAAATCCCGTAAAAGGTATCACACATGATAAATGTATATTGGGAGTTAAGTATGATGAACAGCTACAAGAATGAGTTAGCGTTTGGCTAGGAGAAGATGTTCCTTCCTGTTCCTGGGGATATTTTACGCGTGGAATTAAAATACATCCAGTTGTCAAGACAAAATACCTTTGAAGGGGAATAGCTAATTTCCTCATCTTTGTAACTGGGCACGGATGCCGTCTTGTACTATGTCGTTTCAGTGGTTTTGAAGGCTTAGCAGAAGCTGTTTGTTCATTCTGGTCGAAGGGCAGGTGCCTGGCACAGGTTGGAATTGGGGAGTACAGTCATTTGGAATATAAGAACATCAGAAGAGCCCTGCTGGATCAGACTAGTGGTCCATCTAGTTCAGCATCCTGTCTAGTCACACAGCAGCCAACTAATTCCTCTGGATGCCCAACAACAGGGCACAGAGGCCAAGGCCTTCCCCTGATGTTGCCTCCTGGCATTGGTATTCACAGGTGTGCTGCCTGTGAATGTGGAGGTTCCTTTTAGTCACCATGGCTAGTAGCCACTGATAGACCTGTCCTCTATGACTCCCTCTAAACCAGTTAAAACCATCTATGCTTGTGGCCATCACTATATCCTCTGGCAAAAAATCCCACATTTTAATCACATTTTCTGTTCCTTCTTGCCTCATCTGTTCACTTGGTGGGAGGGAAAAGTAGATGGATGAGACCGACACAAGGGAATGAAAGATGAGGGAGGGGGTTCCAGGGAAGAGCTGACATCGAGGGCCAGCATGGGGCAGCACTTACCAAGACCCAGGGCTATTTTGGGGCAGGAATGCACAGGAACAGAGTTCTGGCTGGCTCCCGAGTTGACCACACCCAGCAGGAACTCATTAGCATAACAGGCCACACCCAACAGCAGAAACTCATTAGGATTGGCTACATTAGGGGTGTGTGGCCTAACATGCAAAGGAGTTCTTGCTACAAAAAAAGCCCTGGGTTTTGACAACAAACTAGGTAAACAGAATAAGAAGCAAAAGGTGGGTGTGGGTGGATGACCACGCTTCTGGTAACATGGGTGTGTGTCCTAATATGCTAATGAGCTGTAATGTCATGGGTGTGGCCTAATATGCTAATGAATTTCTTCTGTTGGGTGCAGCCTATTATGTTAATGAGTTCCTGCTAGGCTTTTTCTACAAAAAAAAAGTCCTGCCAAGGCCTACAGCTGGCCCAAGATGGCAGACTCATCTGTTCCCTTGTGGAAGGGGCATCATCTCAGAGGTCCCTGCGGTGGCGTCCATGTTGCCCTTGTCCAGAAGGAGAGAGGATGAAAAGACAGAGAGTGCATGGACAAAGAGTCTTCCTTGCCAACTGTCTTCCACATGTCTGCAATGTGGGCCTCTCCATCTTCCCCCCGGTTCAGTGTAGATTTGTGTCCAGACTACACCACTCTGGACTGAAGGTGGAGACTCCTATGAAGAAGAAGAGAAGAGATTGGATTTATACCCCACCCTTCACTACTCGAAGGAGTCTCAGAGCAGCTTCCAATTTCCTTCCCCTTCCCTTCCCCACAATAGTCACCCTGTGAGGTAGGTGGGGCTGAGAGAACTCTCTCCAGATCTACCCTTGAGAGGACAGCTCTGAAAGAACTTATGAGTTATGACTGACCCAATTCTATGAAAAAAGCTCACAGGGAAAAAAAACCATGGTCATAAATGCTCACAGGAAAAAAAGCCCACATGGAAATTAGCCCACATGGGGAAAAGCCCATACACCAAAAAGCCCACACAGAAAAAAAGCCCACACAGAAAGAAGCTCACATGGGAAAATACCATGTATCGGCCCGCATGCACATAAGCACAGTCTTCCAGTTGGCAGGGACTCCCAAGCTGGGCACTCATAGATGCTTATGCGCACCTCGCTTACTGTGAGGAAGATGCGGTGGCCGTGAACCAGAAGCTCCAGGCTTCCCCAGATGGCCTGGCCATGCAAAGGAATGATCATACATCTGGGACTACAGAGGGCTCCTGTTAGCATCGGACTTTCTCCAGTATCTGTCTAATATGTTTGGGAGACAGATTAGAACGGGAGCCCAACAACTGGGAAACAGGAGCCAGATGTCACAGTCTGATTGTCCCCTTTTAATCTGCAAGGGAACCATGAGGAAAGCAGATAAAACTGCCCACCTGGCAGCAGCCTTGGTCTTAAAGGTGCTGCCGGACTCAAACTTTGCTTTGCCGCTTCAAACCAACATGACCCACCTGAATCTATCATTGGACTGCAAGGAGATCAAATCAGTCAATCCTAAAAGAAATCGACCCTGACTGTTCCCTGGAAGGCCAGATCCTGAAGCTGAAGCTCAGATACTTTGGCCACCAAATGAGAAAGGAGCATTCACTGGAGAAGACCCTGATGCTGGGAAAGACTGAAGGTCAAAGAAGAAGGGGACGGCAAAGGATGAGATGGTTAGACAGTGTCATTGATGCAATGAACATGAAATTGAGCAAACTTCAGTGGACAGCGGAAGACAGGAGGGCCTGGCGTGATCTGGTCCATGGGGTCGCGAAGAGTCAGACTCGACTGTGCGACTGAACAATGACAACAACTGCTACTATTAAATACATCAAAAGCTTTCTCCACAGTTTCTTCGTTTGCCCTTTACTTTGTAATGTGGCTACCTGGGGCTGGTAGTGGTGTGGATGCCTTAACGTTCCATCACAGGCTACACTGATCCTGTCAGATCTGAGAAGGTAAACGGGGTCAGCCCTAGGAGACCACCAAAGGAAGCACAGGGTCACAGTGCAGAGGAGGAGGAGGAGGAGATTGGATTTATACCCTGCCATTCACTTGGAGTCTCAGAGCAGCTTCCAGTCTCCTTCCACTCCTCCACTGTTTCTTGGTTTGCCCTTTATTTTGTAATGTGGCTACCTGGTGCTGGTAGCAGTGTCGATGCCTTAAAGTTCCATCACAGTGCCTGTCTGCTCCCCCAGAAGTACTTATCTGCCCTCCTCTTGTATTTTGTACAGAATTTAGTCTGGCTCCTCTAGACACAGTTTAATTTTCTGGTTTATCAGATCAATTTGTCACAAAGAACAGAAACAGGTGAAAGAGCAGATCATCAATTCCTCCAGTGTACAGGACTGGATAACACTGAAATTGCTTTACATTAGAACTTGCGGCTGGTGAGTGGAGGAGGGAGGGGAACAGGAACGAGGGGAGAGATCTATTATGTGCAGATTTTCCTGTGCTTGATCTCTAGTTGGAACGTGCCCACCAAGAAGGACTTCGGGGGGGGGGAATAATGGTTGAGTTCTGGTACCTACATCCTTTTCTTCTTTGAACGCTAGGGGAGGCAATCCGACATGCCCAAGTCAGCGCTGAATCTCAAGGATGACGGGACTTGGGGGTCCTCTTTCTCCCACCCCAAGTTCTTTTTGCAAACCCTCAAATGTGTAGGGCCCTGACCTGGGTGGCTCAGGCTACACCGATCCTGTCAGATCTGAGAAGGTAAGCGGGGTCAGCCCTGGGAGACCACCAAAAGGAGGCACAGGGTCACAATGCAGAGGAGGAGGAGGAGGAGAGATTGGATTTATACCCCACCCTTCATATGGAGTCTCAGAGCAGCTTCCAATCTCCTTCCCCTCCCCACAACAGGCACCCTATGAGGTAGGTGGGGCTGAGAGAGCTCTGAAAGAACTGCTCATGAGAGAGGCAAGCAATGGCAAACTACTTCTGTTCTTCTCTTGCCTTGAAAACCCTATGAAGTTGCTATAAGTTGGCTGCAACCTAACAGCACTTTCCACCACTACATATACACAGTTCATCGATGCTGGTGTTGCATCGCTCACATGCTGGCTCTGTGCCATTTGAAACAATTGTGTCATGAAGGTGCCGCTTGTTGCAGACAGACCATTCCCGCTCAGACTTTTTTTGTGTGCAGGCTTTTGATGTGTGTTTCCTTCCAAATCAAAGAAGCGTTTATTTTTCAGTTATATTAATGTACTTTTGAAAGTGAGAATGGCACATTTCCAGCTTTTGGCCACTTATTAAAATAGTTTCTTTACTCAGGCAGAAGTTTCTGTTTTATAAGGTTGACTCCTTTTTAAGAAAACATTCTTGTCATTTTAAAAATGATACTTGCTTTTATTTTTCAATTGTAAATGTTTCATGGACATGACACAATAAGGATGAAAGGAGGTTGTATTAGTAAATCTGCAAGAGCTGCGGTGGCTCAAGTGGTTAAGACGCTGAACTGCAGGTTGTGGAAGGTCAGCAGTTCAGCAGTTCGAGACCCGGGTGCCGCATGATGGAGTGAGCTCCCGTCTCTAGTTCCAGCTCCTGCCAACCTAGCAGTTTGAAAGCAAAAAATTGCAAGTAGATAAATAGGTACCTTCAGTGGGAAGGTAACAGCATTCTGTGCACCTTGGTGTTTAGTCATGCCAGCCACATGACCACGGAAATGTCTTTGGACAGCGCTGGCTCTTCGGCTTTGAAACGGAGATGAGCACTGCAACCCTAGAGTCGGATTCAACTGGCTTTCCTTGTTATAAAACTCTCCTAAAAAGGAGAGAAGTTTATTCTTTTCATATAAGGAAAAAGGTAGGGTATATAGATGGATTAAGAAAAGATGTGAGTGAGTATTCTGTTAAAAAGGGTTAGTTTTAGTTAATGTAAATACAATTTTTTGACATTCACCGTGGTTGAAGAGTCTCCTTTTCATCTTAGCAAAGTCCAAAAAAAAGAAAAACCCTCTGTTAATAAGGTTAGTAATGTCCTTTGGGGTTAATCATTAATCCGTTCCTTCCTGACGTTTCGCAAACAGTTATTTCTTAGGCAGTCTTTTCTTGGTATCCCTTAAGTTGTATGATGGGCCCTCTTTCGCTTTCACGGCTCTCGCTCCGGCACCTCCCTTCTCTGGGCCGCTGTCGTCATCGCTACTCGATTCTGTCCAAGTTGCAAGTGCTGCCTCTTCCTCTGAGCTGGCGTGTCTCTTCAGGAATTCTTGAGCCTTGAAGATGGAGTCGATCTTCTCTCTTTTATCCTTATACTTAAACTCCAGTCCTTCCGGGAATCTCCATTTGTAATTGATCTGATTCCTTTGTAGAAAAGTGGTCAGTCCTTTGTATTCTTTCCTTTTCATACGGATTTCATAAGGCACGTCTTTAAGTGTTCTGATAGTCTGCTCCCCAATCTTCAAGGGCACCGCTGAAACAGAATGCAGGATCTGATCTCTCGTACGCTGCTTAGTGAACTTGACAACAACCTCTGCTGGCAGATTATTTTTCTTTGTAAAAGTGGAGTAGGCTCTATAAGCCAAATCCATCTCTTCCTTTAATTCTCGCTCTTCTCTGCCAGTTACGGGTGCCAAGACATTCGCTAGTGTCGACCTGAGATCCTCTTTCTCTTCTTCTTTAATGCCCTGGAAGCGGAGAGTCAGATTCGATTTCTCCATCTGCAACCTCAAAATTCTTTTTTCTTGTTCATCCTGATACTTTTCTAATTTGTTGACCCTTTTCTTTATTTTTCTGGTATCTTCCATCGAGACCAGACATTTCTGTGCGATCTCCTCCATCTTCTTAGACGTTTCTGTTAGTTGTTTCTGTTGGCTGTTGAGAACACCTTGCATGTTAATTAACGTTTCATTGATTTTTTGCATTTGGTCCAGCAGAGGGTGCAGTAGCTCGCTTTTCTGTTGATTGACAGCAGGCTCTGAAGGGGGGTTACCCGGACCGGAAGTCCCTCCTCCCTTCTTTTCCGGCTTGAGTGGGACCTTTTTCATTGCTGACATTTTTCCTGTTTGTTTACTTTTTCCAAGTTCGCGTCGCGTCCCTCAGGAAACTCGCTGACTTTTAGCTTCAATGAAACCCTGAAGGTACATTCACTAGCCCTTCTTCCCTTTCGCCCCCTTAGCTTTCCTTTTATAAGTCCCGCTTCTCAATGGGGGGGGGAGTCGCCCCTCCTCCCTCCGCTTATTTGCTTAAGGGGGATTCGGTTTTGCACTTTATTTTAGACCTCCAACTCACGGTTTGATGCCAGTTCTTCTTTTTATTTTATTTCATGGAGCTTTTCCTCACTCCTGGAAATCGGTGGCGTTGCTAAATCCCATGCGGGACACACTACGCAGCGGGGCCGATTGGGGCGGGGAGAAAGCCTCAATTTCCCGGCTATCTGCCGGCAAAGAGGCTACTCCCCAAAGTGCCCCCAGTTCGGAGCCTTTGACTAAGGCTCACTAGGGTCGTTTGCATAAGTGAAGACCCCCCAACTGCACGCGGGCTAACCTCCTCCGGGAGCATCCCGAAAGGTGGCCGCCATTCGCTCCGCCGAAACCGAAAGTTCCGGATTCAACTGGCTTTCAAGCAAGGGAACCTTTACCTTTACCTAAGACAAACAGCCAAGTCCCTACGAAAAAGAATAAATGGACATAAGTCTGACATTAGAAACCACAACATTTGAAAACTAGTGGGGGAGCATTTTAACTTTACAGGACATTCAGTTGCTGACCTAAGAGTAGCAGTTCTCATACAAAGGAATCTCAAAAGGAGATTAGGAAGAGAGACTGCTGAATTGCAACTGATAATGGAACGCAAGACAAAGCATCCTCCTGGACTGAATCGAGACCTAGGTTTCCTGTCTCATTAGCATGCTGATTTCTCCAGGCCTACTACCCCTCTGCATATCTCACCTGCTATTGTCATTTGCCTGCTATTGTCATTTGAAATCTGAAATCACTCAGCTGTCCAAGATATAAGGATAGATGGACTCACATCCTAGCTACATCTGAAGAAGTGAGCAGTGACTCATGAAAGCTCCTTCCCTGCCACAAATGTTGTTAATCGTTAAGCTGCTACTCGACTCTTGCTCTTCTCTCTCTCTAGATTGTCATTGTAAAATACCTTGTCCCTTTTTGTGTTGGGAAAAAGGCATGAGGGAGGTGGACGGTCACGGTTTGTCAGCATGAGCTGCTAAGGACAGAAACAGGCTTGCCAGTTTCCCGTGGTGGGGCAGGGGATCCCTGGCTCAAGTCTTTGTCCTCTAAAACTCTGACAGGCAATTGAACTTGTTTTGTTGCACTCTTCCTGGTATGAAGGAAACCTCTCAAAGCATTACTTTTCAAATTGAACAGAGATATTTAAGACTACTTCAAAGGTCTCTATGGCTTGGCCCTAAAGTAAAGGAAGGACTGTCTCCGTCCATAGGCATTGGGATATTTGGTTAATATAGCAGAGTTTGCGTAGTCATAGAAGCACAATACTGAGTGCAGTAAATAAATCTCCCAAGTATATATTGCAAAAAAGATAAACCTACATGAATTCAAGAAGTGGCACCTTTAAGATCAACAAAGACTTATTCCATTTCAACGTATCTGAAGAAGTGTGTGTTCACATGAAAACTCATAGCTTGAATAAACCTTTGTTGGTCTTAAAGGCGTTACCCAACTCAAATTTTGTTCTATTTATTCAAGAAGATTCAGTTCACATTCAGGTTGCAGTCAAAAGCAGAGAGAGAAGCCTAGTCTAAAGACCACTTTCCCTATCACAAATAGCCAGTTTCTCGGGTATCATGTGTGGGGGAGCATGAGGGCATTGTCTCTATGGGAGAGACCTGCAGAGACATGTGTCTTCATGGAAGGCCATGTAGAGAGAGGGAGAGGACAAAGTGTATGTGTGTGTGTGTGTGTGTGTGTGTGTGTGTGTGAGGGGGGGGTCAGAGGGCAACTCCCAGGTAAAGACTAAGAAAGGCATGCCATTGAAGGAGATAACACCTATACACCTTTCAAGTGATGTAGCACCCCCCCCAATGTCCAAGCATTCTGAATCACTCACTCCAACAATATGTTCCTGTCAATGCTTTGAAATTTGGCCAAGGGAACTCTGTTTCAGGAGGCTGCTTTAAGCCAGTTCAGGGGCACTTTGAACAGGCCTTCTCCACAGCTGCCCAGATGTTAAGGAATTCCCTCCCACAGAAGTAATGCTTAGTTCCTCTTTACAGGCCTTCTGGGATCTTTTGAAGTCTCTTCTGTTCTTGGAAACCCTTCAGCTGGAATGGGTGTTGCATCCTTGGTTTTTGCTTCAGCTGACTAGTATCCAACCATTCATGCATGGAAGGCACACAGAGTTTCCCGTGTTCCATTCTATGAGTCCTCTTATGAACCCCAGAAAGATAATGCCTCGAATTGCATGCAAACATGTAGTTCCATGAGTTGGGTGGCTACAGTGAGGTAGGACGAGAGGTGAAATCAGAGAAAGGACAACTTCAAGTCCTTGTCCCTTCTACTTCCATCCCTTTGACCTGCACAGCTGTTCCTCTGTGCATGTTCAATGACTCTAGGAATTATATTCCAGGGGGTTGGAAAGAATTGTCACGATGGAGAAGAACATGCCAGAATTTAGGATTAATTAAACATTACATAGATGATATCTTTGTGATATTCTCTGATACCGGTATAATTGATGATTTTTATAACTGTATTAATTCCTTGCACAGTTCCATAAAATGTGGTATTCATTACAGTGCTCAATATATAAATTTTCTAGACACTATAGTCTATAGAAATGAGTCTAATCAGTTATCTGTTACAACTTATCATAAACCAATAGATAAAAATTCTTATCTACATTTTGCATGTTATCACCCCCATCATCTGCACACTAACTTGCCATATGGACAATTTCTTCATATAAAACATAATTCTTCTTCCATGCTGACTACGTAAGAGAATCCAGAATTATGGAAAATCAATTCAGAGATAGGGGATATATACTTCATATTATTAAGAATGCCTGAAGGAAAGGTAGATAAAATTGATAGTGTCAGAGTCTTGCAGCAATCAGGAATCAACAACAGGCTTTCAATGAAGTTTCAGTTTATTGTTCCAGTATAGGCAAGTAATCCACACATGTTCAGTGTCAGAACTAATTCAAAAAACAGGAAAGGGTCAATTATACCTGGTTCAAAGTGGGGTGTCCTGATGGCACAAAGCCAATCAGGGAAGAAGCCTTTGAGCGCCTAAAACTAACAGGTTCACATTCCAAGGGAAAGCAGTGCAGCAGACACCAAGGTCAAAGAGTGATAAAAGGAATACTGAGAATCGAAACCAAACATACCAAACCTGAAAGAAGACACAAATCAACCACCTTCCCCTCCACCAGCCACAATGGCAGCATAACTGACAGATAGATCTCAATTATTACAATATAGACAAAAAACATATATCTATAGCATGTGCCTTTCAACTTTCCAGTGTGTCTAATTGGATCAAAAAATCTGTTTATAGACACTGGCACATAGTTTCACATCTACCTGCCTGTGAGGAGCCACCGAAGATAGGGTTTCATAGAGAAAGGAATATTAGAAGCATTCTTATAAGATTGGATATCAGTCACCAGGGTGTTAACACCATCAGGTGTTAATATTAAAGGATACTACAGGTGTAGACATTGCACCACCTTCAGGATGGCAATAGACAGCAAGGATTTTGTGGATACTTCAAAGGGTATTAAAATTAAATTTCAACATTTTGCCATGTGTTCCATGTGTATTTAGTCCAGTGCCCATGTTGGATGCTTTATACTGGGATTTCTGTTAGAGCTGTCCAAACCTGTATCCTTAAGCATTGCTCCAGAATACGAAATAAAATTACAGAGGTCCCTATGATCGAACACTATATAGGCAATGACATTCCCCTGATGAACTTACATATTGTGTCATATATAAATATACACCTCAGCCGTATCATTCTTTGACTGTCAACCAGATTCTCCTGCAAAAATTAACTTTGAGGACTTTTTCTCCTTTTGATCTTACTCAGAATGTGGATTCCTCCCCCCTTTTTATTTAAGATCTAGTATTAATTAAGTTGTAATTTCTTTAAAACATAGAGCAGCGAGACTGCTCTTTTAAACAAATTAGGATTCATGTATTTAATTCCAATTCTTAGAGCAGTTAGTATAAGAACCTTAGCTTCACTGATGAAAACTGAGATAAACTTGGTTGCTACATGTAGACAGATTGAAAGTTGGGGTGAGTACCTGCACATAAACAATATAAATTAGGATGGTATTTAGAACTAGTATAAGTGTATTGTTGTTATATGTTTACTCTGTATTATACAGTTCCTTTAGACATTTCTTCTTTGACTTGAAGAAGCTACACAAAACACGACTTTACCTGGGAAGCAGTATTGTTTTGTTTGAAAATATTCATACTGAGGAACTTTGTTCTTCACTGGAAGCTTTGATCCCATCAGCAAATGGATACTTCAGACCATTCCACTATTGGTTCTTTATACTGTGCCTTTGCAAAAACCATGGAGTAAGTCCAACCATTGCAACTTGGAGAAAACTCTGGCTTCATTAAAGACTCCTACAGAATTGCCTGTGTGAGACTTTTCCGCTACATAGCACTTGGACTGTTTATAACTTGCAGATAAGATCCTTTGTATTTTGTATTTGTATTTATTCTGTATATGGAGATGATTTGATATTGTACAGAATGTTGCACTTAAGTTTCTAGTTCTGCATACTATTTCTTTAAATTGGTTTTGTCTGATTGCTGGTTGATGTATACATATGCGCCATGAGGAAATGAACTGCCAAGATTAGCTATAATTTACAGTCTTACATTTTTTAAAGTCTGAGCATGGAAATCATGGAACGAAATTCATGGTTTTTATGATGTCACCAGTTGGCCACACAGAATAAAATGTGCATGAACCCATTAACACCTGGTCTGACTAAGTTTATCAAGACGCATTCTTGGTGCGCATACATGTGTTTGTGACCATGGAAGAAGGTCCACAGGGCAGAAATACATTTGATCTTGTTTACTTTGGCTTTGCTTGTGGACTATCAACTTAGAGATACTTGTTGAAGCAGATTTACTGTGGTCTCATTGGTATATGATCAGCTTTGAGAAACTCATTAGTACTATATGTATTGTCCCTAGTCTGGTGACTTTCAGTCTAAAGGCTACATTCAAGGCCTATGTTTTTTTAAATTTCTATTTTAAGTGTACTATATAATAAATTGATTAATTTAATCTCATTTCATTTTCATATGTTTGTGCTCAGCATTTCTGGCTATATATTTTTTGTTTTATTTTCCATCCATTTGGGATGAAATTTTTCTTCTGCTTAGATGATTTAGTTGTCAAGCATGTGTCTATGGCATCCTTATCTTCACCCTTCTTCCTCTTGCTGCCTTGCAGAACTGATAAAGTGTCAGCAAGGTACCAGAGGATGTGTAAAAGGTTCCTTCATTATTGCATGTCCCAGTGATGCACCAACAATATACCAAATGTGTACCAAAAATGGCACATGATTGTATTTCCCAAGCTTCCCTCATTATTTTAGAATGCAGTTAATTTTCTTGTTTGAATTACATAACGGTAATTATATATTAACAAATAGGAGCATCGGGTCAGATTTTCATCCATTTTGATCCATATGTCATGCTACATTTCTGGACTGTTCACACATGTAAATCATCTCTTGATGATTCTAACCAAGGGATTAAAGATGAATGGATGAAGCAGCTTATACAGAGGTGCCCTTGCACATGCTAGGAGAGAGATTCCCAATGTGGTGCCCAGGCCACTCACTGATGCCTTTTCTTGCTGTCTACCAAGGGCTTTCAGAAAGTGGGTGGGTCAAGGTGTGGTTTGTGCCCAGTTTTTACCCAAAGAGTGATTAACACATGGAACTCACTGCACCAGGAGGTTGTGACAGCTACAAGCATGGGCGGCTTCAAGAGGGAAGTAGATAAGCATATGGAGCAGAGGTCCATTGGTGGTGGTTATTAGTCACAAGGTATAGATAGGAACTCTGGGGCAAGTGAGGCTCTGTATTCTTGGTGCTTGGGGGTGGGACAACAGTGGGAGGGCTTCTAGAATCCTGGATCCAATGATGGACCTCCTGACGGTAGCTGGTATTTTGGCCACTGTGTGACCCAGAGTGTTGGACTGGATGGGCCATTGGTCTGACCCAACATTGGCTTCTCTCATGTTCTTATGTTCTTATGACCAGTGCTCCCTCTAAGCTGTGGAGTCTTGTGAGCAAAAAACTCTACTTTGTGAGTTACTGGCATTAAAGTTGTGAGCGAACGATTTGGCCGCTGCATAAACTAGTTTGCTCGGGAGCCCTCCTTCGTGAGCTAAGAAAAAAATGTGTGAGCCGGAGGCTAAAGAACTGGGAGCTAGCTCACACTCACTCAGCTCTGAGGGAACTCTGCTTCTGACTGGATGCACAGTTCAAAAGCCATCCAGGTACACAGAGCGTCTGCCTTAAATGCCGAAGACCTACAATTAGAATTATGCATACTCTCATACCCTGAGGTTTCTTGTTTCTGGCGCCGCCTCCTGAGGCAGTCACCTGGTTGTCACGCTCATCATCCTGTGTCAGAATTCCAAAGAAGCCCACAGGCTCAAAAGGTTGGGATCCCTGTGCTTAGGAGAAATGAATGAAAATTTGAGAATCCGGCTGTAAACAGAGAATGGAGGAGCTGTGTGCAGATGAAAAAATCCAAGACCATGCGAAAAACTGGCTCCTAGCAGAGAAGAGAAAGAAAGGAATCAGCTGATTTCAGTTAAGTCGTTAAAGAAGCCCAAGATAGAAGCTAGGATAGAAGCTTTCAATGCACTGCTGAGATAGATCTCTTTGAATTGTGTTTGGGCATGGTTCTATTTTGCCCTTCTTGCTATAAAGATGGAGTAGATGATTGACTACAAGAATACAGTCAAGCGCACGTCATACTCTACATTTTAGTGGCAAATTGCAATATGCTTAAGTGGCTATTTTTCCCCCCTGGACAGTATAAGAGGAGGCCAATATAAATCAGATCTATAACTTGAAGCAATTCCCTCCATTGATTTCCAGCTCCATGACAGTCAGAGCTTCTTCTCCAGAAATAAGTCTGGAAGCTGAATTTAAATTATGATTTTTGAAAATACATGTTTTAAGACTATAATTGCATACATATCCTTCCGTTTATTAACATGAAGCTCCTTTGACCAGAGGTCTTGAGCAGTGTTCCCTCTAAGCTGAGTTAGTGTGAGCTAGCTCACAGTTTTTTAGCCTCTGGCTCACACATTTTTGTCTTCGCTCAGGAGGGATGGCTCCAGAGCAAACTAATTTATGCAGTAGCCAAATCACTCGCTCACACCGTTAATGCCAGTAGCTCACAAAGTAGAATTTTTGCTCACAAGACTCCACGGCTTAGAGGGAACATTGGTCTTGAGCCATACAATCAAAATCACAGTACAAATATCAATAACAGTTACAGAAGGATGATAAAGGAAAATGATGCCACTAGTAAAATCACGAGTTTGTCATAGTAAGACGTAGCAGGAGAGTGTCTTGAAGGTATCACAATAGACCAGAATTTGGCCACAGATTGTGTAACTGCAGGACTAATGCCAGCCAACAAAAAGGAAACTACCTGCGGTGCAATGGCAAGTTGGTACTCAAAATGGAGGAAATCCAAAGTTCACGCAGCGTAGGCCATTGGTCACCGAATAACAGAATGTGATCAGTGGCCTTGGTCATGCTAGAGGCACAATGACAGAGGCGTCCCGAGAATGGAACATTAGCAAATTGCCCCTTCAGGTCTGCTGCAGGCAAAGCATTCAGTCTGCCTAGCATAAATGTGCAAACATGAATGAGGAGGAATCACAGGCAAAGAAAAACAAGAATTACTCCCCAGAGACAAAATAAAATAAAATAAAATAGTCACCAATACATGAAACTGCAGTCTAATTGGAATAAAGGATCATAACGATCACATGTAAATGAACATGAATATTCTTAAGCACTACAAAGGCTGAGTTCAGACTGACAGTTTGCAGCGGGAGCCAGTCGTGGCAAAAAAGCCCCGGAACAAACTGTTCTGGGTTTTCCCGGTCACACTGCGCTGACTGATGTGGGAGCATACCGGGAGGAGGTGCATGCGAGCATTCAGACTGTTGGCCTGGAGGCATGGCTGTAAATGGCTTTTTCCTGGTAAATCAGCCGGATGCCTATATGTGTATGAGCGCATGAGTGCATATGTGCTCATGCACTCATGCGCTCATACACACATAGGCATCTGGCTGATTTGGGGAGGATCCCATTGCACCGGCACCGTGTTGGGCAGTAGAGCAGAGCACAGCCAATCATATTGCTGCTGCCTTATGCGCAACGTGGGTTGCTCCCTGCTTTTCGGCTGAGCGTTCACACTTCCAGGAAGCGGAATGCAGCAGGATAAATGGGCTCTTCGGGATTTGCTACCACTTTCAACAGGTATCTTTTAAATGCGGGAGTGAAACAGAACAGCACGGGTTGCCTACGGGCGGGGAACGCCAGGCAGATGTGCCTGTGTGAACGCCCCCTTTAATCCGCTTGGGAAACGTGGCTATAGCGGGGCAAATTGCCAGTCTCAGCCAAAGATTCCACGAGAGATTAAAAGTACATTTAACACAATATGAACCACAAACCCTATAGAGTTTAAAGCTGACAAAGACAATGTGACTGAATAGAATACCGTCTAATGACCTTGAGTTTTAAAGGAAGCACAATGAAGGCGACAAATGATTCCCTTTTCTAAAGAACAAAGTTAGAGTCCGGTGGCACCTTTAAGACCAACAAAGTTTTACTCAAAGTTTTATTGAATAAAACTTGGTTGGTTTTCAGGGTGCCCAACTGGACTTTAACTTTGTTCTGTTGCTTCAGGCTAACACGGCTGCCCACCTTGATCCCTTTTCTAAACTTTAAGAAGGAACAATGAAGGCAACAGAAATTCCACGGCCATTGTTTATCTACACCAGTTTGGTGTAATGGTTTGGTGTAGTGGTTAAGTGTGCGGACTCTAATCTGGGAGAACCAGGTTTGATTCCCTGCTCCTCCGCTTGCACCTGGCTGGATGACCTTGGGCAAGCCGTAGCTCTGACAAGAGCTGTCCTTGAAAAAGAGCAGTTTCTGTCAGAGCTCTCTCAGCCCTGCCTACCTCACAGGGTGTCTGTTGTGGGGAAGGGAAGGGAGTTTGTAAGCTGCTCTGAGACTCTCTTGGGTATTGAAGGGCAGGGTATAAAACCAATCTCCTCCTCCTCCTCCTCCTCCTCCTCCTCCTCCTCCTCCTCCTCCTCCTCCTCTTCTTCTTCTTCTTCTTCTTCTTCTTCTTCTTCTTCTTCTTCTTCTTCTTCTTCTTCTTCTTCTTCCTCCTCCTCCTCCTCCTCCTCCTCCTCCTCCTCCTCCTCCTCCTGCGGCCACATGATACTGAGCCGTCCTTTGGAACAAAACCTTTGATCATGAGCAGTCTTCCCTCTAAGCCTAAGTCAGTGTGAGCTAGCTCACAGTTTTTTAGCCTCTGGCTCACACATTTTTGTCTTAGCTCAGGAAGGATGGTTCCAGAGCAAACTCATTTATGCAGCAGCCAAATTGCTTGCTCACAACTTTAATGCCAGTAGCAGAATTTTTGCTCACAAGACTCCACAGCTTAGCGGGAGCATTGGTCATGAGGTATAGATGTCTTCTTCTAAAAACAGTAAAATTAAAAGGTACAATGACCAAGGTGCAATGGTCATTAAGTGAGACAGAGCCCAGCAGCCTGAAGCAATCTGAATCACAGTGGAACACAGTGTAAACGGCTTGGTGCTCTTCAGTTGTACAGTTAAGCAATGGCTGTTTTCCCTGAAGAGCAGAAAGCAGGGGTTAAACCTCTGCTTTCTGCTCTTCATGAACCGCCGTGAACGGCACCAAAATTCATGCAAGTTCATGGCTGTTCTTCAGTTCTTGAACATTGCTTCGTGAAACATGAACTGCCCAAAATTTGTGATGAACTTTCATTTGTGACAAACTTCAGTTTGTCAGCCAGTTCGTGCCCATCCCTAGCGATGCAGTAATCCAGTTGTGAGCTTACCAGAGCATGGATCAGCATAGCCACTATTAGAATAGGTTTAGGCCCTTGCTCTCCCCCACCCCTCCAGGAAAAGGAGTTGTTGGCCAGACATATCAGGCAGAGCTCTTCCATACTTGCCCCCCATAACTGACATCTCTCTGTTACTTTTGCATATGGCTTTTGTTGAGGATTCTGGATTCAACCTCGTGTTAATATGCCCTGGAATCCTTGCATGGATTACAAATGGGCGGCCTTCCCGTGCTATGTATCAATTATTTCTAACAGCATAAAGATTTTGGTTCTGTATGAGAAAAATTATTACGTCAAAATGTTTTCAGAAACCCTGACAAAAAGCACTATTCTCCTGGA
The DNA here is from genome assembly GCA_029375565.1 of Gekko gecko. NCBI lineage: Eukaryota > Metazoa > Chordata > Lepidosauria > Squamata > Gekkonidae > Gekko > Gekko gecko. The sequence goes on from JAPDNY010000004.1 coordinate 196,587,531, forward strand.
ATCATTCTTTTCTCATTGAGTAGTTCTAAAATATTGATATGGAAAGCGACTCACAATATACATTTGGTGCTATAAATAAAGCATTGTGGAAGATGTTCCGATTGGAGACGGGGGGGACGACGACACAACTTGCTCTTGAGTGATAGCATTAAAGAGATTGGAAGTCAGGCATGGAATTAATGGTCGCATGGCTCAGTCGTCAGGCTTAAATACCTGCTTTCTACCACCAATATGTGCTCAGATCTAACAAGGGAGGGGCTGTGGCTCAGTGGCAGGGTATCTGTTTGGCATGCAGAAGGGCCCAGGTTCAATCCCTGGCATCTCCAGTTAAAAGGACCTGGTAGTAAGGTGATATGAAAAATCTCTCCCTGAGATCCTGGAGAGTTGCTGCCCATCTGAGTAGACAATACTGACCTCGATGGACCAAGGGTCTGATTCAGTATTTGGGAGCTTCACGTGTTCATATCTGTATAGGTATAACTTGCTCAATTAGCTATGGAGGTAAATCCACAATTTTCTGCAAACTATGTAAAACTGAACTATTCAAGAGGGCTTTTCTATGCTGGTAATATTGTTGTATTGTACAAAATCGTTGTATTGTACAAAATGGCTGGGCTAAAGGATTAGGCTCTATACTGCTGTGTATGACTTATTGTAATCCTAGAACATAAGAACATAAGAGAAGCCAATGCTGGGTCAGGCCAATGGCCCATCCAGTCCAACACTCTGGGTCACACAGTGGCCAAAAACACCAGGTGCCATCAGGAGGTCCACCAGTGGGGCCAGGACACTAGAAGCCCTCCCACTGTTGACCCCCCCAGCACCAAGAAGACAGAGCATCACTTGCCCCAGAGTCCCTAATAGCCACTGATGAACCTCTGCTCCATATGTCTATTCTATTCTATTCTATTCTATTCTATTCTATTCTATTCTATTCTATTCTATTCTATTCTATTCTATTCTATTCTATTCTATTCTATTCGTGTACTCTCTGTACTGCTTAATGGGTCATGTGGATGTATGATATGCTTCAGTTCTTTTTGGTGGTTCCTGACTTCGAATATCCCAATACACTGGTTATTGAACGTCCCGTGTTTTGTGATTGTACTGGCTCACTATGTGTAATTCACCTTGAGGTCCCGTGAGAAAGGCAGACTATAAATAGAGCAAATACATTAATATATAGAAATAAAAATCTAGATTTGGGGAAGGTTTCTCTGGGTTCAAGCCACACCCATAGTCATGCTGGTAATGTGTTCCCAGTTGAAAGCAAGCAACATTTTTAGCTGTTTTGCATATAATCGCCCAACTGGAGGCAACCTGACTCGTTTGGGCACCTATGAACAGCTCAGCGAAGGATTGGCTCTCTGACTGCTCCCAGCGAGCAGGAGGGAGCCAAACAAGAAAATGACTGAGCATCACTGATTTCTGGTCTTGGATCAAAAGCGCTCATTTTTCAAGTACGCGAGGGCGCTGCTTGCAATTTGCAATCAAATAGCTATTCAAGCAGAGGCGTGTTCGTCCATCCCTGGAAGATTTGCATTTTTGCAATTGGAGCCTGAATTACTGTTTTGCATCATCTTTGTATTATCTGCAACAGGTCGCACTGTGCATTGTGTTCTCCATTTAAAAGAACAGATCTCTCTCTCTCTCTCTTTCTCCCTGGGTAATTTCATGTGAGGTTTACTTAAATATGCATACATCATGGTGAACGTTACATCACTTTTCCCTTTCAGATGTGATGGTTATTCCTTAACTGCAACTTGTTCTGCAAAGCTGGGGACAGAAGTTGGTGGTCTGAGGCACTGCTGGGGTTGGTAACCTCCTGGTGGGGCCTGGAGATCTCCCAAAATTACAACTTATCTGCAGAGGACAGAGATCAGTTGTCCCGGAGAAAAGGGCTGCTTTGGAGGGCGGGCTATATAGCATTATACTCTGCTGAGGCCCCTCCCCACCCCAAACCCTCCCCTCCCCAGGCTCTACCCTCCCCAAATATCCAGGAATTTCCCAAGGCAGAGTTGGCAACCCTAGGCAAAGCCAGGATACAGAGCTTTTATTGGCGGTCTCTGGCTGAGAGGCAGTGAGACCAAGTCCAGCCGGTCTACTACCTCTCTCGATCGAGGGTCACTGACTGCCAGGTGGGGGATGGAAATCTCCTGGAATTACAGTTGAGCTCCAGACTATGATGGTCAGTAATCCTTCAAGGAAATGGCTCCTTTGGAGGGTGGACTCTAAGGCGTTACACCCTGGACAGCCAGTTTGGTGTGGTGGGTTGATTACCCATGCCTCCACATGCAGCTGCTGGTGTGACCTTGGGTCAGTCACAAGTTCTTTCAGAGCTGTTCTCTCAAGGGCAGTTCTCGAGAGAGAGCCCCCCCCACCTCACAGGGTGTCTGTTGTGGGGGAGAGAAGGGAAAGGAGATTGTGAGCCACTCTGAGACTCAGACTGATCGTTACAGTCAATGGCCAGCACACTTCAGTGCTCCGAGACTCCTCTGGATAGCGAAGGGCAGGGTATACATCCAATCTTCTCCTCCTCCTCCTCCTTTTGAGGTCTCTGTCTTCCCTAAGCCCTGACCAGACTCAAAATCTCCAGGAATTCTCCCAACCTGGAGTTGAGAACCCTACAGAAGCAGTGAGTCCACTGTCAGAAGCCCTAACTTAGTCAGCCAAACACCAGGTCTTGTTGTTAAGCAAGAATAGCGTTTATTGTTAAGCTGCAATAGAAAGGTTACTGGAGCAGATACATTGTTCAGAATAACTTGGTTACACAGCAAGCGGTTATACTGGAAAGGGGGTGAATGGGGACCCCCTCTTCCACCAATCAGGGACTAATATGCGAATGGGAATCGAAAGTTACTACGCTAATGAAGTTCCCACCGCCCATTGTTCTCAGCCAAGCTGCAGCTTTGAAAGCGATAGGAAGCTTACAGCCTGTCTCCTCCAAGGTCAGAATGTTAAGTCTATCCGAGATAGAGCCTGCCAGACTCACATTCCACCAGGTGCATAAATCTACACCCCACGATCCCAACCTCCGCCTCCACGCCACGATGGCGCCCATAGCCCGACCTTCCCCCTTCCTCCATCCATGGCAGGACAACCTGACACCTGGTTCTGATGCAGCTGGGAACTTTGGGACATTCTCTCCATTTCTTTGAGAAGGGCAGCCATGTTGGTCTGCAGTAGAACAGTAGCGACTTGGAGACCAAAGCAGGAATTTCCGGTTCTGAGCCCCTGAAAATCAAAGCTCCTTAGTTAGATACAATGTTTCTGGGCATCATATTGGAAAGTAGCTGTGCCAATAATTCCTGGGGGGACTGCATAGGTCTACTTGTTCTAGAAGGAGGAGGAGGAGGAGGAGATTGGATTTATACCCTGCCCTTTCCCTTCCCCTCCCCACAACAGACACCCTGTGAAGTAGGCAGGGCTGAGAGAGCTCAGAGAGAAGTGATCTTTCAAGAACAGCTCTGACAGAACTATGGCTTGCCCAAGGTCATCCAGCAGCTGCAAGTGGAGGAGTGGGGAATCAAACCCAGTTCTCCCAGATTAGAGTCCGTGCACTTAACCGCTACACCTTTCTGTTCAAGCTGCATCCATCTGGGGGAATAAGCAGTTCATATGTCAAGGATGAAAAAAACGTGCATCTTTGCATTGCACTTACTGTTTCTCCCCCATCCTTTCTTTGAGAGAGCTTGAATCATAGTATTACAGAATGTTAGAGTTGGAAGGGACCTTGCAGGTCATCTAGTCCAACCCCCTGCACTCTGCAGGAGCAAAGCTGAAAAGTAGCCGGTCAGCCTCTGCTTGAAAATGTCCAGCGAAGGAGCATTGCTTTCTCTCACAGTGCCATGCTGCTCCCTACACTTTCAATGGGACCCTGATGTTCCGGATCTAAATCATGTCCTTGATCTACTTTCATGTCCCTCCTCTTTGTGTCCTGCCCTCCGTCAGGGCTATGGCAAAATGTGCGCCCTGTAAAGACAAGCCCTTTTCCTTTCACAAACTCTCCCAGTGCCTCTCACCCAACCCATCAGTGGTATCTTCTCACAAGAGAGATCAAGGTGGGGGCAGCCGTGTCAGTCTGAAGCAATAGAACAAAGTCTGAGTCCAGTGGGGCACCTTTAAGGCCAACAAAGTTTTATTCAAGGGGTGAGTTTTTGTGTGCATGCGCATGACTGGCAAAGATTTGTCTGATGAAGTGTGCATGCCCACGGATGCTCACACTTTGAATAAAACTTTGTTGGTCTTAATGGTGCCACTGGACTCTGTTCTCTTCTCGCAAGTCAGAGTGTAACAGACCCGCACAGGAAATGGAGCTTGTCCTTTTGTCATTTATTGTCCCAAAGATTGTCCCAAAAATTAGGTCACCTGCTTAGGCCACAGGTTTACATGGACTCCAGAAAATCTGAAAACAATCTGGAACAAGTTAGGCAGTTGGCAGTACAACTGAAATCAGTCCAGTTGGAACCCTGGAAGAGTGTCACTAGTTTAAAAGATCCTCAGGTGTTTTAGCAGAGTGGAAACTTCTGAATTTGCCTCCAGTTTTGTGTAGGGTAAATTTGGTGACCACTCTAGTCCATGGATGGTCCTTCAGCCTTGTGGGGTGTGGGTCTGTGTTCCGTTCTTTATGTTTGTCAATACAGAAGGAGCCACTGCCTCAGAGAGCAGGCCCATCCCTTCACCACTCTGCCCACTGAAAATCCTAAGGGCTTCCCCAGCCCAGTGGCCAAAAAGTTGGAATGGACAGAAAGCGCACACAAAACCACCTTGTGCTCTTTGGAGAAAAGATGAGATAAAACGTGGGGGTGGACAGACAGAGGGAAGGATGCTTTCTGCTGCCCTTCTCTGCTGTTCTTATCAACCATCTTCTTATCAACTTATCCAGATGTGCTCTGAGTTGGGGAGAGGAAGCAGAGACAGGCAAAGTCCTTCGCTTAATGTGCAGCTGCATTCTGCTCCAGCTTTCTCTGCATGTTGGTAGGGGAGCTGTCAGGGGAGCAGGCAGAATAATAATAATAATAATAATAATAATAATAATAATAATAATAATAATAATAATAATAATAATAATAATAATAATAATAATAATAATAATAATAATAATAATAATAATAATAATAATAACAGCAGCAACAACAATAAGCAGCAGCAGCAGCAGCAGCACTGAGGTCTACCAACCAACATCTTTTGGTAGTCCCCGGTAGGGATGTGCATTCGGTTCAGCCCTTTTTGGGCTGCTGTGGGCCGATTCAGATTCTCTGAATCGGCTTGCCACTGAAATTTGGCGGCAATTCGGCCCCATTATATCCTATAGACCATTGAAGTCAATAACGAAAACATACGGTATATCTGGGGGCTGGAGGGGAGAGGGTTTGAGATAGAGGCTCCAAACTCGCAGGGTAGCTGCTGAAGCCTCTCCCCAAGATATCCAACAAGTTTAAAGAATATTGGATCAAGGGGTCCAAGCTTATGGCTTACCATCTGCCAGAAATTCGCGGGAGCACAAATCAGACAAGATCATGGAGAATGATGAAACAAAGATTCTTTGGGATTTCCAGTTACAAACAGACAAACACCCCCAATATCACAAGTAAAGGAAAAAATAAGAGAGAAATAGGGTTTGGATCACTGAAAGAAAGAACAGGAAAAGATCACAAATACTAAGACCTTTGAACAGAATAGGAGCACCAGTTGTCATTGGAGCCCTTGGACAGTGCCTAAAGGTCTCAAGAAACACCTGGACATTCTGGGCATTGAGCAAATAACACCAGCTCAGCTCCAGAAGACAGTGTTGCTTGGAACAGCAAGAAGCCCGCGAAGATACCTCTGCAATTCCCAAGAACTTGGCTAGGTCTCGAATTGCAGAACACCATCTACCAGTCAAATATTTGACTTCTGACAATCCATACTACTATTATTACTGCTGCTGCTGCTCCTCCTAATAGTAATAACAATAATAATAAAGCAGAATTAGAAGCAATAGACTGCAAAACTCACAAGATAATGACAATGCATCACTCACTACCAATGCTCCCTCTAAGCTGTGGAGTGTTGTGAGCAAAAATTCTCCTTTGTAAGCTACTGGCATTAAAGTTGTGAGTGAGCAGTTTGTCTCCTACAAAAATCAGTTTGCTCTGGAGCCGTCCTTCCTGAGCTGAGACAAAAATGTGTGAGCCAGAGGATAAAAAACTGAGCTAGCTCACATTGACTCAGCTCAGAGGGAACACTGCTCACTACACCCTAGACGTGAGGTCTCCCGAAGGTTAAGCAAGCAGTTGAAGTAGAAAAATGAGCACTGACTGACTACACCAAGAAAAACAAAGAGAACGTCTAAATAAAGTATACAAGGCAGACATAAAGCAAAGAAGATTACAGAAAGATTGTAATCAAAACTCACTCTGACAACTGGAAGGAAAAGTACTTGCATGTGCAATATTTGAAAGACATAGGGTGCGTTCAGATGCGCCGTTTGAGCCGCTTTTGGCACGCCTCAGAAACGGCTTTTACCTGCGCGTTCACACGCCCAACATCTGCCCACAGTCCCCAGCTGTCGCTTTCTGGAGCAAACCCACCTTTAAAGTGGAGTATTTTGACACCACTTACCAAGTTGTGTTTTCCTGATTCTCCGTTTCAAGCCGTACTTTCTGCTGTCTGATCGCTCCGTCAAGCAACTTCCGGGTGCTTCAACCCCCCCTCCCCTCTGGGAAGCTGCCTCCGGCTTCCGGTTTTAGTCTGCCATTTTTTTTTCCTTAGTGGTGTGCGCTTGAGCGGAGCTCCGCACTTAAGTTAAATAAAGAAAAGCTTCAATGATGCCTAGTTTAGGCATTTAGATGAGTCCGGGATCTCAGGGAGGCCAGTTTCGGGGAGAAAATGTAAAAAGTAGTCTTCATTTAAACTTTAAAGGGACCAGTTGAAATTGCTCTTCTGCGCATGCGCCAAACTTTTAATTCAGGAGAGGGCTGCCTGTGCGCATGCTCAAAGGAGAGGGGGGAAAAAACCCATCTGCATGAGGACGGCGGGGAGCCCCGAAGGAGGTCAGTGTGACTGCAATTCTCCAGTTTAAAAAAAACCACGCATCATGCCGGAGCAGTTTAAACCGCTCCAGCACGCTGTCTGAATGCACCCATAGAGAACAAAGCTGTGAAAATATCTGGAAGTGGCTTCAAAATGGACCCTTGAAGAAAGAAACAGAAGGTCTCATTCTTGCTGCTCAAGAGCTGGCACTTGAAATAAATAGTATGAAAGTCAAGATTCAGAAGACCAGTGATAACAGCAAATGTCACCTTTGTAAGACAAAGGATGAAACAGTCAACCATGCGGTCAGTGCCTGCAGTAGAATTGCTCAAACTGGCTATAAAGAACATCACAATAGAACTGGAGATATGTTGCACTGGAATCTTTGCAAGAAGTATGGCTTACCATCTGCCAGAAATTCATGGGAGCACAAACCAGACAAGATCATGGAGAACGATGAAACTAAGGTACTTTGGACTTCTGATTACAAACAGATAAACACCTGGAGCATAACACCTCTGATATCACCCTTGTAGAAAAAAAAATGAGAAATAGGATTTGAATCATTGAAACTGCAATCCCAGGGGACAGCAGATGGAAAAGAAAGAACAGGAGAAGATCATGAAATACCAAGATTTAGGAACAGAGTTAAGACTGTCTCTGGGAGAAGAAGACGACCATTGGACGACTTATCATTGGAGCCCTTGGAGCAGTGCCTGGAAGTCTCAAGAGACACTTGGATGTTCTGGGCACTGAGCTAATAACACCAGCTCAGCTCCATAAGACAGTGTGGCTTGGAACAGCAAGCATCTTGTGAACATATATCTGCAGTTCCCAAGAACTTGGCTAGATCTTGAATTGCAGAACATCATCCACCAGTCTAATATCTGAATGTTACAATTCTTCTTCATCTTCATCATCATCATCTACTGTCGTCACAACTGACCTATGGGGATCATTCATGGGTTTTTTTTTCGAGAATGAAGATGAGTAAAGGTGGTTTGTCATTGCCTGCCCCTGCATAGTTACCTGGACTACCTGGGCGGTCTCCCATCCAAGTACTAACCAGGCCTTACCCTGCTTAGCTTCTGAGTTCTAAAAAACCTCAGGCTAGCCTGGGCTGTTAAGGCTTCCTGCAAGCAGTGAACCTTTTATGAATTAACTATAAAACTGTTGGGGGATTCTCTTAAACTGCACACAATGACCTCCCCCCGCCCTTTTCTCCAAGATCTGTCTGGGAGAGAAAAACTCACTTCAAGGCTTTTACTCTAGCAAAGTAGGCAGTTTTATTTAAGGATTAATTCATTCTGACCCTAGCTTGTTCAACAACAAGCTGGCATTCTGAGCACATGCAGAGTTCTTCCTTCATTGGAAAATACCAAACAAGGAGGACTGGCTCCAGTCACTCAAAGGACAGTTTAAATCCTGTTCTCAGACATTCACTCCACCACCTATTTGTAGAACATTTTGAATTCCTGGGAAGGAGATTAAAGGAGAACAATCCTTCTGACCACTTGAAAAGGAGGCCAGGCTCTGACCATGAAATAGTTGCCTAAAATGTATGGGGGTTAATTAGCAGGTCTTGAGCAAGGGTCAGAGAAAGAACAGAAACATCATGAAATATAGACAGCTTATTAAAAATGCATTCAATCTATCTGGTGCTCAATAATCAAAATGATGGGAGGATACTGGATCCTTAATGAGTATTTTAATAATGAACCAGATTTCCCTAACAGAATCAGATGGTACAAATCTAAACTATTGTAATCAATTACAACAGTGACAGACATTGTATGATGACGATATTCAACTCGTTAAAAAAAAATACTTGAAAGCCAGAGATGGCCTAAAAGTAATTTAATTTAAAGTTCAACAAATCGAATACACACTAATTGTAAGTGACTAAATTCAGACTGTAAATCTCTCTGAGTGTACAGTGAACGTCTAGGGAGGCCTGACCCTAAATGAAACAGGGCTCCAGTGGCACATTAAAGTTTAACCAACTAAATGATCTTTTGCTTGAATCTTCTTGTAAACAAACCTTTCTTTGCAACATCTTCCCTCCTCTCGGTTCCCCATTGTTTGTTATTTTCATTTGAAATGTATCTGCCTAAAGGATAGACACCTCATACATCTGATGGATGCTGAAATAAATGTTAGTCTTTAAGGTAGCACTGGACTCTTGTTTCTTTCTTTATTGCTGCCATAACAGACTAACATAGCTAGCCCTCTGGAATTCTGTTCCTAACTGCTGCTGTGTGTGCACATGCACCACCATTCATGTTCCCATTGATGCCATGAAGGACGAGAGAGCATACCACCTATGCTGGCATCAGAGACAAATTGCTCTCATCTGGCTCAGATGGCTGATCTATGCTTGCACAGTCATCTGGGCTTTGTGCCTGCAGAGCAAACATCTGGGTTTGGCCAGGAACAGTGGGTGAATCTAATTAAGCCATTCCTCCTCCGTGCACTTGTGTCCCTTGGCTGGGCAAGGATAACGGACTAATAATTTAGAATGTATATTCTAAAATACAGCAAGTCAGGGCTCTTTTCGTAGCAGGAACTCCTTTGCATATTAGGCGACACACCCCTAATGTAGCCAATCCTCCAAGAGCTTACAGAGCTCTTCTTACAGGGGCTACTGTAAGCTCTTGGAGGATTGGCTACATTAGGGCTGTGTCGCCTAATATGCAAAGGAGTTCCTGCTACAAAAAGAGCCCTGCAGCAAGTAAACAAAAGAGTTTCTAGTTTCAACACTCCTTTTTTTTTCCAGAATATTCCAGATTAGGATTGTGACAAGGTCCAGGTTTAAAAGAGCCTGCCACGAGGCTAAGGAAAATCACCTAACCAAATCTAATATATTTGATCTATCCTATCTAAACTGTCTAAAATAGAGGAAACAAATGGGAAACCTACAAGGACTTGTGAGGGGCATCTCATTTGCCCCTACTTCCTATTTTCCGTTGCTGAGAATTCCCGTAGCCTCTCCTCTTCCCCTGCTTCTTTGTAGATCCAAGTGGTTAGCCATGCCGATCTGAAGCGGGAGAACAAAGTTGGGGCCCAGTGGCACCTTTAAGACCAACAAAGTTTTATTCAAGGCTTGAGCTTTTGTGAGTATCTGAAGAATTAAGCATGCACATGAAAGCTTATTCCTTGAATAAAACTTTGTTGGTCTTAGAGGTGTCACTGGACTCAAACTTTGTTCTCCATCAGAGCTCTTTTTGTAGCAGGAACTCCTTTGCATATTAGATGACACACCCCTAATGCGGCCAATCCTCCAAGAGCTTACAGTAGCCCCTGCAAGAAGAGCTCTGTAAACTCTTGGAGGATTGGCTACATTAGGGGGGTGTCGCCTAATATGCAAAGGAGTCCCTGCTACAAAAAGAGCCCTGGTTCTCCTGCTTCGTTATATCCTTCCCATTCACTGGCCAACCTGTTTTTATCTACCCTGTGTCTCCACCTTTCCCTCCTTCTCTCCCCCAGTAGCTTCTCTCTGGCAAACTCTGGTCAGGTTGAGCAGTGCTGGCTGCTGGGTCAGACCAGGTCAAGTTCGACAGTGGGAAACCTGCACGCACTTCGGGGTGTGTGTGGGTTACCTCATTTACCCCTGTATCCCCTCCCCACACTATGGCTGGGGTCACATGGCAGGATTAGCATGGTCTGGCCCCACCTCAGATCCTTCTGTTATTTTTTGCAATAGAGAAATTGGATCAGACATCCCATCCTTAACCCGTACATACCCCATGGAGGACTGATCAGACAGCAGCCATGGAGTGGGAGCTTTTCTTTATTATTTGTCCTTTGAGCATGCACATAAATGCTTATGGGAAGCATCGCTTCAAACTCCTGGCAGCTGGTGGCCAATGGGATTGCAGGATGAGGCTGCTGGGATTTGTAGTGTGGCTGTGAGGGCAGTGTTTTTAAAACTGTGCTTTTTAAAAATTAAATGTTTCAGAAGTTACAAAGCTGGGGGGAGAGAACAGAGAAACTTTATCCTGTATCCTATGTGCTGATGCTTTTATTTAAAAGCCTGAAGCAAAGCTGAAGTCACGGCATCATTCTCAGACTGCCTCTCCCCCCCAAAAAAAACCCCCACAACTTTTCAATTAATCCCTTTCCCAACCATGTCTGCCATAACGCTGTAGGCAGAAAACAGCTAAAACACAGGGATCTTTCTTTGGAAGGTTTTATAAGATTTTTTAAAGAGAAACATGCAGGGCAAAGATCTGCTTAAGCACATATTGCTAAATGAATTTTTAAAATGACGCTGACGCAAGTGTGTTCTCCAGCTTCCCAAACAGCTTGATTCTGCAAGAGAAAGTTCAGACATCACTTCAATCCATAAAGGTCTACTTTTTCCCAGTGCTGGGAAAGTCAGCTGTGAGTTCAGGTTGTCAGTGACTGCAGAATGGGAGACAGATGTCACTGTCTGAACGATAATTTTTAATCCATAATGGAGAAGCAACAAAATCGGGTCAAATAGCCCATCGGATCACAGCCTGTTTCTGCTTTCTCTCCTCTGAGCAGCCCCAGTATTCTCACATTTCCCTGCTTCTTCTCTCCTTCCTACCCATCAATCAGCATACCTTTTACCTAAAAGGTTTCCTTTGCTCGAAAGCTAGTTGAATCTGACTCTAGGGGGCGGTGCTCATCTCCATTTCCAAGCCGAAGAGCCAGCACTGTCCGAAGATGTTTCTGTGGTCATGTGGCTGTCATGACTAAATGTCAAGGTACACAGAACACTGTTAACCTTCCCACCGAAGCGGTACCTATTTATCGACTTGCAATTTCTTTCTTTTGAACTGCTAGGTTGGCAGGAGCTGGGGCCAGAGACAGGAGCTCACTCTGTCATGTGGCACTCAGGTCTCAAACTGCCAAGCTACTGACCTTCCAGACTGCAACTTCAGTATCTTAACCTCTGAGCCACTACGGCCCATCTTTTATCTACCCCCCCTTTCAGCTATATTTACTGTTTATTTCCTACACTTAGACACTTCCCTTTCTCCATAGCGGGAGCCAAAAGCAGCTTCCGTCCTTCTCCTCTTCTCCACTTTATCTTCACAAGAACCCTGTGAGGTAGGTGAGGCGGAGAGAGCATGTGACTGGCCCAAGGTCACCCAGCGAGCTTCCACAGCATGAGTCGGGATTCACACCTGGGTCTCCCAGATCCTAGGCTAAAATGCTAACCACTTCACTGCGCTGGCTTTCGTGGGGTGGCTGCTGTTGAAGCAACTAGGCCTAGGTGATTCATGCAAGTCACATGGTATCAAGTCGCTTGGCGACTGCTGATGGCCCTAGTCCCAGTGTGTCCACCCGCACAGGCCAAAACCATCCTGGAAAGGACTCTGCCCCCTCCTCCTGCCTTTTTCTGACAGAAGCCAAAGCTTGACAATACTTTTGCCTAGCAGTGGCCTGTTTCTTAAAGCTGCCATTGCATCTTTTATCACTTGGCGTTTGTTTGTTTTTTGAACATTTTTTTTTAAAAAACGTATTTCATGTATTTCTGCAAACTCTGGGCTTCCCTTAGGTTTGTAGAAAGATCTGTTTTTTTCTGCCCAGATTTAAGTATTCACAGATGGGGCCCTGATGAGAATTACATCTACTGATGCTGTACACAGAGCACATATTTCTGTATTCTGTATTCCTGATTTTTGAGGTCAACATAGTGGCCCTGATCCAGAGAAAGTGACCTGTGTCTGGAGGTAGGAATGGAGACCACGGGGCACATCTGAATGTGGAACTCATCTCTTTGTACTCCATGCTGGGTTGGGGATTCAAGTAGCCACATTCTGGGGGTGCGCACCATTTGCACTAGGAGCTCCTCATGTATGTTTGGAATGCCTGCCTCTTCTGCGCACAGATCTGTGGAGCAGGGTAGACATCTGCCATGCAACTGAACATTTCATAAACAGGTGTGACATCTGGGTAGAACTGAAGCAGCAAATTGCGATTCGTTTTTTTGCAAAGTGTTCGGTGCGCTAGAATTTCAGTGCAATAGATTTTTCAGTACACTTGGCCTCTTCTTCCAGGAAATAAAGGGAAAGTTATTTACCTTGTTATCTTTGACATTTCATGGAAGTCAAAAGAGATCTCTGGGGACCCCTTATAAATAAAAATGATTCCATTAAAACAGAGTAATAATGCTAACTGTTTGCACAGAGAACTATGAGTTGCATAATGGGGGAGACGGACCCCTTACCGAACAGGTAAAGCGATGGAGTTTCTTAGTATGAACAGCCGGGAAGGTGGAATAGAGCGTCATAACCCAGGAGAAATGAGAAATTAATGTTTGTCACATTCCGCCATGTGTAAATTCTATACATGAATGTGTTCCAGAAACAATTAGCTTTTCAAAGTATTCAGCGCAGCAGAATTTCAGTACAATGGGTTTTCAGTACATTTAACTTCAACTTCTAGGAAAGAAAGGGGAAAGTTGTTTACCTTGCTCTTTCTGACAGTTGTTCCGAGCCCTTTCATAAGCAGCACCTTTGTTAAGCAGGCAGGATAGCAAGCTTAAGTGCTCTGCGGCACTGGAACACAATGGCCCTGCTCGGCTGGATCAGTTCACCAATCGACTTGCTCACTGGGTGTCAGTGACGGTGGAAAGTGCTCTCAAGCTGCGGCCAACTTCCCAAGGCAAGAGGCATTCAGAGGCGGTTTGCCATTGCCTGCCTCTGCATCGTGAACCTGGGCCTCTTGGTAGTCTCCCATCCAGGGCTTTTTTGTAGAAAAAGCCCAGCAGGGACTCATTAGCATAATAAACCACACCCAACAGCAGACACTCATTAACATATTAGGCCACACCCCTGGCAGCGCAGCTCCCTCCCAGGATTGGCTTCTCCAGGGCCCCCGCGGCTTGCGGGGTGCATGGGGAACCCGCGGGAAGGAAGGCAGTTTCTGGATTGGCTTCCCCAGGCACCCCGTATCTGCAGGGCACCTGGGGAACCTGAGGAGGGGAGGCAGTTTAGAAGAAGAAGAAGAAGAACTGCCTTCCCTCCCTGGATCAGCTTGGCTTCCCCAGGTGCCCCGCGGCTTGCGAGGTGCCGGGGGAACCCCGGGGAGGAGGCTGTAGGCATAGCCAACTCGGAAGCCAGTCGTTCCTGTGCGTTCCTGCCCCAAAATAGCCCTGGTCCCATCCAAGTACTAGCCAGGGTCGACCCTGCTGAGCTTCCCAGACTTATGGTGACCCCATAGGGTTTTTCAAGGCAACAGGTATTTAGAGGTAGTTTGCCACTGCCTGTCTCTGTGTAATGAACTGAGACATCCTTGGTGGTCTCCCAGCCAAGTGCTAACCAGAGCTATCCCTGCTGAACTTCCCAGACTTACGGTCACCCACAGGGTTTTTCAAGACAACAGATATTCAGAGGTGGTTTCCCATTGCCTGCCTCTGCATAGCAACCCTGGACTTTCTTGGTGGTCTCCCATCCAAGTCCTAACCAGGGCTGACCCTGCTTTAGCTTCTAAGATCAGGCTGCGCCATTGAGGTCAGAGAATCGATTGGAAGGGTGAACAAATCATTTTTAATGGGAAAATATTGAAAACTTTTAATCCACAAGGCCATTGGAGCATTGCATTGTAATTTTAAATAAATAAATCAAATTTACCTATTTATTTATTCCTTTTTATTTATTTACTCCACACACACCACCCAAGCAGTTCACACTAACAAGCTTAATTGTTTCCCTTATTTCCTTATTTATTTTAAGTTACAATGTGACGATCCAGTGGTCTTGGACAAAAATGTTGGATGAAAGGTTTTAAAATCCAGTTTAAAACTTCTGGTTACGCTTCAGTTATAGTACACAGGCACTATATATGTGTACTTTATATGTTTTCATTAAATTAGTTTATATATGCTTTATTTGAAGTGCTGTTTTAATGTTGGAATGTTTTAACATTTTATAAAGCTTGTCGCCATGGGGAGCATATTTGGGAAAGGCAGCATAGAAATGATTTAAATAAATGAAATAAATAAGATCCACTGGATTTTCTGTGCATTTGTGAGGATTTCTGACCACGGAATGCAACTTTCTCTCCTTCCCCCTTCTGTGGAACTCTGAAATGCTTCCTAAAATTCTGTTCCTGGGGTACAAAAATCCTTGCACCTGTGGGAAAACTCCAGAGAACTCAAGCCCTGTTTTACAAGGAAATCCCATTGTTAGAACTCGTTCCCCCTCCAAACCTCCTTCACCACATTCATGATGAGCGGTGAGGATGGGGAAATCCCTACAACTACGGTGGAAGACACCGTACCAGAGCAACAGACCACAGCGGCTTCAGGAACGGCTGGGGAGCCTAAAGGAGCAGAGGGTGGGGCACAAGCTTATGACTCTTGTGTGCCACTTCCCACTTGGGCTGAGCTCACCTGGCTGCTGACTCCCGACCCAAGGACCAAGAGACTCATGGGCAACAGCGCCCAACGATGTTATGCACACTCACTTCAGGAAGAACCAGAGCACATCCACGGTGTGATGGACACTGAGGATGAGCGCCTCCATAGAGAGTTCAGAGGCAAGAGGAGATAAGGCGCAAAATGCAAAATATGGTATTGGATATACTGGGCATAATCATGGAGGCCATCCAGCAAGTGTTCTGGGACCTGGAACGGGCCCCTGATGGAACTAGGAGGGCACAACCAGTCCCTCCACAAGTGCCTCTGCTCCTTCCTCAAGCACCTCCAGGAGTTCCTGCTGGCCTGGTCGGGCTGAATGAACTACCTGCAGCTCCAGAGACTCTTGAGCAACCCCATGATGCTTTAGAAGCAATATTTGATGGCACTCCAGAGATGCTGGTGTTTTTCATGTTGCAAGTACGCAAGTTCTTGTGTGACTGGGGCCCTACCTTCAACAACAAGCAGGTCCAGGCACTCTTCACAAGAAAGATATACTTTATTGGAATACAAGTAGGTTGCCAGGTGTAGCAGAGTGATTGTCAGGAATACCCCACCAAGTATGAAGCCCTATAGATATAATATGATGCAGTAGCGGAACTAACAAATGAAATCTGAGTGCATGTGTGGGAATTCTCCTGGCGGGAGTTTACATAATGACCGGGAGAATGGCCCCCTCCTTCCCACTATCAGAAGGCAAAATATTTCCACCAGCTGGGAAGACATGCCTTTGCCTCTTGTTCAAGGCCACTTAGATAGCAGTCGGTGGCAAGGAGTTCTCCCACAGTTTCAGCAAGCAAACTATGCGCATGTGTGCAAGCTAATTAAAACAAAACAATGGGAACAGTGTCTAAGGCAGTAAAACATGGCAGTTTATCTGACACCGATGGACTTTGTTGGCTCGCAACTTCAGGACCGGGCGGCTGATTGGTTTGTGGGTCTCCACAACGTCCAGGGACTGGAATTCCGAGATGTGAATGCATTCATGTGGGCCCTCTGACACCAGTATGAAGATCCACTGGAACTGGAGAGGGCACATACCCGCCTGAGAGGCCTGTGCCAGGGTGGGCGCTCGGTGCGAGAGCATTCAGATGAATTAAAAACTTGTGCTGCAAAGCTCCAGGGGTGGCCCGAGGAGGTCCTCGTTGAGTTCTACCGAACTGGGCTGAGTCATGCAATTCTGGACTGGGCACTTTGAATGGGTGGATACAGGTGGCCTGTGAGGTGGAGAGCCACTCCAACCTCCTGCAGATGTATCAGCCACAACCTTCCTCGAAAACGGCAGTGATGGCAGTGACAGTGACAGAACGATGGGGGGCAAAACCCAAGATGAGAGAGGCCGTCAAGGATCGGTGGATGCATCAGGGCCTATGCCTGAGATGTGGGACCCCGGGGCATTTTAGAGCCAGTTGCCCTCTCAACAAGGAACTTGGTGATGGGAAGAGGCAAATACCTTCGGAGAAGAAGCCCAAGCTGCAAGGAGTGAGGGAGAAGCATCCCAAAGCACTTGAAGCGGGAGAGCAATGGAAGCCTGAAAGCACCTCCTCCAGTGGGAATGAGTTAGACGAGCTGACGGGAAAAGGCTGGGACCTGCTATGAAGGGCATGACATGGCAGGTCCGAAAGTCCCGCACGCCAAGTTTGGTGAGACCCTCTCTTCCTCTGTTTTATGTGACTGTGACTGTAATGAATCCTGAGCTGGGCACTCAGATACTGGTGAGAGCTCTGATTGACTCTGGGTGTACATGGGACTTAATCAGCCCATCTCTCGTAACCAGGCTTGGGGTACCTACCTGGGAGAGTAAACTCCCTGGCTGATGCACTCTCATGTCTCCCACAGCATGATAGCCAGAGAGAGGAAGACATTGATTCCATGTTCACACCCACACACTTGGGGGGGGGGGCAGTGGTGACTTGCAGCTGGGCAGCAAATTTAAGGCTGCATTCACTGAGGGGGACATGGATGATATTCACGGCGATGAGTCAGTGGAGCAGAAGGGGGATGGCAGTTGGTACAGGGGTGGGAGATTGTTCGTGCCTAAAGCGCTGAGGGGGAAATCCTGACTTTGGGACATGAAAATAAACTGGCAGGGCATTATGGATACCTGAAAACCTTGCACCTCCTGCAAAGGCAGTGCTGGTGGCCACGCATGAGGCCAGATATCTCTCTATATGTGAGTTCATGCAAGACTTGCCTAATGGGGAAACGGAGACCAGGAAAGCCCCCGGGAACTCTGCAACCCCTTGAAACGCCAGAGAGCCCATGGGCAGTGATTTCAATGGATTTTATAATGGACTTACCACCCAGTAAAGGGAAAACAGTGATCTAGGTGGTGGTCGACACATTTTCCACGCAAGTGCATTTTATTCCATGCAAACAATTGCCCTCAGCCAAGTCTCTGGCCAAGCTCTTCATGCACCATGTGATGTGGCTGCATTTTCTTCCCCGCAAGATAATTTCAGACAGGGGCCCTCAATTCATTGCTAAGTTCTGGAGGGAACTGCTACAAATGTTGGGGGTGGAGCACAGTCCCAGCAGTTCTTACCACCCAGAGATGGACAGACAAACAGAACGGGTGAATCAGGTGGTGAAGCAGTTCCTCAGGTGCGTCACAAATTACCAACAGGACGACCGGGTTGACCTCCTCCCTTATGCAGAATACAGTTACAATAACTCAGGACACCAGGCCACGGGCCTTTCCCCCTTTATGGCTATGCATGAGTACGAAGAGGCCCCCCCTCCCCACAGTGTCTAACCAGGAGCCAAACAGGGGGGGGGACTTACAATCGTGGTGGGGGGCTCTACAGGATCAGTGGTCCCTAATACAAGAGACTTTGAACAGGGCAAAAGAGGACCATAAAAAGCAAGATGACTAAGGGAGAGCCCCTGAATGGGAGTTGCACCCTGGGGGCTTGGTGTACCTCTCTACTAAAAATATAAAGAGGCTCCAGCCGGGGCAGAAACTGGGGTGGAAATACATTGGCCCCTTCAAGTGGGGAGAGTCTTGAACAAAGTGGCTGTGGAACTTGATTTACCTAGAAGTCTGTGTCATATTCACTCTGTCTTCCATTTCAATTTACTGAAATGGGATCCAGGACTGAACAAATGGAGACCTCATCCAGTGGCTCCACCTCTTCAAATTGTGAATAGTGAACCTCACCAAGTTGTTGAAAAAATCCTTGATTCTAAACTGAAGTGCAAACGATTGTATTACCTGATTAAATGGAGGGACTTTGATGAATCACACAATGAATGGGTACCATGTGAACGTGTTAGAGACTCTTCTCTCTTCCATGCATTCCGTAACAAATACCCCCACATACCAAAGGGGTGAGAGATCTTGTGAGGGGCAGAATGTCAGGCTCTCTGCACATTTTACAGTGCACTTGCCATAGAAATGGGGGGGGTTCCCCTCTCTTTGATGTACCCACAGCTTGACACATAGTGGAGCCAAATGTCCCAGCATCTTACTTGTTTGTCATTCTTGTTTCTTGTTATATAGAGTCTACGTGCCAGGGAGGGGATAGGCAATTAATAGGTTATTGGGGGTGGGTGGGTGGGTGGGTACTTGACTGTTAAATCCTGGTGGGCAAATATAGGGTGGTGATTGGGTCCTGGGTTTTATTACTTCTGTTTGAAACCAATATATCTGTAACCTTCCCACATTCATCTTTAGTTCTAACAAATGAAGTGTCCAGAGGGTATCTCTCAATGATCTCAATAAAGTTAGTTTCTTTCAAACTGGCTGTCATTGAGAACTGATTTAATCCAGATTCTGACATCCATCTGCCCCTGATATTTAGGCCTATCTCATATATATTCAAGTGGAAACCATAACCCCACCAGACTTGCTGAATTCCAGTCTACATTTTTTAGTATTTGAAAGGGAAAAGCTAGAAGTAAATAACTGACCCTTGAGGACTAGCAGCATAAATTGGGATAGGCCATGCACGTTCTTGCAGGTCTCCTTCTGACTTGGACTCTGTGTTTTAAAGTCAATTGAGAGGAAATGTGGAGGGGGGGGAACCCATGAAAATGAAGAATCCTGACTGAAGCATGGATTTTTGAGATGAGGTGGGGTTATGGAATTTCTTGGCATCCCTAGCTTCCTTATATGCTTTTGCAATTCGCCCCCACCACCACATTACTAAGGGAATTCCTATCAAATGGTGCCTGGCTTCACATCCTTTGCGAACTGTGGGACAGCCCAAAAGTGCAAGTGAAATTCTAAGCCATGGTTAGCTGGCTCGGTGTCTTCCTCAAGGCATTAGTGTTTGTCTGATCATCTGTAAAGTTCTCCTTGTCTTCTTATAAAATATTAAACCTGAATGCTTTCAAAGACATGCTGCTGCATTATCGCAATTGCCGTTGTTTATAAACATTGAGAGTTTCCTAAGCATAACATTATCTCCAATAACAATGTGTTGATTGAACGGGCAGACGACAATAGGCTTGATTAGCCGGCATTGTTTCATTAATATGCATGGCTCCACTTCTTGTTTGTATTCTTGCTTGGGGGGTGAATGTTGCAGCCTTGGAGAAGAAGGAGGGCTTCCTTCTCCCTTGGTTTTGAATGACTTCACACTGTAAACATTTATAACATCTAATAACCATATATGGCTTCCCAATGCGTACCAAAAAATCCATACGATGGGGCCACATAGGTCTATGAGGGAGTTTCCTGCAAACTAGGGCTGCCAGGCCTCTGCCCTCACCCCCTAGAAGATTTTTGGGGTGGGACACAGATAGGGGAAGCATAAATTAATATCACAGCATAGGAATGCCAGTCTCCAGATCCCCCGGAATTACAGCTTATCTCCAGACTACAGGAAAGAAGAATGCTTCGTAAGGCATACACCACTCCCTGTCCTTCCCAGGCTCCATCCCCAAATCTCCAGAAGTTTCTCAACCTGAATCTGGCAACTGGATAAACATCTGGAGCAGGGGGCCATCAGTGGCTATCAGCCACAAGGTATCAATAAGAACTCTCAGTCTGGAGCAAGTGATGCTCTGTATTCTTGGTGCTTGGGGAGGGGGTTAGCAACAGAGGGAGGGCTTCTAGTGTTCTGGCCCCACTGCTGGACCTCCTGATGGCACCTGGTATTTTTGGCCACTATGTGACAAAGTGTTGGCCTGGATGGGCCATTGGCTTGATCCAACATTGGCTTCTCTTATTGATCCAGCACCGACCAGTTTGATGTAGTGGTTAAGTGCACGGACTCTAATCTGGGAGAACCAGGTTTGATTCCCCACTCCTCCACTTGCACCTGGCTGGGTGACCTTGGGCAAGCCATCGTTCTGTCAGAGCTATTCTCTCAAGGACAGTTCTGGAAAGGGCTCTCTCAGCTCCGCCTACCTCACAGGGTATCTGTTGTGGGGAGGGGAAGGGAAAGGAGTTTGTAAGCCACTCTGAGACACCAAGTGAAAGGCAGGGTATAAACACAATCTCCTCCTCATCCTCGTCATCCTCCTCTTCTTCTTCTTCACTCTATCCTCTTATCCCCTGCCAGTGGCCAAGGGGAACCTGGCAACCCTAACCCCCCCAAAAAACCTCTATGGTATAAAATCATGGGGACTCCCTAGAGCATTGTGATGTCACCAGGAAGTGATGTTACAATGTTGCTTCCCCCTTCTATTTCCTCCATCCGCTCTGTTGAGCAAGCACGGGGGACGTGGGAGCATCAGGGGAGGACTCCCACCACAAGCAGGTAAGGGAGAACCCAACTGCAAACCCAGAGGGAAACCCAGGTTTGCAGAAAAAGCAAATAATGAAGAGCAGTATCCGCACAAGCATAGATCTCACAAACACAGACAACTGCATTAGGTGGCATGCAGGACTTTGCATTGCATGGCAAAATGGCACCAGATGCTTCATGGCTGCCACCCAGGACAGAAGTGAGGCAGGACAAAAGTGAGAATCAGGGCCAGGAGGGCTGCCGGGGGAAGGGAAAAGAGAGACCCAGTCAGCAGCAACTGATAAGAAGGAAAAAAATGGAGGAAAACAGAATTGGTGATGGGTGGAGTGAAGCAGAGTCCAAGTCAACAGGATGGGAGGGGAGGGAAGTGGAACTTATATCCATGGGGGGCTGTCAAGAGGATGGAAGAGTTGGAGTATATGGGAGGGAGGAAGGGCAAGAGCGGGAAAAGGGGGAGCCAGTAAAAGGTAAAGCAGGGCTGGTGTGGCAAGGAGACTAGATTCCCCATTACTGTGAGGCATCATGAGCCCCCAGTTGTCTTGATGCTGCTAAGGACATCCTCCTCCATGCCTGAAAAGCCAGGTGTGAAGGTATATAATGGCTGCTGAGAGACTGAAAGTTTACAGAAACACAGGAAAAATTGTCCTTCTGCAAAAGCCTGTTACCCTTATTCAAAGCTAGACATAATCTTAGGAGGAAGTAGGGGGAAGGTGTGAGACTGATACAGCGAAGCGGGGGAGTTTATTTGGGCAGCTCAAAAATTTAGGGCTTAGCTCCCAGCTATTCAATACCTACCTGAAACCACTGGCAGAGCAGTATCTGCACAAGTAGTCCCACTCTATTCTGCTATGGTCAGGCCTCACCTGGAGTCCTGTGTCCAGTTTTGGGCACCACACCTTAGGAAGGATGTTGACAAGCTCGAGCATGTCCAGAAGAGGGTGACCAGGATGGCGAGAGGGTTGGAATCCAAGTCTTACGAGGAAAGGCTGAAAGAGTTGGGTCTGTTTAGCCTGGGAAAGAGAAGGCTTAGAGGGGACATGATTGCTGTCTTCAAGTATTTGAAGGGCTGTCATGTAGAAGATGGAGCAGATCTATTCTCTCTTGCTCTGGATTGCAAGTCTAGATCTAATGGGTGGAAATTACAAGGGAGTCATTACCGTCTAGATATCAGGAGAAACTTCCTAACTGTAAGAGTGGTTGAACAGTAGAACAGCCTGCCTCGGGAGGTGGTGGATGCTCCTTCGCTGGACGTTTTCAAGCGGAGACTGGACGACCATCTTTTGGGTATGTTGTGGGTATGTAGGTATGTAGAGCTATCTTTAGGCTATGCTCCTGCAGAGTGCAGGGGTTGGACTAGTTGACCTGCAAAGTTCCTTCCAGCTCTAACATTCTATGATTCTAAGGGTGATTTCCCACTAAAGCTGCCTCGGGGTTGCACCGCCATTTGCCCCGATACTATTAGTCAATTTCACACCCGAAGCCGCGGGGCTGCATTTTGACCCGCAGCTTCGCCCGATTTCCCCGCAGTTTCGTAATCCTGTTTTTTGAGGATTACGAAACTGCGGGGGAAATCGGGCGAAGCCACGGGTCAAAATGCAGCCCTGCGGCTTCGGGTGTGAAATTGACTAATAGTATCGGGGCAAACGGCAGTGCAACCCCGAGGCAGCTTTAGTGGGAAATCACCCTCTGTGTAGATCTCACAAACACAGACCACTGCATTAGGTAGCAGGCATTGTCTTTCAGACTGGTATTGCACAGCAAAATCTGAAGTGAGGTGACATGGATACGCAAACGACACCCAGCTCTATGTTTCCTTAAGAGCTGAGTCAGGTAGGTCTGTAGAAATCCCAAAGAGGTGCCTGGAGAAGGCAATGGGACGGACGAGGGCCAATAAACTGAAGCTCAGTCCAGACAAGACGGAGGTGCTGTTGGTCAGTGGAGGAGCCGCTCAGGCACTGGAGAACTGGCTTGTGCTGGAGGGGGTTGCTCTTCCCCTGAGGGAGCAGACTCATAGCTTGGGGGTGCTACCAGATCCTGTCCTACAGTTGGAGGCTCAGATCTCCTCCCGGCATGCAGCAGCTATGACTCTTCCTTGATAGGCCTGCTCTGGCCACAGTGACCCGAGCTCTGTATGTAATGTGCTCATAGAAATCTGCTGCTGGGAAAGGAGTTGCATAAGCGACTGTCCCCAGAGAATGCCACCAATTTCCCACTCCTAAATCAAACACACGCACACAAAAACACAAACACATTTGGCATTGCAGTTTGATATATTGAACACAATGTTCCGAACAATGTTCTGAATACTCCGTGTAGGCCTGTCAAAGGAAGGCGTCGTTTGATGCAAACCTGTTGCGTGATTAAGCCAATTGTACCGAGTCAGCCTGTGCTTTTGAATGGTGTGTGTGTGTGGGGGAGATGTACATAATGCAACAGTACAGTCTGTGCTTTGTTCGGCGCAGGGAAGGGTATGCATTTCAATGGTGTATCTAACACAGAAGGGGGTCTGTGGGCAGTCAGCCATGCCCCTCCCCTCCTCCCCGAGCCATTTTGCATTTTTTTTAATGTTTCAGATTCACTTGGATCAAGAGAAGAACGTGCGCCTGAATATGTGTACCTTGAAGGGGGGCGGGGAATGTAAAGCGCAAAGCTGCCTGCTCACCGCCGCAGCCTCCCTCCACCGTTTGTGATGCATAATTGAGCCGTGTCTGCAATTTTTGATGCAGGGGGCATGCAGAGTTGAGTTAAGTGCACATACGACTCATCCTAATCTGAAGGGGATAGTAAATGTTATGCATGTGAACCTGCCTTCTACTGGACCAGATCCTTGGTCCAACTAGGTTAGGACCATCTACTCAGACTGGCAGCGGCTCTCCAGGGTCTGGGGCAGAGAGGTGAGTCCCTTCACCTTCTACCTGGTCCTTTCAACTGGAGATGCCGGGGATTGAACCTGGACCTTCTGCATGCCAAGCAGGGGCTCTATCGCTCAACCATAGTCCCTCCCCCATGTGGCACATTGGCGTGGGAGGAACGTCTCCTGAACACTGTGGAAAGGTTTCACATCTCTCTTATACTCAATATTTATGAGCTCTCCTTTATAAGCTCGACTGGCACCCAAGGCAGAGAACAAGCTCTCATATATCTATATATTTGCGCCTATCCATTTCTAAACCACAGACACACACACACACAAAAAGGCAGCTCTGCACTTTCCCTCCCTTTGCTTTGATTTAACTGTTTGTTTCCTCAGAACCCCCAATCTGGCAGCAAGAGGGAAATCAAGTCTGACAGACACATCTGTTGCTCCTGCTGCTTTGAATTAAGCAAACTTGGTTAAATCATCCCGCAAAAGCAATTGCATTACCTTTCCAGGTACAATGTTGACATTTAGAATAATATTTTGATTTGCTGTTGCAGATCGGCTCAGTAAAGTAAACCGGCTACCCAAACGGTGCTTTCGAATGAAACATTTGCAGGTGGCAAACGCTTGGTTTGAGTGTTTCGCTGTAAAAGAGGCAGCGATCGCTGGCATGTGAGCACATGAAGCTGCCTTATACTGAATCAGCCCGTCAGCCCATCAAGGTCAGTGCTGTCCACTCAGACTGGTAGTGGCCCTCCAGGGCCTCAGGTATAGGGGCCTTTCACATCAGTCCTTTCGACTGGAGATGCCAGAGGTTGAACATGGGGACTTCTGCGTACAAAGCAGATGCTCTTCCACTGAGCCACAGCCCCTCCCCTACTCAGGGCTCCTCTGTATTTAAGTAGTAAGCTTGTGACTGTGATGTAGCACTTCAGGTTGCAGGTCACATGACCAAATGGCCCAAATGACATTAAAATCCTTGCAAATATAAAATACGCATGGCTAGGAGAATGCTGAGAATGATAACTGGGGGGGGGTCAGCTACAATTTATCTACTGGTCTTACCATTTGCCTGGTCGCAGTGGGCAACCTGCTGTCCCTGCTCTCAGTCCTTTGCCCTCGATAACTTGAGGGTAAAGACCACTGAGATTCTGGAGGGACACCCAGAGCACCACCCAGAAGTGCCGTCACATCCTCCATGCTGCTCTAGGCATTTCTCCAATCTTTATAATAAAGACCAGTGTTTCTGTTTTTAAAGAAAAGGTACCAGTATTCAGATTGTGAGATTGTGCTGATTTCCACCAATTCCCCCTTCCTCTCAAGGTCCCCCCCCCCAAAAAAAAACACCTCTGGGAAAGATCATAGAGATTGGGGACATTCCTAGAGTGTCACCCGGAAGTGATGTCACATGCCCCAACTCCGCCATTTCCAGGCACCAACCCCCAAACCGTCCAGCATTTGCTGGAACATCCTCTCTTTTTCTTTCTCCCCCACCCCCGAATCGCTCTGATTTTCGATATTTGGTTAAGTTGAACCAAATTCTGTTTGAGGCCAAGCCGAGATTCCTTTCCTCTTTTGTTTGCCAGAAAACATGTTTATTGATATATGCAATTTCCTCTGTGCCTGACACACTTTGCTGCTACTTAAGAGTTGCTTTCACGCAGAGGTTCTTTTCCATGTCTGCTGCAGCTTGCTTCCATACAACATTGTTGAGTGAACATTCCCTCCCCTGGAGTTTCCCCTTCTTCTCTATACATTCTCCCAAGCCAGCTTTGATAAAGCCTTTCCTGAAAGATAGCACTCAAAGTGGGGCGTGTAACGGTGTGGATGGGAAAGAAGGAACTGGGGGGACCTGCCTATATAGGAACACATGAAACTGCCTTGTACTGAATCAGAAACTTGGTCCATCAAAGTCAGGATTGTCTACTCAGACTGGCGGCTGGTCTCCAGGGTCTCAGGCTGAGGTCTTTCACATCACCTACTGCCTGGTCCTTTTAACTGGAGATGCTGGGGATTGAACCTGGGACCTTCAGCATGCCAGGCAGAGGCTTTGCCACTGAGCCACAGCCTCTCCCATTCCCTTGCACTTAAGTATTTCCCTGTCGCAGTGTGTGATAGTTTTATAGAATTGGTTGTAGGCAGGGCTCTTTTTGTAGCAGGAGCTCCTTTGCATATTAGGCGACACACTCCTAATGTAGCCAGTCCTCCAAGAGCTTACAGTAGCCCCTGTAAGAAGAGCTCTGTAAGCTTTTGGAGGATTGGCTGCATTAGGGGTGTGTGGCCTAATATGCAAAGGAGTTCCTGCTGCAAAAAGAGCCCTGGTTGTAGGTATATAACTACAGCATCATAACCCTATCCTTATTCTAATAGCCAAAAAGTGTGGATACCTATTCCCACCAACAGGGGCCTCACTCTCCCCCAACAGCTTTTCCTGCATAGTCAGTAGACTTCCTGGGTTTGTAGAAAAATCCCAAAAGTAAAGAAATCCCTTCAGGAACTCTTGAATTCCCCAAAAAGCCTTTTGAAATGGCCTCTGCAGGGACCTAACTCCAGGCATCAATGGTGAGAGATTAGAACATTGGGAGGGGGGAGGCTCCTAACTGGCTCTGTCAGTCAAAGGGTGGGGGAGGGCCCTTTCCAGGCCTCTTTCGGCCTTGGAGGGAGGGAGGGAGGGACGGAGGAAGCCTTGGGGCCCGGCCTCACTAGAGTTGCCAGGGCCAGGCTGGGGGATTTCTAGAGATTTTGTGGTGGACTCTAAGGAGGAGGGCTGGGTTTGGGAAGGGAGAGGCCTCAGCTGGGTATAATGCCACAGTGTCCACCCTCCAAAGCAGCCATTTTCTGCAGGGAGACAGACCTCTGCTGTCTAGAGTCCAGTTGTAATTCTGGGGGACTCCAGGGCACATTTGCAGGTTGGCCACTCTAGGCCTGGCAGCATTCTAGGCTTGCCAGGTCCCCCCTGATTTGCATGACTCACCTAGCCTCGGCTGCTTGCTACCATTCATCAGCAGCCACCCTATGAAAGCCAGTGAGGTGCAGCAGTTAGAGCTTCAAAGTAGGATCTGCAAGACCCAGGTTCAGATCCCCATCTTGCAGTGGAAGGTGACTGCGTGATTTTGGACCAGTCATATATTTCAGCCTAACCAACCTCACAGGGTTGTTGTGCAGATAAAAAGGAGGAGGGAATAATGAAAGCTGCTTTGGCCCTCACTGTGGAGAAAGACTGTAATTTTCCTAGGTAGAGGCTGGGGGTGGAGATGGAAAACAGGAGACAGAGAGGCAGATAGAGGTAGGTTGGCTGTTGGTTGGGAAGGAAATAGGGTTGCCAACTCCAGGTTGGGAAATCCCTGGACATTTGAGGGGTGAAGCCTGGAGAGGGTGGGATTTAAGGAGGGAGGAACTTTGGACTGGTGTAATGCCATAGACTCCACCCTCCAGCCAGTTCCTCCATGAGAACCACCATTGCCAACCTCTGGGTGAGGACTGGAGATCACCCAGAATTACAACTGTTGTCCAGGAGACAGAAATCAGTTCCCCTGGATAAAATGGCTGTTTTGGAGGGTTGAGTCTATGGCATCATACCATGCTGAGGTTGCTTGCCTCCCCAAGCCTCACTGTCCTAAGGCTCCACCCCCAAATCTCCAGGAATTTCCCAACCTGGAGCTGGCAGCCCTAAGGTGAATTGATCTCTGTAGCTGGGAGATCCGTTGTGGGGGAGAGGAAGCAGGTGGGTGGCTGAGAGCACTGCCACCACTGCTACTGCTGCTCTGCGGAGTGGGGGAGGAAGCAGGCAGGAGGCTGGGAGAGTGATGGGGGCAGAAAGAAAGAATGATGGGGTGGGGGGAGAAAGAGTGATGAAGTGGGGAGGCAGAAAAACAAAGAGAAAGATGACAGATCAGAAAGAGAGAGGAAGTCACATGCATGGAGCAGAAATAGAGTAAGAAAAGGGGAGTAGAGGGGAGAAATAGTGTGAGAGAGGTAGGGGGTGAGCAGAGGGAAGCAAAGGTGTGACGAATGAGATAACCATCCCACAAGTTTCTTGCGGGTCTCCACTTGTAACAATATAATAGTGACAGTAACATAATTGTGTGCTTTCAAGAGGCAACTGATTTATGATGACTCCTCATGGGGTTTTCAAGGCAAGAGAGGAATAGAGGGGGTTTTCTGTTGCCTTCCTCTGCATAGCTACCCTGGACTTCCTTGGTGGTCTCCCATCCAAGTATTCACCCCAGCCAATCCTGCTTAACTTCCCAGCTCCTGACAGGCTTAGTCTAAGTTTATTCAGCATGCTATAGTAATGTACCTAATGCTGATTTTTTTTTTAATGGTAGGGAAAAAAATCTGCTGATGAATGGTAGGTGTGAGGGAGGAAAGATCAGGTAATTATTTATTTAAAAGAAGAGAAGAGAGAAGAGATTGGATTTATCCCCCGCCCTTCACTACCCAAAGGTGTCTCAGAGTGGCCTACAAACTCCTTTCCCTTCCCCTCCCCACGACAGACACCCTGTGAGGTAGGTGGGGCTCACAGGGCTCTGACAGAAACTGCTCTTTTTCAAGGACAGCTCTTATCAGAACTACGGCTTGCCCAAGGTCATCCAGCCAGGTGCAAGTGGAAGAGTGAGGAATCAAACCCGGTTCTCCCAGATTAGAGTCCATGCACTTAACCACTACACCAAACTGATTTATTGGCTGCCTTTCTATGGTCCCTTTCACATTACCTTTCTAAACCACATGTTGTTAGCTCAGTTCCGAGTAAAGTGATACAGGGATGGAGGTTTCATACAACAAATTTCATCCCATTAATGAGCCACCTCTGAAGCAATCTGGCCATTTCAAACAATCCCATGTTTCCCCCTCCCTGACACACACACACACCCATTTTTGCCATGCGATCTTCCTCAAACTTGTTTTTGAACATTCTAAATCGAGTGCTATAGCCCTGGACCATTGAGATGCCTTGGTGCCACTCTAAGCACTGAAGTGCTAAATGGCTCTAGGGCTATAGCACTCCACTTTGAACATTCCAAAAAGTTTGAGGAAGATCACACAGCGCTACTGGAAGTGCCGCAGACATTTCAAACGGCACACTACAGGGTTTCAGAAGCACAAAGAAGAGATGAAAATGGATGAAAGCCATTTCCCTCAAGAACGGCTCAGCCACGGTTTGCTGACAGGACACAAGCAGCCTTGTCTGAGAAGGTAAATACAATCCATTAGCAGCCCATTGCTAAAACGGTTGCATCTGGAATGACACGAAAAATCTGTTAGCAACTGGCTACCAAAACAGATGATCAAGGCTGTCTGAAAGGGATTACAGGAATGCCAAACGGTTGACAGTGTAAAAAATAATAAAGTACGTTATATTTTAGTTATTTAATTCATTTATATTCTGCCTTCCTCCCCGATAGGGACCAGAAGCAGTTGACCTTGTTCTCCTCTCTTCCCATTTTATCCTCACAACCACCCTCTGAGGTAGGTTAGGCTGAGAATGTGTGACTGGCCCAAGGTCAACCAGCAAGCTTTCATGACACAAGCAGGATCCAGACCTGGATCTTCAGGTAATAATCTTAGGATGCATTAACAGAAGCATTGAGTCTTTGCTCAGTGGCCCAGTCAACAGCGCCTCTCCTCTCATCTTAGTTTTGGGAAGAAACACATGCCTCATTATATGCACGTATCCTCACTCTGTTGTCTCTGTAACTGCCTCTCCATTGGCGTGCCAGTGAAGGCACAACAGGGAATTGTCCTGGTGTGGAAGCAACTCCAGACGTCTTTCCTAGTTGAGCCTTGAGCTGTGATCTCACACACTAAGGCTGAGTTCAGACTGGCAGTTTGCCCCACGATAGCCACGTTTCAGCGAAGTTTTAAAAGTGGATTAAAGAGGGTGTTCACACAGGCACATCTGCCTGGCGTTCCCCACCCGTAGGCAACCCACGCTATTCCGCTTTGCTCCCATGTTTAAAAGATACCTTATAAAAGTGGTAGTAAATCCCAGAGAGTGCCTTTATCCTGTGTTATCCTGCTTCCTGGAAGTGTGAACGCAAAGCCTAAAAGCCGGGAGCAACCCATTTCTATAGCGTGCACTGGGTGTTTCTGCGCATAAGGCAGCAGCAATATGATTGGCTGTGCTCTCCTCTACCGCCCAATGCGGTGCCAGCGCAACGGCATCCAGCCAAATTACCAGGGAATAGCCGCTTACAACTGCGCCTCCGGGCCAGCAGTCTGAATGCTCCCGTGCGCCTCCTCCCGGTATGCTCCCACATCCGTCGGCCCTGTGTGACCGAGAAAACCTGGAACAGTTTATTCCAGGACTTTTTTTGCCACGACTGGCTCCAACTGCAAATTGCCAGTCTGAACTCAGCCTAAATAATCCACTTTCAGTGCACTTTCCAACTGGATTTTTACTGTGTGGACAGGCAAAATCCAGTTGGAAAGTGGACTGAAAGTGGGTTGAAAGTAGATTATTTTGTGTGTGTGACCGCAGCCCAAATGACATGCTAATTGTCCAAGTCTTGAGGGTTTCTTGAAATTTGTTGCTGGCCAGCCACTAGATGAGGGACGCCCAGGGGTTTTGTTTTGTTTTTTTTTCTGGGAGATCACGCTGGAACGGAGTTCTGGAACCTCCTCAACAAATTTCTTTTAAAAATGTTTGAAAGTTCATGAGTTTTCAGTATACTTCATTTCACTCTTGAGAGTTCCGGCACCTCCTTTTCACACTGGTGCCCCCGCCAGTCTCTGTTTCAACTACCGCCTTCTGCATTCAACTACCCTGCCATTGGCCATCTTAGCTCTTTCCCTGATTGGCTAAAAACCCATGCTTCCCAGCCCATTTCTAACGGCTGCTTTCTTGATCAGTGGCTGAGATGCCAGCTAGAGGAAGACAGTTGAAGGAAATAATCTAAGACCAAAGACTGTGTCTGCGAGTAAACTTTAAAACCTTGTCTGGATTTATATCCGACGCCAGACAGTACCGAAACGTTTGCATTGTTTTCTTTTGATACCTTTCAGCACTGTTAGAAGTTTTCTGCTTGCCGCCTTATGAAATGCCATTTAAATGTCTGGTTTTCCTGTGGGATTAACGCTCTGCTTGTCTAAATCTACATCTTGGTTTATGTGCATTAGAGATTTTTTTGCCAGTGAATACTGGGGGAACTTTGACTCTTTTGTAAGAACATCAGCTAAGAATCTTTGGAAGCTTTTAATATTCTAAGCAGGGAAATATTGGGTGGCTTCCAGCCCCTGTTTGGAAAGCTGAACTTGATTTATATCCAGTCTTTTCTCCACAGTGGGGAACAAAGCTGCTTACAGCATTCTCCTTTCCTCCTTTTTATCTTCACAACAACCCTGTGAGGTAGATTAAGCTGAGAGTGTGGGACTGGTCCAAGGTCACCCAGAGCGCTTCCATGGCAGAGCGGGGATTTGCACCTGGGTTTTGCAGATCCTAGTCTGACACTACACCACACTGGCTCTGTCTTTTATGACAGCATATTTATGTTATTATTAAATTATGAGAACATATGTGTTTTTTAAAAAACAAGCTTTTGGACCCTTGGATGAATCAGGGGAGAAAGCCCATCTGGGACGGTAGAATTTTGCTGTGGTAATGGGAGTGCAGACGGCGGTTGCTCTTCGACCCAACTTAGTGAGGATTAGTGATGGTCATATGGACAGAGGAAGCTTCCTTTTGTTAAATCAGACCTCTCAAGTTCAGGATTGTCTACTCAGACTGGCAGCAGCTCTCCAAGGTCTCAGGCTGAGGGCTTTCACATCACCTGTACCCTGGTCATATTAATTGGAGATGCCAGGGACTGAACGTGGGACCTTCTGTCTGCCAGGTAGATACTCTACCACTGAGCCATGGCCCCTCCCCCATGGTGCTCTACCAGAGCCAATAATCTACCCAGGCCTTAGCTGGGAGAAGAGGAAAGTGTTGTCCTTCAGACAAAAAAAGGGAAAGGCGGCTTAGAAGAGGATGGTCCCAAGGAATGAGGGGGAATTTGAGCTGGCAACAAAAGGCAGGAATTTGAGCTGGGGGGAAACAAAGAGAAAAAAATATATGCAGAACGATGCCCAGTATCAGGTAACCCTGTCATGTCAATGGTATGCGGGAGGAGTGCTGCTGCTTCTTTCCTTTCCTCTGAAGTTTTCCAAACAGTCTCTTATCAGGCCCCTGACCTCGTTGCTCCAGCTGCAGGTGCCTTGCTGGGAATTATAATGGTTCCTAGAATGTTTTGCTTCTTAGCTTGCTTAGCTTCCCCCGTGCACGAACTGTATCAATTGGCTTCTGCTGAAGGGAGGGGGGTGTTGTTTGAATGTAGTATAACCTAGTAGGCACTGCTGTATCTAGTCATTACTGACACAGAGAATGTACACGTGTCTTTAGTACTGTTTCATCATTAAACACTGTCTTCTGAAGAAGCTCTGTGTTGCGTGACTGACGGAAGAAGCTGACAAAGCAGGAGAGGGCTGAAAGGGCCAACCAAACATTCATGCCCCTTCTGTTTTGACTGTGGAATTCTCTGCTGAGAGTCAAGGCCTGAACTGTCCAGTTGCTATGGGATGCTGCCAGAAAACTGAGACAAGTGCCTTATGTGAAGATGACGTGAGGCAGGGTGGATTTTAAACAGAAGTAAGCATGGACTGGGAAAGAAGAGCAATTGCATGCATAATTTGGACATGCCCATTTTGGACCCTTCCTTTTTTCCCGTCGGGGCGAATCCTCAGAATGATACAGATCTCCTTCTGGTTGTTAAATTTAAGAAGATACAACCAAGATAACTGGCCTTATTTTCTGCTGGCCTGTGTCTAGCGATGCCAACCTCCATGCACAGCCTGGAGATCTCCCAGCTGATCTGATGAGAGACATCAGTTCCCCTGGAGGGGAAAAAAAAAGATGCTTTGGAGAGTGGACTCTATGGTATCATTATTGGAGTGAGTGAATCAGCATGCCTAGGCATGGGGTGCTACATTGCTCTAAGGGTGTAGAGGTGCCATCTCCTTGAATGGGATGCCTCTCTTTGTCTTAACCCGGGGGCTGCCCTCTGACCCCTCCTCTCTCTTCCTTTCTGTCCTCTCCCTCTCTTCACATGGCCTTCCACAGAGATACATGTCTCTGAGACCATGCCCGCATACTTCCCCGCACCCATGATGCAGGACAAGCTGGCCATTTGTGATAGGAGAAGTACTTTTTAGACTAGGCTTCTCTTTCTCCCTTTGACTGAAACCTGAATGTGAACTGGATCTACTTGAATAAATGTAAGTTTATCTTTTTTTGCAATATACATTTTGGGAGATTTATTTGCGGCACTCAAAATCACGTGTGACTCATTTAAGGGAGCAACTGCGACAAAACTTAGCAAGTAGGTGAAGAGAGGCCAGGCTACAAGGGAGACGCTCAGCCAGCCCAGAGTTCTAACAGGAGCCTGGCTGGTCATGCAGCTGGCTAACTGGTAGCAGCATTTAACTCCACACTCTGGGCAGTACTCTTCGTGGAAGGAGCAAGTCAGCTTCATGCTGCTAGCATCCACTCCAGCTTGGCTCTTTCACCTAGACCTTCGGACCCCCTGGCTTTGGACTTGGCTCTATGTTTCTGGCTCCTGACTCCGGCTTGGCTTTTTGGACTTTGCACTCTCTTCTTGGCTCCTGACCTTGGCCTGTTCTAGACTCCCTTTGACTGGCATCCCAGCCCGTGATAGAGACGAGCAGAGGCAGTTGGCCATTGCCTGCCTCCACATAGCTTCCTTGGTGTTCTAACCCTAACCCTGCTCGGGTTCCAACTTACGTCATTACCTTCTCCTCTGTTTTAACCTCACAACAACCTTGCGGGGGTAGGTCAGGCTGAAACATGGTGACTGACCCAGTGTCACCCTGTGAGTTTCTGTGGGTTCCACGCAGGAGCAGGAGCAGCCATGCTATGAGAGGAGTCTGTGGATCAGAGAGTCAGGGGTGGGCGTCTGATGCTTGGCGTCTACCGCTGCTTACCTGTAGGACATACAACAGCAGCAGCCCACGTCATCTATGCCAGAATGAGCGGGACGTTTTGGTGTTTATTTATTCTCTTTATTTAATCCATATATACCCAGTCTTTCTCCCCCAAGGTAGCTTACGTCATTACCCTCTCCTCCATTTTAACCTCACAACAGCCCTGCGGGGGTAGGTCAGGCTGTGAAGCACCTTTGACTCAACACTGGCAGGGGCAAAACCACACCACAGAAGGTTTAAAATGCTGTGTAATTTATAAATGTCAAAACAACACCTTTAGAAAAGTAAATGTATAATGTATAAAAGATCTTGTCACAAAAGGAAGCAGCGTTTATCTTTAAACTAGGAGCATGTGAACCTGTGGGACTCAATGCACATGTAGATTTTACTGCGTTCCTTTAACTGACACCACTGTTAAGCTGATTAGGCAGTTTGCACCTGGAAGGCATGAATGGGCTTTACGTATTAGGAGATACTTGGCAGCTCTCAAGAGCCATCTTTACATTCATCTAGATGAAAGAACACCAATAGAATCAGGTTACACATGTCCATCATGGACAAATGAATAAGGCAGTTTTGGTAAGATATTCAATCTTTATTTGCAAGTCAAATTTTAGTGGCAAGGTGATCTTGACGTTGATATATGTTGTGTACAATCTTACTTTAGAGACATTGCTGTACAGTAAGACAGTTTGGAGGCTTTCTGGCCAAGAAGTTCCTGTGGCTGTGCCTCTTGTCCTGATGAAGGCACTGGAAATGCATTGAATAATCTGGAGGATGAGTTGACTGCAGCCTATTTCTTATTGTCTGTCTCAAGTTTTAAGGACTAGATCTACTTGCTGTTGACAACATACTTTATATTATCTTGTGAAACTTCCTGAGTCATTATCTGAGGAAACCTCCCCAGGAAACAATCCGTAGACAAAAGAACCTCCTCAGGAAAGCTCCTCCATTAGCATGTTCATAGCCTGGAGAACTACATCAAGATAATGACTCAGCCCTACCCCACCTTCCAGGGTAGATATAAATTACCTGCCTACCATTTTTCTGCTCACCTTGACACAGGGAGTACCCCATCTTTCTGTGTTATACCTCTGAGGATACCAGTCACAGCTACTGGTGAAACATCAGGTCCTTCAATGCCAAGAACACGGCTACACAACCCGGAAAATCTACAGCAGCTAATGAACTCCAGCTGTGAAAGCCTTCGACAACATACTTTATATTGTTTGATATTGTTTATCTTAAGAAGTGAATGCACTTGCTTTATGGACATCTAAGAGAACATAAGAGAACATAAGAGAAGCCAATGTTGAATCAGGCCAATGGCCCATCTAGTCCAACACTCTGTCACACAGCGGCCAAAATATACCAGGTGCCATCAGGAGGTCCAGCAGTGGGGCCAGGGCACCAGAAGCCCTCCCACTGCTGCCCCCTCCAGCACCAAGAATAGAGTGCATCACCTGCCCCAGACTGAGAGTTCCCATCTATACCCTGTGGCTAATAGCCACTGGTGGACTTCTGCTCCATATGTTTATCTAATTCCCTCTTGAAACTGTCCATGCTTGCAGCTGCCACAACCTCCTGTGGCAGTGAATTCCATATGTTAATTACTCTTTGGGTGAAGAAGTATTTCCTTTTATCTATTCTAACCCGACTGCTCAGCAATTTCATAGAGTGCCCACGAGTTCTTGTATTGTGAGAAAGGGAGAAAAGTACTTCTTTCTCAACCTGCTCAATCCCATTCATAATCTTATAAACCTCGATCATGTCACCTCTCAGCCGTCGTTTCTCCAAGCTAAAGAGCCCCAAGCATTTTAACCTTTCTTCATAGGGAAGGTGTTCCAACCCTTTTATCACTCTAGTTGCCCTTCTCTGCACTTTTTCCAATGCTATAATATCCTTTTTGAGATGTGGTGACCAGAACTGTACACAGTATTCCAAATGAGGTCGCACCAATGATTTATACAGGGGCATGATGATACTGGCTGATTTGTTTTCAATTCCCTTCCTAATAATCCCCAGCATAGCGTTGGCCTTCTTTATTGCAGCTACACATTGTGTAGACATTTTCAGCGAGTTATCCACGACGACTCCAAGATCTCTCTCTTGGTCAGTCTCTGCCAGATCAGACCCCATCAACGTGTATTTATATTTAGGATTTTTGGCTCCAATGTGCATCACTTTGCACTTGGCCACATTGAACCCCATTTGCCACGTTGACGCCCACTCACCCATCCTCAACAGATCCCTTTGGAGTGCCTCACAATCCTCCCTGGTTTTCACCACCCTGAACAACTTCGTGTCATCTGCAAATTTAGCCACATCACTGCTTACTCCCAATTCCAAATCGTTAATAAACAAGTTAAAAAGCATGGGACCGAGTACTGATCCCTGTGGTACCCCACTGCTTACCACCCTCCACTGAGAAAGTTTCCCATTTATACTCACTCTCTGTTTCCTATTTATAAGCCAGTTTTTGATCCACAAGAGGACTTGTCCTTTTATCCCATGACTATTGAGCTTACTTAGGAGCCTTTGATGAGGAACTGTATCAAAAGCTTTCCGGAAGTCAAGGTAAATAATATCTATTGGGTCCCCCTTGTCCACATGTTTGTTCACTCCCTCAAAAAACACTAACAGGTTAGTGAGACAAGATCTTCCCTTACAGAACCCATGCTGAGTCTGCCTCAATAGTTTTTGTTTTCTGAAGTCCATTGAAATTGTAAACTTAGAATTTGTAAAGTCTTTTTTTTTTAGGGTGTTAAATAGTAAATGTTAGATATTGCTTTAAATCTCCAGCCTATTAATTGCAGTTCATTTATTTCATGTATTGAATACTGATGCACATTTGAGAAATTTCTGGAGCCTTGTGTGATGTTAAGTCATATATGGTTTCCCATTATAGCAGGAGACCTCCCAGAAAACCCTTTTGTTATCTGCTGATGCCTGAAAGGCTGGCAGGTGGAAACTGGGCAGGCATGGGGGTGCATGCTGGCATTGCACTGGTGTGCTGAACTCACTTCAGGCAAAAACGGAAAGTGACCTCATAACATCGGGGGTGCACTAGGATTTGCAAAACAAAACAAAACAAAAAACCCTCTAAGGAGACTATACAGGCTTGCTTGGGGCAACTGGTTTAATTGTTCGCCTTCTTGGCCAATTTGCAGGTGCAGAAATGCAAAATAAATATGTTTACAGGCTTGCAGAGAGCATCGATTGCTGCCCTAGTTGAATCAGATAATTGTAAGGATGTCTGTTTCATAATCTGATTGTGTGGAACAGGTTAGCTTAAAAGCTACACATGTCACCGAAACAGGATCACAGAAATATCTCTGTAAAGTGCCAGCTGTTACTTCCCTCCCCACCCCTTCTCTTTTCTGATTCATTTTTTTGTGTTCTGCCAAATTCTAAACCTGCGTTTTCGCTGCAGGTTTTTCAGGAAGCAAATCGGCATAGAATGTCTTGATTGACGGTGGATTTCAAGGGTATCGTGTTTAAAGGGTTAAAAGCCTGCCACTGTTCTGCTTCGCTGTTTCAAATGGATCACTGAAAGCAGGAAGTTTAATTATTAAAAAATGCCAAGAGTGTTGCCATTTTCACGTTAATAAGAAATAAGCACTACGTTACATTGAACAGCAGTCATTAGGTTTCCTGCGTTGAAACAAAGCCCATATCAACAACGCTGTTGGCTTGTTATATATTCTTTTCCACTGTTACGGCACTTCATCAGACTAAAGTATATTCCTGTCCAAACGTAATTCTGTTAAATCAGAATTTTCTTATTCTCACAACAGCTGCTCTTTGCAAAGAGGCAGTCGTCCTATTGAGAAGCATCCCAGAGAAGCAATTAACACAAATACAAAGCAAAAGGAGGGGGGGAATATTTGTGTGTGTTAATTAATTCCCTGCAATAACAAACCATTCAAAATCCCTCGTTATCTGGTTAAATGCAGCAAAGATAGTTTTTTGGTAAAGCAAAACAAGGGGTAATTTACATCCGGGGGGGGGGCGGGGAGCAGTTCCAGATTGGTGCGACACAGACACTTGTGATTAAATGGCACCGCAAACTGAAATTTTGTAATTACTCACCTCCTATGGCTTCCTGTTGAGACAGGTGGATCCTGGGGTGCAATATCCAACTAATGTGCAATACCCAACTAATGTGAAATATCCAACAGTGTGTGGATCCAATCCAAGTGATGATACTGTTATCGTGGATGGCTGTGGCGAGGAGGAAACAGCGGTACTGGCAGTAAGGTGGATACAGTGGATGATGCTTGGTCACCATCACCATTTGGCAACGAACGGGCCTCCTCTTGTTACTGGCACATTGTCAGGCTCCCTGTGCATTTTGCATTTTACAGCTCGCCTGCCATTGAGAGAGGAGGTTCCTCTCTCTCTTTGATGTGCCTGGGGCTTGTCACCTTAGCGGTGCCGAATGTCCTGGCTTCTCAAATGCCTGTGATCCTGTTTTCCTTGCTATGTAGAGGCTACATGCCTATGGGGGGGGGGGAGAGCTGACAGTTCTGGTGGGCAAATATCGTGGGGTGACTGGGTCCTGAGCTTTGGTGCCTTCCTTTTTTTTTTTGGCCCCCCCAAAGGGGATTTTATTTTTATTTGCAATTTTTAATACTACAAAACTACAACTGAAAAAAGGGAGGGGAAAACATCTAAACTAGGGATAAAGAAAAGATAAGCACTACTGACTAAAAGCCCAAGAGATGGAGATCCTCAATAAAGCTTGTATCCGAATCAATCCACATAAACACTTTAGTAACATTGAGCGTGTTCTAGAAAAAAAAGAAGAAAACCCCCCTACTATATCGGCTTAATTATTTTCCCATTTCAAGAGCCTTCCCCAGTCGTCCCCCAATAAACAAAAATGCTTCTTAGGCTTTCAGAGTCTCAGTTCTTTTTCTCCCTATCTTTATGATCCCTCAGTTGGTAGCTCTGTTTGGGCCTTAGTGCCTTACTTGAATCCATTATATCTGCAACCTTTGTGCATTCAACTTCAGTTCTAACAACTGAAGTGTCCAGGATGGTACCTCTCAATTGTCTCAATAAAGTTAGCTTTCTTCAGACTGACTGGTGTTGAGAACGGATCTAACCAAGATCCTGACACATACACAGCAGGGCGACAGACAGCTTCTGTCAGCATTGTGCAGGAAGCAGGCACTGACTGGCCAGCACCCATGTGGTATCTTTGATTCATTTACTTCATTTGTACTCTACCTTTATCTCAACATGGCTTACATTGCTCTCTCATCCATTTCACCCTACATGAGGTAGGTTAGGTTGAGAGTCTGAGCTATTTCAGTAACTGGAAATGATTTAAAAAAAACAGGAAGATGAACTATGGCCCCAGTCACATGGGTGGGATAACATGGGGGGGAGGCATGGCTATTTACGCCATCACAGTTTGATCCGCGATTATGCAATCAGACGTGATGGCGATGCAATGGGGTATGGTCAGTCAGCGCCAGCAGCAAAGACGATGGCCGGAAGGAAAAGCTGTGCGCTAGCGCAATCACATTAACTGTGTCCGTCAGCAGCCCATGGCAAACTGGTTGCTAGTACTTGTTTGCAGGTACTTTTTAACTGTGGGTTTTCGGCGGGAAGCCATGGGTGCACAACACTTTCCAGATGTGGTGGCATGATCGTGCACGGATAATCCTCCCAACATCCGTAGCTCTCCTGTGGCAAATTCGCCGTGTGACCAGGACCTATAAGCAACAGGAGAAGCTAAATTCCCAAGAAGTGCCACATTTGATTAGAGCCAAACACATTTGGAAAATGTTCCTTCTTTGGGAGCAGTCCACAGACTTCGAGAATCAAATAGCCCAAAATCCAGCTACAGAACTTGCAAGCTACAAATGCATTTGGTTTACCAATTATTTATTCAAAAGCAAATCAAAACACATTTGAGAACACATTTCTTAAAATATAACAATTCAAGGATGCACAGAGCATGGACTATTTTAACAAATTTCATTCTGACCTATGGCAAGCTGAAATATGCACCATACATATGGTTTGCGAAATCTCTCACAAAATACCCTGGCTGCATATTACTCCATAAAAATACTCTTAAAAATCAACAAATCCCAAAGAAACTACAGCTGTCTATGAACCTGTATGAAAGGCTTATATAAACAGCCTCTGCCTAAGACAGGAAACTTTCCCATACACACACTAATGAAGTACAGTTGAGGATATAAGTTTCATGTCCTAATGAGGAAACAAATTACTGTCTTGAAACCAAAGTGACTCACAAGTAGTACTTCTTTTAAAAGCTGCTTTCAAGAAGTGTTGTCTCCCAGAAGATTCTCACAAATGAGATATTAAATTAAAAAATGGAAATACATGGGGAAAAATATGAATGCTAAATCTTCATTGAGTCCCAGTGGTGAGAGACTTTCAGATTATAGATCCAAAATATTTCTCTCCTCACCCATCACTCATTTTTCTGTATAGTCCTCTTGCTCAAAATTGCCTGAATTTGTAAAATCATATTCCAAATAATGTCCCATTGAAGCAGCACCTTGTAACTTTTTTCTTTTTTTGTCTGTGTGACCCCTTTATGTGTACCATCTGTAAAGGCCCCTCTCTGTGGTGCTCTGAGGCGATGTCTGTTAGGCGGCCTCCTCGCTTTCCTCATTTCTGCTGCCACCAAAGACCCTCACCTTGGAAATCAGGATGGCTTAGATGTATATGGTAGAATGACAGGGCACGGGAGTGGCTCTGTGGTGAAAGGGGAATCTTTAAAATAAAGAGTTGGCTTTTTCTTAAACACGAATAGAGTTTATTTATATAACAGTGTAACATATGGCTAATAAGCTTAATGGTTTCAGATAGGTACATAAGTGTAATGGTTTCTTAAAGAGACCTAACCAGACAGACCTTATTCTTTCCACTTGCCACTTAGGCCAATAACTTCCACACAGCTTAACTTCCCAACTTGCCATCCAGGCTAGTAACTTCCACAGAGATTTCTCTCACTCTAATGCCTTCACTCAAACTCTTGCCTCCACACAGACATCATTCAGCATGCCAACTCTCATACAAACCCTTTCTCTGTGCCACCCACCCAACTTTGCCCCCTGGAATACAGCTACCATCCCATCATAACACACATTGTTCACCCATCCACCCCCCCTCTTACTCTGGTTGCCTGTCATTTTAAACCACAGCAGCATACAAGACTCCACATAAAACATAGAAATAATAATAATAAAAAAACACCAGGTATTTACATGGGAAAAGACCACACACCTCATCACCTGTATGCCTTTATATAGTCCCCTGTCTTCCCTAAATACCATTTATTACAAGGACATTTTATGGCATAAATTATGGGACTCATTCAGGCCCGTAGCTACATTGGCCCCGACTTATTCCTCATGCTGGCCACTGCCAGTATCTCTTCTTGGCAATGGCACTCAGTCAATGTTCCCTCTAAGCTGTGGAGTCTTGTGAGCAAAAATTCAACTCTGTGAGCTACTTGGCATTAAAGTTGTGATTGAGCGATTTGGCTATGGCATCAATTAGATTGCTCTGGAGCCGTCCTTCCTGAGCTAAACCAAAAATGTGTGAGCTAGAGTTTAGAAAACTGTGAGCTAGCTCATGCTAACTCATCTTAGAGGGAACACTGCACTCAGTTACTCTGGTATCTACTCATCTTGCCTCCCACCCAGCTGGCAAAACAAGGAAGCCCCGCCTCCATGCCCAGCCATGCTGCTGCTACTCCCTCCTCTCAGGCAAAATAAACAAGCAAGCCCCGACTCCTTCCATACTTTCCACATTTTTTGCAAGAAAGCCCCCACCCAGTTCCCAAGCCCACAATCAAGCCCCCCACAGGTAGAGTGAAGTTTACTTGTTTTCTTTTGCATGGGGAGTGGGGAGGAAAGGATGCCATACTCCATGTGGGACCTGGGAATCCCATTTCCAACAATATCAGCCTACTATCAGCATTTGAGGGGGGGGGTTACCAGTCTCCAGGGCATCCCAAGTCTGGAATTGCAGTTTAAAAATCCCAACCATGTTTTTGTTTTGTGTCAAGAGAGGGTTTTAAAATATAAGTATAAACTTAATGGGGTGCCCCACAAGAAAAAAAAATTGCCCACAAAGTGAAAAATTCTGGCTACGGGCCTAGACTCATAAAAGAATCAAATGCTGGCATGTATATTTACAACAAACAGGGTGTCCACATAGGTACTGATCCTTCACCATAGGAGCAACAACCATAAAAGCAGACTTTTGTGACAACATCAGTAAATAAGATTACTATGAATGTGCCTATTCTTTAGATTTCTTGTATATTTAGAAGTTGAACCTGAACCTGAAGCTGAAGCTCAAATACTTTGGCCACCAAATGAGAAGGGAGCACTCACTGGAGAAGACCCTGATGCTGGGAAAGATTGAAGGTCAAAGAAGAAGGGGATGGCAAAGGATGAGATGGTTAGACAGTGTTATTGATGCAACAAACATGAAATTAAACTCCGGAGGACAGCGGAAGACAGGAGGGCCTGGCATGATCTGGTCCATGGGGTCGCGAAGAGTCGGACTCGACTGTGTGACTGAACAACAACAAATATTTAGAAGAAATCAAAGGCATGCATTTACAACCTTACATGTTCCCAAATAAAGGCCAATAAGAACATAAGAAAAGCCAATGCTGAATCAGGCCAATGGCCCATCTAGTCCAACACTCTGTCACACAGTGGCCAAAAATACCAGGTGCCATCAGAAGGTCCAGCAGTGGGGCCAGGACACTAGAAGCCCTCCCACTGCTGCCCCCTCCAGCACCAAGAATAGCATGCAACATCTGCCCCAGACTGAGAGTTCCCATCTATACCCTGTGGCTAATAGCCACTGATGGACTTCTGCTCCATATGTTTATCTAATTCCCTCTTGAAACTGTCCATGCTTGTAGCTGCCACCACCTCCTGAGGCAGTGAATTCCGTGTGTTAATCACTCTTTGGGTGAAGAAGTACTTCCTTTTATCTGTTCTAACCCGACTGTGCAGCAATTTCATGGAGTGCCCACGAGTTCTTGTATTGTGAAAAAGGGAGAAAAGTACTTATTTGTTTATTTATTTATTTATTTATTTATTTATAGTTTCGATTTCTATACCGCTCAGACCCCCCCAAGGGGTCTCAGAGCAGTTTACACAATTTGATCATTGCCTAACTAGGGCCACAGTCTTATAGGGAAGGGACATCCTACCAGCACCCAAGCAGGGCTTCTTGTCTTTGTTCCGGCGGGGCCTCAGGCAACCGCGCTTCAGCCTTGATGTCCTTGAGACCCTGGCGTAGATCTTTTTCCTGGGCCAGGAGGCCCATCTTCCATGCGCAGGCCCGTGTAGGCTTCGGCTTCCGGCCAACGTCCCATAGGCTCCGCCGCGCCACACCGTCACGCTGCCTGCGCCTCGTAGCTCTGCCCACCGCCAGGTTCAGTCGTCACCGTTGCTTCTGCCTGCCGCCACTTCTGCCATTGCCGCCGTTGCCACCGCTGCTGAAGTCACTGCTGCTACACACCCCGGAAGGGAGGGTGCCCCCCGCCACCTACAGGCAGGTACCCATTGATCTACTTGCGAGTGCTTTCGAACCGCTGGGTGGGCGGGAGCTGGGACTGGGACCGGGAGCTCACCCCGGCCACGGTGGGACTCGAACAGCCACAGTGGCTGTTCACTTGATGTTACAGCAGGTGTGATTTACTACCTGCGCCACCTTTCTCAACCTGCTCAATCCCATTCATAATCTTATAAACCTCGATCATACCCAGAGATACTTCTACAAAATTAATGGGTGACACACACACACACACACACATTCAGCTTTATACTGAATCAGGCCATCCGTCCATCTAGCTCAGTATTGTCTACTCAGATTGGCAGCAGCTCTCCAGGGTTTCAGATTCCTGCTACCTGGTCTTATTTACAAAACAAACAAACAAACAACGAAAAAACTGGAGATGCCGTGGATTGAACCTGGGGCCTTCTTCATGTCAATCAGATGCTCTACCACTGAGCCACAGTCCCTCTGAAAAAGGCTGGACTCATTCCATTGTTATTTGGGGGGGTGTTAAGAGCTGATTCTGTTGGCTGAATATTAGAAGTTTCCCAATGATTCAGCAATAGAAACAATTACCTATGGGGGGGAGGCTGACTCAGCATGGGTTCTGTAAGGGAAGATCTTATCTCACTAACCTGTTAGTGTTTTTTGAGGGGGTGAACAAACGTGGACAAGGGGGACCCAATAGATGTTGTTTTCCTTGACTTCCAGAAAGCTTTTGGTAAAGTTCCTCATCAAAGGCTCCTAAGCAAGCTCAAAAATCATGGGACAAAAGGATCCTTTTGTGGATCAAAAACTGGCTAATTAGTAAGAAACAGGGAGTGAGTATAA
The DNA here is from genome assembly GCA_029375565.1 of Gekko gecko. Lineage (NCBI taxonomy): Eukaryota > Metazoa > Chordata > Lepidosauria > Squamata > Gekkonidae > Gekko > Gekko gecko. The sequence continues at coordinate 196,631,878 of JAPDNY010000004.1, forward strand.
ATGAGAAACTTTCTCAGTGGAGGGTGGTAAGCAGTGGGGTACCACAGGGATCAGTACTTGGCCTGATACTTTTTAATTTGTTCATTAATGATTTGGAGTTGCGAGTAAGCAGTGAAGTGGCTAAATTTGCCGATGACACCAAATTGTTCAGGGTGGTGAAAACCAGGGAGGATTGTGAGGCACTCCAAAGGGGTCTGTCGAGGATGGGCGAGTGAGCATCAGTGTGGCAAATGGGGTTCAATGTGGCCAAGTGCAAGGTGATGCACAATGGAGCCAAAAATCCCAACTATAAATACATGTTTATGAGGTCCAAACTGGCAGAGACTGACTAAGAGAGAAATCTTGGAGTCGTAGTAGATAACTCAATGAAAATGTTGAGACAGTGGGTTGACTGCAATAAAAAAGGCCAGTGCTATGCTGGGGATTATTAGGAAGGAGACTGAAAACAGATCAGCCGGTATCATAATGCCTCTATATGAATCAATGGTGTGACCTCATTTGGAATACTGTATACAGTTCTGGTCACCATACCTTAAAAAGAATATTATAGTTTTAGAAAAAGTGCAGAAAAGGACAACTAGAATGATAGAAGGGTTGGGACACTTTCCCTATGAAGAAAGGTTAAAGTGCTTGGGGCTCTTTAGCTTGGAGAAATGACGGCTGAGGGGTGACATGATCGAAGTTTATAAGATAATGCATGGGATAGAGCAGGGAGAGAAAGAGGTACTTTTCTCTCTTTCTCACGATACAAGAACTTGTGGGCACTCAATGAAGTTGCTGAGCGGTCGGGTTAGAATGGATAAAAGGAAGTGCTTCTTCACCGAAAGAGTGATTAACACATGGAATTCACTGCCACAGGAGGTGGTGGCGGCTACAAGCATGGACAGTTTCAAGAGGGAATTAGATAAACATATGGAGCAGAAGTCCATCAGTGGCTATTAGCCACAGGGTATAGATGGGAACTCTCAGTCTGGGGCAGGTGCTGCACTCTATTCTTGGTGCTGGTGGGGGCAGCAGTGGGAGGGCAGAGAGTTGAACTACGTCAGGGGCCCGCAGCATGGTGCCCATCAACATCTTTCCTGGTCTCCATTTGTTTTTAGAAAGTGGATGGGGCCTGGCAGGGCTCGTGCCAATCGAGGCTGCTGGCCGATGGAGACCTGACCGACTGCAGCTGCCACCATATTGTTGGTCTTATTTTCACTCCTCTTCCCCAGGGTATTTTTTTTAAAATTACCCCTCTTCTCCTGTGCCCTTGGCCTTCCTCTCTGTGTGCAGCTCTGCCTCCTGTGGGAGCCATTGTGTCTGTATGGAGAGAGCTTGGGGGACCCCAGACAACATGATCTATAAGACCCCTGGCCACCCTAGGGCTCTGTGTCCAACCGGGAGCATTTACTCCTTTTAGCATGTGTCCGTATATCAGTGCCACTATTCACAAGATGACTTTTGCTGATTGTTACATCTTCCATCCCCAAAATGGGGCCAGTTCACCTTTCTGTGCACAACTTTGCCTGAACATGAACCTTCCATTTGGGCCCCGGCATCCCTCCATGAGAGCCAGTTTGGTGTAGCAGTTAGGAGCACAGGCTCTAATCTGGGACAGCTGGGTTTTAATTCCCTATTCCTCCACATGCAGCTGCTGGTGTGACCTTGGGTCAGTTACAAGTTCTTTCAGAGCTGTTCTCTCATGAGCAGTTCTCGAGAGAGCTCTTTCAGCCCCACCTACCTCATAGGGTGTCTGTTTTGGGGAGGGGAAGGGAAGGGGATTGTAAACTGCTCCGAGACTTTTTCAGGTAGTGAAGGGCAGGGCATGAATCCAATCTCCTCCTCCTCTTCTTCCATTCAAGCACTATCTTGTCGCCTGATGACCCAGGAAGAATTCACCCCTCCCGTTGCCCACACCTTGCCCTTCATAGCCACTGATCAAACAGCGGAGGAACCGCAGCATGGGGTTAAATGTCCAGTTGTTCAATTCTATAGCTTTAATCATGTAGTGGGGGAAATGCCGATTGTTTACTTGAGAAGGTAACATTTTGGATGCCCTTCGGGAGCTGCCCTTTTTGTCCCTGACAGAGGAATTGCTTTGAAAGCCAAGAAGTTTAAATAAAGTGCCAGCCATGTTTCTCTCGGCTTCAATAATTAATTGCATGTTTAGCGAGCGGTTCATTAAAATCTCTGAAGGCAAGCTATTAGCTTCTATTCTGCCACAGTGGTTTTGAAAGTTTGGTCTTACCTGAACTACAAAAGCTCTCTCTTCCATTCAGAGGGGATTTGAACAAAGAATTAAGGTGTTTGTTTCTGAAGTTTCGCTTTTCAAAATCATTATTTTTGACCCACAGAGAAACTGAAGGTTTGTTGTAGGCAGAGCTGTCGGTGAGACTGGCCTTCCTTGTGCTCAGCATAAGTTTAGGGAGCTCTTAATGCTTGCCTTCAAGAGGAAAGGGAGCATCCCAGCCCCAGATTCTTCTCTGGCTTAAACCGTGTGTATCTGACTCCCAAATGCTCTGCGGGCCAATCTGCATTTAGCATTTGCTCCGTTGTTTTACCAAACCCACATTGGAACAGAAAAAGATGCAGTTCAAAACCACATTCAACTACCCCAGGGCCAACACTGTACTGACTGCAGAGTCACCCCCGAATGGCCATAAAACGGCCATAAATCTATGCAGATGGCCACCATAAAACCAGAGATCAAACGAAGTGAAAGCAGCATGCAGTCTGGACACTGCCATGAAATGCGACACTCAATCAAAGTGAAAGTGGCATGCAATGTAGAGGGAAATTTCTGTTCCAGTGTGGGTTTGGTAAGACCACTGCCGGCTCGCCCACTAGGCGAGCTAGGTGCTCGCCTAGGGCACTGGGGCCCACAGGGGCGCCAAAGTGCTCCCTGCCCCCCGAGAAGCCGGCGCTAGGAGGGAAGGGGTGGCCGTTCAAACGGCCACCCCTTCCCTGGCTTTCCTGAGCACGCTGCTACTGCCGGCGCTGGGGTTGGAAGGGAAGGGGCGGCCGTTCAAGGCTGCCCCTTCCCTGGCTTTCCACCACCACCCCTGGTCTCCAGCTGGCACTGGGGCTGGGAAGGAAGGGGCGGCCATTCGAACGGCCGCCCCTTCCCTGGCTTTCCTGAGCATGCCGCTAGTGCGGCATGCTCAGGAAAGCCGGCGCTCCACCCCCCCCCGTGGACACAACCAAATTCCCCAAATCCTTCACTATACACTAACCAAGGGATCACTTCTCTCTTAAGAGATATCTTCCTTTTCACTAGGCAGGGATTACTTCTCTAGACTAGAACCTCTGTCCCCTTTTTGGCTTGAATGGGGCTCTTCAGTGATCTTCCCACTCCTCTTTTAGCCTCCTTCCCAGTCCTCAGTCGGTGCTAAACTCTCTCTTCTTCAACTGTCAGTTCCCAACTGTTATTTCTTAACTGATGCTCTCCACAGAATTCCATTTGACAGTCTGTCATTCTGATTCTGCTAGGCGTTAACCCTTGACAGTCCATCACAGCTGATTTACCAGATCTCACTTTGAGATGGTGTTTGAGAGAACAAAGATGTCAACTAGTAATTTTAGCTATGAGGCCTGGTCTTTACAAACAGACCTGTCTACAGATCCTGGGGTTCAGCTGCAACCATACATAGATTCTGGAGTTCAGTTGCATCCAAACATAATTCTCCAATGCAGGAATACATGACCAGAGGACTTTCTCAGGGAGAAAAGGGGGGGGGGCTGCCAGTTTTGAGTTGCCTGTCCTAGACTGCCTATGCCCTGTAACGATAAAGGAGAGCCCCTAGATCGACGCCATCTGACCTTTCAACATTTTCACACACACAGTCACACCATATTGCCTATATACCATTTATTGGACACAGTCCCATTCTACTGTTGCTGAAGAATGTTTTGACATGGCAAGAAATGACTAGCTCGGGGGTCCCCAACATGACGCCCATGAGCACACCTTTCCTAATACCCTACAAGTGTTTTTAGAAAGAGCCATAGGTTGCTCTCTTGCCCTGCAGGGCTTCTGATTGGCCACTGATGACCTGATTGGCGGTGCAGATTTAAAAAAAAATGTTTCAGCAGCAGTTGCCACCACAGTGTTGGTTTTATTCTCTCTGACTCCCATTACCCAATGTATTTTTTTTAATTATCCCTGTTCTCCTCTGCACTTGAGCTTCGTCTGTGTGTGTGTGTGTGTGTGTGTGTGTGTGTGTGTGTGTGTGTGTGAGAGAGAGAGAGAGAGAGAGAGAGAGATTTCTTCCCCTTCCCCCAATTAAACAGAACTTCTGCCTAAATTTTTAAAGAGTTGCTGTTAGCGTTATGCATAACCTCACTCCCTGACATGCTGTGATTGGCTCTGCCTTCTGCAGCAGCCATTTTGTGGTTGTGCCCACCCAGGGGCAGATGAAGGCTCACTGGTGCCCTCAGCACTGACCAATCTTGGTGCCCCCCCTCCTTTCTACAGGGACCCAGAGTCCATTTTAGTTGTTGACCTGTCTGACCAGGTATACAAGGCAGGCTGCGGCAATACAAAAATTTATTCATACGATAACATAATATACTGTGCAAACTAAGCCAAGCTTTGGCTACGTAAAGTTCTACAAAAATGCAATGCAATATCTATTTTAATATTTCACTAGTTAAATGTATCAAAGTTCCAATATTCATGACCTGAAAGGCATTTTTCTACATTTTTTCACCCTTTTCCCAACTTTGTGGTGCCCCCTTTGGCCCTGGTGCCCTAAGCACGTGCTTGGTCTGCTTAATGGTTAATCCGCCACTGTGCCCACCACTCTCTGTGAGAATGTCAAAGGTGACCACAGGCTGGAAAAGGCACACATATATACAGCACAGAGACTAGGGGCCCCCAACCTTTTTGAGCCTGTGGGCACATTGGAATCGAGACAAGGGCCACTTCCACACTGTCATTTTTGCCACTCTTTCGTCCCTATTGCTTCAGGCTTTCCCCCTCCCCAATGAGTTTTGATCTCTCTAGTAGTCCCAGGGAGAACAAAACACATATGGAAAGGGGGGGGGCAAAGCAATAGGGACCAATGAGTGACAAAAATGACAGTAAGGAAGTGGCCAAGGTGGTGAGCACCGACCCCAAATAGCTTCCACGTGAGGTGGAGACACACAGGATACCTCCATCCTCACACCACCTGGGAAAAAGAAAAGCCTGAAGGGGGAATGGAACCACACACTGAGGAAAGCCCAGTCCTCCTCATCCTCCAGTGGAAAGCCCTCTAATTTGACTGAGGGCAGCCAATAGCGAGCCCTGCCTTACAGTGGCCCCACCCACTTTACGAACAGCTCAGCGGGCTCCAAGGGAAGTCCTCTGGGGGGCCCTGGCACTCAATCCCTGCATTATATCCAGGCAGAGGCATACCCCCAAATCCTTCTCAATGGTCTCTAAGCAACTTGTTTACTTTGGAAACTTGCTAAAGACTTGACTTGAATGTCCTCTGGGGGCATGACGTTTTAAAAATATAGTCCTGCTTTTAGCGTCTGGGGGTAAGACTGGCAGAAGAAAGAGGCGGAAGATTGTTGTAATTTAAAATCCACTGGATATTAACTGACTCATCCGTTTTAGTGGTGCTTTTGAAGATTTTATTGTTTAGAGTCTGTTCTTCCGCCGACTGCTGTTCTGTGACCTAGAGAAAAGTCGCGCTTCTCGGGGGAGGGGGGGGAGCCCAATCCGAGGTGATCGCCTGTGGCAGGCCGAAGTAAATATTGTTTTAAGTGGTATATTGGCGATGCCCAGCTATCGACTCGCCATTAAAACACCCAGTTGGAGCATGAAGGACACAATAATTTCCAGGGCTATAAAAAACCCTCTCATCAAGCTGAATAATAAAATTATTGATTCTCCCCCTCCCATTTTTTTTTCTTCTGCTATGTGGCAGGAATGCAGAAAATGGGGCGGGGAAGATTCCCCCTCAGCCGTCTTGAAGGGAGAAGAAGAGGAAGAGTTCCTGAATCACTTTGGGCCGACTTTTGTTTCTTTCTTTTTCTAAGGGGGAAAAAAAAAATCTTTTGTCGTTGCGGACTAAGGAAGCCACAAGTGGCTGAGGCGAGAATCCTGGTTCTCTGTTCCCTCCACTGCGCGGTCCGCCAGCGCCGGAAGAGTTATCGAGAAATAAAAGGTGAACACACAAACAAAAAAATTGTGTGTTTGTTCAGAGGGATGACCTTTTGATTGTTAGCGTTCAGATACTACAGTGATGAGCGCCACAGAAATGCCCATAAATAAATAAGAAAAGGGAGACATAAATAAATGATCAGTTCTGTGGAAAAGCAGGCTTTAACCGTCTTCTTTTTCCACTTGAAAATGCATAACAGTTTTCGCCCAGGAGATAAATTCCACACCTCCTGAAAATCACGGGTTGATGATTCCCACCCCCACTCTCCGCCCAGTTTCTTCATTTTTCCAACAATACAAAGATTTAAAAAGAAAGGACTTTTCTTGCTTTCTTCGCAATCATTACACTTTCGTATGCCATGACTGTGCCTTTCCCCAAAATGCGTGAATGACATAACGCAAAAGCAGAATCCCATCAGCACAGCAATCCACTAAGAACAAGCTGTCAGTTCCCCAAAGCCTTCAACACACAAGCAAAACTTAAAAGGTTTTGCTTCTCTGAGAAAGAAAAGCCGACAAAGAAGAGCCTCTCCTAATCTCCTTAGGGATCCGTGGACCATCCAGACCAAAGTCGTGTTGAAGGATGGCTCTTCCAGCGCTTACCTGGAGATAGAATTATACAGGTGGCTACACAACACACTTAATACCACACATCAGGCACTCTGCATTGCGTCTGAGTCTGGGGGTGTAAAAGAGAGGCAGCTGTTGGAGGAAAAGCAGATCAGCTACCATGACGAAGGTACAAAACAGGCCCACAGAGGTCACCGGGGTCGGGGTGACATGGGCAGAAGGAAGAGGGTGCTGGCCTCACCCACTCCTTACAGACCTTTAACAAAACAAAATTGTGAGTTTACGCTCCTCCCTGCCTTACGGTGGTGGCTCTTCTTAGCGGAGTGTGTCCTGATCTTACATTCCAGTGGGTAGGCCTGTTGGTCTGAATCAACAGAACAAAGTTTGAGTCCAGTGGTCTTCAAGGAGCCACTGGACTCAAACTTTGTTTCCTGATCTTGTTCCTGTTTTCTTGACAGCATACACCGGAGCGCATGCAGTTTCCCCAACAGAACGTCACATCCATCTGTGGAAGAGGAGTCAGCAATTTCCACAGGTTCCTCCCTCTCATCCTTCACTGCAGACCCCTACTTTACCCACTGGGGTTTTCCTGAGGGTCTGCTTTCTCAGGAAAACATTTCCAAGGGCCTGTTTAAGGCTGGTCTTCCATATGTTTCGGGCTCCCAGGCCCAGGTGGGCAATCAGCAGGAGACCGGGCATGGGGGGACATGGAGAGGCAGCCGTCACAAACATCACCTCTCTCTAGGAATTGCCAGACTTTCTGGTGATCCTTAGACATGATGTCACTTCCCACATTTCCCTGGAAGTGATGTTACACTGTTCTGCACAGCTTCTTCTTCTTCTTCGTTATTATTATTATTATTATTATTATTATTATTATTATTATTAGCCTTTCTTTTGCCAGACATTGGCGTGTCAGCTTGCCGTGCCCACTGGGGCAGGAGATCTCATGCCTAGGGTTTCCAGGCACCACCTGGCAACTGGCAGGAGGGTGAGGGGGGCAGTGATTCTTAGAGATACCCAGAAGTGACATGGCTACCCTTGTCATTTCTGGGTGACTTCAGGAATCACCAGGAGCTTTATGGTCAGAGCTTCCTGTAAGTAGATGAGGAGTGGTTTTTTTTCTTTTTTTCTCCTCAGGACAATCAGCAGGCTCTCCCAGGACTCTGACAGCTGTGAAGCCCGCTACTTGCCTCCTGGGTCTGTGTCTATCTTGGCTTGTTAAAGTCTGTGGAGGTGGAATTCAGGCTCCTCTGAGAGAGATTATCAACCTCTCCCTGTCTCCAGGGATATTCCAAGGTTGCCTCAAGGAGATGGTGGTACGACCACTCTTGAAAAAACCCTCTGGTCCTAGCTTACTACTGCCTAGTATCAAACCTTCCATTCCTGGGCAAGGTGTTTAAGAAAGCAATAGCTGAGCAGCTCCAGATGTTCTTGGATGATGGCTGTATCCTGGACCCATTTCAGTCCAGTGTCAGAGGCTCTGTATTATCATTTGCACTGTGTTCATTGTGCATTGTTATGTGTTGCTTGCTTGCTTGCCTTCTGCTGTGGCGCTTGTGTAGAAGATGCCAGCTGCAACGTGGGAGAATACTTTCCTACCACCTAGTCTTATCACGGTGGCCTTGGAGTATAGGCTTTGGAGCGTTCCTCAGTCTGGGGAATTTTCCAGTCCTACGTGACTGGGTGGTGGTGGTGGTGGGGTGATACTCCCATCTATTAAGTAATCCTCCCGCCGGGAGTTTCCTGCGCGCGTGCTAAAAGTTCATTTGCTAGTTTGGCTTTGCATCACACTATATCAATGCTTGTCCAGGTCATGCCTCCATTCCTGACAATAGCAGTATTACTGTGGGTAACAGCATTGTATTCCAATAAACCTTCTCTGTGTTTGAAGAATGCCTGGATCTACTTGCTATTGAGCCTGACATCCAGCTTCCGCCCTGGCCATAGGACAGAGACTGCACTGGTAGCCCTTATGGACAACCTCTGGAGACATCTGGATCAAGGCTGGTTGGCACTGCTGTTGTAATTGGATTTGACAGCAGCATTCAACAGGGTCGACCACAACCTTCTGACCCACCACCTCGCTGATAAGGGAATTTGGGAAACAGCCCTACAATAGCTGTCCTTTCTTCATGGTTGGGAACAGAAAGTGGAGCTTGGAGAGAGGATTTCACCATGTTACCATGTAGTATGTGGCGTCCTGCAAGGAGCCAGCTGAAACTTAATCCATCTAAGACAGAGGTCTTGTTTCTGAGTCATGTGGGAATGAGTTCGGGAATCCAACTCCCTACCCTTGGTGGGACAACACTGATGCCAGTACCAATGGTGAGGAGTATGGGAGTGATTTTGGATGCTACGCTTTCTGTGGAGGCCCAGGTCACTAATGTTGCCAGATCGGCCTTTTATTATCTTCAGCTGGTCAGGCAACTGGTCCCTACCTCTCATCTCATGGCATGGTGACAGTATCAATGCAATGCTTTCTTCCAGGCTTGATTACTGCAGCTCACTGTATGTAGGCCTACCCTTAAACTTGACCTGGAAGCTTCAGCTGGTACCGAATGCAGTGGCACACCTGTGAGAGAAATGAGAATTAAGGTTTTGGACAGAAAGTTAAGAAATCTATATCTTTCACTCAATAATCAACTATCAAATATTGGAAAATTAAACTGCTTGCTTTGCTCTGGAAATAAGGGAAGTTAAAAACTAAGGCACTCTGCAAACAGCTACCACAGACTGGCTAGTAGGCCGAAAAGCAGAACAATGAAGAAAGCAAACTTAGTTTCGCATAACAACAAGAAAGTACCTGGCGTTTTGCAACTGCCTTAGCTCATAGATGCATTGATAGACAGAGAACGAATAATTAATCTGTGATTTTCCTTCGTATATACAAGTCTATACATACTTCTAAGCTTATTGCTGACTCACAGTACAAGAAGTGAAACCTCTCAGAAAGGGAGAAAAACAAGTCTTGTGACATGGGACTATGGTTTGGGTTTCCAGACAAAAGGCTGAAAATGGAACATCTCGTGGTTTTGGAGGCCCTGTGAACAGGAAACCTAACTGCAACATACGCAAAAACGAAACCTGCAGTGGGCAATGAAAACATGCTGAGTTGAACAACTTGAGCAACAGCCTTATATGGAAGAAGTAAAAAACCATGAAGACCCCAAAGCCTGCCACCCAGTTATTAAAAAGCAGAACAACAAACAGAGGCGGTTGAATTGGTTTGTGAGCCCTGAACTTCAGCCAATGAAGTCCAGGTGCAGGGAGGTTTATTTTTTCCCGGTTTGGTATGAGAAGTATATAGGGTGGCTCCTATGATTCTACAGTGTGTCTGGTCTAGCTTACTGCTTACTAGACACCACCTCTTGCAAGAAGTGTATGAATAAACTCTGCGTCATCTGAAAAATCTGTCTCCAGTAATTCTTTGAGAAGGTAAATTGTCACTTCTCACACCTGCTGACTGGAACGCCTGTGCGGGCACGCAGTCACCCAGTGCTGTGGCTGCTGCATTAGTTGCCAATTGACTACCAAATCCAGTTTAAGATTTTGGTATTAACCTTTAAGGCCCTATGTATCCAGGAACCAGCATACCTGAGGAATCATCTCTCCCTGTATGTGCCCCAAAGATCCCTGCACTGTTCAGAACAACACCACCTGGCAATCCCCAGCTTGAAAGACATCCAACTTACCTTGACCAGGGCCATGGCCTTTTCAGCCCTGGCCCAAGCCTGGTGGAACATGCTCCTGACTGAGATCAGGGCCCTGTGGGATTTATTGCCATTCCGCAGGTCCTGCAAAATGGAGCTATTTTGCCAGGCCTTTGGTTGACTCAGTGAACATCAAATAACATCTGGCCTCCCCTGCTTAAGCAACCATGGCTCTAGTTACATCTGGGCTACATGGGCTAAGTAATCTGCTTGTGCAGAGTGCACCCCGCCATCCCTGGCCTGAGTCCAGCAGATATTGAAGAAGATGAGATGACCCACTGTGCAGTCTAGTAACTACTGAAATCAGTGGACTAAATCTTGGTCATTCGTATTGCTGTTTTAATGAACTATTTTAGGAATTATTGTATAGTTTTATTGGATTATATGTTGTAAGCCTCCATGAGTCCACTTGCAGGGTAGGGTGGGTGCCATGATCTGTGCTGTACTAGGCCTCTAGAGGCTTGTGTGTGGGAGTAGAAAGCAGATAGCTTACAATCCCCATAATGCATAGTGAGGGTTGTAGCCAATCAGTTTCCAGAGATTGTGTGAGGAGAGGGAACTTAAGTTTTGTGGGCCATGAAACTGGTGTTCTTGTCTCTCTGTGGTCTTCCCTTGCAGATTCACACTGAGGGAACAGGAGGATCTGAGAGGAAAAGATCCCTCACTTAGGGGACAGAGTGAGTACAGGGACAGGTCTGGTATAAGAAGGCTGTGGGCCTTAAGTAGTAACTAGTTAAGTGAACTAGGCAGTCGCATTAGGTTTGTGTTTATTTTGTCCTTAGACACTGTTCTCTCTTTTAAAGCACCTTGACTTGTTTTCCTTGCCCCAATACTGTGTTAATAAACCATTTGTTTAATGTCATCTGCCTGATTCTTGGCTTGAAAAGCGGCATTTTGGATGGGCTTGGGAGGGTACTCTAGGCCTTCCCAAGGGACCCTAAGTCCAGAGTGGTGGCGGCGGAAGGTGACGACCCGCTGGGGTCATGACAACGGGACGTAAGTTTCAAAAATAAATAAAATAACCCACCACACACTTCACCCCAGTTTCATCCACTGATCAGGTGAGCACCAGCAGTCAAGGGCCTCAATTACCTGGAGGTCTCCCGTCAGAAGTGGGCAAATGGGAACTCTACTCCTGCTCCCATCAGGTATATGGCAACCCTAGGTATGTAGGTTCACACGGAAAAGAGCTTTACAGAGGAGTTGTTTTCATATATTTTTTTCCTATCACATGCTGGGGTTTCTCAACCACAGCTGGGGGCTACATTTAATCATCTGTGTTGTACCTACACAACAGCTGTAATCTAAACATCAGTATGGATCTAATGCTCTAACAACTGGTTTTCTCATTCTCTTCAACTGTGTCCAGAACCCCCCCTCCCCCGGAATATAATTTTGTCTTTTTTTAATATTAACATTCCACTTTTCTTATTTAGCCAAAAGCAGTTTACAAACATGACCAGAAGCTAAGCAATGCCAGTTGAAAACTGTTTGGATAGGCAAGGTCTATAATATTATGAAGAAGATCTAAGGATCCCCCTGCAGGGAGATGGTTGACGGACTTGTAGTCAGCATAGCTAGACTAGGGACTTTTTAGAACTGTGCCCTTGCTGTCTCCCGATTGGCTCTTCAGGAGACTTCCTGATCTTGTAGAGTTTCCTGTTGCTCTTTGTTCCTCTCACAGCAGTTAGGCTAGGCAATTAAGGTTCTCTCTTCTATGTTCTATAACAGTTTTTATCCTTCTTCAATAAACCTTATTTTTCTCTAAACAGTCAATACTTCACTTCCTTGAATATTTAAACTCTGCAAAAAGAAATATGATGCAAAAATACTACAAAAACATACACACTAAACAGAGCAGCAAACCTGAGAGACAAAGGGTTTTTCCCCCAAAAAAAGCTCAATGTGGGGCATATATCCATTGCAAGAAGGCCCAAAGAAAAAGAATGGTCTTGCAAGCCTTATCAGAGATGTCTCTTGGGGACTGGTGCTAGAATTCCTTGCCACAATATAGAGGCAATGTTTGGGGGAAAAAACAACCTAGACAAAGGAATAACATGCCGTATGGCAGGGAGGGGGAGATTGAGAGAAGAAACTGCTTCAGATGCCACTAAGGTTGCCCGGTTCCCTTGTCACTCCAAAGTCGTTCCAAGGGGGGAGGGAGGTTTGGGGGGTGGGCGGGGATGCAATGTGGATCATTGTTTGTTTTTGAGAATGATGTACAGGCTGTGAGAGTGGCACTTTGTGTCACCATTGATAGGTCCATGGATATCTGCGAATGGACACAAGCAGGCCTTTTTTGGAGAAAAAGACCCACAGGAACTTATTAGCATAATAGGCCACACCCATCAACAGAAATTCATTAGCATATTAGGCCACACCTCCAACAGCACAGCTCATTAGCATATTAGGCCCCACCCTATGTTACCAGAAGTGTGGCCATCAAGCCACACCCACCTTTTGCGTCTTATTCTGTTTACCATATTTGTTGTCAAAACCCAGGGCTTTTTTGTAGCAGGAACTCCTTTGCATGTTAGGCCACACACCCCTAATGTAGCCAATCCTAATGAGTTTCTGCTGTTGGGTGTGGCCTATTATGCTAATTAGTTCCTGCTGGGTGTGGCCAACTTGGGAGCCAGCTGGAACTCCCTTTCTGTGTGTTCCTGCTGAAAAATAGTGCTGGACACAACAAAGTTTACTTAATTGCATGCTGGGTTTCACCCACTGGTTTATGAGACAAAGTATTTGAAATTGCTAAATTAAAACAATCACGATGACAACAGCAACAACAACAATGATGGTACACTTTTGGACACTAATTTAAAACTATTAGCACTGTGTTTTCTCTCAAGCGTTGTTGAATGAACAATCGTATCCACATCTAGGAATGAGCAGCGGCAGCTAAACACTGACAAATTATTCTTTTCCCACCGTATGGTTGGCAATTTCTCCCAGATGATTACTCTCAAAATTTGACATTTTTGTTTGTCTGAGGCCTTTATTTCCAGCCTAATAGTGAGTACATAAAACATTTCCCATCAGTTAATAAGTGTACGGCATGGATATGGCTCTGCAGTGAAAAAGGAAGTTCTGAAAGTTGCAGAGGGAAAAGTGGGGGGGGAAGCCAACAAAATGGGGTTTTTTGCCCTTTAGTGGAGATTTATGATGCGGAAAGGTAATCTCTTAATTTTTAAAAAAACACGTTTTTCTCCTCAGGCCCAGGAGTCCTGACCAAAATTGCTAGCGTCCCGTTTGTCTGGCTCTTTCCGGAGCTCATTCTGCGATGGTCCATGGGATTTTAATTTTACTTGTAGCTTCCCCCTCCTGAGCTGATTATTGATTTTAGATAATCTCGCTTTTGGGAAATCATTTTCTTCTGCTCCTCGCTCCATCATATGTCTGCTCCAGATCCCCTTAATAAATTCCAAAGAAGCCGTCTCTGCTAAACCTCCCAGGATTTCTGTCTCAACTGCCGTAGCCCCTTCTCAGAAACTTTCAGCCTAATTCTGGCCCAGCTCCAGAGTTTTTAGATTAATGGGAGGCAGTTTGAAGAGCAGCAAGCAGGTACGAAGTCAGGGACAGAAAGAATTGTTGCTCGTACACAGATTCGGCTGCTTGTCATTAAGCAAAGAAATTCACAAGTGTCACACACACACACACACACACACACACACACGTGAAGTGGTCTGTAGACTCCGGCCTGCAACACAAGTAGATTTTGCTCTCTAGCAGCATTGAAAGCCAAAGTCTAGCCAAACAGCTTGAAACTGCATTTTTTCATTTGAGAAAGGATTGTAATCCATTTTGGGTTGTAAGAAAATCCTACTCCAATTTCATGCTACAGTAGTGTCCATTACGAAAATAAATTCCTGTTTCTAGGGTGGATTTTGGTGCTGCTAATTGAATAATATTACACTACAGCAGACTTCAACAGAGAGTTACAACCTGTGCTGAAAATTCTGCTGCCTTAACACCACATGGAACCTGCCCTTCCCTTACAACGATTCCTTACTTTTTATTCAGCCTGAAGTCCCAGTTTCTCACTGGATCTCACTTTGTAAGATCCAGGGTGTGTTCTCCTTTCAAAGAGCTTGCAGTTTTGCCAAGGGTGTAAATTGCAGAGTCATTCTTTAGGTCCCTCCTCAAAATGCTTCCTGGGTTTGATTCGGCAGTCAAAGGGCTGGATCCCATGGAACATTTCTGCTCACACAAAAGCCATTGTTAGGGTCACCAGGCAACTGGCAGGAGGGCTGTAGGAGAGCTGAGTGCTGGGAGAAAAATTAAAAAGAAAATAAGGCCTTGGCAGAACTGGAAGTTCTGACAATAGAGTTCCCAACAATTCCTAAAGCTACCCAGAAGTGATAAGGGTAGCTCTAGCAATCATCACGAATTCTATGGTTAGATTACTGTAGAGTTTCTGGTGATTGCTTGAGGTAACCTTGTTGCTTCTGAGTAGCACTAGGAATCACTGGAAACTCTGTGGTCAGAACTTCCTGTAAGTTGGGGAGGCCTAATTTTCCTTTAATTTTTCTCCCTAGCTCAATCTTGACTCCACCCGCAGCCTTAGTTTCCACCCATTGATCAGCTGAGCATTGGCAAACAAGGGCTGCAGTTGCCTGGAGGTCTCCCTGCATAAGGAGGCAAATGGGAACCCTAGCTATCCTGCTAGCAGAAAAACAAGAAAATCATTGCAAGTAGCCCTGGCACTGAGTCAGTTTGATAATGACACAAACCTTGATAATGACCTTCATCAGTCAAATTGCATCAGACCTCCCAATCAGATGGTAATGACTGCAATCAAATAGCCTTTGGATTTTTGAACAAGAATGCAAATTCTGCACTTGGAATCCACCATCAGAGGATGCTTGGCTTAGAACCTCCAAACATTTTGTGGCTGACTCTGGCTTCCATGGCAGCCATTTTGTAGTGGAGTCCACTTTCTGGGCCTGTAAGCCCTTTAGGCTTAATGCATCCTTGTCTGACATCTCTGCTGACTGGAAACCATTCTGTTTCTCTATATTCTGTCCTAACAGTGGCCTCTTGTCTGGAATATAGAGTGCACATCAGAACAATCAAATGCTGTGGCACCCCCATTCCCTTTAAAGCCGACCATATGTTTTCATGATCCACAGTCAAAAGCTTTGCTGTAATCTATGAAACGCAAGCTGATTTTCTTCTGATATTCTCTCATATGCTCCAGTAACCAATGTAAATTTTCAGTATGATCTCTAGTGCCTCTACCTTTCTGAATCCAGTTTGAACACTTGACATTTCTCGTTTCATATATGGTAATAGTCTTTGTTGTAAGATTCTGAGCATCACTTTAATTACATGAGAAATTAATGTGATGGCCCAATAGTTGCTGCCATCTTTGATGTCTCCTTTTTTCAGAATCAGAATGTAAATTGAGTGTTTCCAGTCTGAGGGCCATTGTTTTGTTTTCCATATTCATTGGTACAATCTTGTTAAGATTTTGATGGACTCAGTTTCTGTAGCTCAGGATAGCTCTACTGATATCCCATCTACTCCTGGTGACTTGTTTCTCCCAATTGCTCTCAGTGCAGCTCTCACTTCACTTCACAACTAAGCATCAGAAAAGTAGGATCAAGGTTGTTGTCATGACAGTTTCATAAGTGAGTGGTGGGGACTCTAATCTGGGAGAACCGGGTTTGATTCCCCACTCTTCCACTAGCACCTGCTGGATGACCTTGGGCAAGCCACAGTTCTCTCAGAGCTGTTTTTGAAAAAGAATAGTTTCTGTCAGAGCTCTCTCAGCCCTACCTACCTCACAGAGTGTCTGTTGTGGGGAGGGGAAGGGAAAGGAGTTTGTAAGCCACTGAGACTCCCTGAGAATGGGATTTATGCCCCACTGAGAAGGGTGGGGTATAAATCCAATTGTACAAGGTTTCTTGAACCTTCTCACCTCCAGTCCAGGAGATAAGAAAGGTCCAAGCCCCGTTACTATGCCAGCATGTGAAGAATCTCACGTCTATCCCACGCCCCTCCAGGAGTGAGAGATGCCAAAGACCCATATGCTTCAGGAACACTGAAATCAGTATTCTGCCACCAGGACCTATTTAAGGACGTTCCCAACTCAGACAGGAGCATAGGTCCCACCTCCTGCCTGGTTTCTGGGAATTAACAACTTATCGGCTCTGGGCTAGAGCTGCAGATAATTAACACACAGTAGTAGACCTCAGCTGAGCAGCCCCAGGCCACGAGATTTAGCCTTAGAGATCCAGTTACAACATATGAGTCAATATTAAGAGATATTATCTTTATTTAGCAAAGCATTTATATGGCAAGAGACTTGCAGAGGTAGAAAACAAAGAATCTAAGTTTGTCCAGCTCTTACTACACATAGAGATATTCTATAGTTACCAGTCTTTCAGGGTCCATTGACCAGGTAGAACAAAGTCCATTGCCCAGGGAATCTTCAAGATGAGAACCATGTTTGCTGTGAGCAATTAAGTCCAGCTTCACTGCCCACTAGTCAAATTCCATGTTGCAGGTTTGTAATCCCAACAGAGACTAACTCTTAGAAAGGGGCCCTCCTTCCAAGAGAGTTCTGTGTCTTTTCTCATAGGGTGAGGATAATTCCCTCCTACCCTTGTCACAATTGAGTATGGCCATTTACCCAATCCCGGCAGGGTCAAAAGGCGTGCCCAGTGGCCATTGCGTATGTGCTGAAGGCACGTTCGCTGTGCTTTGAAGTTTGGGAAGAGTCTCAATGTCTGGTCTTCCTCTCAGAGGTGACAAAGTGGCTTTTGAAATGGATATCTAGGCTTGGCATCTGTGCATGCCTTCTGTGCAGGTGACAGAAGTCACAGGGACATGTTATCCACTATGCCATTTGGGCCTAGTATGATTATTGTTATTCTACTGGAGGAGGAAAAGGCCAGATCCAAGGCTGTGCCTACCCATCTATTTTTTTATTCTGCTCATCCTTCGAGGTGCTCAGTCCTCACAACAACTTTGTGTGGTAGGTTAGGTTGAAAAAGTCCTTGGCCCAAGGTCACTCAGTGAACAGTATAACTGGGCAGAGATTTGAACCTGGGTCTCTCAGCCCTAGTTGGACACCCTGGTCATCACACCATGCTGGCTCACCTCAGTTTTACCCAATTCTTGCTAAAGACTCTTTGTTTCTTTGTCTCTGCATTCAAATGGCATGTGCAAAGGTGTTTCTTTGCCCCTTCCTCCTAGCAGGAAGGTGGCGCATTCCTGTCCTCCGATGGGTATGGCATTCCATGGCTATTGCCAATTATTTTGAGGGCTCAGGGTGGTGTTGTGGTTTAGAGCTCTGGGCTGGGACTTGGGAGGCTGCTGTGCAAATCCCCCAATGCCATAAAGATCCCTGGGGCTGCAATCCTAAGGACACTTTCCAGGTAGTAAGTCCCACTGAGTATCATGAAACTAACTTCTCAGTAGAAGTGCTTATCTACTCTCTGTGTGACCTCAAGCCAGTTACTCTCTCTCAGCCTAATCTGCTCCCATGGTTTGTTTGTTTATTTATTTATTTCATCAGATTTTTACCCCACCCTCCCAGCAAGGCCAGCTCAAGGAGGCTTACAGCCAGGGGTCTTTTCGTAGAAAAACAGCTGCAGGAGCTCATTAGCATATGATATGCTAATGATCTATTAGGCTATTAGCATATGCCACACCCCCTGACATCACCGGAAGTGATGTCAGAAGGGGAAGCAAAAGGGGGGGAGGCATCTTCAAAAGCCTCCCCTTCCCTTCCCCAGCTGGTCTGGGTGGGGGAGCTAAGAGAAAAGGGGTTTAAAGTTTAAACTCCTTCTCATGAGAGTTGGGCCACAGAAGGAAGAAAGAGGGAAGGAAAGAGAGAGAGTAGAGAGAAGGAAAGAAGGAAGGAAAGAGGGAAAGAAAGAGAAGGAAAGGGGAGGGAAAGAAAGAGAGGGAAGAAGGAGGGAAACAGGGAAAGGAGAAAAAAGAGAAGAGAAGAAGGTGGGAAAGAAAGAAAGAGAGAAGAGAAGAAGGAAGGAAAGAGGAAAAGGAGAGAAGGAAAGAACGGAATGAAAGAAATTTGGCGGCAATTCGGCCTCATTATATCCTATGAGCCATTGAAGTCAATGGTGAAAACATAGGGTATATTATGGGTGCTGGAGGGGAGGGGGTTTGAGGGAGAGGCTCCAAATTCACAGGGTAGCTGATGGAGCCTCTCCCCAAGATACCTACCAAGTTTCAAGAACATTGGATTAGGGGGTCCAATTCTATGGGCTCCCAAACAGGTTGCCCCTATTCCCTCCATTGTTCTCTATGGTGGGAAAAAAGTTACTTGTTTCTCACCATAGAGAGCAATGGAGGGAATAGGGGCAACCTGTTCGGGGGCCCATAGAATTGGACCCCCTAATCCAATGTTCTTGAAACTTGGTGGGTATCTTGGGGAGAGGCTCTATAAGCTACCCTGTGAGTTTGGAGCCTCTCCCTCAAACCCCTCCCCTGCAGCCCCCAGAAAATAACCTATATTTTCACCATTGAGTTCAATGGCCCATAGGACATAATGGAGCTGAAATTGACATTCGGCTGCCTGAAAAACTCCGGGGGTGGGGCTTGGCTCCTGAGCTCCTGGAGCTGTGCTCCGGTGCACTCCCCCCAAAAAAGACCCCTGCTTACAGCACAATATAAAACAATACAATATAATAATTCAATATACCGTATAAAATCCAGTCATACAAAATTTTAAAGCCACAACTACACAGTTTATTAAAATGCTAGTATTTGATTCCTCACATACAATCCGCTTCTTAGTCTCGTTCAGATGTCCCAGGTATTTGGGTCAGGCTATACTTGGGGGGACCCCAGGGGGTTGGGCTCTCCATAACTGTCAGTGGTGGTCCTGGTGGTGGCAACTCCAAAAGCCTGGTAGAAGAGCTCCGTTTTACAGGCCTTGTGGAACTGTAACAGGTCCCACAGGGCCCTGATCTCCTCTGGGAGCTCATTCCACCAGAGTGGAGCTGCCACTGAGAAAGCCCTGGCCCTTGTCACAAGCCTGGCCTCCTTGATGTTCGGGAGGACCAGCTGATTCTGGGTCCCAGATCGCAGTACTCTCTGGGGAACACATGGGGAAAGGTGGTCCCTCAGATTGCCAACTCTGGGTTGGGAGATCCCTGGGAATTTGGGACAGGAGCCTGGGGAGGTCAGGGTTTGTGGAGGGGAGGTATCTCAGCAGGATATATCCCCATGGTGTCCATGCTCCCAAGCAGCCATTTGCTCCAGGGGAATCTGATCTATGCTGTCTGGAGATCAGATGTAATTCCAGGAGATCTCCAGGCCCCACCCAGAGGTCGGCAACACTATCTACTTCACAGGGCTGTTGAGGAGAGTACAATCAGGTTTGCCCTCCTGAACTCCATGGAGGGAGGGGGTGATAAAAAGTATGACCAGTAAACATTGACAGACTCCTGACCTCCACCAGGGCAGCAAGTGAGGTAGTCCCACCAAGTCACAGTAAACAAGATGACTAAATTCATACCCTCCTTCCTCTCCAATGTTTTTAGCTGTTGTTTTAATCTTCGGTACTTTATTTTAAGCATTGATTTTTTCATTCCTTTTAATCAGGGCTATTTTGGGGCAGGAACGCACAGGAATGGAGTTCCGGCTGGCTCTCAAGTTGGCCACACCCAGCAGGAACTAATTAGCATAATAGGCCACACCCAACAGCAGAAACTCATTAGGATTGGCTACATTAGGGCTGTGTGGCCTAACATGCAAAGGAGTTCCTGCTAAAAAAAAAAGCCCTGGGTTTTGACAACAAACAAGGTAAACAGAATAAGAAGCAAAATGTGGGTGTGGTTGGATGACAACACTTCTGGTAACATGGGGGTGTGGCCTAATATGCTAATTAGCTGTGATGTCATGGGTGTGGCCTAATAGGCTGATGAGTTTCTGCTGTTGGGTGTGACCTCTTATGCTAATGAGTTCCTGCTAGGCTTTTTCTCCAAAAAAAAAGCCCTGGTTTTAATGATGCCTTTGCATGTTGGTTTCAATGGCTTTTTAAGATGGTATTTTAAGTTCTTTATTATTTAATTCATTTATATTATGCTTTTCACCCAATAGGGATCCAAAGTAGCTTACAGCGTTCTCCTCGCCTTCATTTTATACTCACAATAACCCTTTGAGGTAGGTTACACTAAGGGTATGTGACTGACCCAAAGGCACCCAGCAACCTTCCGTAGCAGAGTGGAGGTTTGAACCTGGGTCTCCCAAAGCCATGGTGGCTCAGAGGTTAAGACACTGAGCTGCAGACTGGAAGGTCTGTAGTTCAGCAGTTCAAGACCCTAATGCCATATGATGGAGTGAGCTCCCATCTCTGGCTCCAGCTCCTGCCAACCTAGCAGTTTGAAAGTAAGAAATTGCAAGTAGATAAATAGGTACCGCCTTGGTGGGAAGGTAACAGCGTTCCATGCACCTCGGTGTTTAGTCATGCCGGCCACATGACCATGGAAACACCTTCGGACGGTGCTGGCTCTTCGGCTTGGAAACGGAGATGAGCACCGCCCCCTAGAGTTGGATTTGACTGGCTTTTGAGCAAGGGGAACCTTTCTTTTTTACTCCCAAATATTAGTCTTGTGCTCTTAACGACTATACCACACTGGCTTTCTCTGTATGCTTTAATTAGTTAGCCACCTCAGTGGCCCTATGGGGCAGTCGGGTGGGGTAGAAAAATCTGGTAAATAAATAATAATAACTAGCTGCATTAGCCTGCCCTGGACCGATGCCACTTGAGCTTTCAGTGCTTCTGTTCTCTTGCGGGGATTCTTGCTCTGCGTGTTAATAGCACTGAAAAACATCTGACCCACTTGGAATAAAATCCCGACTCCCTGAACCCCCGTTACCACCCCCTTCCCTCCCAGTCTTGTTACCTTCAACGCAACCTTCCCATCTCTGCTGGTCTCCCTATTGGCCGTTTTCCTCTTGAACTAAATGAGTCCTGCTATTGGCTAATGATTTTCCCCTCAGGTGACTAACAAATGATGTAACTTCATCATGGGCTGTAAATCTACCCGCTCTTGTTTCAAGGCAAAAGGAAACAGTTTGGGGAAATTACTTAACGAGTTACAGCCTTTTGTCTAAACGAATGCTCTTTTTATGATCTCTCGAGGTTCTTGGAACGGGAGATGTCCTGCCAACACGCTGATTATTTTTCCTTTTTGGCTGAGCAGTTGCAGTAAATAAATGCAAAATGTATCCATACTGATGATAGATATATATTCTATGACTTAGTTTTGGGGGTTGGGGTGTTTTTTCGGTTTTTCTAATGAAGTTTAATGAATCCCCCCTCCCATTTTCTTCCCAGGGCTTTCAAGTTTTGTTTTGTTTTTTTTGTCTCTTTTTAAGGCTGGAGTTTAATTAGTTGATCTTCTCCCTTTTTCTTCCTAATCCTATCTACAGTTCAGAGGCACGTAAAACCACAGAGCAAGATAATAAGCAATAAATGGAATAATTAATTCAACATGCTGAAACTAATTTTAATTTATATTTCTCCGCGATGCTCAGTAGGGATTGGAGAACCTGGAGTTTTCCTGATTTTGAGGCCCTCCGTTTTTCGGTTGGCGTTGGGTGGAGGAGGGGGAAAGGGAACGCTCGCTAAATTGGTAACTTGCGAGAACGTAAATCAGAAGGGAAATTAAAAACGTAAAAACGTAAACATATAATCCTTCTTTTCTTAAGTTAGGTAGAAGCCAAACAATTTTTTTAAAAAACGAATTTCCCATCACGCCTTGCAGTGAAAATTCGGTGCAATGCGGGGCCGTCAGGGCCAGCCTGATATGTCTTCACAGACTTCCAGGCAATCTATTCTGCAACATTCGGAAAAGAAAGTCCTCGTGCCAGTAATGATGCCTGCCAGCCCAAGCTGTCTGCAGCCTCTCGCTATGCCAATTCAGGAAGAGAAGCAGTTGTTCTGCCATTACCTGAGCTAATCTCTGCGAGTTCCTTGCTTTCAGAGCCAAGCTGTTTCAAAGCCAACAATGCAGGGGTTGCTGAGTGAAGGGGGGGAAACCAGCAGGAAGGAACACAAACAGAACTGCGCAGGCAAGGGAAGATCTTGCGGCATGGAGCTATACCGGTTTCCCCTCAGCCTCCTCCAGTTTGGTCGGGTAGATAAAAAACGACTTTCGGACCCAGGATCCTCAGCAAAGACTCCCTCTTGCTGAGACTGCAGGGGGTGGGGGTGGTCTTTCATTTTAAGACGAAATCAGACTGTGCGTTCTTGAATAACTGCCCAGGTTACACTCTTTGCTTTGGGGGTGGGGAGGAGTAAATAAATGGAAAATGAGAGTTCTTTCCTGGGCTGATAGAATCAAGATCCTCGCTTGGCTTAGTAATGAACATTCTGTTCCTCATACGTACGTGGCTATGTAGAAGCAGCATCCAAGACTTGTTTTGCAGTTCATAGTTGGTGTTCAAATCACTAGGCCAGAATTCACCCAGGGAAAGTTTATTTACATTTTATTTTTACAAAGAAGGCTCACCACCTACTCGGACATGTCTGCCATCATCCCGTGCTTCCTTATCCATAAAAATGCATTGAAACATCGATCGGTTCCAGAAATATTCACAATTTCTTGCTGTGAGACTTCTCTACACAACATGAACAAAATTAATGAATAAATAAGAATTAGTACTGGGGCCAGCACTATTTAATTTATTCATCAATGATCTGGAACTAGGAGTGAGTGGGCACTAATCCTCTGAATCTCAGAGCCAGGAGGCAACATCTGCAGAAGGCCTCTCTGCCCTGTTGTTGGCCCTCCAGAGGAACTGGTTGGCCATGGTGTGAGACAGGATGCTGGACTAGATGAACCCTCATTGGTCTGACCCATCAGGACTCTCCTTATGTTCTTATGAAGGTCTCAGCCTCTCTGCCCTGTTATTGGCCTCCAGAGGAACTGCTTGGCCCCTGTGGGAGACAGGATGCTGAACTGGATGGACCACTGGTCTGATCCAGTAGGGTTCTTCTGATGTTCTTCTCAAGGGAAGGCCTTGACCTCTCTGCCCTGTTGTTGGCCCTCCAGAGGAACTAGATGGGCATGGTGTGAGACAGGATGCTGGACTAGATGGACCCTCACTGGTCTGACCCAGCAGGGCTCTCCTTATGTTCTTATGAAGGTCTCAGCCTCTCTGCCCTGTTGTTGGCCCTCCAGAGGAACTGGTTGGCCACTGTGTGAGAGAGGATGCTGAACTAGATGGACCCTCACTGGTCTGATCCAGCAGGTTGCTCAACACAAACTGACATTTACTCTTTTTTTTTTTTTTGCTGTCTTCTTTGATGGTCTCCCAGGGCCATGGCAGCATCATTTGTGTTCATGTGTGTCTATATATCTACCCTATTTTGACCCAGATCTTCCTATGTGGATCTCAGGATGAAGTCCATGGTTCTCTCTTCCTTCATTTTACTCTAACATTAGATAGATCAGACTAGTCGAGGACTGCTAGTAAACTTAATCAAATGCGGTCCTAAATAAAACTATTTTCAACTGCTTCCTGAAGATTGAATATGGGGGAGCCGGGTGCACTTCCCTGGGAAGGTTCCATAATCATGGGACTGCCACTGGAAAATCCCTGTCTTGTGTCTCCGCCAAACCAGCTTCTCTGATTGATGAGACAGTCAAGAGGTCCTCTCCTTGTCCCCTTGATTCCTGGGCAGGAACCTCCGGGAGAAGGCATCTCTTCAGAGGCCCCAGGTGCGAGCAATGTAGGGCTGTAAAGGCAGCCTACCTCCAGCCTCCCTCCAACTTAACTGACTCTCCCACCAATCCAACGAAGACTTGTGGAGATGATAGGCCCATCAACAGGTACTAGCAGCCAACCTCTGTCAGGTAACAAGCCAGGAGGGTCCCCCCTTTAGGGGGGTAGAATTTCAGGTAGCCCTGTCATGTTGATGGAATGCAGGAGGAAGGAGGCTGCCTCTTCTCCCCCATGAACTGTAGCTTCATTCTCATCTTCTTATCAGGTCTCTGACCTTGGCTCTCCAGCTGTGTGAGCCCATCGCTGGGAACTCTAACCTTTCCTAGATTGTTTTGCTAAGCTTGCCCACCTAAGCCTCGCACGCGAGCAAACTGTAACCATTGACTTCTGCTGTTGGGGGTGGGGGTTTGTTTGAATGTAGTATAACCTAGTATGCTTCACCGTATCTGGTCATTACTGACACAGAATGTGTACACGTGTCTTCTAGTACTGTTTTATTAAACACTGTCTTCTGAAAGAAGCCCGCTGTTACATGACTGACTGAAGAACCTGACAACCTGACAACCTCTGATCTCGAGAGCTGTGGTGGAAAGCGCCCTCCAATGGCAGCTGTCATATGGCGATCCCATCAGGTTTTCAAGGCGAGGGACAAACAGAGGTGGTTTGCCACGGCCTGCTTCTGCATCATGACCCTGGACTTCTGGGTGGTCTCCCCTCCCGGTACGACAAAGGGCTGACCCCTACCTAGCTTCTGCGATCCGATGAGAGCAGGGTAGCCTTGGCCATCTAGGTCAGGGCAACCCCAGCACTAGAAGGGGACATTAAAGGGAGTCTTTGGCCTCTGTGGCTTGTTTGTTGCCTCTGGGGCAACTGGTTGGGCACTGTGTGAAACAGGATGCTGGACTAGACGGACCCCTACTGTGATCCAGTGGGACTCTTCCTATGCTCTTGCTTCTGTAGTATGAGTGGGAATATAAAGACTTTTTATATAGGTTTTTTCTTCTTGATTGTTCATATTCATATTTTTCTTGTTTTTCTGGATTCCTCTTTTAAGTAATATTTTATTAGGATATAAGGAAGGCCTGTTATATTGAAGACTTTACTCTTGTAGGTCTGATATTGTCAGCAGACAACATAATAGGTACAAAGTTCATGATTCTGTAGTTCTTAAGGGCAACACTTTGCAGTGTCTGGGTCAGATAAGATTTTGGTCTCATATCAAGAACAACAAACACTTTTGTTTAGGGTATGAAGAATCCTTGCCCATTATCATTTAGGTTAGGTTAAGTAAACACTTAGGTTTTACGTAGATTTGATGTAGATATGTTTCTTTACATCTGACAGATCAGAGGCTTATTATTCAAATGACCACTGTCTTTTGTAACCAACTATGCTTTTTGAATATTGTTTTTTTGATGATGTCAGTCCATGTATAAAATATCATGTATTTCCTGACTATGCTCAGATTATGTTCAAGAAGAAGAAGAAAATGAAGAAGAAAAAGAAGAAAGTAGTCATTTTTTTGATGAGTTATTTGGTCTAATTGTTTTCCTGTTAACTGAAGCCCATCTCCCAAATATGCTGAGAAGAAAGTAGTCAATTTTGGATGGACTATTTGGTCCAACTGTTTTCCTGTTAATTGAAATAAAAACATAGAACTTCCTCCTCATTTGACTTCATTTTTGACATGGAATCAAATATGTACAACACTTCTGAGGAGCAGGGGACCCCTGTGAAGAGGATTGGGAAGGGGCATTTGGGGCTGTCACGAGAGAAGGGAGGTCAGAAAGTCATGCTTCACAAGTGGGAATCTTTGCACCCATGTGAGAACCCTGGTGAATCCAAGCCATGTTCTCCATTCCAAGACAATGGTTCCCCTAAATGTGGTTTGCCCCTCCTCTTAGCTGTGTCCTGATGTTAGGTTTGATTCTAACCTAGGTAAATACTAACCCTGGTGTGTCAGAGCCCTTGGTCTCCTAGACAAAACAGGGGCGTATAAGATCAGCTGTATACATTAAGCCTTGGGATTAGCCAAACCCTAATATAAGTAGAAGAGGCTGTGGTGGCTCAGAGGTTAAGACGCTGAGCTGCAGACTGGAAGGTCTGTAGTTCAGCAGTTTGAGACCCAAGTGCCACATGATAGAATGAGCTCCCGTCTCTGGCCCCAGCTCCTGCCAACCTAGCAGTTCAAAAGCAGGAAATTGCAGGTAGATAAATAGGGACCGCTTTGGTGGGAAGGTAACAGCATCCCGTGCACCTCAGTGTCTAGTCATGCTGCCCACATGACCATGGAAACGTCTCTGGACAGTGCTGGCTCTTCGGCTTTGAAATGGAGATGAGCACCACAACCCTAGAGTCGGATTCGACTGGCTTTCAAGCAAGGGAAACCTTTACCTTTAATATAATTAGAAGAAGTCTACCTTTTTGCCCTTTGCTAAGTTGACAGGGCTGTACCTTCTGCCAAAGGAGGCCAGTGACCTCAGGGAGTTGTTTGTTTGTTTGTTTGAAGATGGTACATGGGCGTATCACAGTAGGCATCTTAAAAGGGTCATTCCAGCTACGTTTCAGAGAAGGAAAACGTGTTCATTAAACAATGAGTTGATGAATGTTGAAATCTTATGCCCCTCTAATTAGGTTTCCATTGGCCATAGCTGGATTTGCTTCTGAATAAACCCACCCGCCCTTGTGCGATGAACTTTGCAGCTCTGTTTACTAGGTCTGTTGTTTCCGTGTAAATGAGACATGCTGCAGGTGCTCAGTGGCTGGGTCAGATATTGCTGATTAAAGCAGGGATTTGGGAGGGGGGGCGTTCCTTCCGTCTTCCCACTTTTTCAGCCGATCCTGGTAGATCATCCTGAAGTATTGCAGCAGGCGGTGACAACGGAGTTTACAGCGCTTGGCTGCTCTCCTGCTGAACAGAGATGCTGCTAATTAATCTCTGTTCCCCCCCTCCTCTGAGCCAGGGAGGTAGTGCTGTAAAGAAAAGAAAGCAGAAAGCAGATAAGGGATGGGGAACTAGGAACTCGCTACCACTGTGATTGGGGAAGGAAGGCAGTTGCCTGGCGATTGTGGAACTTCAGCTACCGGGACCTCATTACGACTACACTCGGCAGCCCGCTTTGGCCTTCTGCTTCATTCCCATGAGCCTTCCCAGGTATTGAATTAAATCTATAAAGCCCTACATAGTTTGGGACACGGTTGCCGTTGAATTCCTTCTCTCCCAGTGCACTTTCACAGCATCAGATAAGCACGAGCATTTTTGAGTAAATAGTGTGTGTGTGTGTGTGTGTGTGTGTGTGTGTGTGTGTGCAGGGGTGCCTTCTATCCAGGCTTCTGAAGAAGCTTGCAAAACTTTGTGGAAAGTTTCTGCTGAAGCAGTGCATTGTATTCGATGGTTTACCGACACGTATGCCTTGAGAGGGAGGCAACCGGCTTCCAGGTAAGTTCTCATTGTGGTGGTAGAAAGTGCTGTCAAGTCACAGCCGGTGGGGTTTCCAAGGCAAGGGACATTCCAAGGTGATTTGCCATTGCCCGCCTCCGTTTCATGACCCCAGTATTCCTTGGAGGTCGCCCGTCCACATACTAGCCAAGGCCGACCCTGCTTAGCTTCTGAGATCCGATGAGCCTGGACTAGTTTGGGCTCTCCAGGCCAGTGAGCTGAATTGCCCGCAGAAGTAAATGCAAAAGTAGACTCCAACAAAGTAAAATGCAGATGTAATCAGAAATGAATGTATACATATAATCCATCATTGGAAAATACAGAAGTTCACAGGGTCCATAAAAGAGAAAAAAGTCCAGAGTAGATCTCCAACACTTTTCCTAGGTAGTATGCAGTGTTTCAGACTTCTGGTCATAAGAACATAAGAACATAAGAGAAGCCAATGTTGAATCAGGCCAATGGCCCATCTAGTCCAACACTCTGTCACACAGCGGTCAAAAATACCAGGTGCCATCAGGAGGTCCATCAGTGGGGCCAGGACACTAGAAGCCCTCCCAGTGCTGCCCCCGCCAGCACCAAGAATAGAGTGTAGCACCTGCCCCAGACTGAGAGTTCCCATCTATACCCTGTGGCTAATAGCCACTGATGGACTTCTGTTCCATATGTTTATCTAATCCCCTCTTGAAACTGTCCATGCTTTTAGCTGCCACCACCTTCTATGGCAGTGAATTCCATATGTTAATCACTCTTTGGGTGAAGAAGTACTTCCTTTTATCTGTTCTAACCCGACTGCTCAGCAATTTCATGGAGTGCAGATGAGTTCTTGCATTGTGAGAAAGGGAGAAAAGTACTTCTTTCTCAACTTGCTCAATCCCATTCATAATCTTATAAACCTCGATCATGTCACCCCTCAGCCGTCGTTTCTCCAAGCTAAAGAGCCTCAAGCGTTTTAACCTTTCTTCATAGGGAAGGTGTTCCAACCCTTTTATCATTCTAGTTGCCCTTCTCTGCACTTTTTCCAATGCTATAATATCCTTTTTGAGATGTGGCAACCAGAACTGTACACAGTATTCCAAACGAGGCTGCACCAATGATTTATACAGGGTCCTTCCTCAGGAACAAAGAACAACAATAGGAAGTCTCATTCCAATTTCTTTACAGGACAATACTATTCAGTTTCTTTATAGGCCAGGTCTCCTAAGCTTTAATATGCACCTCTCAAGGTTGCTTCTATGTAAACAGGACCAAACATGCCTCAGGGCACCTCTGGAATTCTGTCACTGCATGGTGGGTGCATTTGCAGAATGGCTGCCACAAAATGGTGGCCCCAGAAGGCAGAGCCCACCCCAAAATGGTTGCTACAACTGACTTTCCATCGCACAGTGAAGATCCGTGGGCTGTGGTCCCATAGCAGTGTTTTTAAAAATCTGCACAGCCAGTCAAATCTCCAAAGGCCAATCAGAACCCTTGCCAACCAAGAGCCCCGCCTGCCCCCCTTTCTAAAAACACTCTGTGGGAGGCCAGGGAAGGTATTGTTGGACCTCATGGGCATCACACTGAGGACTCCTTGTGGAGAGGTTTCTTTTAGGGAAACAAAAACAATATAGACCGAAAATTAAGCAAATTACGGGTTGACATTTTTATCGATAAAAGCCCCCTTTCTCAAATGTCACCGTGACGCGAGAGAAATATGAAATCTCTGTGATAAAGACGTTTGTTTCCGACACAAAGCTGACAGGACAGAGAGAGAAGGGCAGAGAGTGGTTCTCTTGGAAGGTGCCAGTAGCCTTTAGCGCCAGCAATAATTTCCCCCGCGTCTCAGCAAAGTGTATCGTGGCTTGCAATTTTTGTGCCGCTAAGAGAGACGGCAGCAGCCAGCCAGTTGACAAAGATTTGGCCAGCGCAGCTTCGAGTACTTATTTCCCTGGCAAAAATATAATTGTAAAGAGATGATATTGATTTAATTAAGGTTAATTGACATGCTGATAAAGCTGACACATCTTTCGAGTCATATTGAATTCCCACCGAGGACATTTGTCGGTGCCATATGGCAGAACCAGATTTGGGTGCTAACAAACCTCATTAGAAGGGGCGGGTGGGGGGGGAGATCAGCGCATTCTGAAAGATGTTCTCTTCTTCTTCTTGATGCCATTTTCAGGATCAAAGACCACCTGTCCCTTGCTCATAGACTGGGAACTACCGCTCAACCCGTGTTGCTCTGCAACTATCCAAAGGTACCATTCCTAATAAATGCATCTTTCAGTAACAGGGCCACACACTTTAGTTGAGTTGATGACCTAACTAAAATGTCAGTTTGTCAGGTAGTCCTGCCATGATGGATGGAGGAGGGGGGGGAGGCCTATTTAATCAGGGAGAGTATGTTTGAATGGATTGATTGTTGGCAGTTACATTCCACCCTTCTTCCCTCATGTAACTCAAGACTTCATCTGTGAAGTTTCTCCCATCTTGGCCCCGACTCAACCTAGAATTGCTTAATTTTGTCAGGTTTTTTTTGTCACATCATGTTCCTGCAAACCACACAAAAGTTAAGTCAGTTTGTTTTTATTTTTTCTCTCCTGCTATTTTGATTCTGGTGCGTTACTGCAACTGGGAATGAAAAAGTACACTGCATTTTTCTTATTTATTTATTTATTTATTTATTTATTTTGTTTATACGCTGCCCTACCCCCCGGAGGAGGGAGACGAAGAATCAGAAGATGGAAGAGCAAAGAAAGGC
This sequence comes from Gekko gecko, assembly GCA_029375565.1. Taxonomy (NCBI): domain Eukaryota; kingdom Metazoa; phylum Chordata; class Lepidosauria; order Squamata; family Gekkonidae; genus Gekko; species Gekko gecko. The sequence continues at coordinate 196,662,180 of JAPDNY010000004.1, forward strand.
CCATCGTACATTCTGAGAGACCTGAAAGGAAGATACCCCAAGATATGACTTTTGTTCGTGAGGCGCAAAAATGGAGTATATTAATAATTAACCCCAAAGGACTTTACTAATCTATTTAACAGGTTTGTTTTGGACTTTCAGTAAGATGAAAAGAAGATCGTTCAACCACGGTAGAAGCCAAGAACTTTACTTTTACTAACAAAAAGATTAACATACTAACAGAATTCACTCACCTCTTTTCTTTGTCCCCCTATAAACCCTCCCCCTTTTCTTTATAAAAAGCAATAAAATCCTCTCCTCTTTAGGAGAGTTTTACAACACGCCGCCCTACCCCCCAAAATGGGCTCAGGGCGTCTCACAATACAAAATCAGCAAACAATGGCAGTAGCGTTTTCAATAACAGGACAGCCACATTGGATCAGTAGAACTGTGAAAGACCAGGGCCCGTGAAAGAACGCCTTTATTCGAATTGGACAAGGTTCGCAATAGAGTGTGTATCTGAGTTAACAGAACCTTTTGTCTCATTTATGTATTAGGAGGAAGTGAATTCATGTTTTTCTGATCCTTTGAAAATTCCTATTAGCTCTTACTTCTATAATTTAAATATTGAAAATAACAAGATTTCTGCACAACTTAGAATTTGAACACATCCCCCCACCCAAAGCTTAAGAAGAAGAAGAAGAGATTGGATTTATACCCCGCCCTTCACTTGGAGTCTCAAAGGGGCTTACAAACTCCTTTCCCTTCCCCTCCCCACAACAGACACCCTGTGAGGTAGGTGGGGCTGAGAGAGCTCTGAGAGAAACTGCTCTTTTTCAAGGACAGCTGTGCCAGAGCTTGTGACTGACCCAAGGTCACATCAGCAGGTGCAAGTGGAGGAGTGGGGAATCAAACCCGGTTCTCCCAGATAAGAGTCCGCGCACTTAACCACTACACCAGCCTCTGTAAACATCACCTTTCGGTTTATAAATTTATTTAAGCGTTAGTGATATCACCACTTGATTTTGATGGACATGGAGAGTCCATGAAAATACCTGTTAATTATGAGACTTAAGGCAGCAGCTCATAATAAGTGATTCAGCTTTATTTACAAGATAGGAACGAACACAAACAGGGGAGCAACGGGCTCTCTTTTTAAACAGTAGGGGCTTGGTAGGCCACGCCCTTAGTTGAGATAATAACCAATCAAAATATGAACATAACCAATCAAACCATCTCCGTCCATAACCTTTCTTGTATCCCGATTGGACTGCTGCGCAGAGTGTCCAATCAGCTTGCATGATCTATGATACCAGGCTTAAATAGGAGGTAGATTCAAGCTCACGCATTTACGTATACCAATACATAACATTACCATTTTATGCTTTAGATGCTTCCTTTTACAGAAATAGAAGTTCCTACTAGGAGAAAAGTGTCTAGAGGTACCATCGTAAGGGAAGAGTTGTAAGCTGAAGAAGAGTTAAACAACTACGGCTTCTCTGCTGTGAATTTTCCCTCCTAATGCTCTTTTGCTGTGAAGATGTAGCAACTGAACATCTGTATTAATAGGCTGTTTGGTAACGATGTATCCTTTTAGCCATTCCTTTTTCATTAGTAAATGGAGACCATAATTTGGAAGGAAAGCATTCATTCTAGAACTATGACAGCAAAGATGAGCAGGTTACAAAAGGGACCAATTGAGAAGTCTTTAGCAAAGATGGATGTCTTGGCAAGTTCCCGAATGACAGGTGGTAGAAAACCATGATTGCCTTCACCAGTACCTCTTTGAAAGCTGTGCATGAACCATCTGAGCGATGCTGGCAAATTTCAGTCCAAGACGAATAAATAAGTAGATGCTTTATAGAGGTTTGGTGGGAGGGGGCCCAAAGAGTATCCATACCCCTACCCACAAAATGCTGTGGTTAGCTAAAATGTATAAAAACTTGAGTAACAAATGTTGGAAATGTGATAATCATGTTGGATCATACTATCATATATGGTGGACGTGTAAAAAGGTTCATAAATACTGGATTGGAGTACATACTTTCTTACAATCAGTGTTGAATATTACAGTAGCTTTTAAACCAGAAGTATTCTTGTTAAACTGTCTACCAGATGACTTAGATAAGAACCATAGATATTTTATTTTACATGATATACTAGCAGCTAGAATCTTATTTGCAACGACATGGAGGACATTGAAAATACCGATGCTTAATGAGCTGATGACGAAGATTATGGAATGTGCTGAAATGGATAGACTGACAAATGTACTAAAAGGAAAAATGGAGGAAGAATTTATGGGACCATGGAGGGCATCGTATGACTGGTTAAAACACAAATACTAAGAAACTAAGAGTAAATGAAGAACAATAAGAAAGATGGCTATAATAGTTGTGAAACTTTCAGGAGATGTTTTGCATGCAGAATGATAATTTGGATTTATTTTATACAACTCTGTACTCTTCCCCCCTTCTAATCCCTAATAAAACTCTATTTTAAAAGTGCTGTGTAGAAATGCCACCAAAGAAACTAGAGTTTCAGAAGAAGAAGAAGAAGAAGAAGAAGAAGATGACGAAGCAGAAGAAGAAGAAGAAGAAGAAGAAGAAGAAGAAGAAGAAGAAGAAGAAGAAGAAGTTGCACATTCAAGACCCGAATGTTCGATATTTTCATTGCAGTATCAATCTCAGCCCTGACCTGAATGGTCCGGGCTAGCCCAATCTCATCGTATCCTGGAAGCTGATTAGGGTTGGTCCGGGTTAGTACTTGAATGGAGACCACTAAGGAAGTCCAAGACTGGTACTCAGAGGCAGGCAAGGGCAAATCACCTCTGAACATCTCTTGCTTTGAAAACCCGAGGGGGTTGCCATAAATTGGCTGTGGCTTGACGGCACTTTCCACCATTATAAATCTCCGGATTTATCTGGCAAAGGCTGGATTTCTCTACATCCTCCAGCTTGACGATATTCTAAAATACGAGGCTGATTGGGCTGCAAAATAGACTACAGCAGCTCTGAGCATCAAAGGATCGCTGCTTTGTAGTCTCTTCCGATTGCTTTCATATACTTAAGTATATCTCTTCCCTTAGAAGTGGTAACTTCTAATAACAGCACTGCAACTTTTATCTGAATATCATGGGGGAACAGTAGATAATTTGGGTAATTGAAGCTGAACAGTACAAGGAATTACTTTCCGTTTTAAAACGAGAGCAACTTCAGCTCCGTTCTCCTGTGGCAGCAGTCGGCTGATGAACGGAGGGCAAATCCACTTTCCTCCTGGCACAAATACTGTCTGCGTAATACAATAAACTAGCAGAAAACAATTTCTTCTAATTCCAGATAATTATGCTTATGTATTGGATACAAGCCTTCATTTTTATCCCTTCATTGGTTAGACTTGCAGAACTCCAGTGGAGCCTTAATGACTAACAAAGTTTATTCCAGTGTGAGCTTTCATGAATCAGAACTCACTTCATCGGATACAATGCAAAGAAAGACAATAATCTCACTCATTTTTATAGAACATTACTGAGGGGGAGGGGTGAAGATGGGGACGTTGAGCAGAGAGAACCCTAGTACAATAAATCAGGTGAGATTCCCTATGTACAGACTTGAATTGCTTGGATAGTTTAAGGGATGATGGGAGAGGTCATAGGTTCTAGCCTCGCTGATATGTGATTAAGGATGAGCACGAACCAGCTCATGAAATAAAGTTTGTGACAAATTTTGGCTGGTTCGTGGCTTGTGAAGTGATTATTGTGGAAGGGCAACCAGCACAAACATTCCACAAATTTCTATGCTTTCATGGCAACTCGTGAATGGATACAATTTCAGACAGACTGTCTCCACACAATTAACATGTTTACCAATCTTCAAAGCAACAGGGGGACAGAATTCTCCAGTCTTGGAAACACCAGTAGGAGCCCTCCAAAGCTTAACAGGCACTGCTGGCTGCCAATAACAGAGTTCCCATTGTGTTCTATAGGTTCGGAATGGTGTACATCGGCTCACCTCCACAGCCTCTTCTCTGTTGGCTGTTGGCAGTTAGACAGAGAGGCAGGGAACTGGTTAAAAGCAGAGCACATTCATTTATTCCTGACTGTGAACTTCTCTCCCCTGCTGATGGTTTGGGTGTTAGGTGGATTCAGGGCTCTTCTCACACTGAGTGATGGGACTTAGCTATTGGGTGTGCCTGGGCTGAGGACCCACATTTTATACTCTCTTGATTGCTAAATCCTCTCCCCTGCTGGGGTTTGTGGGTGTCAGGTGGACTCAGGGCTCAGGGTCACCCAAGAGAGGTTGGGCCAGATGACAGCCTGGCATGATCAGTACTCCAGGGGAGTGGCAGCAGCGGACTCAGGGGACTTGACAAGGTAGTCCCTCACCATCCCCTCTGCCAAATCTTTTGCCATTGCACACCTGGCATCTCCACTGCTGCTGATTTCTCATTTCACCACTGACAGCCAGTCGTGGGTCTTCTCGCTGGTTGGCCTCTTTGAGGCAGAGGTGCTGGGCTGCAGCTCCTCCTCCTGCCCAGCCTCTGCCACCCACTGTTCCCTTTGGCCCTCTTCTTACCCCCACGATGAACACTCTTTGTGCCCACAGAGGTTTTCACACTCAGGAGGGGTGGGAAGGTATAAACATGGGAGACCCCTTTTGGGGGGGGTCTGTAACTGGGACCCCAGAAATGTAATCTGCCCCCAACTTGGAGAAATCGTAGAGGAGCAGGTGGTAGGTTGAGGTTCCATGTGCTTTTGGTGTGTGTAGCTTGCAGGAGGTCCGTTCTGTACACTTTTGAACCTGTACCTGATATTTCCCCCCCAAAGCACATTCCTGGCTTGATCGTAGTCTTGTTGGGTTTGCACTGCTACAGTGGCACTGGTTCTGCTGGGCATACTGCATTGGTTCTATTGGGCTTGCAAAAATGCCCACTATCTTCAGTTTCTGCTGCAGAGATTCTCGAGGTCTTTGATTCTGTTCTGCTGGGCTTGTATTGCCCTTGTGCTTTTTTTTGCTGTTTTCCCCTCCCTCCTTTGGAAACAATGGAGGATGGTGGCACTACTTGGGGGAGGGGCATAACTTGGACCCTGTAAATCCAATCCTCACCAAACTTGGAGAGCAGGTAGAGGAGAGTCAGATGGAGATCCACTTAGAATTTGATGTCTCTAGCCCATCAGGAGGCATTCTACCACATCATGAACCTCACGAACTGAACCAGTTCGTGCCCATCCTTATATGTAATGAAGAGAGAGGTGAAAGAGGCTAGAACCCCTGACCTCTCACATCCACCCTTGGAAAACATTATTGTGTTTTGGAAAGGGGTATCATTTTTGATCAATAGATCAAACACAGATAAAAGTTTGTAATGCCCCTGACCACCAGTCCAACAGAGTTTACACACATCAAGCCAGGACTGCAAATGTAGCCCACCAAAAGTAGCTATAGAATTCTGTAGAACTGATTCTTGCTGGAGAAAGGGAAGTGGGGAGGCTGGCTGTAGCTCAGGGTCACCACCAGTGTTCCCTCTAAGCTGAGTTGGTGTGAGCTGTCTCACAGTTTTTTTTAGCCTCTGGCTCATACATTTTTATCTTAGCTCAGGAAAGATGGCTCCAGAGAAAACTAATTTATGCAGTAGCCAAATCGCTCGATCACAACTTTAATGCCAGTAGCTCACAAAGAAGAATTTCTACTTACAAGACTCTGCAGCTCAGAGGGAACATTGGTCTCCACAGTGCCTGCTGGCACCTTTCCTAGCGGCCACCAAGTGTTTTTAGAAACTGGGTGTTGCCAGGTGGGGCTCTTTCCCAGCTGGGCTTCTGATTGGTCACTGGAGATCCACATGGCTGTCCAGATTAAAATAAGATTGTTTCAGCTGCAGTTGCCATCAGAGTTGGCTTTATTCTCTGTCAATCCTCTTTTCCAATGTATTTTTAAAATTACCCCTATTCTCCCTGGCACTTGGACTCTCTCCATATGGGCAGATCCACACCACCCCACACAGCAGCCATTTTGTGGCTGGCTCTACCTTCTGCAGCAGCCATTTTATAGTTGTGCCTATCGCCCTGTGTCAGAATTTTAAATGTGCCCACAGGGATGAAAAAAGGTTGGGGACCCCTGCTGTAGCTCTTTACCCCTTCTTCTGAAAACCTCACATCTGTGATTCTGGGTTTGGTACCAATCTATTTGAGGCAATTATCCATCTTTGTTAAATCAGACTGGGAAATTATATCCACAATGCCTACGTGGGTGTCGGGTGATTGCTGAAGTTGGTAGTGCACCAGGAAATGTGTATTGTGGCCCCAAAACAAAACAAAACAAAAAACTTTGGGACATGTTATGAGGAAGGGCTGGTGTCTTGCACTTGATTTGCCTGCTTCCAATGAGAGATGGGTTTGAGACTCAGTGAAAGGTTAAGATGCACAGTGTAGGAACAAGTAAATCCCTAGAAATACTCAAGCAACATGGGCATTTCCAGTTTCCAGTTTGGTTTGGATAACCCATTGATCTCTGCTTGGTCTACCAGTCGGGTAGGGTTGGCCCTGCTCCCCTAAGCGGGGTGGGGGGCATAATGGTGTATATCCAGCCGAAAGAGCTTTACTCCAGCTTCCCCCAGAGGAAGTCTTCAGGCTTTGTTCAGTGGAGCTGAAGGATGCATGCCAGTATGGTGTGAACACAGTGCAATATATACATGAGGCCTATGAATACACACTTGTACCTGTAATTTCCAGTCCAGTTAGGAATGTGTGCCAAGATGGCTGGTTCCTTGTGCATATAACCCTTAGCTAGATTCAATGGATTATGTTTTTTTTTTACTGTATAACCTTGTGGCACAAAGGCACCAGTGGAGGCCAGAGGAGGCTCCACTTACCAGGCAAAAGGCAGCTGATGTTTCAGGAAGGCAACATTAGGGGAAGGTCTTGGCCTCTATGCCCAGTAGTTGGCCCTCCAGAGGAGACAGGAGGCTGGACTAGATGGACCCTCACTGGTCTGATCCAGCAGGGCTCTCCGGATGTTCTTATCAGGGGACGGCCTTGACCTCTATGCCCTATTATTGGCCGTCCAGAGGAACTGGTTGACCACTGTGCGGGACAGGGGCTGGACTAGATGGACCCTCACTGGTCTGATCCAGCAGGGCTCTTCTGATGTTCTTATCAGAAGAAGGCCTTGGCCTCTATGCCCATTTGTTGGCCCTCCAGAGGCATTGGTTGGCCATTGTGTGAAACAGGGTATGGGACTAGATGGACCACAGGTCTCATCCAGCAGGGCTCTTCTGATGTTCTCAAAGGAACAAAAAGCTTGAAAAGGGGATTAGATAGATTCACGGAGGCGAAGTCTCTCAATGGCTACTAGCCATGCTGTCTGAGGGGAACCTCCATATTCAGAGTCACTAAGCCTCTGAATCCCAGAACCAGGAGGCAAAGTCGGGGGAAGGCCTCGGCCTTCCGTCCAGAGGAACTGGTCGGCCACTAAGTGAGACAGGATGTTGGTCGAGATGGACACCCCGGTCTGATCCAGCAGGGCTCTTCTGATGTTCCTGTGTTCAGGATAGGGTGGGGCACCCTGTGAGAAGACAGTCCTAGGCAAACACAAGCTGGAGTGGGGTGCAGCAATGAAAGGTCAAGAGAGCAAGAAGGCTCTGAGAAGAGGGGGCGGTGCTTGGGCTTGACAAGCCTGGGAGGAGCCCCGGGGATGAAAAGGGCAAACTCAGAACAGATCGGGGGGGGGGGGAGGTCAGGAATGTGAGCTGGCTGAGCAAAGTGGAGGAGGTGCAGAGGAGGAAGAAACAGGAACCTAAAGGAGGAGCTGGGGCCAGAGAAGGTTCTCAAAGTGGGACAGGCCTAGGGGAACTGCCCCAAGGCAGAGGTGAGGCTCAGCCCCCTGAGGTTCGAAGGGACAGAAATGGGCGGGTGAAGGGAACTGTGCTTGTGAGGAAGCCTGTATGGATTTTGCTGTATCCCATGAAGAGGCAATTAATGACCAACATTGTGTCTGGGGTAGGGTTTCCAGTTCCCCCGGTCACTGACAGGGGATGGGAGGGCAGAGTGACCAGATCCAGGCTTAGATTTGGTGATTGCGCCTGGGGAGCTCAGAGGGGTACACTGCCATCGAGTCCACTCTCCAAAGCATCCATTTTCTCCAGGGGGAATGATCTCCATAGACTGGAGATGAGCCGTGATTCCAGGGGATCCCCAGGTCCCAGCTGGAGGCTGGCATCCCTAGGATGAGTCTCTGCTGACTATGGAAGTCAATGCCCCGTTGCCCCCTATGAGGGGGGAGGAACAAACCTTTGTAGTGTTCTAGGAAAGCTTGAGTCCCTTGGGAGATTATCTGTGGCTTCCAGGATGAAAAGATCAGTCATGGCTATGGTCGCCAACCTCCAGGTGGGGCCAGGAGACCTCAGGGGATTAAAACTGATCACCAGACTGCAGAGCTCAGTTCCCCTAGAGAAGATGGCTGCTCCGGAGGGTGGACACTGTGGCACTGTATCCTGCTGAGGCCCTTCCCCTCCCCAAGCCCCACCCTCCCCACGTGCCTCCCATAAACCTCTACGGATTTCCCATTCCAGAGCTGGCGAGTCCAGCACACAAGCCTCTTTGAAGCACAGCTGTTTTTTTCTTAGCATCCTCTGCAATGTGCTTCCTGCAGGTGGCAAGGGGAGGAGGAATCTTAAATAGGCCTTTATGTTGTCGAAGGCTGTCACGTCCAGAGTTCATTAGTTATCGTAGATTTTCCGGGCTGTGTGGCTGTGGTCTTGGCATTGTAGGACCTGATGTTTCGCCAGCAGCTGTGACTGGCATCCTCAGAGGCATCCTGAGTAGGTATAAATTACCTGCCTACCATTTCTCTTCTCACCTCGACGCAGAGAGTACTCCATCTTGCTGCGTTATACCTCTGAGGATGCCAGTCGCAGCTGCTGTCGAAACGTCAGGTCCAACAAAGCCAAGACCACGGCCACACAATCCAGAAAATCTACAGCAACTAATTAAATAGGTCTACTCAGAAGTAGATGCCACTTTATTCCACAGGGCTTATTCCCTGGAAACTCTTCTTAGGATTTCAGCCCAGGAGGCCCAAGAAGCCTGGTCAGCAGCCCTGGCAAACTGACATCCTGAGAAGGGTTGCCAGCCTCCAGGTGTGGCCTTGAGGTCTTCTTCTGGAACTACAATTTGTCTCCAGTTGTCAGAGACCAGTTGGCCCTGGAGAAAAGGACAGCTTTGGAGGGCAGACTCTGTGGCGTTGTCCCCTGCTGAGGTCCCCTCTCCTCCCCAAACCCCGCCCTCCTCAGCCTCCACCCCAAAACCTCCAGGTATTTCCCAACTCAGAGTTGGGAACCCTATTGCTAGTGCATTCCCAGCACCTTCTGTAAGGATCTTGGGAGACCGATGAGATTCTATATGCCAGTATGTGGAAAAAAGAAGATATACCCTCAAGGGAAGATATCATCTACAAATTAATGGAAAACTGTCGAAATGGACAAATTAACTCTAGCATTACAAGAAAGAAGAGACAGCATCTTTAAAGACCTTTGGTCAAAATTCTACAAATGGGTGGAGAACTTGTATTAAATAAGATTAAGCTATTTATTGATGTTAGGTGCAAAGAAATAGGAGAAGAAATTCTTAAGAAGCAGTACGATGGTGGGATGGAAACCTGTTTTATGTTTGTAATTTGTAATTTGCAGTTGTGTTCGTTTTGTTCCCTTAGAAATGATAAAAGTTATAAAAGTTTTTTAAAGTTTTTAAAAAGTTTTTAAAAAGTTATAAAAAGTTTTTAAAAAGGAGACCAATGAGGATAGAAGAATTCCCTGAGTTTGGGGGGGAAAAACAGCCTTTTGACGTATCATCAGTATAAAACAAAGAGACGTTCACCAAGCCTCAAACAGGACCAGTGGCTTTTCTGCCCTGGCCCTGGCCCGGTGGAATGCGCTCCCACTAGAAATCAGGGCCCTGCGGGACTTGTTACAGTTCCACAGGGCCTGTAAAACGGAGCTGTTCCGCCAGGCCTTTGGGTGAGGTGGCAGACATCTTCACCATCTCAGCCTCTCCTGCCTATAGTAAGCTGCAGACGCTTACCATCCTGCTAATGCCGAAAAGGAAGTGTATTGGACTCCTCGGGAGCAATGTGTGTTTCCTTGCTGCCATCTTAGTTTATTTAACTGGTTTTTAACTATATATTTATTGTATTTTACTTATGTTGTAAGCTGCCCTGAGCCCACCGTGGGATAGGGTGGGATATCAGTATAATACATAAATAAATAAGGCTGCGGAAGACTGCACGTAACTCACCACCACTCTTTGAACTTCAGAATGTATCCATTTAAAGCTGTGTTTTAAAGAATCACATTTGCTGCTTCCCCTGTCACCTTTCCCCTGACACTTGGTCTTTTGATTTAATTATTTCCTTTCAAATTGCTTTCCGTTTATCGAAACACAGCTCGGTATCAGACAGAGGTGCCCGAAGTAGGGGATAATCCTGGGGCACGGAGCGTATTCAGGCCTGCTGGTTTCTTCAACAGAATGGGAGATAAAACAGTTATAAATTGTCAGTTTTATCTTAATTCAACTAATTTGGATCCTTTTAATCCAATCTAGTTTAAATCACCTTAATCCCATCGGTTTCAATTAATGCTTACATTAATCCTATTCTTTCACTATCAAATTAAACTATGCAGACATGAAAAGCTTCATTATTCTCCCAGTCCTGCAAATTTTTGAGCTGCTGATACCACTCTCTTTGGGGAGGCGTTTGACAGCCACAGGTTGGGTGGATGGATGGTTACCATCTTGGCACATGTGTGTAGGGTTGCCAACTCCACATTGGGAAATTCCTGGAGATTTGGGGGTGGAGCCTGGAAAAGTGGGATTTTGGGAGTGGGGACCTCCGTGGGGTATAATGCCATAGAGACCACCATCCAGAGCAGTCATTGTCTTCAGGGGAACTGATCTCTGTAGTCTGGAGATCTATTGTAGTTCTGGGAGATCTCCAGGCTCCACCTGGAGGCTGGCAACCCTGTACCTTGCACCTCAGTAATTGCCTAACAGTAAGAATCTGAACTGCCAAGTATAGGAAAGGGACCACAAAATGTTATCCATGCCTCTAGTCATGTCCGGAGACTCAGGTTTGGCATAGTGGTTAGGAGCAGCAGACTCTAACCCGGAGAACCAGGTTTGATTCCCTACTTCTCCACATGCAGCCAGCTGGGTGACCCTGGGTCCGTCCCAGTTCTCTCACAGGTGTTCCCTCAAGGGCAGTTCTCTCAGAGCTCACACAGCCCCACCTACCTCACAGGGTGCCTGTTGTGGGGAGGGGAAGGGAAAGGAGTTTGTAAGCCGCTCTGAGACTCCAAGTGAAGGGTGAAGTATAAATCCAATCTCTTCTTCTCTTCTTCTTCCTCTCTTCTTGGTGGTCAGCCTGCTGTGCTCTGCCCCAGGCAGGGGCAAGAGTGCCACGGCCAATGCCTCTGACCATGGACAGATGATATGGTGCTGCCTTCCTTGCATTGTGTCCGTTGGGACCTGGGGTAGGCAACCCCTGACATGTGTTGACAGCAGTGCACCATTTTTTTGCTTAGCACCAGGTCCAGAATGTCCACCCAAGCGTCACAGCCTTTGGCATCACCACTGGGGCCAGCAGTGCTGGAGAAGGCACTAGTCATGGCTTAACATCCATCATCTCCTCCAGACCTTCATTCACTGGCTCGCTCAAGAAGTAGAATTTTTGCTCACCACTCTCCCCAACTTAGAGGGAACATTGGACTGGTCTCCCATCGGAATCCTAACCGGGATGGACTCTGCTTCGTTTCTGAGATCTGATAACAGCAAGGTAGCCTGGGCCATCAAGGTCAGGGCTATACTTAAGTTAATCCACCACAAAAAGTGGAGTGAAGGTTCTTATCGCAGATCAGCAATTAGCGAAACCTTCATTTAACCCATCTTCTTGATTCCCATGTCTTCACTGTGGGGTGCAGGGGGCAAAGCATGACAAATTAGATTTCAGACAAAAGAATGGGAAAAGACCAGCATGTACTGGGTGGAATTGGTTCCACTAGCTGCTGGACAGAGTTTGTGTTTGTGTGTGTTTTCTTCCCAAAATGGAAGTTTCCCAGGCTTGAGAAATTGTGGTCATTATAGGCCCGGTTCGTGACAGTGAACAACGGGTAAGATCTTGGGCCCTTCTGCAGATGTTCACCACCAAGCCCTGACTGCTAATGGAAGACATAAAACTGTGGTCTTGAAGAATAGAATGAGCCTCATGCGAGCTCCCTGGTGCATTGTTATTTCACTTCTATTTTACTAAAATGAGAAGCACAGTAGGGTGTAATGCATCTGGAGGTCATTAAAATGAAACTTGGTAATTTCTGAGCACAGAGACGGTAACAAGATTGACTTCGTTATGTGCAGAGTATTCCGTGTAATTGCCCAGTTACTATAGATGGATTTCCAGAAAGTCAGAAGTGTGTTAGCCTTTGTGCAGCAAAGGAAGATGGAAGATGTGTGCTGAACAATCTAACATCCATAAATGGGGATTGCAAAGCATGATACCGCTGTCTGTTCCTAAACGCAAAAGTACTGAGATGATGGGTAGCATTGTTAGCAGAACTGTGTGCCTTGCTGCCTGCCTTAAGACACTGGGGCAGGTTCGTAGCTTTGTGGAAAAGTTGACCGGTCCATAGCTACTTGGTAAAGTTATAGTCACCTCTCCATTTTGCCACAAAGCCCGGTTCAGGGCTTGAGTGGAGGGGAAGGAATGATTCATTGGCCACTTGGCATGATAGTAAAGGAAAATCCAACTTTGCCACCAAAGGTATATTCAGAAGGGGCTGGTGGACATTTTGAAAGAAGAAGAAGAAGAAGAAGAAGAAGAAGAAGAAGAAGAAGAAGAAGAAGAAGAAGAAGAAGAAGAAGAAGAAGAAGAAGAAGAAGAAGAAGAAGAAGAAGAGGAGGAGGAGGAGGAGGAGGAGGAGGAGGAGGAGGAGGAGGAGGAGGAGGAGGTGGTGGTGGTGGTGGTGGAGGAGGAGGAGGAGGAGGAGGAGGAGGAGGAGGAGGAGGAGGAGGAGGAGATTAGATTTATACTCCGCCCTTCACCCAGTCTCAGAGTGGCTTACAAACTCCTTTCCCACCCCCTCCCCACAACAGACACTCTGTGCGGTAGAATAAAAGTATATATGCTTGCAAATTCATGTATTTACATTTGACACTTTACATTTGTCACACTTAAAATGTCTAAGGAAGGATCTCCACATTGGCACCTGTGGTACTTGGCAGGACTTTTTCTGGTGCCTGCGAGGTGCTTTGAGAAAGTGGGCAGGACCCGATGAAGCTTTTCCCAAAAAAAGGCTTCTGATTGGCTGCGCAGATTTTTTTAAAACATTGCCTTGGCAGTAGCTACCACCACAGCACAAGGATTTTCACTGTGTGACTGAAAGTGAGCTTCGGCTCCGCCTCCTTCCGCAGCCATTTTGTGGAAGCCATTTTGTGGCTGAGTCCCACCTGCTGTGTCAGAATCCCAAAGGTGCCCTCAGGGTTAAAAAAGTTAGGGACCCCAGTCTAAGGTGTACACCCCAAAAATGGAAGGTTGGAATCACCAGTGATAATTACTGCAGTATTTGAATAGGAAGCAATTATTTCCTAGTACAAGACAAGAGGTCGTCATTCACTAGGGGCCCCGGGCCCCAGAACTTAATCCTGCAAGTGCTGGTACTGATGCAGAAAATACAACACTAAGGGAATATCAGAGTCTCTTCAGTTTTGTTCTCAGATCTCGACTGCAGAAGGCAAGAGAGAAAAATTCAACAAGCGTGGTATAATGTGCCGGTAAGAAGAAAGAACCGGGAGTATAGGTGCAAAGGTTGTTGGCACGTAGCATGTCATACTTCTACAAACAGAACTTGGATGAACACAAAGGCTGTCCACATCAAACTTTACCTTGTAGATGCAGCGCAGATGTATCCCCCACAGCAGGTACAGGATTGCTCTTTAATGAGACTGGGGACAGGTGAAAGCCAGGATGCATGTTATGGTCACCATGGAGAGCTATCTGGAAAAGGAATCCATGTGGCAAATTCCCCTCCCTCCTGCTTGCCAATTTGATACCCAGGAAAACTTGACATGTAGGTCTCTTTCTGCATACTGTGCTTCTCCACCTACACCAGCAGCAGCCAATCCAGGAGTCCCTAACATGACATAGTAGCATGATGTCAGTCGCCTCTCCATTGGAGACCTATGTCATTGGTTGCCACTGGTATAAAGGGGGAGTCATGCTGTGATAACACTAAATCACATGATTACTAATGCTAGATGTCACAGAGATGCAGACCACGGGTGGGGGATGGGGGGTGTAAGATTGTCAGATCCAGGTTGGGAAACTCCTGGGAGTTTAGGAATGGAGCCTAGAGAGGACAGTAACCGTAATGGTGTACAGTGCCATATAATCCACCCTCCAAAGCATCCATTTTCTCCACTGGACTCTGCTCTCTGTAGTCTGGAGATGAGCTGTAATTCCAGAGAATCCCCAGGTCCCACCTGGAGGCTGGCAACCCTAGATGCCATTCCACCAGTATTTCTGTGGCAGGTGGAATGTGTCATCCAGCTATGAAGTGTCTGTTATCTCCTTCCTTCCTTCCTTCCTTCCTTCCTTCCTTCCTTCCTTCCTTCCTTCCTTCCTTCCTTCCTTCCTTCCTTCCTTCCTTCCTTCCTTCCTTCCTTCCTTCCTTCCTTCCTTCCTTCCTTCCTTTCTTTCTTTCTTTCTTTCTTTCTTTCTTTCTTTCTTTCTTTCTTTCTTTCTTTCTTTCTTTCTTTCTTTCTTTCTTCTTAAGGTGTTCAGTTCCTTCCCAAATACGACAAATGCTCTCTAATATGCCACAAAACCATGGCTGGAAAGACATGCAATCAAAATTAAATGACTTAATACTAATTTACCTACAGTGTGATCCTAAACAGAGTCCATTAGTACAGCTTACAATTTTTAAAATTATAGAATTCTAGAGATTTTGGTGCTGGATATTTTCCTGGATGAAAGGTCACAATTTCCGATGGATTAATTTATAATTTGAGAGGCTGCATGATTTGTTTTGCGCTTGGTAAACTCTCCAAATAAATCTGCCTGTCCTGGCCATGAAATGTTGATCCAAGATCAAACATGTTTCCTGGAAAACAAAACAAGCCTAAAATCTCAATTAAATTATCAATTTAAGTAAGTTCGTGATTTTAAAGACAATTTATTGGCAGCAGGTCCATAGTTAATTGACTTGGAGGTTCAAACGGCTAAACTGACAACTTTGGGCTTAGATAAGAGCTCAGAGGAAAGGCCTTTAGTTTGGAAGTTTTTTCCAAGCAAATATGTAACTTTACAAAGATACCACTTTACTGGGTTAGTTGATTTTTAGAGATCCTCACTTGATCCTGCTATTCAATATTATGAAAGAGAAATGCAATCTATAGGACATCCCAGTCTACTAGTATTCGTAAATATGAAATTGTGTTCATTTTCTGAGTAGAAAGCATAATATACATAGTTCGAGCAAATATTACTGAGACCATAAATTTGGAAAGATTATTAAGCAAATTTGATAAGGCTTTTATGGGATAGGATGTAGTCTGTTGGATATACTGGGAGAAAGAACTAGGTTGAAACATTCCAGTTGGTGATCGGTGTAAATTTATTGTTAATGTGGAAATACAAGAAAATGGAATCAAGGCATTAGATAGGTGCCAGTGTAGCATAGATATTAAAGTTATAGGGTCATAGGGCTGTCAGCTCGAGGTCTGGAGAGGGCAGGGACCTCAACGGAGCATAACACCATAGAGTCCACTCTCTAAAGCAGCCATTTTCTCTAGGGGAACTGATCTCTGTAGTCCAGAGACCACTTGTAATTCTAAGAGGTCTCCAGGCCCAACCTGGAGGCTGGCAACCTTAGACTAGGATCTCAGAGAGACCCAGGTTCAAACCCTCACTCTGCCATGGAAGCTTGCTGGGCCAGTCACACATTCTCAGCTTAATTTACCTCAGAGGATTGTTGTGAGGATAAAATGGAGGGGAGGAGACCAACGTAATCCACTTTGAGTTCCCAGTTGTGCAGTTGCACATTTGTGCATTTTTGTGAAGCAGTCTGTTTGTTAGATCTACTTAAATAAAATATTTGACATTGTAAACCAAAGTATTAGGAAATAGATCGATAAAGAATTAGATGTGGCTCTTACAGGTACAATTCCTGCACCCATACCTGGTAAATCAAGAGTGTTAATCCTGGATTCGTTAGAAGCTATTTGTCTGTTGATGGCCCAGTTTTTTGGGGGGGAAACAAACTCTTCCAGAGATGCACAATGGATAATAGAACATGTGGCATGTTATGTTACTCGAGAAACTAACAGTATTCAAGTATCTAAAGGAGAAAGAAATTATACACACAAGATAATTTTGTAAAATAACGGCAATCCCTGAGAAAAGGTATAAGTAGGTGGGCATCCGCTTACCAACAATCCTCGGTAGTTCCCTCTCTGCGTTTCCCTAGCCAGTCCCCAGAATGCCCACCCTGTGCTCTACCACTGCGAGACTTGGAGGTGAGGGAGGGATGCCAGCCTTCAGGTGGGACCTGGGGACCCCTGCCCTGCCCTGGAATCACAGCTCATCTCCAGACTACAGAGATCAGTCCCCTTAGAGATAAATGGCTGCTTTGGAGGGTGGACTGTATAGCATTTGTACCCCACTGAGGTCCCTGTGTCCTCCCCAGGCTCCACCCCCAAATCTCCAAGATCTTCCCAACTTGGATCTGGCAGCCCTGCTCCCCTATCCCCTGCTAGTGGCTTGGAGCACCAGGCAAGCTTACTCAGTTGAGCATGTGCAGAGACACTGCCAACTCAAAGTGATCTGCTGTCATCAGGGCAGGGGTCCCCAACATTTTTATTTGTTTATTTATTAGTTCAATTTATACCCCACCCTCCCCGCCAAGGCAGGCTCAGGATGGCTTTGTGGTTGCTGTTGTTGTTCAGTTGCACAGTCGAGTCTGACTCTTCGCGACCCCATGGACCAGATTATGCCAGGCCCTCCTGTCTTCCGTTGTGGTCTGGAGTTTGCTCAATTTCATGTCCGTTGCATCGATAACACTGCTTAATCATCTCATCCTTTGCCGTCCCCTTCTTCTTTGACCTTCAGTCTTTCCCAGCATCAGGGTCTTCTCCAGTGAGTTGCTCCCTTTTTGTTTGGTGGCCAAAGCATTTGAGCTTCAGCTTCAGTATCTGGCCTTCTGAGGAATAGCCAGGGTTGATTTCTTTTAGGATTTGCTGATCTGATCTCCTTGCAGTCCAAGGGACTCTCAAAGAATAAACAATTGTAAACATAGGTAAAACCAGTTTCAAATAATCCACAGTCATAAAGTGCTAGCTATATAGATATAGATATAGATATAGATATAGATATAGATATAGATATAGATATAGATATAGATATAGATATAGATATAGATATACTTAGAGTTGGGGGTAACATCCATATTAATATGTTCTACAATCTGTTGTGCTTCTCAGCTCGTTGATCATTATCATATATATATGCAGCAGACACTGGCTGTAAACGATGGAGCCAGGGAACAGGGCTCTATAATTCTCATTCGTTGTCATTAGTGATGTTAGCGATGGTGTGCTTATTGGTGGTGGTGGCTCCTAAACCAAAGGCCTGGTGGAAGAGCTCCGTCTTGCAGGCCCTGCAGGACTGCAGTAGGTCCCATGGATGCCATGGTGCCTGCCGACACCTGTCCTTGCACCTGCCAAGTGTTTTGAGGAAGTGGGTGGGGCCAGGCAGGACTTTTGCCGAGCAAGGCTTCTGATTGACTATTGGAGAATTGATTGGTGTTTTAAAAACATTGCTTTGGCAGCAGATGCCACCACAGCACAAGGCCAGTCTGATTTGGTTATGGGACACGTCACTACGTGTGGGCACAGTTTCATGGATGGCCTTGCTCTTTTTCTGAATCAGGCTTGCTAAGTCTCCCCTGGTAAGCAGTGGAGGATGAGGGGATTTGATGGCAGTACGGGGAGGCCTAGCATGGGATGGCAGCAACCTCACCAGCAATGTAGCAATGTCATTTCCGGTGAGCACCGGGAGTGATGTCATCACATTGCTGGTTTGGTGTAATGATTAAGTGCGTGGACTGTAATCTGGGAGAACCGGGTTTGATTCCCCACTCCTCCACTTGCACCTGCTGGATGATCTTGGGCAAGCCATAGTTCTGTCAGAGCTTTTTCTTGAAAGAGCAGTTCTGGAAAGAGCTCTCTTGGCCCCACCTACCTCACAGGGTGTCTGTTGTGGGGAGGGGAAGGGAAAGGAGTTTGTAAGCTGCTCTGAGACTCTGAGTGAAGGGTGGGGTATCAATCCAACCTCTCCCTCCTCCTCCTCCTCCTCCTCCTCCTCCTCCTCCTCTTCTTCTTCTTCCTCTTCTCTCTTCTCCTCTTCTTCTTCTTCTTCTTCTCTCTTCCTCTCTCCTCCCTCCCTCCCTCCCTCCTCCTCTCCTCTTCTTCTTCTTCTTCTTCTTCTTCTTCTTCTTCTTCTTCTTCTTCTTCTTCTTCTGATGTAAGGGCACTCTGGCATTTCGGCAAAAGCTCTGTGGTAGAAGCCATTTTTATCATAGAGGTTTTGCTCAAACGCCAGAAAATCCTGCACTGCCAATGACATGATGATGCAGTTCTGGTGACCACTGGAAGTGGCATCACTGCCATACCAGGCTACTCCTCTCCCCACTGTTGTTAAGGTCTCCCATCTGCCAGGGGAACAAACACTTCCAACCCATTTCAAGGAAGAACTCCAGAAATTGCCACAAGGAAGGTGCTTTGAAAACTAGTAGGCGTTTTCCTGAACAGCATCCTCTTTTGGCCACAGCCTCCCAAGACAAATAAACCAAAGCTTTACAAGCATGCTGAAATAAATCTAAATGGGATTTTTTTTTCCCACAGTGTTATGATCTTAGCAAGCTTTACATTAACTTGATCCATCTTTAAGCCTCTGTGATTTCAGTGTTGGGTGAGTTAAGCATATGCTTAATTTTCTCCTCTTTGAGGTCAATGGGACTTAACTTTGGCTAATTATGCTAGAAAAGATAATTAGGGTGGATTTTCTCATGCTTTAAATTGCTTACATTATCCTAGAATGTCTTGCGGGTCAGGAAATCTTTATAGCCATGACTCTGCTAGGTCTACGTCCTTCAGAACTGAATTTCATATCTAAAGAAAACTCCCAAACTTTTGAACGTTTTGTATGAGTGTTTTTTTTTTTTAAAATAAGGAATAAGAAATTGACTTGATAGTCCTCATGGCTAAAATCTAAATATACAATCAGTTTCTGATAAATTCTGCTTCTTCATTGACTAGAACTTCATACCCATCTGGATGCTAATATGTGCTTAATATCCATTCCAAATGACATCCCCTAATCTTTAAGAAATAATAAGAGCAAACCTCAATATTCTACGCTGCTAAGTCTAATCAGGGCAATCAAAATAGACTGAACTTCCAAATGCATATGGAGCATGGCTGGTTTGAAAGTGAAAGTCTCTCTCTCTCTCTCTCTCTCTCTCTCACACACACACACACACACACACAAATATGTCAAGGAAGCAGTTCCGTGTGTAGGGAGAAACTGGACAAGTCGGTCCTTTCAGCTACCAGATCCAATGACTGATGAGCCAACCTGAATGTATTTCTTTATTATTCATTTGTTTAAAAAGTTCATCAGCCAACTTTCTTTCTTCTGGAGCTCAAGGCAGCTTACAATGGAGACAAAATGCATAAATAAAATAAACAGAATACATAAAAGCCTAGATGTAAAATTTAGGGCTCCTAGTAACTGAATCAAATAAGGTCTAAAGAGAGCTGTCTTCAGCTGCCCCCTGAAGACTGAAAGGGAGGGGGCCAGGCCCACCTCCCGGAAGAGACTGTTCCATATAAATCATCAGATGAGCCTCATTGATTGGTGGGCTTCTTCCCAGTGATCTTAGTTGCCAGGCAGGAATATACCGGTCCTTCGGATGCCCTAGTCCCAACCCATCCATCCATCTGTCCATCCCTCTATCCATCCGTCCATCCCTCCATCCATCCGTCCATCCATCCACCCATCCATCAATCATTTATCTATTGTCTATCAATAGACAGATAGACAGACAGACAGATAGACCATCCATCCGTCCGTCTGTCATCTATCTATCTATCTATCTATCTATCTATCTATCTATCTATCTATCCATCCATCCATCCATCCATCCATCCATCCATCCATCCATCCATCCATCATCTATCTATCATCTATCAATAGACAGACAGACAGACAGACAGATAGACAATCTATCCATCATCATCATCATCATCATCATCATCATCATCATCATCATCATCATCATCATCTATCCTTCCATCTTCTGTCAGTCATCTGTCAATCATCTATCTATCACCTATCAACGGACATTTAGATATAGACATATAGATAAAAGATTGATATAGACATATAGATAGAGACAGACAGATGATAGATCTAGAGGAATATATCTGGATGAATCCCTTTTACAGAGCAGGTCATACTGTAACTGGGGTCCCCGACCTTTTTGAGCCTGTGGGCATCCCTGGAATTCTGCCACAACATGCTGAGCACAGCCACAAAATGGCTGCCACAGGAGGTGGAGCCGGGTATAAAATGGCTGCTGCAGCTTCCCTTCAGTCACATGGTGGAGATCCTTAGACTGCAGGGGCAGCTGCTGCCAAAGCAACGTTTTTAAAAATTTGCAAAGTCAATCAGATCTCCAAAGGCCAATCAGAAGCCCTGCTGGGCAAAATCCCCACCTGGCCCCACCCACTTCCCAAAAGCACTTGGTGGGGCCAGCAAAGGTGTCAGCAAGCACCACAGTGTCCACAGCAGGCCCCTAGCTACATTGGCTGATTTTGGGTCCTGCCTCCCCGACTTTCTACCAGGGCCCCCTGACTTACTGCCCCGGCAGGCCCCCCCCCCCGACTTATTCCTCATGCTGGCTACCAAAGCTGCCCATATCTCTTCTGGTCAATAGCACTCAGCTACTCTGTTGTCTACTTGTCTTGCCTCACCTGGCCGGCACTCAGTTGCTTTTTTATCTCCCCATCTTGCCTTACACCCAGCCAGCAAAGCAAGAAAGCCCCGCCTCCATTCCCAGGCACGCTGCTGCTACTCCCTCATCATAGGCAAAGTCAACAAGCAAGCCCCGACTCCTTCCATCCTTCCCATGTGGCCGCAGTGATCTCTCTTTTTTGCAAGGAAGCCCCCACCCAATTCCCAAGCCGGCAAGTCAAACCCCACACAGGTAGGGGGAAGTGTACTTGTTTTCTTTTGCATGGGGAGTGGAGAGGAAGGGATGCCATACTCCATGTGGGACCTGGGGGATCCCATTTCCAACAATATCTGCCTACTACCAGCATGGGGGGGGGGCGTTTTGTCAGTCTCCAGGGGATCCCAAGTCTGGAATTGCAGTTTAAAAATCCCAACCATGGTTTGGTTTTGTTTTCTATCAAGAGACGGTTTTAAAGTATAAGTATAAACATAATGGGTGCCCCACAAGAAAAAAAAAATTGCCCCACAAAATGAAAAATCCTGGCTACGGGCCTGGTCCACAGGCACCACATTGGAGACCCCTGCTGTAACCTACTCTCAACTTGTGATTCATTGGGCATTCTTTGCTTCAGAATCCAAATTTCTTTTATTTATTTTTTTGCTGCAGAATTTGCTCACCGTTTAATGCAAAATATGCCTTTCTTAGGATCTCAGCAAAGACTGAGCCCCCTGAGACGATGACAAGCAAAACAGCCGGCCTGCTCCTTTCAGAACTGCATTTTGCCATAAATGTAACTGACAACCAGCAGAAGTATAAGACTCCTATTTGGGCTGACTACCAAACGGTGACATATTGGGCACTGCTTATGCAAAACCACTTATTGAAGGCCAGATCAACTCATCTTTGGTTGCTCAGGTGTGTCACTGCTGGGTCCTGAAAGCATATCATGAGGATAACGAGATGTACTGGGGGTGCAGATTCTGTTCCAAAGAGCAGCCCGGATGAAACAGAAATACAAAGCCGGAGAAAATGCCACGAGAGGTAAATCACAAACAAAGCATGACAAGGAGGGAAAGAGAAGAGAACCACGTACACAGGCATCACAATCAAAGTGACTTCAGTTGAATAAGCCCTGATTTCAGTGTTACTCTTAATTAGGCATCATGTTGAAAGAAGCCCCCGCACTGTTGTAGTGGCTGTCTGCTGGTCTCAGAATGTGCCACTGTGGGATAAAGTTAGAAGATTGCATCAATGTTTTCTCACACACAGGGACACACACACACACACACACTCCTTTACACACAGAAAATATCATGGTAGAGAGAAGGCTGCACTGAATCCTTCAGCCTGACATGCTAAGTTGGGGTGTACAAGGAATTTAAATGTGGGACCATGCAAATAGGTCATTCTGTAACCTCCATAGGCTCAAGCGGTATGTTCTAGGGCAGGGCTTCCCAGCCTTGTTTGTTTATTCATTCATTTATTACTTTAGATTTGTGAATCACCCGATCCCTGCAACATACAAGGCTCTGGATGATGCACAACAGTTAAAACAATGCTGAAATGAATGAAATCTATAACTCAATTACATAGTCTCAGATGGAATCAATAATTTCCTTCATACGCACTCTGGAATGTGTTGCCGTCTCGCAGGCAGGGCGAGGAGGGGGTGGGAGCACAAAGATGGAGGGAAAGAAGAAAAGGCTGCCAGCCACGATGGAACCATGGCTGTCCTCAACTGAAAGCCTGGTGGAACATTTCTGCCTTACAGGCCCTGCAGAACTGTGTGAAGTCTCACAGAGCCCTGGTGGTATTGGACAGAGTTCCACCAGGTTGAATCCAGGGCCAAAAAAGCCCTGGCTCTGGTCAAGGCCAGCCAGGGATCACTGGTAGATCTGGGCCAGAGATTGCCAGTAGATTGTTCTCAGTGGAGCATAACGCTCTCCCAGGGACATACCTGAGGAGGCTGTCCCAAAGATGTGCAGGCCCCAGGCCACTCAAAGCCTTGAAGGTCAATATCAAAACCTTGAACTTGACTTGGTATTCCACTGGGAGCCAACGTAGCGGGTGCAGCACTGGTTGCATATGTGCTGTCTGTGATGTTCCCATCAGAACTCATGCCGTCACATCCTAGACCAGCTGGAGCTGCCGGGTCAGTCTCAAGGGCAGGCCAGCATACAGTGAGTTACAGTAATCCAGCCTGGAGGTGATCATTGCATGAATTACCATGGCTGGGTCAGGGTGAGACAGGAAAGAGGCTAACTGCCAAGGTTGGCGTAGATGACAAAAATGCCAGTCTGGCAATATTCGTGACTGTCAGACCCTTGAGTTAATCCACCCTCTGTCCAACAGTCTTTTATAAAAGCTTTATTAGAAACAAAGATTTGGATGTGCACAACAGGGATCTCTTGTTCAGCTTAAAGAACAGATCAAGGGTTGGGTATTGTATAGGCAATAGGTCAGTATCCCACAATGCAATGGGCATGAAATGGGCATTCACTCTCTCCTCCTCTTTCACTCCCCCCCTTCATACTACCCAGCACTAGAAAAGTTTATTATCCAGCAACTGGCGTTTCTCCAAGGATGAAAGGCTTCCGCTGGCCACACATCTTGGGGCTCATTCTCATGGGAAAGTTGTTGCAAGCAAAGCTAACCTACCCCTTCACACACAGAGAGAGATATCTTAGCATTCACACCTGCTCCTCCCATCCCTCGGAATTTTATGGCAGAGAGGGCTAGAAAGGGATGAGACCAAATGGTCATGATGGCTTGGGAAGCGAAAGGAGACTACAAAGGAAATAAATGAAATCCTGTGTCACCGTGACAATCAGCAGAGCCCAATTCATGACAATGACCTGGGCCTCCATAGTTAGGGAGCCATCCAGGATCACACCCAAACTCCTGACAGATTGTGCCTGCACTAGTGGCAACCCGTCAAGAGTGGGGGGTCTGTGCCCCAGTCCTGAAGTCACACCCCCCCTCAGCCACAGAACCTCCATCTTTATCATCTTTATCATCTCAGTCTACTCTTTTTTTAGCCATCCCACTATGAAGAAGAAGAAGAAGAAGAAGAAGAAGAAGAAGAAGAAGAAGAAGAAGAAGAAGAAGAAGAAGAGTAGTAGTAGTTTGGATTTATACCCCACCCTTCACTGCCCAGCAGCGTCTCAGAGCAGCTTACAAACTCCTTTCCCTTCCCCTCCCCACAACAGACACCCTGTGAGGTAGGCGGGGCTGAGAGAACTTCTGACAGAAACTATCCTTGAGAGAACAGCTGTGCCAGAGCTTGTGACTGACCCAAGGTCACATCAGCAGCTGCAAGTGGAGGAGTGGGGGAATCAAACCCGGTTCTCCCAGATAAGAGTCCGCGCACTTAACCACTATACCAAACTGGCTCTATGGCCTCCAAAATCATCAGCCAGGTTATGTGGAGTGGTATCTGGGTGGCTGTATAGTAACGGGTATAGCTGGGTGTCATCGGCACACTGGTGACATCCCAGCCTGAAACCCAGCACTAGCTGGGTGAGGGGGTGCCTGTCAATGCTAAGGGAGAGGCCTGCCCCTTGAGGATCCCCACACCTCAAGGGGTACATAGCTGACACCCTCTCTCCTAGCACCACTCTCTGTCCCCGGCCATAGAGAAATGAGGTAAGCCATTTCAGGGTTACCCCATGAACTCCCGCATCAGTGAGGTGGTGGGTCAGAAGATTGTAACTGACCATGTTGAACATCCCTGTGAGATCTAGCAAGAACAGCAGCACTGACCTGCCTCAATCCAGCTGTCTGTGGAGTTCATCTCCACAGGGCAACCAACACCATCCCCATCCCATGGCCAGGATGAAAAACAGACTGGAATGGGTCCAATGCTAATGTGTCATCCAAGAAACTCTGGAGCTGCCCAACTACTGCTCTCTCAATTACCTTACCCAGAAACGATAGATTCGAAACTGGGCAGTAATTGGCAGGATCACTTGACAGGATCACCCTGTCAACAATTGATAATGTCTGTCAGTGGGCCCCATATCCTCTCTTCACCAGCCATGAGGGACATGGATCTAAGAGGCAAGTAACTGGCTTACCAGCACCCAGGATCCTGTCAGCATCAGCAGAGGAGAGCAGGCTGAAGTTGTTAAGAAGGCAACCAAGGGGCCTCCAGTTCATAGAGTCATAGAATCACAGAGTTGGAAGGGGCCATCCAAGCCATCTAGTCCAACCCCCTGTTCAAGGCAGGATCAGTCTAGAGCATCCATGAAAAGTGTTTGTCCAGTCACTGCTTCAAGTCTGCCAGTGAGGGGGAGCTCACCACCTCCCTAGGTAGCCGATTCCACTGTTGCACAACTCTTACTGTAAAAAAGTTTTCCTGAGATCCAGCCGGTACCTTCCTGCCCTTAATTTAAACCCATCCTTAATTTAAACCCCTCCTCTGCTGCCCACAGGAACAGCTCCCTGCCCTCCTCTAAGTGACAGCCCTTCAAATACTTCGAGAGAGCCGTCCTGTCCACCGTCAGCCTCCTCTTCTCCAGATTGAACATTCCAAAGTCCCTCAGCCTTTCCTTGTAGGGCTTGGTCTCCAGGCCCCCGATCATCCTCGTTGCTTTCCTCTGCACCCGCTCCATTCTGTCCACATCCTTTTTGAAGTGAGGCCTTCAGAACTGCACACACAATACTCCAGGTGCAGCCTGTACAGTGTACAGCAGGAATATCACATCTTGCGATTTAGGTGTTGTGCCTCTGTTGATACACCCCAAGATCACATTAGCCTTTTTTTGTTGCCACATCACACTGGCTACTCATATTTAACTTACGGTCATGTCCCAACAACTATCAGATAGGATGGACAATTTACAGAAGCATTTTCCAGAGAATAGCAAAATGTAATAGAACAATTAAAGCAATAGAAGAAAAAACAGAACAAACAGATGCTAAGATTGATGCAATATCTTCTAAACCAGGGGTCCTCAAACTTTTTAAACAGGGGGCCAGTTCACTGTCCCTCAGACCGTTGGAGGGCCGGACTATAGTAAAAACAAAAACTATGAACAAATTCCTATGCACACTGCATATATCTTATTTTGAAGTGAAGAAACAAAACGGGAACAAATACAATATTTAAAATGAAGTAAAGTTAAATCAAGAAACTTACCAGTATTTCAATGGGAACTATGGGCCTGCTTTTGTCTAATGAGATGGTCAATGTCCGGTTCCATATTTGTCACTGCTTCCTTCTCATGTAAAAAAAAATGACAGGCAAGCAGCGGCGGCATAAACACCCGGCGGGCCGTATAAATGTCCTCGGCGGGCCACATGTGGCCCGCGGGCCGTAGTTTGAGGACCCCTGTTCTAAACAATCCAATTTGGAACAAGAACTGATACAAATGCAACTTGACAAAGCAGCACTCATCCTCCGATTCCAGAATATACCAGAAGAAAAAGAAGATTTAAAGAGAAAAATGGTAAAAGTCATAGCAAATTTTGTAAATGCTGAAGACCTTGAGAGGATCCTGGAGAATATTGATGTGGCATATAGGAGAAACTCGGTGCATGCCAAAAAAAATCAACTACCCAGGGAGGTTCACGCAAAATTTTATAAAAGATCATTAAGAGATGAAGTTTTGAAAATCTTAAGTAAAACTCCTTTATATATAGATAACATAAAAGTAAAAGTACTTAAAGAGACTCCATGGAGAGTTAGGGGGAAAAGATCATAATATTCCAATCTAGCTAAAGTGCTGAGGGAGAACCAAATAGCATATAGGTGGCTCCTCTCAGAAGGTCTTTTTTTCCAATAGAAAGGCAGCAAATTTAAAATAAACTCTACATTAAAAGCAGAAAATTTTCCCAAGAAACATGAGACAGAACTTCAAACAGATGAAGGAGGGAGAGAATCTTCAGAAGATGAATCTCAAGAAGAAGAAGATGAGATACAAGGAGGAGCTACCCCTTTATCAGGAACCTCTACTATCAAAACAAATGCTGTATCAAAGAAGGGAGATCCAAAAGCCACAAAGGGAACTATTAGAAAACAGGCTAAAGAACAACTGACAAAACTTTAAGGATGGAAAAGAAAAAAAATTAAAATAATTTCAGTCAATGTTAACGGGCTGAACATACCGCAAAAGAGAAGTAAGATCTTCCACCAAGTGGGAAAAATTAAAGCTGACATCATATGTTTTCAAGAAACACATATTAAAGACGCAGAGCAGAAGTATCTTCAAAATAAAAAATTAGGTAAAACCTCTTTAGCTTTAGATAAAGAGAAAACGAAAAGAGGTCTTTCAATGTACATAAAACAATGGCTACAACCTGAATTGATATATACATCAGATGATGGTAGAATTTTAATAGTCCAAATTTTCAGACAACAAAAAATAATGCTCTTGGTGAATATTTATGCCCCGAATCAGCATCAAGAATTTTTTTTAAACACCTACAAAAACTGTTAAATAGATTTGTCTATGATGAACTCTGTATCATTGGAGATTTTAAAGCAGTGTTTGATAACAATTTAGATCAAAAATCCTTAAGAAAGGAGATCCGGTTCCGGTAGGAGCGGCGACGGACGATAGCGGGACGAGCTCCCGCTGAATTCGAGCTTTACCCTGCTTCCTGACGTGCCCCTGATGTTTTGAGGGGGTTGCCTTCAGTTTTCAAGCTCTCCGGAGTGAAAGCTTGCAGCAAGGAGATTGTCCGGGTGAGAAAAGGCGCGGCGGTGCTCTTTCAAGCCGGGACTGCTCCGAAGCGGGAGGCGGGGAAATGCCCAGCAAACAACGTAGCTGGTATAGACTCCACTGAGAGCTCTTACAGAAACCTCCAGAGCCGAAAAAAAAGCTCTGAACTTAAATTAAATCATTATAAGCCATTATTAACTCTTTCCTCACGCCGGAGAAAGCTTCAAGATAGAACTCCGGGGGAGGAAGTAAGATGGGAGTCGCCAATTCAAAGAGAGGGAGCGGCTTGGGACATTAGGCTGAACTCCCGGGAAGAGTAAAAAATTTACAACAGAACCCAGGAACTACTAACTCTGCGTATATACCTAATTGTGCTCACCTCTTTGGGAGTCCTGATAGCATAACTGCAGGGTTACTGCAGAAACGGTAGACCAATAAGTTATGGAATCATAAGAAGCTAAGGACCTAAGCGAAGACTTGGACTTAAAATAAAAGAATAAATAAATTTAATTACAGTATCATATATTGTATTATATGAAGAAGGAGATATGACAGTTTATTATGAATGAATTATGTTATAGAAATTAGATATGTAAATAGGAAATCTACTTGTATGGCAAATAATTTACTCTCTCTGATGAAAGGGTTTACTTTGATTGACTGATTGACCGAACTATTTTGATGAACTAGGTATACATTATAAGGATTTTATTTGTATGGTAATTAAGTGACTCTCCCCAATGAAATGTTTTTCCAGTGATTGACCCCTTTTCTTTCCCTTTTTCCTGGATGTGTATGGTATATATGTATAAATTTGAGACTTAAGAATTTATTATTACATGTATGTGTATGTGTATATATAGGTGTATATGTATTTTTTTTTTATTATTATTATTTATTTATTTTCCTTCTTTATACGAAAGTAAAAGTGTTTAGGTGAAGAAAGGAAGTAAGAAGCAAGAAAAAAAAGAAGAAGGAGGAGGGGAAGGGGAAAGAGGGAGGGGTAAATAGTTAAAATTGAATGTGAAATTACTATAAGGCACCTAAAGGGAGGTAGACCAATAGGATAGGAGTAAGATAGGATTGGGGAAGGTAAAATAGAACAGGATTTAAGAAGTAAGGTGTCAGTGCTTAGACTAAAGCAGGATAGGGGAGGATAAAAAGAATAAAAGTAGATAAGAGAGAGGCAGATAGCAAAGTTATAAGAAAATTGTAGAAATATATATAATACCAAAAATTAAAATGGATAAAGACAAAGATAAGGCAGCAAGTCTTAGACGCCCATCCTTCTCATCTTCACCTAATCTGCCACCAATATCTATGAAAGACCTGCAAAATTTTATACAGGAGTCAGTAACTGCAGCCGTAAGTACAGCAGTTAAAACAGCAGTTAATGAAGCAGTGATGGATGCTATAAACTCTGCTGTGGAAACAGCTGTTACTAAAGCTATAGAGCCGATTCAAACAAAGCTAGATGATTTAGCAAACCAGTTGATAACTCAAACAGATGAAATCAAGAAACAAATAACTGAAAATACTCAGAGTATTACTTCAGTAATGGAAAAGACCAGTAAAATGGAATCGGAAATTCAAGCAGTAGATCTTCAAGTACAAAATCTGAAAGAAAAGCATGATGTACTGGAAGAATCCCTGATCAGACTGGAACTTGATAGAGCTGCTTACATACTTAGGTTCCAAAACATACCGGAAAAAAAGAAGAAGATATAAAAGAAGAGCTTAAACAGGCATTAGCCCAGTTTTTAGGAATGGAGGACCATGAAGAACTAAGTAAAGAAATAGACACTGCATATAGAGTGAACTCAGCCTACGCTAAGCGGCATGACCTACCAAGAGAGGTTCATGTTAAGTTCAGTCATAGAGAACTAAAAGATAAAATTTTGAAAAAATCCAATGAAAATACCCTTATCCTTAACAATACTGAAGTAAAAATATTAAGGGAAATACCATGGAAAGTTAGGGAAAAGAGGCAAGAGTATATGAGCTTAGCCAATTCGTTGAAAGATAACGGGATTCAGTACCGCTGGTTAATACCGGAAGGACTGTTCTTTATGTATAGGGGAAAAAGAAATAAAATCAACTCTACTTTTAAACTTCAAGACTTCCTAGACCGGTGTGGAGAGGATTTAGGATGGAAAGGAAGCGGGACTAGCGACTCTGAAATTCAACAAGAGGATGTTGCTGAAACCGAGAAAATAAACAAAAGGAAAAAAAGGAGCATAAGCGGAAGAAGGACTTTGGCACTTTTAAGATGACAACACGTCAGAAGGAGAGAGGAGGGAAGGTACCAACAGAAGAAGAAAAAGATGGATAGACAGAGAGTGAAGATAGTGTCAATTAACGTCAACGGTTTAAATGCACCAAAAAAAGGAACTGCACATTTCAGCAAATTCAAAAACTTAAGGCAGACGTGGTGTGTCTGCAAGAAACACATATTAAACAAGAAGATCAAAAATATTTAATAAGAAACAAATTAGGGAAATCTTTTATTGCAGCAGATGAGAAGCAAAAGAAGAGGGGTGTCGCCACCTATGCCAAAGATTATCTAAACCCAGAAATGCTTTATAAATCGGATGATGGACGAATTCTGATAATAAGTATTAACAGGAAAGCCAAGATTTGCCTCATCGTTAACATATATGCCCCTAACCAAAATCAAAACAAATTCTTTGAATCAGTGAGAAAAATTATAGTAGAGCAAACGTTTGATGAGTTGTGTGTAATCGGGGACTTTAATGCTGTATATGATAACTCTATGGATAGGAAAAGAGATGTCGGGAAAATTAAACAGGGAAATGTACTTCCACAATCCTTTTTTAGATTAATCGATGAATTCTCCTTGGTAGATTCTTGGAGAACAAAAAATATAAAAAAGAAAGACTTTACGTTTTATTCGAACAGGCATAGGTCTTGGTCGCGGCTGGACATGGCTTGGACTTCGATAGAAATGATAAGTGACATAGGGGAGGCAGAAATAATGCCCGCCTCCTTTGCCGATCATAACCCAATTCTGCTAACCCTTGTAGACACACCGAAGAGAAGAAGGTGGACAATGAATTTAAATAATTTCAGGGATGAAAATTTTTTAGCAGAGTCTAGAGTAGAATACCAAGCCTTCTTCAAAGACAACTGGAACTCGGAAGTATCCCCAGATGTTATCTGGGATGCTTTCAAAGCCTATACCAGAGGCTGGACGATAAGACAGAATGCATGGAAGAAGAAACAAAGAGAATCAGCTTATAAGCAAATATATGAACAAATTAAGAAGGAAGAAGATAAAATGAAGAACAAGGATGTTACAGATATTAGTGTACAGCAAATCAGGAGGAGAATATACAAATTACAACATACTTTGAATAATCTTTTGACTGAAGAACTTGCAAAAAAGGTACAATATGCTAAACAATACTTTTTTCAAAATGCTAACAAACCCACAAGGTGGTTGGCATACAAGTTAAGAAAGGAGAAAGAGAAAAGATATATAAAAAGCCTAAAAAATGAGAATGGAGATGAGAAATTTACTCTGAAAGAGCTGAACAAGATAGTTGAAAATTTTTATAGACGATTATACCAACAAGGTGAATACGAACAAGAAGAAATCTGGGGGGTTTTATGTGCACATACCACGAAAAAGTTTTCAGAAAATCAAAAGAAGATCTTGAATGACCCTATAACTATTTGTGAATTAGTAGAAGCAATAAGAAATCAAAAAGATAATAAATCTCCGGGCCCAGACGGGATACCTGCTGAGTTTTATAAAAAATATGTTGACCAAGTATGCCTACCTTTGAAATATACAATTGAGAATATATTGGTCACAGGAAGAATACCTAAGTCTTGGGAAGATGCATTAATATCGTTACTTCATAAACAAGGAACAGAAGAGAATGAAATCCAAAATTATAGGCCGATTTCCCTATTAAACTGTGACTATAAAATCTTTGCAAGTATATTGGCTGCGAGATTTCGGAAAGTGCTATCTCAGATAATAAACAAAGACCAGGCGGGTTTTCTGCCAACTAGGCAGATAAAAGATAATGTAAGAGTAGTTTTAGACATTCTTGAATATTATGAGATGCATGTAGAAAAGAGCATGGCTTTGATCTTTATTGACGCTGAGAAAGCCTTTGATAACTTAAGTTGGGCCTTTTTGTTAGGAAAATTAAAAGTAGAAGGATGTGGAGAAAATTTCTTGAAAATGGTGCAAGCCATCTATGATACACAACAAGCTTCAATAGTAATTAATGGGGACATATCAAATAACATAGCAATTCAAAAAGGGGTTAGGCAAGGCTGTCCCCTGTCACCGCTTCTGTTCATCTACGCGTTAGAAATGTTGTTAGAAATGGTTAGGAAGAATAAAGAAATTCAGGGTCTGCGAATAAGAAATGACGAATTTAAGGTCCAGGCCTTTGCAGACGATATGGTATATATATTAGAAGATCCACAATCCTCGATCGAGCCATTGGTGCAAACTTTACAAACTTATGGGGATGTAGCTGGGCTGAAAATTAATAAGAACAAAACAAAAATAATTACAAAAAATTGTGACCTAAAGATAATAGCAAGTATTAAAAAAAAAAAACAGGTTTTGAAATTAGTAAAAAAGTTAAGTATTTAGGGATTCAAGTTACAAATAGATGCAGCTCACTATATCAGGATAACTATATTAAGCTATTAAATGAAATCAAGAAGGACTTAGATCGATGGAAAGACTTACAAATTACATTACTTGGCAGAATTTCTACAATTAAGATGAATGTGCTACCGCGTGTTTTATTCTTATTTCAAACAATTCCTATTATTAGAAGCAATTTCTTTTTTAAAGAACTAGAGAAGCTGGTCAAGGAATATATTTGGCAAGGTAAAAGGCCAAGGATAAAATTGAAATACATGCAAGAAAAAAAAAAGAAAGAGGGGGCCTGACACTTCCTGACTGGAGATTATATTTTAAGGCTGCAGCCATGTTATGGATTAAAGACTGGGTGGTTTTGGAAAATACAAAATTGTTAAAATTAGAAGGACATGACCTTGCAATGGGGTGGCATGCATCTCTATGGTACCAAAAAATTACGAGGCATAGTCATTTCTCACAGCACTTGATTAGGGACACGCTGTGGAGAATATGGGAAGAGCTCAAACATAGGCACTACCAGAAGACCCCACTGTGGATTTCTCCTGTAGAGGCATTTACTAAACCGACATTGCTTGGGGAACGTGAAAGATGGAAATATGTTGATTTATTAGATGATAAGGGTATACTGTTTTCAGAAGAAGAGATGAGCAGAAAAAATATTAGACTCACATGGTGGCAGCAGGCAACCCTTAAGTCTAGATGGGCAAAGGATAAAAATATCGGTTTTTACCTTAAACCTACGGGACTTGATGTGCTATGGATAAATAATAATGTAAAAATAATTGGAAAAGTGTATAACTATTTATTAGAATACAATATGCAGGATGAATGGGTCAAACCACAAATGATAACATGGGCGCAATATATAGGACGGAATATTGATTATGAGGAATGGGAGAAAAGTTGGGCTAGAACTTTAAAATATATAAAAACAAGTAATTTTAGAGAGAATACTGTTAAGATGTTTTATATGTGGCATATTACACCGGAAAGGCTCAGTAAATTCAACAAGAATGCCTCAGTGAAGTGTTGGAAATGTAAGGTGAACACAGGCACATATTTCCATATCTGGTGGACATGTAAACAAACAAGGAAATTTTGGAAAATGGTAAAAGAAATGATCGAAGAGATTTTTGAAATGTATATACAGCCAAAGCCTGAATTTTTCTTATTGAATATGCTACCAGAGGTGTTTAAGAAGCATGAAATGTACTTAGTTTTGCATGTATTAGTGGCAGCCAGAATTTTGTTTGCAAAATATTGGAAAAGTGAAAAGATTCCTACAAGAGATGAACTTTTATATAAAGTAATGGAAATTGCCGAATTGGAAAAATTATCTTATGTTATCCAAGGAAAAGGGGAAAAGGAATATGAGAAGTATTGGTTAAAAATGTACAAGTGGTTGCAAAAAATTTAAGAAGAAGAGCTTTTTAAACAATTGGTAAATTAAGTAATCTCTGGATGAGTTTCTGTTTAATTTGAATTGTTTATATATAAGGAAATGTTTTATGAAATTAAAACAATAAAAAAATATTTAAAAAAAAATCCTTAAGAAAGAAAGTTCATTGGGGCAACCAACTACCATCTATTTGTTATGAAATAATGGAGGGACACAGTTTAATAGATGCATAGAAAGCTAGAAACCCTTTGAAATGGGACTATACTATCTACTCTGCTAGGCATAAATCCTGGTCCAGGATAGATATGGTCTGGACCTCGGCCACGATGATGAAGGGTATCATAGAAACAGAAGTATTACCTACATCCTTTGCGGATCACAATCCAGTAACCATTGAATTACAAGACACTTCGAAAAGATCAAGATGGACATTAAATACCTCATTATTAAAAAATGAGAAATTTCCAATTCAATCTAAAGCAGAATTTCAGATGTTTTTTCAAGAAAACATTCAACCAGAAATTTCAATGAATATAGTCTGGGATTCTTTTAAAACGTTTGCAAGAAGCGTAATGATTAAAGAAGCAGCATTCCAAAAACAACAAAGAGAGAAAAAGTACAACTTAATACAAGAACAAATTAAACAAAATGATTGAGAAATGAAACAAGACATAGGCAACGGACAGAAAAAGATCAAGTTAAATATCTTGCAACATTAGATGAATTGCCTACTAACGCAAGAAATAGCAAATACAATATGCAAGACAATATCATTTCGAAAATGCAAACAAGCCCTCTAGATGGTTAGCTTACAGACTTCAGAAAGAATCACAAAAAAGGATAATAAGAAATCTCAAAAACGGAATAGGGGAGATAAAACGCAAACTAGAAGACCTAAAAAAAATTGCAGAGATCTATTATCAAGAATTCTATAAAAATACCAAAATATCAAAACAAGCAATACAAAAGTATTTAGATAAAAATAAACCCAAATCTTTTTCAGAGGAACAAAATAAAATTTTAAATCAACCTATAACTATGGCAGAATTAACAGAAGCTTTGGGGAAAAAAAGACATACTGTGACAGATTTCCTTCTTATGTTTTTTTAAAAACTTGAAATCTTTTAACTGCGAAATTAAAACTAGTGATATCAGGACATCAGCCCGATCATTGGTGCTGAAAAGGAAACTCATAGCTAAGTGTAACTTCTCCCCATCCAAATGGGATGGAATTCTTTGGGTTTGGGCTTCCAAATTTTAGGCGGATAAGAGAAAGATGACTTCCCTTATCAGATCCAGGCAAGGAGAAAATATTTTTTTAACAATGAGGCTCAGTGAAGTAAGTTTGTGGGGGATAAGGGTCAGTTTTCTTCCCCCAAGCATTTTGCTTCTGTTTCAAAATAGATCCATTGTGTTTTCTAGGGATAGCATATTCATAGATATTGAGGTCCCCCTACCCACCCACCCCATGGTTATGGTGCTTTTAAACACAACAGAGATATCCAAGGGAAATCAACTCCTAAATCAGCAGTTCTTTCTCACATAAAGAGACAATCTGATCCTTCATCCACAATTCCTTGTGCACCTCCAAAATGTTTTAGTTGTGTTTGCTATATACTATGATGGTGCTTATTTAATTTATACACAGAGTACGTCATGCGAAATGCTGGCCTGGATGAATCACAAGCTGGGGTTAAGATTGCTGGGGAAAAGATCAATAACCTCAGATATGCAAACGATACCACTCTGATGGCAGAAAGTGAAGAGGACCTAAAGAGCCTCTTGCTCAGGGTGAAAGAGGAGAGCGCAAAAGTGGGCTTGAAGCTCAACATCAAAAAAACTAAGATCATGGCATCTGGCCCCATCACTCCTTGGCAAATAGAAGGGGAAGTCGTAGAAGTAATGACAGACTTCATGTTCCTGGGATCCCAGATCACTGCAGATGGTGACTGCAGCCATGAAATTAAAAGACGCCTGCTCCTTGGGAGGAAAGCGATGGCAAACCTAAACAGCATGATAAAAAGCAGAGACATCACCTTGCCAACAAAAGTCCACATGGTCAAAGCAATGGTATTCCCAGTAGTAATGTATGGCTGTGAGAGTTGGACTATAAGGAAGGCCGAGTGCTGAAGAATAGATTCTTTTGAACTATGGTGCTGGAGAAGACTCTTGAGAGTCCCTTGGACTGCAAGGAGATCAAATCAGTCAATCCTAAAAGAAATCAACCCTGATTGTTCCCTGGAAGGCCAGATCCTGAAGCTGAAGCTCAAATACTTTGGCCACCAAATGAGAAGGGAGCCCTCACTGGAGAAGACCCTGATGCTGGGAAAGATTGAAGGTCAAAGAAGAAGGGGACGGCAAAGGATGAGATGGTTGGACAGTGTCATAGATGCAACGAACATGAAATTGAGCAAACTTCAGCGGACAGCGGAAGACAGGAGGGCCTGGCGTAATCTGGTCCATGGGGTCGCGAAGAGTCAGACTCGACTGTGCGACTGAACAACAACAAATGATGGTGAAGTGGAGAACCCTCTCTCACTAGCCCATCCCCTACTCTGCAGGACTGATATATGGGTGATTCCACACTAGACCTTAAAGCCTGGTTCAACCCTGTCCCTGAACTTACATTCTATACTACACTCAAGCTCACCCCTGTAATCATCTCGAGGTATCTTTTTGTGTCCATATTACATTGAGGTCATCCTGATTTTGCCCCACATTTGTCCCAGGATAAACAGATGCTGTTATAACCAGGGATAAATGCAAGGTATTGTGTTCCAAGTTGAACTCTGATAAAACCAGAGATGAAATCCAACTGTGGAAGGAACCATAGATTGCCTTTTGAATGAAAGAAAAGCCCGAGCCTCCCTTTGTCTGTAGCTCTGTGTTTCTGCCAGGGTGTATAAGCAAAACTGCAACCTCTTTCCTTCACTGTTGGAAGACTTCCTGTTTTGAGAGCCAGTTTGGTGTAGTGGTTAAGAGTGTGGACTCTAATCTGGGAGAACCAGGTTTGATTCCCCACTCCTCCACATGCATCTGCTGGTGTGATCTTGGGTCAGTCATAAATTCTTTCATTGCTGTTCTCTCAAGGGCAGTTCTCGAGAGAGCTCTCTCAGCCCCACAGGGTGCCTGTTGTGGGGAGGAGAAGAGAAAGGGATTGTAAGCTGCTCTGAGACTCCTTCAGGTAGCGAAGGGTAGGCTATAAGTCCAACTTCTTCTTCTTCTACTACTTCTTCTTCTTATTATTATTATTATTATTATTATTATTATTATTATTCTTCTTTTGGGACTGTGGGAATGAATGTAGCCTGAGATTA
This sequence comes from Gekko gecko, assembly GCA_029375565.1. Classification (NCBI taxonomy): domain Eukaryota; kingdom Metazoa; phylum Chordata; class Lepidosauria; order Squamata; family Gekkonidae; genus Gekko; species Gekko gecko. Next base: position 196,699,251 of record JAPDNY010000004.1, read on the forward strand.
AGCTTTCCTCTTCTCCTCTGCATTGCCTGAAAGTATGCATAAGCAAAGCCTGGGCTTCCCTAATTCTGCAGCCCTCTGCTCCTGCCAGGGGGTGCAAGCAAAGCCTCAACCTCTTTCCTCCACTGCAGGAAGGCAGTCATGGGGCCAGAGGAAAGAATGTAGCTGAGATTAAGCTCTTTGCATGAGCAAACCTTTGCCACTTCCTCAGAGGCAGTGGGCATAGCTCCAAAGAATAATGGCAGGGCTTGTGCTGAGTTAGAATTAGAGAGCCTTTCCAGAGTCAGTGAGGTGAGTGCAGTGACTGACTGGAAGTGGAAATACTATGCACAGAACTGCCAGCTGGAACTATCCTGTTTGGCCAGGAGTTCTGGTTCAGGATTGTCCCTATCCTTCTCTCCTCTCTAGCCTCCTGCTGCCTGAGAAAATAAAACCAGGCAGCAAGGTGCAAGAATAGCTCTCTCTCTCTCTCTCTCTCTCTCTCTCTCTCTCTCTCTCTCTCTCTCTCTCTCTGTACACACACACACACACACACACACACACCAACATATGTTTTCTTTGACTCTCAAATTACCCAGAATTCAATTTCCAGGATACAGAGGGACTGGAATTTGGACTGGAATTCTGGCATAAGGGGAGGCAGCATAAAACCTTCCCATCGCACCATTTCCCTGTCTGCAATGGCCAAGGGACGCAGAGTTTGCCACATTTAGATAAACATACAGGTATAGGAATAAGTACCTGTATGTTCCCCCCAGCGAGGTTAAATAATGCCCCTCCACGGTGATTTCAGATCAGAAAAAAATGACACTGAAGGAAGGCTTAAACACCTTGCCTCTCTTCACAGTTCTGATCTGAACTGGCTCCCTCCCCGCATACCTGATGGACGGTCTGGGCTGGAAGCTGAGCAGGGTTGCCCCTGGCAAGGACTTGGATAGGAGACCACCGTGGAAATCCAGGGTGGAATGCAGAGGCAGGCAAGGGCAAAATGCTTCTGTTTGTTTCTTGCCTTGAAAACCCCAAGGCTCCACCATCAGACCCATAGCCAGGATTTTGTGGCAATTTTGTGGGGCAGGGTTTTTTTTTCCAGGTAGGGCTGAAGTTCTCAGTGCAGAAAGAAAAGCTAGCATTCTGAGGATTGTGACTCAGCTACTTTTCTCTCTCGGAGTCTTCTCAAGCTGTCTATTCTGCATAGGTGTTCTTATGCTAGCAATTGCCCTTAGCCTTTTTTTCTCCCCTGTTGTTTGTAATCACTATATCTAATGTTCACAGTTCTGATATGTTTCTGTAATAGGCCTATATGTTGATAAGAAGGGTTGCATTAACAAAAGTGCCTAATCAACACACAGAAAGCAAGTGTGTTCATTTTAACTCCAGCAGTAACTCAGACTGAAGTACTTTTGTCCACTTTATCGAAAGAAGACTCAGAGGAAAACCACATCGATAGTAAAGATGCGGTTCAAATGCACCACTTTTTAATGAGAGGGCCATTGTGGATAAGACGTGCAGCCACAGGTGACTAAATGAGCTTGTCTGAGATCATGTAAGTCCAATAAACGTTCTCATTTGGAGCCGTTGCTATGTCGCCCTTAGCCTATTAACCATTCAGCCAATAGAAAGCTGTTACCGGGAGAGACCTCTGAATTGCAAGCTGTTGGCCACTTTAGATGACAGTTCTCAGCTGCTGCAAGTTAATCACTTCTGCCAGCCTAAGTAACAATTCTGATCGCAAGCCGGCAGGTGGGAGGTGATGACTTCTAGAGTCAAGAAAGCTAACACTCAGGCAGGAAATCTCTCTTAAAGGAGACCAGTGGAGGGTGATGACTTCTATAGTCAAGAAAGCTAACACTCAGATAGGAAAACTCTCTTCAAGGAGAGCAGTTTCTCGGCACAGAGTTAGAAGGGATCCTAGAGGTCACCTACTCCAACCCCTTTGCCCAGTGAAGGAATCAGTCAACTACAGTGCCACAGTCTGCTTAAAGAAGCGCACACCTTTTAAACAATGTTTTTAAATGACTGGGGGGAAAAGCATTTCCAGAAGAAATTATTGTGGGGCTGTGCCTTTCAGAAAGGGGGCAGAGCCCTCAAAAGCCCCGCCGTAGCTACAGGCATAGTCACCGAAAGTTAGCTGCAACTTGGTAGCACTTTCCACCACTACCACCACACCTGATTTTAGGAGGGTGGGACTGGAAGTGCCAGTCATAGAACTTGCAGCATCTTTTTGGGCTTGGACCTCTTATATCCCATTACTGCACTGATGTTGGGGGGAGGGGGAGTAGACATTTGCACTCTTATTTTCTGCATTGGATAACCCTCCAGAAGCATAGCTGAGTTCAATAGCTTTTTCACCTGACTGCATTAAAAGCAGAAAGCTTTTCCTCCCCCTTTTTTTTTTTGAAGGCACTTTCTTTTACAGAGCACAGCATTAATCTAATTCCCTCATACCTATGCAGAGAGGCAGAACATTCATATATTTAGACTTTTGGATTGGTTGCTTAGCATTTATGCTGGCATACAGCATTAATACCGGCACCCATGCATGAAGATTCCAAATTAACAGAAATAAACACTGTATCTGGCCTGCTGCAAATACGCGATCCGGGAAACTGAAGCAAGTCGGTAGAACGCGCCAGAGCACGACGGCATTACTTCTGACAGCCTTCATATGTGATAGGCCAAAGCATTAATCCCCTTGTCTCCCCTGCTCCCTATCACATGTGGCATTGTTACGTTTGCTGCCTTTTCATTAACAGAAGTGAGGGAAGGGGATACCCCCACTCTCATGGTGGAGCCTAGCATTAGAAGTTATCATGCTCTAACCACAACGACACCCGGATGGGACCAATTCCCCCTCCTTTTTAACTGTGGATTTGTTAAGCTCTATTAATAAAACCAAAATGTAACCAAGTGAAGATTGCACAATTATTTCACCCTTCCCCGTGGGGTTATCCTGCTTTTGCAACACAACACCCCTGGTGAACAGCTTAGGCTAAAAGATGGTACCCGTCACGGCTTACTCCGAGAGATGGTCTGGCTTTCAGTAAGCTGAGGACTCAAGATAAAATGAAAATCACCAATGTCATTCCATCCATCAAATGCAATTTATAGGTTCTTATAGCCTCAGTTTGCCTCAGGGGCACGCAGGGAGGGGAGACGATGTTTAACTGTTCCTTCTCCGGTCAGTTTCAGTGTAGCATTTTAGAAGGGGAAAGTGTGTGTTTTAAAGCACATATCTTTGCTCTTTTAAAATATTAATAACAAAGCTGGGAGCCAGGTTTTGAACAGCAAAACTGAGCAGCGTCTGAAGTGCTAATCTACCTCCTTTTCTTGCATGGCCCCAAAGTGAGACTGGGGAGGGCAGGACTTATCCAAATGGTGTCCATCAGGGCTCTTTTTGTAGCAGGAACTCCTTTGCATATTAGGTGACACCCCCCCAAATGTAACCAATCCTCCAAGAGCTTACAGTAGCCCCTGTAAGAAGATCTCTGTAAGCTCTTGGAGGACTGGCTACATTACGGGTGTGTCGCCTAATATACAAAGGAGTTCCTGCTGCAAAAAGAGCCCTGGTGTCCATCAATGCGGGAACTGTATGCAGTGGTACGCAGTGGTACGCAGGAGGTGACACTGCAGTGTTAACAGACACCATTTTGCTCTCCCCAGTTTTCTTCTGTTGCCGGTGTCAGAGACCCTAACTCAGTCAGCCAAACGCCAGGCCTTGTTCATTGAAGCAAGAATAGCATTTTATTATAGAGCTGCAATATTAGGTTACTGGAGCAGATACATTGTTCAGAATAACGTGGTTACAGAAAGCAAGCAGTTATACCAGAAAGGGGGTGAATGGGGACCCCCCCTTCCACCAATGAGTGCCTAATATGCGAATGAGAACTGAAAGTTACTATACTAATGAAGTTCTCACCGCCCCCATTGTTCCCAGCTTTGAAAGTGATAGGAAGCTCACAGCCTGTCTCCACCAAGGTCAGGGTGTTAAGTCTACCAGAGATAGAGCCTGCAGAGCTCGCCCTCCGCATTCCATCCGAACACTCCAGGTGCAATAAATCAACACCCCACGATCCCAACCTCCCGCCCTACACGCCACAAGGCGACACAAAGCCCATCCTCCCACCCTACTCCATCCATCATGGCAGGACTACCTGACAGCCGGATGGAGTTGGGGGAGGACAAAGGAGAACAGCAGGAAGTTGCCTACCAAAGTGAACAACGTGGGCCCTCCTACCCCTGAACACCCCGAGGCAAGTTGAAACCAGGAGTTATATTTTAAAGATGGAACACTTTGTCTCTTTGAGCCATGAGTAGGAAATGTGTTCCCACTGAAACATTCCCATCCATTGCTGCTGCTGCAGAGGGCAGTTTCTTCAGCCTGAGGAAGCTGGTTTCTTTCTTGCTGATGGAACCCCCTCCGCATCGTCATGACCTACCCCCATGGGGTCAGAGTCTTCAGGATCTGTATGTCCCCCTAATCCCAAAGAACCAGACTCGCCCTTCCAAACCAGTATGAGGAGAAGTGAAGGAAGGTCACGGACCAGAATATGGACTCAAGCAGAAAGACCAAAGATCCAGATGAAGTGGCTGAGCACTTGGCACCACCATCATAGAGGGAGGCAGCTGAGATGACTGCAGGTGCCCCCTTTGACGTACGAGAGGAGCTCCCGGAGCGTGAGCCATCCCTTTTAGCCTAGGATGCAGCCCTATCGGCACACTTGGACCCTGAGCATCCCCATCCTGGAACCTGCTGCAGCACCTGAGGTCTCTCCTCACAAATCCTTGAACCACCCCAACCCTATCAATATACTGGCCACTGTAATCAGGTGCTGCATCATTAAGAGCCAATAGCCTGTTCCTGGAGAGGTGGAGTTTGCATGAGAGCCAGTTTGGTGTCGTGGTTACGAGTGTGGACTCTAATCTGGGAAAACTGGGTTTGATTCCCCACTGCTCCGTATGCAGCTGCTGGTGTGACCTTGGGTCAGTCACAAGTTCTCTCAGCTGTTCTCTTGCAAGCAGTTCTCAAAAGAGCTCTCTCAGCCCCTCCTCCCTTGCAGGGTGTCTGTTGTGGGGAGGGGAAGGGAGAGGGGATTGTAAGCCGCTGTGAGACTCCTTTGGGTACTGAAGGGCAGGGTATAAACCCAGTCTCTTCTTCTTCCTCTCTTCTTCTTTCCAGGAGTATTTAAGGCCCCAGTTCAACCTCAGCCTTTGCTGGAATAACATCTAAGCTCTAGGACTGCTGTCTTCAGCTACTTGACTCCTGCATCTCAGCCGTGAGCAGGACAAGGATGTCCAATGGAATCCAGACGAGGTCCAGAAGCAGCCCATGGCCTGCCATTGCTCATGATCAGTGCAAGTCCCAGGTTTCAGGAGGTCCTGGGCAGACGGTTCCACATGGCCCTTCTGCCCACCAACAGGCCCCCCCATACCTCCCTTTCCACTCATCTACCTCTGTGTATCCCCCCTTGTCTATGAATCCTTCCTTTCCCACCAGCTTTCCCACCACTTGCACTCACTATCACCTTCATCACATTCACCAGAAGACGTGCTGCCACCATGCACCACCTGCATGCACTTCCCCATGAATGCCCAGAAGCTATGAGCAAGGATGGTGGAGTGCTCACAAGGAAATGGGCAGGGAGAGGCCTATGGACAGGTAGCAGGGGATGGGAGCCGTTAGGATGTCCGTGACAGTGGGTCCCACCAGAAACCTTGGTCCCTAGCAGCTGCCCGGTCTTGGGGTATGCTGGCACCAGCCTGGCTCATGATGGCTGTCCTCCACTGTGCTTCTGGGCCTCCTCGGCTTCCTTGGGAACCCAGCAAGATGCAGGAAAGCAACAGCGCAGGCTGGGAAGCAACTTCTCGTTGCCCTGGAGTGCTCTAAGGAACGGCCTCCAGTCCCCTCCCAGCGAAGGCGCTGATGAAAATTAGCATTCCAAAAGGATCTCCCGCAGCTGTCATCATAAAAAGAAACTGATTAGTGGTTTGGACGGTGCTAACTCTGTAAATTATCAAACAAAATTCTGCCGAAGCATCCATTTGCGTATATGAAAATTACAATTTGAACATCACACTTAGAGCACATTAATCAACTTCATTCTTTGTTTTTATGGGTAATGAGGCTTTGCAGAAAGGTAAACAGCTTTCTAAATAAAGTTGCTTTGGCAAAATGAATTAAATGCATTCACAGTGTTTTCTCTCTCTCTCTCTTTTTTTTAAAAAATAGATAATTTGGTGACAGGTGGCTGAGCAGACAGCGTGGCGACGTTCGCGGCGTTGCGGCTTCACGAAAGGCAGCATCAGTAAGGCCGGAAGTAAATGCAGTCCACGTTTGTTCCCTTGCCTTCTTCTGATTGATTCTGAACTCATTCGCAGTGACTCGGCTTTGTAATTGTGGAAGCAGGAGACGCCGTAGACTTCCTAATGGCTGTATCCTGCCACCCTTTGTCTCCACTCTCCTTTCTTTCCCCCCCTGGTCTTTTTATAAGCCTTGATTGCCAAAAGCACATCCTTCCCTGGTTTTCAACAGCGGGTTGTTTCTGGGGAGAGCAACCACTTAGTTCACTGCTAGGGGACTCCCCTCAAACATTTCGGAGACCCCCCCCCGGTCTCCAAATGTGAGAAAATGCCTTTTAAGACAGTGATCTCATTGATGGCTTGTCTTGATTGTTTGGTTAGGGGCTTCATTGTGCTCTTATTTGTCTAGGATCGATTGGACGTCCCTGTCTTTTATTTGGCTAAGGTTTCAGTAGAGGTTAGGCAGGGAAGCGACGGAAGGGTGGGGAGAGCGAAGAGTGCCTGCGGATGAGAAGAGCAAATCTTCCATGTTTGTTAAGCATCCTCAATGTACTCAGCACTTCCCAGGATCACGGAAAGAAAAGAACTCTGTCTCTGTTTGAAGGAGCTGTGGATCTAAGTTTTGGCAATGGGACTACCAGAAGAAGAAGGGCACGGGAGGGAATGGTAATAGGGAAGGAACACATGTGAATGGATCTCCAACTTGTTGCAAAGCTCTGTTGCAACTGAGGGCCAGGCTGCAAACACTATCGATGGTTGAACCTACTGTGTTTGAAAGTGGTGATCAGATCTGAGCCAATCAACCCGTCTGGTTCGTGCTGAGCAGCTGTGAACAGTTTCCCCAGGTTTTCATAGGAGGCTGTGTGGGTCCCCTCAGTTTGTAGAAAGACCCGTCATTAAAGGCGGTATTAGGAGACCACATCAGGGAAGGCCTTGATGGCTCTCCAGGCCACTTTGTTGGCCACTAGGTGAGACAGGATGCTGGACTAGAAGGACCACTCCTCTTCTATTCTTATGATGCTCTCTATAATACGGTTACATATTACACACACACTATCTTTCACGCTTCACAGGTTCCCAAACAGTAGCCTGACTCAAGACAGAGACATACGACTTGGAACCTGTGAATGAAATCCACATGTGGTAGTCTCTTCCACCAAAGCGTCATTTGCGCAAGGGCCCCCTGAAAGATCCTTAAGTGTAAGGATGTGTTGCTGGCAACCAAGGTCAAGATAATTCATACCATAGTACCCCCCATTACTATGGTCCTTTCCACATTTGCCTGACAGTCCGAATTTTCTCAGTGTTCCAGTCGAGGCGATTTAAATCCATGGCATCCAACTAACCCAGGGCAACAGCAGGTTGAAACCGGGCTGACCACTGAAGGGAGGGAATGTAATGAAGAATGGTGTGAGGGAAAACCTGGATTAAAAAGAAGGTCGAATTCAATTTTAGTGCAAATTTGCTTGGAGGACACAGTGGTGAACACGGATTAAAAGGAGTGTGCGGAAAGGGCCTACATGTGAGTGTCAAAGCCGGACAAAGGAGAAAGCTGACAGGAAGAGAGTTGATTCATTTGGAAAGCAGTGTTGGAGGAGAGTTTTATGGATACCGTGGACCGCCAAAAAGATAAATCGTCAGGTTCTGGACCAAATCAAGCCGGAAGTATCCCTAAAAAAGTTAAAATGACTAAACTGAGGCTATCGTAGTTTGGCCTCATTGTCAGGAGACATGACCTGCTGGGAAATGTTATAATGCTGGGGAAAATTGAAGGCAGCAGGAAAAGAAGAGAATCCAACACGAGATAGATGGGCTCAAGCAAGGAAGCCGGGATGTTGTTTTGTTTCATTTTGTTTTAAATTCAGGGGGGCTTTAAATAAGTCAGGGGGCACTGACGTCACACACGCACAAAATAAAATTAAAAAAAACCTCAGGCTCGCCAGTTGGAGCATCTGTAAACTGCTCAGAGCCCAAGAGGGTGCTAAGTTCTCCTGAGTAAGTATGAATGGAAGCAGTTCCCAAGTGCCTGGGCATGTGAGACGGTTCTGAGCACGGCAGCCTGACGCTGGTTGGCCTGGTCCCACAGGGAGGGAGGCAGAAGGACCGACAATCCCCCACAGCCCTGGCCCGCCTTCGGCTTCTCCTGCTCTCTCAGCAGCGGAGCCTCACCTTTCCTTTGCAACCTCCTCCCCAGCCCACTGGACTCCTGATGGGTCTTGCCACCGCCGCACTTGTGGCCACCCTTGGTTGATGCTGCCAGTGCGCTGTGGCCAGACAGAGCCGCTGACGCTGCTGCTTCTCCTGCTGGGGGGCTGCGCCGCCCTGGTAAGTTCCCCCGACTGCCATCCTCTCCTTTCCTCCCTCCCTCCCTTGACGGCTTCCAGCCTCCACAGGGCTCTGGGAAGCTGAGAAGGCAGCAGCTTTTCCTCCAGGACCTGGGCAGATCTTTGCCTTCAGACCGCACCACTGTTGCCATGTGGCTGGAGAGAGCACACCAAAGCCATGCCAAGGAAACTGACCAGCCACTTGGGAAAGGGGCAGCAGCAGCAGTGGCGAAGCAAGCTACGCTTGAGGAAGAGGCAGTCGTGGTGGGCCTGGGCGAGACGGAAGTCATGGGGCCTTCTCAGGAAGTTGGGAGCCGGGCCCCAAAATGCTCCAATGTAGCTATGGGCCTGGATTGACTCAAGCAAGGGAGCCACAGAGGCCCTCAGCATGCGAGACCCGAGCCAGGCTGTGAACAAGAAGACATTTCGGAGGCTGTTCATTCATAGCATTGCCATGAGTCAGAAGGAACTCGACGCGGCACTTCACACACTCACGGCTTTTGAAACTGTTGGTCTTGTACAAACAGAACTTTTAGCAGAAGAGGAAGTGTCATGGTGTGGCGGAGACTACTTAGCACATGCAGAACTTTGTTCGCGGGACCCAAGATACGATTTTTTAGAGAATGCATTTATTTATAAAACTACCACTGATTAGGTGTCGTGAGAGTGACGCAGCAGACAATAGCAGTTGCAGGCCGGCAACTCTTCCCCGAAATCTCGGGAGGCTGCCCACTCTTGAACAAAGTTCTCTCTCTTATTTTCTTCCCTTGGCCCACATTTCCTTGGCCTCACTTATACCCCCCCCCAGTGTCCACCCACCCTGCAGGTGAGAGTGAGCTTTTCAACCAAATGGCCGGGGTTCATTTGTGCCTAGATTGCTCATTCATTAGCCTCCATTGTCTACGAGCCAGCCACGACAAAGCTTCTAATAGCAGCCCAGTGCCGATCTTAACAATGCTAGCTAATTTCTTCTTACAGAATTCACGATTTCATGCATGTCTGCCACAAGCTCACTCGAATGTCCCATGCCCCAGCCAAACAGCCTGGATCCTTTCAACCTAGCCTTTGACTAATTGCATTTTTTCCCCTTCGACGGGGCATCTACCACTTCTTTTTATATCTTTTATAACCCAGTTTCCATGGCACTGATACTTTGCTCGGCATGCTGAAGGCCATCGGACATCTTGAACCCACAGTAATGATGTTGTATAAACAACATTCACATATTTGGGAAGCGTGCTGTTGTCTCCGTGTCTCTCATCATTATTATTTGTCCTCTTGAGTTGCGCATGAGGCGACAGTGTTCTCTGAAGGGTTCTGTTCCGTCGTCACATCAGCCCTGCAAGGTTCCTTCAACTAAAAGAGTGTGCTTTGCTAAATGCTTTGAACTTCAACTAGAGTTTAATCCATGTCTCCTCCAGTCCACATCTGATGCTCTAACCTCCCCCCACACGCACATACATCTTTGTCAACTTTTTTTTATTAAATAAAGATACAACTTCAAATGTGCCTGAAACATCCCATGAAAGAAGTAATCAATAGGCTTGGGTCCTGCATGTGCTGCAAACTCTTTCCAGGAGGAAGCAAATGAATTAAAAAGAAAATATCGCATTTGATAACACCATTTGGTTCTGGAATGTTCTTGGTTCACACAAATAAGAATCCTAAGAGGAGGAGGGGGGAGATTGGATTTATACCCCACCCTTCACTACCCAAGGGAGTCTCAGAGTGGCTTACAAACTCCTTTCCCTCCCCCTCCCCACAACAGACTCCCTGTAAGGTAGGCAGGGCTGAGAGAGCTCTGACAGAAACTGCTCTTTTTTCAAGAACAGCTGTGCCAGGACTATGGCTTGCCCAAGGTTATACAGCAGAAAGTGGAGGAGTGGGGAATCAAACCCAGTTCTCCCAGATAATAGTCTGCGCACTTAACCGCTACACCAAACCGGAGAGGAAAGTGAGATTTTTCAAGATCTTTAATGGACCTGCAGATTTACAAGCTCCCAGAAACTGAGGATGAAGACATTAAGTACAATATTGTTAACTCTCAGTTCAGTCATTTTGTAAAGATTTCCTTTAGTCCTTTTACAGCAAGTCTACCCTTTCCATGTTTGCCTGCCACTCTGGATTTTCTCAGTGTTTGAGTCGAGGCAAAATCTACGGCAAAACAGCATCCAAATAACCCTGCTGAAAGCAGGCTGACCACTGAAGGGAGGGAATGTAATACAGAATGGGGGGGACGGGACCTGGATTTAAAAGAACATAAGAGAACATAAGAGAAGCCAATGTTGGATCAGGCAGTCGCCAAAAATACCAGGCGCCATCAGGAGGTCCACCAGTGGGGCCGGGGCACTAGAAGCCCTCCCACTGTTGACCCCCCCAAACACCAAGAATACAGAGCATCCCTTGCCCCAGCCTAAGAGTTCCTATCTATACCTGGTGGCTAATAGCCACTGATGGACCCCTGCTCCTTATGTTGAATTTGATTTTAGTGCAGAATTGCTTGGAGGACACTGCCGAGGGTTTTTTTTTTTTTTTTGCCATTGCCTGCCTCTGCATAGCAACCCTGGACTTCCTTGGTGGCCTCCCATCCAAGTACTAACCAGGGCCAACCCTGCTTAGCTTCTGAGATCCAGTGGGGTAGGCCTAGCCTGATGCGGTACGTGTGGCTTACTCCCAGATCCCCACGTTCTTAAGCATCATGAGATTTGTTTGTCAAAGATTTCACCTTGCAGTGTACAAGATTTATTCATCTGAACCTCGCACGGGCTCGGTTAAGACAACAGAATTGCTGATATCCTTTCTCTTTGCCAGGAAGAACATTTCCAAAGGTCCAGGATGGCACTTCCCACCATCCCAACTGGGCTGACTCGTAGATGCCCTTTTACACGGGACACGGTCTGAACGTTATTACAGAGTTTTCATGTTCTGTGTTCTTCCTTTGATGCTGATTGGTTTAGGGTTGTCAGGTAATCCTGACATCGGATGGATGGAAGGGTAGGAGGGAGGGATGGTCTGCAACTTTTCACGCTCTGGAATGTAGGGAGGTGTGCAGGTTGCCTAGGAGATTCAGAATTCCACCGCCTGGGCAATCTGTTATCTCACCAAATGTCTTTGGTCTCACAGCTCTGTTTTCTGCTGTTTGGGACAGCTCTGGGGCATTTCGGTTCTTTACTGCTTTAGTACTTTCGCACCTTTTCCCACCCGCGGGCTTAGTGACCATTGGTAGATAGAGAGGGGGGGCATTTCAAGCTGGTATAACTGTGAGTGTCCCCTTAGAATTAGCTATCACTGACAAAGAGATGTTACCGTGCCTTTAGAACTGCTTTCAATAAACACTATCTTCTTTATGAAGCCTGGTGTTTGACTGACTTTCTGAAGAGCCTGACAAGGGTGATGGTCCCATTTTTTTTTTTTTTTGGGGGGGGGGAACTTCATAGATCAGTGATCCAGGTGGGATAACTGAGGCAGGGCAGTGCCATTCAAAGATCTCCACCCATGTGTGGCTGCTGAAGGCCCCAATTAGGTTAAGCGAATTTTAAAAAATCAAAAGAAACAAAGACAATTTAGCCTTGTGTATCACTGTGGTGAGGTAAAGTCTGGGGTGGTACTTTGTCTGCCCAGAACACAGGAAGCTGTGTGATAGTGAATTAGATCCTTGGTCTATCAAAGTCAGGATTGTCTGCCCAGACTGGCAGCAGCTCTCCAGGGTCTGAGACAGAGGTCTTTTTAACTGGAGATGTTAGGGACTGAACCTGGGACCTTCCACATGTCAACCTGAGGCTGTACCACTGAACCACATTACAGGGGGAAGGCACTGTTCCTAATTATGCAACTGGACTAAAGCTGAGAGGATGTTCAGTTGTTGGATGTGAACAGATGCAAAAGTTGAGTCCAAAGCTGTTCGCCACGTAGAGTAGTAACATGGACAAGATCCACTGGAAAAGACCATACTGCTAGGGAAAGTTGAAGGCAGAAGAAAAAGAAGGAGACCCAACGCGAGATGGATTGGCTCAAGCAAGGAATACACAAAGGCCCTCAGTTTGCCAGACCTGAGCAAAGTCATTAAGGACAGGACATTTTGGAGGTCATTAATTCATAGGGTCATCATAAGTCAGAAGCGCGTTGGCAGCATTTAACCTGCAAACACAATGTTTTAGGATTAAGTGGGACGATTGGTTTGTTAAATGAAGTTACGTTTTAACCTAGCCTACTCTCTCGGCCTCTCTCACTCACTGTTTCTCTTGTGCATGTGCATGGAAGTACATATTTGCACATAGCGCTGGTGGTAGAAAGTGCCGTCAAGTCAGAGCTGATGTATACACACCCCATATGGTTTTCAAGGCAACAGAAGTTCAGAGGTGGTTTGTTTATTTATATCTATTTATCATTTCAATTTATAGACTGCCCTACAGCCAGCCCTGCATACACAGACTATTGCCTTCCTCTGCACAGTGACCTTGGAATTCCTTGGTGGTCTCCCATCCAAGTACGAACCAGGGCCAACCCTGCTTAGCTTCCAAGGTCTGGCGAGAGCCGGCTAGCCTGGGCCATCCAGGTCAGGGATATAGTACTAGGGATCACCCTCACAATATTCTCCATTCTCTCTCTGCAAATTATAATTTCTAGGACTGGAGTGGGAGCAACTCCTGCTGCGTTTGTAACATTGAGATGCCGTCAGTCTTGGGATACCACGTCCCAGCCAGAGCTCAGGAAAAGGGTATTTTCATATGATTATAGGACAGTGGACTTGCTTATTCCTATCGTGCTCCATAGTACTGAGAAACTTAAAGAAGCTTTGGGAGCCAGAAAGGCCTGCTGATCACTGGGTTGCCCTCTGGAGGCCTCTTTTAATGCTGCTTTGTACAGCGAATGCTCCGAGCTATTTATTCGTCTCTGCCATAGTGTATACTGATCGAATACCCTCTGTTAGAAAACAAACAAGCACAACTTTTTTTTTATTTATTGCACCATATCAGCAAGGTTGAGCAACCTACTGAAAGTATTTCCTTGCGGGAGGCAATCAATATGTTTGTTCAACACGGAGTCTCGCGGACTTCAACCTTTCAGAAAAATAATAATTTCAAAGGTCTCCAAGAAACTGAAACCCCAGGTAATATTTTTTAAAAGATGTGCACTGAATGCAGAAAGGCACTTAATAAATATGACTCCTTATACGAAAAATCCCCCCATGCACTGTAGAAGATAGATAGATGATAGATAGATGGATAGATGGATAGATGGATAGATAGATGATAGATAGATAGATAGATAGATAGATAGATAGATAGATAGATAGATAGATAGAGATAGATAGATAGATAGATGATAGATAGATAGATAGATAGATAGATAGATAGATAGATAGATGATAGATAGATAGATAGATAGATAGATAGATAGATAGATAGATAGATAGATAGATAGATAGATAGATAGATAGATAGATAGATAGATAGATGGCTCTTTTGTAGCAGGAACTCCTTTGCATATTAAGCGACACTAGGGCACTTTTTTGTAGAAAAGCCCAGCAGGAACTCATTAGTATCATAGGCCACACCCCTGGTAGCACAGATCATTAGCATATTAGACCACACCCCCATGTTTCCAGAAGTGTGATCATTCTTATTCTGTTTACCATGTTTGTTGTCAAAACCCAGAGGGTTTTTTTGTAGCAGGAACTCCTTTGTATATTAGGCCACACCCCCCTAATGTAGCCTATCCTAATGAGTTTCTGCTGTTGGGTGTGGCCTATTATGCTAATGAGTTCCTGCTGGGTGTGGCCAACTCAGGAGCCAGCCGGAACGCCATTCCTGTGCGTTCCTGCCCAAAAATAGCCCTGGGCGACACACCCCTAATGTAGCCAATCCTCCAAGAGCTTACAGAGCTCTTCTTACAGGGGCTACTGTAAATCCTTGGAGGATTGGCTACATTAGGGGTGTGTCGCCTAATATGAATTTCTCCATCAAAGCAAAAAGCCCATCCCTTCGTATCATTGGAGCTGAACAGCCCAGGTTGAGCCACCTTTGTGATATGGAGAGAGCACCTCTTCAGAAACTGCTGCCTCCCTGACATGAAGATGATGAAGTGGAAACCTACTAATATTTTGTGGAATCTTGCAGTGTTTTGAAGTTAGATACACAGTCTCCATGACAGCCATTTTGTGTACCACCCACTCTGTGGCAGACATTTTGTGGTGCTTACTGCCCACTCTCAACATTTCAAATGTGCACAAAGTGGTCCCCTTAGATGCCATGATGCCTGCTCATACTTCCTTTGGCACCTGCCAAGACTTTCAGACACCCTGTGAGGTAGGTGGGGCTGAGGGAACCGCCCTTTCAAGGACAGCTCTTGTCAGAACTATGGCTTGCTGAAGGTCATCCAGCAGCTGCAAGTGGAGGAGTGGGGAATCAAAACCTGGTCCTATCAGAGTCTGCACACTTAACCACTACACCAAACTGGCTCTCTCTCACACACACAGGAGCAAAAACACACACACACACACTCACAGGATTGTCACCTTCCAGGTGGCACCTGGAAATCTCCTGCTGTTGACCTCCAGATGACCAAGAACAATTCCCCTAAAGAAAATGGCTGCTTTGGAGGATGGATTCTATAGAATTATACCTGGCTGAGGTCCCTCCCTCCAAACCCTGCCCTCCCCAGGCTCCACCTCAAAATCTCCAGATATTTCCCAACCCAAAGTGGCAACCCTATATTCAGACACTTAAAGTGAGTCCCTTGTTGTGGGGTT
The DNA here is from genome assembly GCA_029375565.1 of Gekko gecko. NCBI lineage: Eukaryota > Metazoa > Chordata > Lepidosauria > Squamata > Gekkonidae > Gekko > Gekko gecko. The sequence goes on from JAPDNY010000004.1 coordinate 196,714,620, forward strand.
CAAAAGGTAGGCCCCTGGCCTGAAGAGGCTAAGGGCTCATGACACCAGAAAGAAAATATTAATATTATCTGAACAAACAAATACTTACAGTGAATTGTGATGTCTTGAAGAGCAATGGTTTGCCAGAAGTCTCTGCTAGCTTCATGCTGGAATCTTGGCGTTGTATATTCTGACAATGAAATTCCTGAACACCCATCAGCACAAATAGGAAGGAGGCAGGAGGATAAGCATGTCGCTATCCTCTAGTTTAGTTAGAAACTAAGGAGTAATGCATGTTATAAATTTTGGTTGGGCTCCAGATGTTAGTGTACTGTCCATCTGAAAGACCATAAGAAGAGCCCTGCTGGATCCGACCAATGGTCCATCTAGTCCAGCATCCTGCCTCACACAGTGGCCAGCCAGTGTCTCTGGAGGGCCAACAACAGGGCAGAGAGGTCGAGGCCTTCCCCTGATGTTGCCTCCTGGTGCCTCTGAACATGGAGGTTCCCCTCAGTCACCGTGGCTAGTAGCCAGTGATAGACTTATCCTCCATGAATCTATCTAACCCCCCTTTCAAGCTGTTTATTCCTGTGGCCATCACGACATTCACAGCAGAACTCTAAAAAACAGGCTCACAGTAAATCCACTGGCACAGTTACAAGACTGCTTAGGGCCAGAGACTGTATGTTTACTGTACATGTTAATAAAGGAGACGTCTGTAATCTAAATTAATTTCCATTTCCTCCCAACAATGAAATCCTTCAAAACTTTTCACATTCCTAAGGATTTGCATCTTGATGAAAAATTATTTTCAACAGTATAATAAGTTGTGCCTTGGAGGACAACCAGGTGTCAGAAATTGTTCTTTGATTTCTGTGTTAAGATAGCCAGTGAAGTCAGAGAACTAGACCATTGACACATTTCCTGGTGCCCAGCAAGTGTTCTTAGAAAGTGGGTGGAGTGAAATGGGTCTCTTGCCCAGCTAGGGTTGCCAGCCTCCAGGTGGAGCCTGGAGATCTCCCGCTTTTACAACTGATCTCCAGCTGATAGAGATCAGCTCCCCTGGAGAAAATGGCTGCTCTGAAGGGTGGACTCTGTGGCATTGTACACTGCTGAGGCCCCTCCCCAATCCCTGCTCTCTCCCAGATCCACCCCCAAAGTCTCCAGATATTTTCCAACCCAGACCTGGCAACCCTATGTCCAGCAAAGCTTCTGACTGGCTTTTCAGATGCAAGTAGCATCTGTTGCAGCAGCTGCTGCCCTCACAGAGTTGGTTTTATTCTGTGTGCTCTTTCTCAGGGTATTTTTAAATCACCCCTCTTCTCCTCTGCACTTGAGTAATTGTGCCCAACCACTCACCCCCTTTGTCAGAATTCCCAGAGTGCCCACAGACTCAGAAGGGTTGGGGTTCCTGAACTAGGCAGTGTGACAAGTCATATTGCATGTGTGAGATTGTCTGGAATGTAAAGGATGGGGGGCAAGGCTCAGGAAAGCTACTTTGGAACTATAGGTCTTTACTAGAGGGGGAAGGCTGAACTGTGGTAGCCTTGGGGATCCCAGAGGAGGGTCTCACCATCTCTCAACCAAGCCCTTCCGATCTGGCATGAAGGCAAAAAAAAGAGATACGCATAAAGATGCCATGAAAAGACCTTGATGCTGGGAAAGACTGAAGGCAAAAGAAGAAGGGGATGGCAAAGGATGAGATGGTGAGACAGTGTTATCAATGCAACGAACAAGAACTTAAGGAAACTCCAGAGGATGGTGGAAGACAGGAGGGCCTGGCGTGATGTGGTCCATGGGGTCGCGAAGAGTTGGACTTGACTGTGCGACTGGACAACAACAACAGAGGAAAGAGGGAGAACAATGCAACCATTACTGAAATATATTATTTCCTTGGAGAAATAAGCATTAGACCAACTCCTGGAAGATGAGGCTGTCAAGGGGTATTATCAACAATGTTTCTTTCATAGTTAGCCACACTGTGCTATATGCCGGGGCAGGCCAGTTTGGAGTGGTTAATCTTGTTTTGCTCTGCTTGTGTATTTTCATGATAATCTGATTGGCCACTGGGATGAGAGTGGTTTGTGTACCAGACTAGGATGTGGTAGACCCGAGTTCGAATCTCTGCTCTGTAGTGGAAGCTCATTATCTGACTTTGGGCCAGTCATACAAACCGATTTCCCACAAGCAGCTGTGCCACCCTCACTCTTCCCTCCCCCCCGATTGTATTCGTCAATTTCCCACTTCTTGCTGAGCAGCTGCATTTTGATCCCCCCAGCACCCCCCAATTTCCCCTGCATCTTCTTGATCCTTGTTTTTTGAGATGGAGAAGATGTGGGGAAAATTGGGGGATGCTGTGGGTCAAAATGCGACCGCGCAGCAAGTAGTGGGAAATTGACGAATACAATCGGGGGAAGGGAAGAGCGAGGGCGGTGCAGCTGCTTGTGGGAAATCACTCACACTCTAAGCCTAACCTTCTTCACAGGGTTGTTGTGAATGTAAAATGGAGGTCAGGAGAACGATGCTGTAAATTGCTTTGGATCCCCATTGGGGAGGAAAGCAGGGTATAAATATCTAAAATGAATAAATAACTAGAATTGTCATTGTTGAAAGCCCAGTACTTAGGGATACCAGCCCTCCCTGGCCACCAGGACCGATGGGGGCATGGTTGCCAGAATGGAACCTGGGAAGGATAAGGTCCTCAATGGGGAGCAATGCCATGAAGTCCATTCTCCAGAGCATCTATTTTCTCTGGAGATGAGCTGTAATTCCAGGGGATCCCCAGGTCCCGCCTAGAAACTGGCATCCCTACTAACTAGACTTCTTTGGCTGAATATGCATAGATCATTCTTATATTATTAAGCAAATACATCATATTGCGATTGATTACAGTGTTTTTTTTTTCTTTTTGCATTGTTGTAACTTGAGCAGATCATTTTTGATGTTTTCTACATGATTATTTCACTCCCCTAAAGAAGTTAACATCACAGATTAAATCTGCCGTACCGATGTTAAAATGTGTACGTAATACATTCTGAAATGTGTTTGTAACTGTCTTTTTAATTCCTTCCCACAAACCCAAACTGCCTGACTGTGTGTGCACGCCAGGTTATTTCTATGCAATTTTTTTTGAATATATGAAAATTAAGAAATCAAGCCTTTTCAGGCTCCAAATGAATCCTGTGCAATGCAAAAAAGGCGAAACGGTTTCAGGGCCCTTAGCAAACAACCCTACACATCCCTGCAGCCTTGAAACCAAAGGAAATGAATAGTTAAAAATCAGAGAGTGATTTCAAGGGCTCTCCTTCTTCATTTTTCCCTCGGTCCTTCATCAATTGCTCTTCATCCTTCCCTCTCTGGGAGACAAGCAATTTGATCGAGAACGCAATAAAGGTGAGCGCACAACGGCCTAATAGAAAGGGGGAAACTTCAAGTATGAACATGCATTGCTCGTGGCCGGGCCCATGGGGTGTCCATCTCATCTCACCAGCGATAAGAAATCCATCTTGTGTGTTTCCATTCCTAAGAACTAGCTGCAGGGGTGACCCATGACGCTGTGCTTTAAATGTGGGCTGTTAAAGTGCTGCACTCAATTTGCCAACAAATTTGGAAAACACAACAGTGGCCATAGGATTGGAAAAGGCCAGGATACATTCCAATCCCAAAGAAGGGCAATGCCAAGGAATGTTCAAACTATCACACAATTGCACTCATTTCACACGCTAACAAGGTCATGCTAAAGATCCTACAAGCTAGGCTCCAACAGTACGTGGATAGAGAACTGCCAGAAGTACAAGCTGGGTTTCGAAGAGGTAGAGGAACAAGAAATCAACCCTGACTGTTCCCTGGAAGGCCAGATCCTGAAGTTGAAGCTCAAATACTTTGGCCACCCAATGAGAAGGGAGCACTCACTGGAGAGGACCCTGATGCTGGGAAAGTTTGAAGGTCAAAGAAGAAGGGGACGGCAAAGGATGGGATGGTTAGACAGTGTCACCTATGCAATGGACATGAAATTGAGCAAACTTCAGAGGACAGCGGAAGACAGGAGAGCCTGGTGTGATCTGGTCCATGGGGTCGCGAAGAACAACAACAACTTTGGGCAAGCCACCTCTGTCCATCTTGTGCCTCGAAAACCCGACGGGGTTTCCGTAAATCGGCTGCAACTTGATGGCATCTTTCGCCACCAATTCTGCCAGTGGACTCGACGAGGGACTCGCCTGGTGTTCAACAGGAAACTCGTTCAGCTTGAAAGGCAGGTGTTTTCATTGCCTCGTTGGCCCCCCCTGGAGGTTGCTGCCCAATCCCGCTGCATCTGTGCTCCTCGGAGCCTAAGAAGGGGAGGGGAGGGGGGTTGGTTCCCTTTTGTCCTCCCCTGTTAGCTGACCTTTTCTGTGCAGCCTGGATGTCAGCTGCCTTTCTTCTGTCCCGGCCCCTCATTTGGAGCTGCCTTATATCACCCTTTGTTCCTGCCTGGATCCCCCCCCCTCTTCTCTGCAGCCAATTGGCCCCCCTCCTGTTTCCTCTGGCAGGGCTGCCCCTGGTTGGCCCAGCATCACAGGGTCCTGGTTTGAGCCCTGCCCCCTCGTCTCCCCCTCTGAGGCTCCCTGGTTCATCCAGGAATAGGGCATGCCATAGGCCATCCAGGGACCAAGAGGCAGGTGAGCCTCTGCCTGGCTCTCTAGCAGGTTGCACTTTGGCCAGCCTGTCCCCACCACAGCCGGCCAGGTCCCAGCTGCCGCTTCATTCCCCAGCCTGGGGTGGGGTGGGTCCACCTCCCTGGAGACCCCTGCAGTTTCCCAGAGTGCTTCATCTGCCCATGGAGCCTTCAGTGCCTCTGCTGCCGGCACTGCTGGCCTCTTCACAGCTGTTGGAGCTCCTGCCTCTGCTTCTGGAGCCACTGCTGCTGCCAACCTCCCCATGGCCGTAACTGCCACCAGCACCACTGCTGCCCTCCTCATTGGACTCAGAGGCCTGGGTAAGCCCCCTGATTGAGTCTAGGGTTCAGTGCTGAAAGGGGGGTTCCTGGGAACTCCCCTGTGTTGGAGAGCCAGTGTGCGAGAGAGCCAGTGTAATCAGGGTTGTTACCAGTTTTGTCTGGGCCCTGGGCAATAGGGGATAACTGGCCCCATTTAGGGTTGCCAAGTCCCTCCTGGCAACCGGTGGGGGATGGGGAGACTTATGAGGAAAAAGAGAAAGGCCTAGGCCTCATTGACAGCAATGCACAGGAGGTGATGTCATCATGCCAGTGACATCCGGGTGACACTCTGGTATTTGGGCAAAAACTCTATGGTAAAATTGGTTTTGTCCGCCCAGGAAAGGATGTGTTAAACATGCAAACTACAGTAGTTTGATGATCTATGATGAAGAATGTAGTGTCTGAGGGACAGATGAGATTTTTTTCTATAAGAAAACACACTGTTCAGAAGAAGTGTTGACTATGAAACGGAACATTATTTCGGAAAGTTTCATCAACGTCTATGAAGAACTGCTACGATTCCATCTGTGAAGAGCTTGCTTTATATTTGAACTTTTGTGAAATATATTAGAGTTTTAAGCACGTTATTTCCAGGTTTCTGTTTAGTAACTTCTCTAGTGATTTTTCTGGCTGGCTTACTTCCAGTGTGAAGCCATCGATGAGGCTTGGGCCTTCTCCTTTTTTCCAGGTAAGTACCCTCTGCCAGCCAGCTGATCAGCAGCTGGAGTTCAGGCCTGGCAGCAAGGGACCCCTCACCTCCACTCGGAGGTCTGGCAACCGTAGCCCCATTCCCCTCTGGGTGCAGCTCTTTTCACCTCTGACCACACCCTTTCCATTTGGCTCCTCCTCTTTTGCTTTGGAATGTGTGTGAATAGAGCGAGCAAATTGTTCGTCGGCTTAGTAAGAGCTGAGTACCTATCACCATAAAGTAATAAATGCCATTCTCTGTTTTACCGTGGTGTGACGTTTTGAGGGGAAATTGTGAAAAAGGCAATTACTTCACAACAAGGGTGGGCCTCAGCACCTTCCCCATTCCACCCACTGCTGACACCAGCACTGATTGCCATACCGACAAAATCAATAAAATAAAAACCAGGAACACAAACATATCCCTTATGTTTTCTGATTTTAATTCATGTTCCTGTACTTGTTAGGATTGGGTAGCCGCATGCACGCTACACATTCGTACCTGTTATGTATTGGGATGTGAATCCTTGCTATACATTTCCATGTTAAGCTTGAGTTTGAATGTGGCTCTTCAGCTGTCACATTACCATTGGCTGGTTTCGGCGAAACCATTGTAAATACCCAATCACTGTGTGAGAATGTTGCAAAGAGGGAACGGTCCTGATTGGCCTTTATCCCTGTGTTATGATTGGCCTTTATCTCTGTGTTGTGATTGGCCTTTAGCTAACTGTGGGTGTGGCTTTGACAGCCCCGGGAGAGTTTAAAAAGGGAGCTGTGCTCCACTTGTTGTGTGTTCCTGAGTTGAAGTCTTGCTGTTAAATAAAGCTGAATCACTTTTGAAGCTGAAATCGTTGAGCCGATACTTAACAGTACCCCCCACCTTTCTCCCCAAAAACAACTTACATCATTCCCATCTCTCCTATTTCTTCCACACAACAGCCCTGCAAGCAGTGTTCCCTCTAAGCTGAGTGAGTGTGAGCTAGCTCACTGTTTTTTACCCTCCGGCTCACGCACTTTTGTCTTCGCTCAGGAAAGAGGGCTCCAGTCCAGAGCAAACTAATTTATGCAGTAGCCAGACCACCTGCCTGCTCACAACTTTAATGCTGGCAGCTCCCAAAGTAGGATTTTTGCTCACAGGGCTCCACAGCTTAGTGGGAGCATTGCCTGCGAGGTAGGTGAGGCCGAGAGTGTGTCACCCAGCAGGTTTTCTCGGCAGAGTAGGGGTTTAAACCTGGGTCTCCCAGTGCAACACCACCTCACAGTTTTGGGGGGCAGAGTCTGGCCATGCCTGGTAACTTGAGAGTAGAGTCCCTAGCAAAAGTTTCCATCAAGCCCCGCTGGATTGTCCCACTGGGCTGTGAGCCGGCCTTTCTCTTGTAAGGAGACTGACCTTCTCAAACATCAGGCCCTGACCCCACCTGCTGAGATCTAACCTTGAGATCTAGCCCTAACTCTGCCCTTGTGGCTCAGGACTGCACGGAATATTCACGTGGTTCACTGTCGGCCGTGCAGTTAGCTCATTCTGCACTGCTCTCGTCTTGGAAATAAAACGTTCCTCATGCCAAACACGCCACTGGGATTTGGCACCCTTTTTGTTCCTCTGGCGACTGCGTCTGTTTTCCTCTCGCCTCGCTCTCCCTCCCTGCCACTTCACCCCTTTTTGTCTGTGGCGACCCTCATGATTTCATTAGCGTCTTTGACATCATTACAGTAGACAGTCTCATGACCTCATTGGTAAATCATGCGGGGGTCGCCGCAGCCTATCAGAGGAGAAAGCCGCGATCAATGATAAACAAAGGCAAAGGCAGAGAAGGAAAATCAGTAAGCTGCCGTCGCCGGGGGAACAACGTGTACGTGTTGCGAAGAAAGAATACGTTTTCCAAGCCCGCCCCTCCCTCCAAAATGCCGTCAAAAATTGCAGAGCATGGGAGACAAATTTTTGACGTGGAGTAGAACGTGCACAAAAGTAGGGAAGGACTTCAGGCTGAGCCCTAAAACTACCCTGTCTCTAAGCAAAAGGACAGTCTGTTCTAGAATATATATACATATTTATTTAAAAAAATACACAGGGACTAAGGAGTGAGGGAGAGAATAAAATCAACGACCGTGCCACTGAAATGACCTTGTTTTTAATCTTTGCAGCCAATCAGATCCTCAGTGGCCAGTCAGAAGGTCTGCTGGGCTGGAGCTCACATGGCCCCACCCACTTCCCCAAAACACTTGGTGGGTGCCAGGAAAGGTGCTGGTGGGTGCTGTGGTGCCCATGGGCACCACGTTGGAGACCCTTGGTGTAGACCAAGCCGAGGACCCTTCGGCAAAGCCTAAGGAGGAGGTGGGTGGCTCTCAGGCACTCCTGCTTCCTTGGGAAATGGTGTTTTGTGTGTGTGTTCAGAACTCGAGTGCCCCCCCCACCCCGCATTCTGAGCCACGAGTATCTGGAGGGTCCAGAATCCATTGCGGAGACGAGAACCATTTCCACTACATCCTGCAATAGCGGTAGTAAGGAAACACATCTAGGCGAAATGTGTTGGGGAGCATGTTGAGCAAGAATGCGCAAGAATGGGCCCGGCTTCTGTCGGAACAATCCCTTTCATCTTTCTTCGAGGACAGCGCGCACAGTTGCTGCTCAGAGGCGAGGCCTAGGTGGCGCGTGTGCTTGAAAGCCAGGAGACCGCAGACTATTAGAAGCCGGAGACATCACTCACAATTAGCACATTCTCATTAGAACTCGGTGATTGCTCCCTTTGGGTGGGCAGGCAGGCAGGGAAGCCGGCAAGTGGCTGTCTTTAAAACTAATGACAAAGCTGCTTTGTTAATTAGCCGGCAGGGGGTGGCCAATTTCCCGGCAGCCGATCAACCCGACTCTCCGACTGGATCTTTCCCCTGAAGCGGGAGGCGGCCCCTGATGTATGGGACATCTTGGAAGAAGGATGGCTTCCCAGGCCAGGGACTGCTGTTGCATTTGCAAAATGCGTTTTCTTCCTATGAAATCCTAATAACGGGGGAAAGCGTATTTTTTAGGGTCACGTCTATGGAAGAGTCCCTGTAAAGCCATTCATTCTTTTCCCAGCACAGAGCGCTCTTCTTTTCAGCAGATGGGAGGGGGGGCAGGAAAAACACCGTTCGCGTCCAGCGCTGATGGTTATTTTTTTCCTTTCCCCCTTTCTGAATAAAAATCTAATGCTTTTCACAGAACTAAAAAGAATTTCATCGGGATACGCCAATTTCCTTTCACCTACGGTACCTGCAATCAGTTCTTAGCTCTTTTGTGCTCAAGCGCTATTTCTCCCCCACACCTTGTTGTAAAGGGACTCCTAAGTGAACCGGGCGTAATTCCCATCACGCATCCCCCCAAATTATAAATTTCTAAAAGATGCTTATTTAAAAATGACCAGTCAGGTGGCTCGACGGAAGGAAGGCTGGCCGTATTCATCAGTGAAAGAGGCATTCATTTTGGTTTCAAGGAGGCCGCATTTCTGGAAGGAAAGCTTCTCATTCAAGGCAGAGTGTAAACCACTAGAGAGAAAAGAAGGCGGGGGGGGGGGAGAGATGAAGTTTGTTGGCAACTTGGCTTTCTCTCCGCTCAATAGAGGCCGATGGCTGGAGAATCCGGACCCTCTTCACTTTCCCTTGCCATCTGTCTCTGAGAGAGCACCAGCGGAAAAGCCGCTCACTTCTGGGAAGGAGGAACAGAAGGGCACAGCCACCTCGACACGCCAGGGGAAAATACACACAGACATACATACACACACACACATAATGACATCAATTAAAATTCATTAGTCCGGGAGGAGCTGCCCGGTAGAGTGTTGAGTGTGCACAGATGCTGCTATTACAAGCATTACACCAGTAATTAGGCACTAAAAGGAGGAGGACTTCATAGCCGATCAGAGGTAGCCTCTCTCTGTTCTTGCAACAGCTTTGCCATAGCTTCAGATCCCAGGACATGTACCGGCATCATTCCCTGGCAGAGCTGAGTCAAGACTTCTCACCATATTCATTTTAGAAGGTACATAAGAACATAAGAAGAGCCCTGCTGGATCAGACCAGTGGTCCATCTAGTCCAGCATCCTGTCTCACAGAGTGGCCAACCAGTTCCTCTGGAGGCTGAGGCCTTTCTCTGATGTGGCCTCCTGGCTCTGGGATTCAGAGGCTTAGTGCCTCTGAACATGGAGGTTCCTCTCAGTCACCATGGCTAGTAGCCTTTGAGAGACATATCCTCCATGAATCTATCTAATCCCCCTTTAAAGCTGTTTGTTCCTGTGGCCATCACGACATCCTCTGGCAGCCAATTACACATTTTAATCACTCTCTGTAAAGTCATATTTCCTTTTGTCTGCCATGTTTGTCTACATGTGATTCAGACCTTTGATCCATCCAAGTCTACTTAGAACAGCAGCGGCTGTCCAGAGTCTCGGGCTGGGGTCTGTCACGTCACCTTACTACCTGGTCCTTTTACCTGGAGAGCCCAGGGATTGAACCTGGCACCTTCCGCATGCCAAGCAGATGCTCTACCACAGAGCCACAGCCCCTAATCTATGGTAGAAGAGCTAGATTGGATTCCAGGGCCCCTAGATTTTCTAACATATGGGTGGGGCCTAGAAATCTTCTGATATTACAATTGATCTCCAGACTTCTGAGATTTAGGGTCGCCATTAGGGGTGTGCATTCGGTTCGGCCGGGCTGAAAAACAACAACAACCATATAATGCCTATATCGCACTATTCAGGCTCCCTAGAAGCCAAATCAGATTCTCTGATCTGATTCGGTTTCCCAAGAAAGTACTGCCTATAGAAACTGAATCTATTCGGCTTCTATACGGTATCCTCGACATACTTCCCCATTCAGCTGGCAGGCTAGCTGGGGAAGCAAAGAGCAGGGAGGGCAGGTCAGTTTCACTCCCCTCTGCTGTGGCAGGCAGACTGGGGAAGGTGAAAGGAGGCAAAATCCTCTCCGATGCAGCTTTCCCACCCTTCCCGCTGCAGCGAGCAGGCTGGGGGAGGCAAAGGGAGGCAAAATCCTCTCCGATCCAGCTTTTCCCAACCTTCCGCTGCTGCGAGCTGGCTGGGGGGGGGAAGGGAGGCAAAATCCTCTCTGATCCAGCTTTCCCCATCCTTCCCGCTGCGGCGAGCAGGCTGGGGGAGGTGAAGGGAGACAAAATCCTCTCTGATCCAGCTTTCCCACCCTTCCCGCTGTGGCGAGCAGGCTGGGGAGGTGAAGGGAGACAAAATCCTCTCCAATCCAGCTTTCCCCACCCTTCCCGCTGCGGCGAGCAGGCTGGGGGAGGTGAAGGAGACAAAATCCTCTCAATCCAGCTTCCCCACCCTTCCCGCTGCGGCGAGCAGGCTGGGGGAGGCAAAGGGAGGCAAAATCCTCTCCGATCCAGCTTTCCCCACCCTTCCCGCTGTGGCGAGCAGGCTGGGGGAGGTGAAGGGAGACAAAATCCTCTCCGATCCAGCTTTCCCCACCCTTCCCGCTGTGGCGAGCAGGCTGGGGGAGGTGAAGGGAGACAAAATCCTCTCCAATCCAGCTTTCCCCACCCTTCCCACTGTGGCGAGCAGGCTGGGGAAGGTGAAGGGAGACAAAATCCTCTCCGATCCAGCTTTCCCCACCTTTCCCGCTGGGGTGAGCTGGCTGGGGAAGGCGAAGGGAGGCAATTTGCCTTCCCTTCCATTATGGGAGCCTTCCATTATGGGTCCCCATAGGGTATAATTAAGCCAAATAAATTCAGCAGTACCAATAGTTCCTGAACCCCAGTATCATACCGATACTGGGATTCAAGAATATTGGCAAATACCAATATTTTTTGGGTTTTCATGCACACCCCTAGTTGCCATAACCCCATTCGGGGCAGGGAATCCCCCGATTTTGGGGGCTCCATCTGCTGCTGGCCAGTTGGCCAGCAGGAGAAGCCCCACCCCCATACGGCAGCATCCCATGGGTATGCCACTGACACAATGATGTCACTGGCAGTGATGTCATCATGCTGGGGCTATCACATGGCAGAGGCATCTAGCCGAGGAGCCAGGAGCCCCCTACCATGGGAATGGTAAAACTTGGCAACCCTACTGTGATCAGTTCCCTTGGAGGGAGTGGCTGCTTTGGAGGCAGTGTTCCCTCTAAGCTGAGTTAGTGTGAGCTAGCTCACAGTTTTCTAGCCTCCGGCTCACACATTTTTGCCTTCGCTCGGGAAGGATGGCTCCGGAGCAAACTAAAGTATGCAGTAGCCAAATTGCTTGCTCACATCTGTAATGCCAGTCGCTCACAAAGTAGATTTTTTGTTCACAGGACTCCACAGCTTAGAGGGAGCATTGTTTGGGGGGTATGGCATCGTACACTACTGAAATCCATCCAGTCCCCAAACCTTGCCCTCCTCAGGCTCCAGCCCTAAATCTCCAGGAATGTCCAAACCCAGAGCTGGCCACCCCATGTTGCAGCGAGCAACGAGATTTTCGGGATGTAAGTTTTTCAAGAGTCAAAGCTCCATTCACCGGATCCGCAAATACTACTCCCCATGTCTGACGAAGGGAGCTTTGGCTCTTGAAGTTTGTCCTTCAAAACTCTTGGCCTCTAAGATGCTGCGGGATTCGAGCCCAGCTGTTCCACCATATTTTGATAAGTTTTTGTGAGGGTCAAAAAGAAAATTGCCAGGATGTTTCCCAAATGTGTTTGCAATGTTTCTGGGCTGTTCTCCTCACTGTTTTCCTTCCCCTTCGTGGCCCTTATTGTTCCCAGTCAGCGTGGTGTAGCGATCGGAGTGTCCGACTAGGATCTGGCAGATTCCAGGTTCGAATCCCCACTCTGCCATGTTACATTTACTGGGTGACCTTTGGCCAGTCACACCCTCTCTGCCTGGCCTACTACACAAGGTTGTTGTGAGGAGCAAACAGAGGACGAGAGGATGACACGAGCCCCTTTGGCTTTGGTCGATGACGTTGTGGTGTGAGGTCTGATGTGGGGATAACAGAATGCTTTGTCTAATTCAACATGTCACAGAGGTATGAATAGAATTGCATGCATCACATGACCCTGACCTGGATAGGCCAGGCTAGCCTGATCTCACCCGATCTCAGAAGCTAAGCAGGACTGGCCCTGGTTACTACTTGGATGGGGGACCTCCGTGGGATACCAGGTTCATGATGCAGAGGCAGGCAGTGGCAAGCCACCCCTGAACATCTCTTGCCATGAAAACCCAACAGGGTCACCATGAGTCATAAGAACATAAGAGAAGCCAATGTTGAATCAGGCCAATGGCCCATCCAGTCCAACACTCTGTCACGCAGTGGCCAAAAATACCAGGTGCCCTCAGGAGGTCCACCAGTGGGGCCAGGACACTAGAAGCCCTCCCACTGCTGCCCCCCCAGTACCAAGAATAGAGTGCATCACCTGCCCCAGACTGAGAGTTCCTATCTATACCTTGTGGCTAATAGCCACTGATGGACTTCTGCTCCATATGTTTATCTAATTCCCTCTTGAAACTGTCCGTGCTTGTAGCTGCCACCACCTCCTGTGGCAGTGAATTCCATGTGTTAATCACTCTTTGGGTGAAGAAGGACTTCCTTTTATCTGTTCTAACCTGACTGCTCAGCAATTTCATGGAGTGCCCACGAGTTCTTGTATTGTGAGAAAGGGAGAAAAGTACTTATTTCGCTACCTGCTCAATCCCTTTCATAATCTTCAATCTCAATCATGTCACCCCTCAGCCATCATTTCTCCAAGCTAAAGAGCCCCAAGCATTTTAACCTTTCTTCATAGGAAAAGTGTTCCAACCCTTTTATCATTCTAGTTGCCATTCTCTGCACTTTTTCCAATGCTATAATATCCTTTTTTGAGGTGTGGCGACCAGAACTGTACACAGTATTCCAAATGAGGTCGCACCAATGATTTATACAGGGGCATTATGGGACTGGCTGATTTGTTTTCAATTCCCTTCCCATCAAGTCAGCTGTGACTTGGTGATCACACACAAAAAAGGCATCATGTGATTGTGGAGGAGCCAAAGCTCAGTAGCAGAGCACCTGCTCGGCTTGCAGAAGCTCCTGGGTTCGCTCCCAGGTGGAAGGTGATATGAATGATCTCTTCCAGAGACCCCTGGCTGCCAGTCTGAGCCAACAGTGCTGACTCTGATGGACTGATGGTCTGATTCAGTACAAGGCAGCTTCATGTTCATCTTCATTGCCAGATCCTATCAGGTTAAGGGGCAAAATGGTCAGTGAAAGGAGGGGGGGGGAGTCACGGAGAAGAAACCACCAGAGCTGTGGACAGCATTAAACAAATGAAACAACTAAAAGAGTAGTTGAGCAGTGGAACAGACTCCCTCGGGAGGTGGTGGATGCTCCTTCCCTGGACGTTTTCAAGCAAAGGCTGGACAAACATCTTTCAGGTATGTTGTAGGTATGTAGGGCTATTTTTCAGCTATGCTCCTGCAGAGTGCAGGGGGTTGGACTAGATGACCTGCAAGGTCCCTTCCAACTCTAACATTCTATGATTCTAAAAAAGACTGGGAATTATTTTCAGGAATTGACTGGACTGTATCTCTTGTACTAATTCTGAAGTGAGCCCAAAATTTAGCCGATATCCGGTTTAGCCATCGCCGGCTTAAAATAAAATCATCGTCATAAGATCGTCTGCCGCCTCTTAACAAGTTCGAAGCTTGTTGCTTTCTAATGAGAGGTTTAAGGAACATAACAAAAATCAATGTGATGACTGAATGGGTAGAAAAGTGCCAGGCTGTTGTAAGTGCATTTAGTCATGATGGATATCGATACTTAAAATGGAGGGGGGGGGAATGCTCTCCCAAGCGAGATCCGGACCCTGCAGGACCTAATGCAGTTCCGTGGGGCCTGCAAAACGGAGGCGTTCTGCCAGGCCCATGGTTGAAAGCAATACAGAATATCAAACCATGCACGAATAATGAACAAATACATATTCAACAATCAATGTATAATCATCTAGACCTATTCAAATAGAGAATTTTCCCCCATAAATATATTATAGTAATCAGAAACTCAAAAGTACACAGTCCAAATATAATATTAATTATACTATTATACACCTTCAGAAATAGTCCAAGTCAAATTCCTCAAAAAGTCCAGATATAGACGTTTATAATTCCTCTTCACGAAATCCTCATCTTGCCCCCTTGTGCATGCACTTCACAGCCCCACCGGCTTCATGTTGCCGTAGCGCCTGGCTTCCTCAAAAGTGGAACACCAAAGCCACCCAGCTCCAATGTTTGTTTGTTTGTTATTCAGATTTCTATTCCACCCTTCTGGCCGGAACCAGCTCCGTGTTGTTCAGTCGCACAGTCGTGTCCGACTCTTCACGATCCCATGGACCAGATCACGCCAGGCCCTCCTGTCTTCCGCTGTCCACTGAAGTTTGCTCAGTTTCATGTTCGTTACATCGATGACACTGTCTAACCAGCTCATCCTTTGCTGTTCCCTTCTTCTTTGACCTTCAGTCTTTCCCAGCATCAGGGTCTTCTCCAGCGAGTGCTCCCTTCTCATTTGGGGGCCAGAGTATTTGAGCTTCAGCTTCAGGATCTGGCCTTCCAGGGAACAGTCAGGGTTGATTTCTTTTAGGATTGAATGATTTGATCTCCTTGCAATCCAAGGGACTCTCAAGAGGCTTCTCCAGCACCATAGTTCAAAAGAATCTATTCTTCGGCGCTCGGCCTTCCTTATAGTCCAACTCTTGCAGCCATACATTACCAATGGGAATACCATTGCTTTGACCATGCGGACTTTTGTTGGCAGGGTGATGTCTCTGCTTTTTATCATGCTGTTTAGGTTTGCCATCGCCTTCCTCCCAAGGAGCAGGCGTCTTTTAATTTCATGGCTGCAGTCACCATCTGCAGTGATCTGGGATTCCAGGAACGTGAAGTCTGTCACTACTTCTACGACCTCCCCTTCTATTTGCCAAGGAGTGATGGGGCCAGATGCCATGATCTTAGTTTTTTTGATGTTGAGCTTCAAGCCCACTTTTGCGCTCTCCTCTTTCATCCTGAGCAAGAAGCTCTTTAGGTCCTCTTCACTTTCTGCCATCAGAGTGGTATCGTCTGCATATCTGAGGTTATTGATCTTTTCCCCAGCAATCTTAACTCCAGCTTGTGATTCATCCAGGCCAGCATTTTGCATGATGTACTCTGCATATAAATTAAATAAGCAAGGTGACAATATACATCCTTGTCATACTCCTTTTCCTATGCTAAACCAATCAGTTGTTCCATATCCGGTTCTAACTGTTGCTTCAGGGCGGCTTACATCAAGACAAATAACTGCATTAAAAATGAGTTGAGGTTAAAACCATTGTAGAATCATAATAAAATGCTAGTAATCGTTGGTGTTCATCATACACAGCATCTTTTTCATTCTTAATGTACATAAGACCAATTACCATGATGTGTCATACTTATGAGCCTTGCTGTGCAGGGGAAGGAGGGCTATAGGATGAAAATAACAACAACGACAAATTTGTTCCTATACATTTTTCTGTGGCCTGTCAGAGCTGACAGATGGCTCATCTTTCGGAGTACATCTGCAAGATTTGAAACAGAGAGGGGCTGCCTACAGATGGGCAAGCTGGTAGCAAGGTTTTTGCAAACAAATAAAACAACCGATGCCGGTAGTTGGGATTAACATTATTCAACAAACAGGGCATAAGAAGCTAGGAAAGGGAATGGAAAGGGTAGTTCTTGCCCTTTCTCTCGAAACTTGTCCATGGAGAACAAAGGTCATGTCTGCTGCATGTGGGAACTGACTTCCCGGGAAGACATTCACCTGAGGTCACAGGGCTGGTACCAGCAGAATTTTTGCTCAGCCTTGGCCAATTCCTATCCACACTACAGCTCTCATTCCACATGGTTTTTGTCCATACAGGTCCCATGATCCCAAATGTAGTCCTGTAGGTCATCTAAAGGGACACCTTCCTCCCTTTCTCCATAGTGGGAAAATGGGTTGGATCCATCCCATATGTTCCAACAATGGCCACCCATTCAGTCATTGCTAGCTAGGGCTCCCACACCCTCTCTGGGGGTGGGGGATGCCCTGCCGCCAGCCTGTGCTCTCCCACCACTGCTCAGCTGGCCAAGAGAACAGGAAATGGGGAGGGGAATGTCAGCAGCATCCTGACACTCTGACATCACTTCCTGTGTGCCTGGAGTTGCCACATTGCCAAGGGATGCTGAGGATGCTGTGGCATTCGGGGAAAGTCTGTGGTTAAACCATCATTTGCCCAAATGCCAGACCATCCCCAGTGTCCCCCAGGCAAACTCTGACAACACTTCTGGGTACATGGAGAGTAATGATGAGGGGTCTGGAGACTGAGCCCTACGAGGAAAATCTAAGGGCCTTGGGAATGTTCTGTTTGGAGAAGAGGAGATTGAAGGGGGACGACGACATGATTGCTCTCTTTAAATATTTGAAAGGCTGTCATTTGGAGGAGGGCAAGGAGCCAGTCCAGTTAGCAGCAGAGGATAGGACCCGAAGCAAGGGGTTTAAATTACGTACAGAAGGGTATTGGCTGGATATTAGGAAAAAACTTTTCACGGTCAGAGTGGTTCAAAGGTGGAATCAGCTCCCTTCACTGACAGCTTCCAAGAAGAGGCTGGATGGATATTCATCAGAGATGCTTTAGGATGGTCCTGCATTGGGCAGGGGGTTGGACTAGATGACCCGTATGGCCCCTTCCAACTCTATGATTCTATGTCAATGCATTGCCAGCAATAGCCCCCACTGCTGGGAAGTCCTCCTTACTGGCTGACAGGCCCTGTCCGTCAACTCTATCACTAGTCCTTTGGGACTGGCAGTTCACTATATCCCAGAAAACCTTTGTATCTCAGATTCTGTGAGACCATATGCAAGGTCAGTCTGTGATGTTAGGTTCATGGTGGCTCATTCTCACACATATGTCATTGCATGATGTTCCAGTGTGTGCATATGAGAGCCAGTCTATAGGAATGTAAAACAATTAATTTGCACATGACACTCCTTCAATTTCACTTGGTAATTCTGTATTGAGAAATGGATCAGAATGAATGAAGCTTTACATTGTTTGTTCTATGAGGGTTCTCTTATTACTGGGGTCCACTGGCTCCAAGTTCTTTCTGCAAAAATCTGAATCCCCGGGATCCTTCTGTTCTGGTTATGTTCCTTTAATGCTCCTTTAATGCTGGCTTCATCCATTTTTTAAATTTTGGGTGTATGATGTCTTACAAAAATTCATTCATTTATGTGAAGTGTTAAAAACTACATACCTTTCTGTTAGTAAATGGGGTTCTGTAATGCTTTCTTGTTTTAGTTTTTCTCTCTATGGCAAGCTAGAAGAAAGAATTGCAGAGGGACAGCCTTGCTAGTCTGATGGAACAAAATTACACAGGTCTCCAGTAGCACCTTAAAGAATACCTAAATGTATTTCAGCATGAGCTTTCATGAGTTAGAGGTCACTCCCTGAGATGCAAGGGATTTGACCCACTATGTTGTTGAAGGCTTTCACAGCCAGAGTTCATTAGTTGCTGTAGATTTTCCGGGTTGTGTGGCTGAGGTCTTGGCATTATAGGACCTGACGTTTTGCCAGTAACTGTGACTGGCATCCTCAGAGGTATAACACAGAAAGATGGAGTACTCTCTGTGTCAAGGTGAGAAGAAAAATGGTAGGCAGATAATTTATATCTACTCCAGAAGGTGAGTCATTATCTTATAGGAGTTCCCCAGGCTCTACATCTTCCAAAATGTATCTGGGATTTATATACCGATAACGTGTTTTTGGGGTATATTTTCGGTTCAGGTAGACCAGAATGCGCACCCCAAGTTTCTATATAGTAAGGACCTTACAATTAATATGATTGTAGCTGTAAAGTACTGGGTTTCGGGCCTCATGACTCGGACGACGACATAAGAGAAGACGCGTTTATTCGTACTTCACACAAGACAAAGAACAAACAGTAACGGCCGGAGGCCAACTATATACAGTTAGGGGGGACGGCCCTATATTCCTATTGGCGGGTTTGAATCGCCCGCCAATGCTGCCATTGGTTCACTACTGGCGAGCTCAGGAACCTAGTCCCTATTGTTCTCAGAGAGCGAAGCTTGGCTGTGTTTCGCCAGCTCTGCCTTCTGATCCCAGGACACAACACCCCTCCCCCCATAGTTCGTCTCCTATCAGGTGACGTAGTCTTTTAAGTATGTTGGTGCCCTCCGTTCTCTTAGCGATCGTCGGGGGCCGGTACCGGACTGGCGGGGCCCCTATCGGGTGGTCCGCCAGCACAAGGAGCTTGGATCTGAGGCGGTGACGGTGGCGGCTGTAACGGCGGCGGCAGTTCCGCTGTCACCGGGGCCCCCTCTGGATTCCGTGGACTTTCCGGCGCTGGCTCCACTGTCGGTGCTTGCAGTCGATCGGATGCTGGGGCGGCCGCGGCATTTCCCGGTAACTGGATCTCTGTGTCGGGGTCTTGCCGCCTCCGGAGCTGGTCGACGTGTTTACGGAGGACCCGGTCCCCATCTGTTAGGACTTCGTATGACACTGGCCTGGTGGGTTTTAGGATGCGCCCGGCCACCCACTGAGGCCCCGCCCCGTAGTTCTGGAAGTAGACAGGTTCCCCCGGGAGGAAGCTTCGGGGAGCCTCCCGGTTCTCGACCAGCTTTCTCTCTGGAGCTCGGTCCGGGTGGAGCCTGTCTAATAAAGTGGTAGGGCGGCGGCCCATTAATAGTTCTGCGGGGCAATGCCCGGAGATGGGGTTTGGGATGGTGTGGTATGTTAGAAGAAAGCGGGCCAGCCGGAACTCCCAGTCCCCCTCCGTTATGCGGCTCAGGGCTTCTTTGGCGGTGCGTACCGTTCTCTCCGCCTGTCCATTTGTTGCCGGGTGGAAGGGCGCTGATCGTATGTGCCTGATTAGGTTCCTTTCGAGGAACGCTTGAAACTCAGCAGATGTGAACGCTGCCCCGTTGTCTGACACGATTGTGTCTGGTAACCCATGCGTCGCGAATATTTTCCGCAGGGCCCTTATTGCCGCTTTGGCAGAGGTGGTAGACACTGGGCTTATTTCCACCCATTTCGAGTAGGAGTCTACCGTCACCATGAACTGGAGCCCCTGAAATGGCCCCGCAAAATCTATGTGTAGGCGTGACCACGGCTTGTGGGTAGACTCCCAGCTTTGGGTTGGCGCTCTCGGGGGATTGGGGCGGACTTCCTGACACCGTGTGCACCCCCGGACCCAGGTTTCAATTTCGGCATCCATCCCGGGCCACCACACGTAGCTCCTTGCCAGAGCCTTCATGCGTACAATGCCGGGGTGGGCCTCATGTAGCGTTTCTAGAACCCCTTGTCTCATGGGCCCCGGGATGACCACCCTGTCCCCCCATAACAAGCACCCTTTTAAGGCAGATAACTCTTCCCGCCTGGCTTTGTATGCCGTGAACTCTGGCCCTGTCTGTTCCGCTGGCCATCCCCTCACCACCCAGTTTAGGACCCGGGAGAGAATGGGATCTCGGGACGTGCGGGCGGCCACGTCTGCAGCCTGCAGGGGGGGGTTTGGCAGCTCCTCCATTAACAAGACTGCGGGAGCCGGGGCCGGATCTTCCCCTGTATGCGGCAGCGGCAGGCGGCTCAAGGCATCGGCATGATCCAGCGCCTTGCCCGGCCGATGCTCCAACTGGTACTGGTAGCCCGCTAAAAACAAGGACCAGCGCAACACCCGGGGCGACAATACCTGCGGCGTTTGTTTGTCCGCCGCGAACAGTCCCAGGAGCGGCTTATGATCGGTTACGAGCGTGAAGGGCCGCCCGTACACAAAGTTGTGAAACTTTTTAACCCCCGCCACCAGTGCCAAGCCCTCCCGGTCGATTTGTGCATAGTTCCACTCCGCGGGGGACAGCGTGCGGGAGTAATAAGCCACCGGGACTTCCCTTCCATCCGGTAGCTTGTGTGCCAAGACTGCCCCGACCCCATACGGTGATGCGTCGCACGCAAGGATTACTGGGAGCTTTTCATCAAAGTGGGCGAGCACCGCGTTAGAAATCAAGAGTACTTTAACCCCCGAAACGCCGCCGCCTCCCTCGCTCCCCAGGCCCAAGGTGTCGCCTTATCCAGCAGTCTGTGCAGGGGTTCGGCCACGGCGGCCTTGTGGGGGAGAAAGGCGTGGTAAAAGTTCAGGAGGCCTAAGAACGCCTGGAGCTCGGCCTTGGACTTCGGGGCGGGGGCCTCCACGATGGCCTTCACCTTGTCCCTCGCCGGATGCAGGCCTGTTGCGTCTACCCGGTATCCCAAGAACTCCACCTCCGGCACCCCGAGGAGGCACTTTTCCCGCTTCACTTTCAGCCCCGCGGCTTGGAAGCGTTCCAGTACAGTTCGGAGGCGGGCGGCGAAGCTTTCCGGGGTGGTCGCGGCGATGAGGACGTCGTCGAAGAACGGCGTCACCCCAGGGATCCCTTTCAACAAATCGTCCATTAGATTTTGAAATATCCCTGGGGCCACACTGACCCCGAACTGCAGCCGCTTCACCCGAAAGGCCCCCGGTGGGTCACTATGGTTTGCGCCTCGGCCGTGGCCTCATCTACCGGGAGTTGCTGGTACGCCTGCACGAGATCCAGCTTTCCAAATATGCGCGCCCCCGCCAGTGTGGCTAAGACATGGCTGACCACGGGTACGGGGTATGCGTGCGCCTGAAGTGCCTGGTTAATGGTGCACTTATAATCCGCGCAGATGCGGATTTCCCCGTTTGGCTTGACGGGTGTCACAATCGGGGTCTCCCATCGAGCATTTGGGACGGGCTCTAGGACTCCCTGGGCCACTAACCGGTCCAGTTCAGCCTCTATTTTCGGGCGGAGGGCCAGGGGCACGGTGCGGAAGCGCTGTCGAACGGGCGTCACGGTGGGGTCTAAGTGAAGCGACACCGGGGGCCCTTTATAACACCCCAGTTTCCCGTCAAAGACCTCAGGGAATTCCTTGCACACTGCCCCCCAGTCCCGCACCCCGCACTTATTCACTCCCCCAATCGTTATGCCTAGGGCTTCGAACCACGCCCGCCCCAGGAGACTCACGAGATTTCCCTCTACCACCACCAAGTCCAAGTTCCCCTCAAAGTCTCTGTACTGCACTCGGAAAGTGCTGACTCCCCGGATGGGGACAGGGTTCTTTTGAAAATCCACCAAGCTTAGTGGCGATGGACGTAGAGGGGTCCCCTAATGGGCAAAGTCTTTTTAAAGTGCCTAGGGAAATGATGGACGCCGCCGATCCCGAGTCCACTTCCATGCAACAGGGGGACCCCTCGATCTGCACGGTTACTTGGATCTTCGGGGCAGAGGAGAGGTTGGGGTTGGGGAGGCGAAGTACCTGCAGCGGCTGGTCGATGAGATGGTACAACTCGGCGACCTCTTCCGTCGTCTCGTAGGCGGTGGACGACGCGTGGTGCGGTGGAGCCGACGATCTCGAATTCCTGGGGCCCTTGGACCGGCAGACCCGTGCGAGGTGTCCCTGCTTTCCGCACCCATGACAAACGGCATCCCGGAACTTGCAGGATTTCCTTCCGTGGCCTTCCCCGCAGCTGGCACAGACGATCCGGTTGCCGGAAGGCTTGGCTGGCTCTCTGTTGGCCTGCTGGAATGGCACCGGCCGGCGTTGTTGAGGTCTGAGGGCGAAGACCTCTTCCGTATCTACAGTCCCGGGGCTTGGACTCCTTCCGACCCCATGGGCGGCCGCGGCCGGGCGTTCCCCTTCTGCGGCCTCGTGGGCTGTTGCGGCGTCTAGGGCCTCGTCTAAGGAGAGCCTCCGGTGTCCAACTAACTTGCGCCGCAGCTTGGAGTCCGCCAGGCCCCACACGAACTGCGTCAGCAGGTTGTCCTCCACCTTCGGGAATCCGCAGTCCACCGCGAGCGCCCTTAGCGCGGCCAGGAAGGTGGCAATGGATTCCCCTTGGGCCTGGACTCGCCTCTGGAAATCCATCCTCTTGGCCAGGAAGGTCGGCCGGGGGCTGAAGTAAGCATTGAGGACATCCAGGATCTCCCCAAACGAGCTCTCCAAGGCCGTGCAGGGCACCAAGAGGCTCTTGGCGAGGCGGACGGTTTGGGTGCCGCAGGCGTTCAGCAGGATCGCTCGTTTCTGGTCGGGGTGGCGGATTTCATTGAGCTCCAAATAGCTGATGAGCTGGTCGACCCATGCGTCCCAGGTTTCTGGCTGCGACGGATCGAAGTGCTCCAGTGTTACATGAGAAGCGGCCATGGTTCTGTCTGGGAAGGCGTGCGCCGGGGCGAGCGGTGCGGTGCTGCTCTTGGGGTCAGCGATGCGATGCTCGGCGAGCGGTGCGGTGCTGCTCTCGGGGTCAGCGATGCGGTGCTCGGCGGTGTCCTTTTCGTCGCTCATGGAGTCACGGAAGGCGTTGAAATCCCACCTTCGTCGCCACTGTAAAGTACTGGGTTTCGGGCCTCATGACTCGGACGACGACATAAGAGAAGACGCGTTTATTCGTACTTCACACAAGACAAAGAACAAACAGTAACGGCCGGAGGCCAACTATATACAGTTAGGGGGGACGGCCCTATATTCCTATTGGCGGGTTTGAATCGCCCGCCAATGCTGCCATTGGTTCACTACTGGTGAGCTCAGGAACCTAGTCCCTATTGTTCTCAGAGAGCGAAGCTTGGCTGTGTTTCGCCAGCTCTGCTTTCTGATCCCAGGACACAACAGTAGCCAGAATTTTGAAGTGTGGTGTTTTACTTATTTATATATACATGTTTTCCAGTAGAGTCCCAAAACACCACACAAAAAGAACTCTGGTGGAACCAGGGATGCCAGTCTCCAGGTGGGACCTGGAGATCCCCTGGAATTATAGCTCATCTCCAGGCTACAAAGGTCAGTTCCCCTGGAGAAAATGGATGCTTTGGAGGGTGGCCTCTATGGCATTGTAGCCCAGCTGAGGTCCCCCTGTCCTCCCCGGACTCCACCCCAAATCTCCAGGAGTTTCCCAGCTTGGAACTGGCAGCTTTACCCCCTACCCTTCCAGTGGCCAGGGAGAACCGGCAGTTCCCGTTGGAACCTTTAAAAGAGACACATCCAGACAGTTCTTCATGGTATTTTATTATTGTCCACATGCACATGAGTAATTATGAGGAGGAAAAATGATTCAAATGAACTGAAGTAATGGATAAACCTGGGTAGGATTCTGGGTAGACCTGCTTAGGACTCATTTCTTCATTTACACTTTTGCTTACTATAAATTTAAATTTATTTATTATTAAAAAAAAGAAGACAAAAAAGGACCCCAGAACAATGGAGGCCTCCTAGCACATTGGTTCTACTTCAGAAAGTAATCTGGAAATCCAAAATCAAGGAGAGAGGGAAGAGAAACAAACGGGGGAAACATACAAAGCATCTCTATTTCCATCTACCGAGCTGGATCCAACCAGTTTTTTCTTCTGGGGTGAAGAAGAGGTCCCCTTTAATCATCAACAAGTCTGTGTTGGGGATTATGGAACTTTGATGGACATGGAGTAATGACACTGGCTGGATCCAACCACCATCCTGAGAATGTGCTGAGTGGATAAGTAAGCACGTTTTCAAGATTCAAATGCTTCAGAAATCGAAACATGGTGTCACGTGATGTTATGTGAATTGTTACCAATATATATTTCATCATGTGCATTGCTTCATTGGACTCTTATGGTGGTTGAAGCCAGGCAGGGCTCCCAGTTCTGCACTGGAAAATTCCTGGAGATTTTGGGATTGGAGGCTGGAGAGGGTGGGGTTGGGGGAGGGGGAAGGGACAGACCTCAGCAAAGTATAATGCCATAGAGTCCAGCGTCCAAATCAGTCATTTTCTTCAGGGGAACTGATGTCTGCTTGGAGACTGACAACCCTACAATCAGGGCAGAGACCTCTCTGCCTCTCCATTAGTTACATGACTGAGGGCGCTGCCATTTTTTCTTGCTGAGGCAATTGAGGGACAAGTGCTTCCCACAAAGGGCAGTGAGGGCTTGATACACTTTTTTCTTTATGTAGTGGAAAAGAAATTGTAGCTCAGCTACCTTTAAAGGATAAGAAACAATTCTCTTCAAAATTACACTTTGATTGAAGTGCAAAAGTTCAAAGCCAAAACCAGCTAAATATACGGCAGAGAAAATAGCACACATTCCTTAGTAATGAAAAGTATAGCAATTTATCACATGCTGCATGAGTCTAGTTTGACTTTCATTTTTTATAAAAGTTAAAAAAAGAAAATTATAGGTATATTTCATTGAAGTATTAAGAGGGGAAAAAATCCTGAAGTCTCATTGCAAACTCTGGCCCTGCATGCGAAATGCAAAAGGCAGCAGATTTAAGTAACTGCAGATGATAAGTACTGTAAATAAGAGAAAATGCAAGCTATCAATTAAGTGAATGGAAAATTGCCAGGAGTATTTTATCTTTCCCATATTAAAATGCAAAGTGATGTTTGCAGAGAACTGAGAATCGAGCCCTAGAGGGGTTAATACCAGAACATTAAGTTAAAGATAGTGGGCCCAATCCCCCAGAAATTTCTCTTGCTCAGTTATGGTTGGAACACCTGGGGCTTTCGAGTTCCATTTTTAAACCATCCAAAGGAGATTGAATGGTTGCCATTAAAATGGGGAAGGGAAGGATCTCAGCAGGGTGTAATGCTATAGAGTCCAATCTCCAAAGCAGCCATTTCCTCCAGGGGAACAGACTTGTGTAGGCTAGAGATCAGTTATAATTGTGGGATATCTCCAGGCCACACCTGGAGGTTGGCAACCCTACCAGCAAAACATTATGAGATTAAAATATTTGTCATGTTTAAAATGTGTTTGATATTTTTGATGTGCAACCTGTACTCTGGACAAAAGTCTACTGTTAGGACAGAGTATGGAGAAATGGAATGGTTTCCAACTGGGAAAGGTGTCAGACAAGGATGTATTTTATCTCCCTGTCTTGTCATCCTGTATGCAGAACACATCATAAGGAAAACTGGATTAGATTTGGATGAAAGTGGTGGAAAGGACATTAACAATTTGAGACCCCACATTACCAGCAGAAAATAGTGAAAACTTGAAACAACAGAAAGCAGAAAGTGCCAAAGCAGGGTTACAGCTGAGCATCAAGAAGACAGGAATGAAAACTAATGAAGAATCACTCAGTTTCAAGGGTGGCAATGAAGAAATTGAAATTGTCCAAGATTTTATATTCCTTGGCTCCATTGTCAACCAAAAGGGGAACTGCAACCAAGAAATCAGGAGGAGATTGAAACTGGGAAGGGGAGCCAAGAAGGAGCTAGAAAAGATTCTTAAGTGTAGAGATGGGTCTCTGGTGACCAAGATGAAGTTAATTCATGCCGTACTATTCCCCATTACTATGTATGGGTGTGAAAACCGGACAAGCTAATAGGAAGAAAGTTGACTCATTTCAAATGTGGTGTTGGAAGAGAGTTTTACAGAGACGGCGGACTGCCAAAAAGACAAAGAAGCGGGTTAAAGACCAAATAAAGCCTGAACTCTCTCTTGAAGCTAAAATGACTAAACTGAGGCTATCATACTTTGGTCACATTATGAGAAGACAAGAGTAACTGGCAGGGCTCTTTTTGTAGCAGGAACTCCTTTGCATATTAGGTGACACCCCCCTAATGTAGCCAATCCTCCAAGAGCTTACAGTAGCCCCTGTAAGAAGAGCTCTGTAAGCTCTTGGAGGATTGGCTACGTTAGGAGTGTGTCGCCTAATATGCAAAGGAGTCCCTGCTACAAAAAGAACCCTGGGACTCACTGGAAAAGACAATAATGCTAGGAAAAGTTGAAGGCAGCAGGAAAAAAGGAAAAACCAACATGAGATGAATGGACTCAATCAAGGGAGCCACAAAGGCCCTCAGTTTGCAAGACCTGAGCAAGGTCATTAAGGACAGGACATTTTGGAGGCCATTAATTCATAGGGTCACCATAAGTGACTCGATGGCACTTCACACACATGCTTAAAATGAAAGGAGGCCTGTCTTTTTAAGCACCAGTTCTGCAATGTTTGGAAGCTTTCTTTAAAGTCAGAGTCATGAGGATCAGAGCCCTTCTCCCCACGCCTTGCTCGGGTCCTGGCGATTCTTGCAGACTGGAAGTAGCAAGAGGCAGCCGATTTCAATGTCACTTGTTGCTTCATTTCAGGGCATATCCACACACCATTGATTTCAAGGGGTTTAAGGGGTATCTCTTCATTTCTGGCTACCCAGGGATTATGGATATATGTTTATGCAAGAGGAAGAGGACCACGCAAATCAGTATTCTTTGTGGATAGCTACAATAGTTTTATATACTGTTGCATACACAACTGGAAATTGCAGAAGTGCCTGGGCAAGACATGAATAATATGGAATCAGATTTGCATCTGAAGGTTCTTAATTTTAAAAAAAAACTTCCCGCAAAGGAAAACTTTTGACGAACTTTTGACTAAGTATCCCCCCCTCCAGAAACTGTTCAAGTATAACCTATGGGGGTTTAGCAGTCTGAAACATAGGCTGCGGTCACACACACTAAATATTCCATTTTCAATCCAGGTCCCTTGCCTTTTTCGGTGGGGGGAGTTGGTCCCCGTCTGAATGCTCTAGCATTCAGCTTGAAAACTCTATGATACCATAGAGTTTTCAAGCTGAATGCTAGAGCGTCCTCTGGTGACATGCCCATGTCGGGCACATCAGCTGGATTTAGGCACTTTGGGGGTGTGGTTCTCCCTGCTGGCTGGATCTGGGCCAGCAGGTTGGGGGCCCTTTGAGTGGGCAAACCCCTCCCCCCCCCGGGGGACCTGGGAGCTCTGCTTCCAGTAGGCCTCATTACAGGTCCATAAGGAAGATGTCAGACCCTCCCTCAACCCGATAAAGGGATGGTAAGGAGTAGTCTGAGCTGTAGAAGGTGCTACCACAACCTCTAATTCAGGGGCTCTCAGGAGTCTGAAGTTGTTTCCTTATTCACTATTCCTGATTCATTCCTCATTTATGACTTATTCATGAATTCATCCAAAAACACTGAGGGGAATTGGAAAGTTCTGAATCTCAAAAGGAGGTCTGGACCACCACATATCATATACCCCCAGTTTCACAGGACTCTTCCCTTCAAGAAGATATATCCTGCTTCCTGGTCCAAAGCGTGGTTCTTATGCCAGCTGCTCCAAAGTGGGACAATCACACAGGCAGATACTGGGGGCAGGCTGCACCCACAAAACAATCTTTGGATCACCCCAAATGACACATCACTACACTCTAGGGACTGTCCTCTGCAAGAAGACATACAGCAGTGCCTGTTCTAAGCACTGGTTCTGGCACCGCAAACTTCTATTTGGAGGGCCTCCAAGAGGCCTGTATTTCTAAGGAGATTTGAATAAAGAACTGGTTGCTCTATACAACCCAAAATTCAGAAGGAGGCTGAAGTTGGTTCATAAGAACATAAGAGAAGCCAATGTTGGATTAGGCCAATGGCCCATCCAGTCCAACACTCTGGTGTCACAGAGTGGCCAAAAATACCAGGTGCCATCAGGAGGTCTATCAGTGGAGCCAGGACACTAGAAGCCCTCCCA
Source organism: Gekko gecko (assembly GCA_029375565.1). Lineage (NCBI taxonomy): Eukaryota > Metazoa > Chordata > Lepidosauria > Squamata > Gekkonidae > Gekko > Gekko gecko. The sequence continues at coordinate 196,742,791 of JAPDNY010000004.1, forward strand.
CTGTTGCCCCCACCCACAACCACCAAGAATACAGTGCATCACTTGCCCAAACTGAAAGTTCCTATCTATACCTTGTGGCTAATAGCCACTGATGGATCTCTGCTCTATATCTTTATGGTAATAGCCAAGGCGCCACCTGTGTGCAGATATCTGGGGCACCTAGGGGGCAAAGATATTTTCCTGCACATTTGGGGCAATCCTCAGATGTGCAGAAAAATCTAAAATCTATAAAAAAAAAAACTATAGGGGGATTCTTAAATCCCCCCAAAAGTAAGGGAATGCTCTGAGAACTGCTGCCAGAGAGGGGGCGGGGGAGGTGGCAGGAGGGAGGGAGAAAGCTTGGCAGGCCAGCCAGGCCTCACTGCTGCCACCGCCAGGGGGAGAGAAAAAGCTTGGTGGGTTGGCCAGGTGTTGTTGCCACCGCTGCTGGAGGGAGGGAGAAAGCTTGGTGGGCCTAGCTCAGGCCTTGCTGCCAGTGCTGGGGGGGAGGAGGGAGAAAGTTTGGTGGGGTGCGGGCCCTGCCATTGGTGCTGGGGGGGGCAGGAGAGAAGGCTCACCTGCGGCTGCTTCCTTCTCCTCCCATGGAGCTTCTTCTTCCCCCTATGAATTTTGTGGGTTCCCTTTCTTGTATACTAATAGCCAAGACGCCCCCTGCATGTGGATATCTAAATCCACACATCGGGGGTACTTGGGGGGCAGAGAGATTTTCCTGCACACTTGGGGCAGTCCCCAGATGTACAGAAAAATCTGAAAAATTTTAAAAACTGTACGGTGCATATTTAATCCTCCCAAAAGTAAAAGAATGCCCTGGGAACTGTCTCACCACCACCACTGCTGGGGGGGAGAAGGCTTGGCAAGCCAGCGGTTGTGAGCTGCTCAGGCCTCACTGCTGCCGGTGCCAGGAGGGAGAAGGGAGAAGGCTTGGCGAGCCTCAGGCCACCACCATTGCTGAGGAGGGGGGTGGGAAAAGACGGGCCGCTCAGGTTGCCAGTGAAAAGTACTGACACTGACGAGTTATTTCAGCTCTCATACTTTTATTAGGTGAAGAACAAGACACAGAACTCGGCTCGCAGGCCGGCTTATATCCCGAAACCAAACCACACCCAAACGCACCCCAACACCCATGATAGGTCTATTTATAGTGATTAGGTTAACTCTAGGATCCTAGTCTGCAGTGGCTCAAGTGGTTAAGACACTGAACTGCAGGCTGTGGAAGGTCAGTAGTTCAGCAGTTCGAGACCCAGGTGCCGCATGACGGAGTGAGCTCCCGTCTCTAGTTCCAGCTCCTGCCAACCTAGCAGTTCGAAAGCAAGAAACTGCAAGTAGATAAATAGGTACCACTTCGGTGGGAAGGTAACAGCGTTCCGTGCGCCTTGGTGTTTAGTCATGCCGGCCACATGACCACGGAAACGTCTTCGGACAGCGCTGGCTCTTCGGCTTTGAAACGGAGATGAGCACCGCAACCCTAGAGTCGGATTCGACTGGCTTTCGAGCAAGGGAACCTTTACCTTTTACTAGGATCCTAGTCTCCCGATTGAAAGGGGAACTCGGATCCAACTGTCTATTGTTCTGGTGGAGCAAAGCTCCTGCACTTTGCCTGACCACGTGCGGACTGGCTGAAGCCAGATTGCACACATGGTCGGGTCAGTACACAACACCACCCACGAATTCTTATATTGGGAGAAAGGAAGAAAAGTACTTCTTTCTCAGCCTGCTCTATCCCAGGCATAATCTTATAAACCTCGATTATGTCACCCCTCAGCCGTCGTTTCTCCAAGCTAAAGAGCCCCAAGCGTTTTAACCTTTCTTCATAGGGAAGGTGTTCCAACCCTTTTATCATTCTAGTTGCCCTTCTCTGCACTTTTTCCAATGCTATAATATCCTTTTTGAGATGTGGTGACCAGAACTGTACACAGTACTCCAAATGAGATTGCACCATTGATTAATACAGGGGCATTATGATACTGCTTGATTTGTTTTCTATTCCCTTCCTAATAATCCTGAGCATAGCATTGGCCTTTTAAAAGTCACAAATAAGGAATGAATAAGGAACTGCAAATAAGGAACCAACTTCAGCCTCCTGGGCCTCTCATGGAGATGAGGTGTGGGGCAGGCCTCACATTCACAGAGGGTTTGGGGAGGACAGGGACCTCGGAAGGGGACAATGCCAGAGATGACTCACCGAGTGGCCATTTATTGCAAGGGAACTGATGCCCGGAGAGAAGTTCTAACTCTGGAAGATCTCCAGGTCAGATCTGGAGGTTGACAACCCTACTTAGCCCTTTCTGACTCTCTGAGTGGGCCTGCTGCAAATACAGTGAAAACCCATATCAAAACTCTGCCAGTTTTCTTCCTTGCCCTGTCTATGAATTTTGGATTATGAATATTTCACTGTTGAAATATGTCTGGGCAAGCACTCTAGGACACTTTGCTGAGCTTAAGTGAACAGAGACTTTCCTCTGCAGCAGCCTAAGTTATTTTATCCTAGTTGGAACACCTGGAAGACTCAGGCTAGCTTGATCTCATCAGATCTCAGAAGATAAGCAGGGTCAGCCTTGGTTAGTATTTGGATGGGAGACCTACACATGCTTCATAGAGGCAGGCAGAGGCAAACCACCCTTGAAAACCCTACAGGGTAGCTACAAGTGGACTGCGACTTGACAACACTTTCCACCCCTACCAGTTGGAACACCAGGACAAGGATAAGAGCATCAATGCCAAATTGATGCCCAGGAAGGGGAACAGGGGGGAAAGGTTACAACAACAGGAATAATAAAGCAATGAACATCAAACTGTCAAAGCACTAAATAACAGGTACATATGGTCACTCAGCCCAAGGCTGACAGAATCCCTGCCTTCCATCCACCCTGCTCACAGCAAGGTGGCCACGTGCTGGTCAGCCCACCCCTTTGGCTCAAGCATTGGTGGCTCAGGCTCCCCCCCCCACACACACACACCAAGCAGTGCCTCTGCGGGGACCCGTGAGAAACCCCACGGCAGTGATTAACGACAGCACTCTCTACAAGGGCTTCTGTTTACAATTATTACAGAAGATACAGCAACCATTGAGAGAGGCAACATGAGGGAAAACATTTTCCCCCTTAAAAAAAAGAAATCAAAACTCCCTTTTCTAATATTTTTAAAAGCACTATTCCAAATCAGTGCCAGCAAATAACTAATTCACAATCCCACGCTCATCCTAAAATCCAGATTTAGTTATTTTTTACAGTGGACGGGGATCTAAAAAAAAAAAAAAAATTAGACAGCTTAACCATGATAATGAAAAAGATTATGAGGAACATCACATTTACCTGCAGTTAGATACTAAGATTAAAACGATGTGGGGGGGGCACCAACAGTTTGATTTCAAGATCCAGGCAGTTAGTTTACAGGTACTTAATTATTGAGTTTAATAATAATACAGGGAGTGTATCTGATATGGAGAATTCCTCTTAGGAATAATAAAAAAGAACCTTTTAAGGGACTTGATAGAGTAGGAGGTTGCTACCACCACAGGATTGGAACACTTGGCTGTAAGCATCGAGGAGGTCATGTTAAACTTTGTTGCTAATTTGTCTTCTCAAATCCTTGCACCGCAACAGCATAAGGTCTTGGACATGGGTTGAACATGTACCTTGAGTATAACACTTTTAATGTCATGGTGACATCTTCAAATTGATCAGACACTTAGAATGTCAAGCTTCCTTTAAGGCTTAAGTGAATAGGGAAGAACACTGGTGGCTTGAAATCAACTTTGTTCCGCTGTGTTTTAATTCCACTATCTTCATATCTGAATCTGAATATCTGGAGTCGGATTCTCTGGTTTTGTTCTGCTAATGGGAGAGCTTCTGGCATTGGAGGAAGGTGCAGCCCTGCCTGCACAAAGTCCATAGGAGTCATCCCATGGTCTTCAGAGATAAGAAATCTATAAATCAGAGGTGTCCAACTCATTTGTTATGACGGCCGGATCTGACATACATGCCACTTTGTCGGGCAGGGCCATGTGTGCCATAAGACGTAAAGCCAGGTACCAGAGATAGAAACTGTATAAAGGACAGCAGCTGGTAAGCTCCGAAATGGAGTATCCTCACTGCAAGGCCCCCTGGGCTGGGAGGGGAGTGCAGAGGAAAACCCACATAGGTGGCCTAGAGAGACAGCGGTGCAGCACTGGGCATGTGCCCCCACAATGCCTGACTGCTGCAGACGAGGTTGTTCTGCCCTGTTGAAGCCACAATGGAGTGGCTCCGCCCGTTCCTCCCACACTCCCTCCCTTGCACCAATTGCTCGCCGGCTGCATAAGAGCCCCGGATCAGCCAGTTCCGGCCCCTGAGTCTTATGTTTGACACCCCTGTCATAAAAGCTCTTTAAAAAAAATTGCAGGGCTCTTTTTGTAGTAGGAACTCCTTTGCATATTAGGCGACACCCCCCCTAAATGTAGCCAATCCTCCAAGAGCTTACAGTAGCCCCTCTGTAAGCTCTTGGACGATTGGCTACATTAGGGGTGTGTCTCCTAATATGCAAAGGAGTTCCTGCTACAAAAAGAGCCCTAAAAAAATGTATTTACTTCACTTACACTCCACCTTTGTCCCCAAGGGGCCATGGTGGCTCAGAGGTTAATACACTACAGACCGGAAGGTCAGTAGCTCGGCAGTTCGAGACCCGAGTGCCGCGTGACAGTGAGCTTCCGTCTCTGGTCCCAGCTCCTGCCAATCTAGCAGTTCGAAAGCAAGAAATTGCAAATAGATAAATAGGGGCCGCTTCAGTGGGAAGGTAACAGTGTTCCATGTGCCTCAGCGTTTAGTCATGCTGGCCTCGTGACCATGGAAATGTCTTTGAACAGCGCTGGCTCTTCGGCTTGGAAACAAAGATGAGCACCGCCCCCTGGAGTCAGTTTCAACTACCTTTACCTTTACTTTGTCCCCAGTGGGGACCTGGAGCAGCTTACATCATTCTCCTCTCCTCCATTTTATCTTCACAAGAACAGTCTCATGGGGTAGCTTCCATGGCATCATGGGAATTTGAACCTGGATGTCCCAGATCCTAGTCTGACAGTCTAACCGCTACGCCATCCTGCCGCAGTATTTCAAAATGAAATGGTGATGACTTAAAAAAATCAGTAACTATTAAACCCATGAATAATAGTTACAGACATTAAGGATCAGATCTCACTTGGCAGAGGAACAATTAAAAATCGTATCTATTATAAACCAATTAACGGTGCTCCTATTAGGACTGTTTTGGAATATCGTTAACATGTCAGATGAAGAAGCTGTAATGGTGTGATACACTGATGACCCTAGTGCCACATTTTAATTTAATTTGATACTCCAGAATCCCAGATTTGTATATGCTGTCTCCGTTTGACTTCATTGTACAGATTGCAGTGATACCACTTCATGCGTTCGATCTGCTGCGGAGAGGCTACAAAATAATTACACTCTCTTTTTTTGCATTATGACAGGAATGTAAAATCTCAGTGTTTTAAAACAGTTGGGGTGCCAGAAGTACTGCCCTGCCGTCCTTCTTTTAAAAAGAAAATGCAATTAGAAAATAAAGTCTGTTACCTGTGAATTTGAAGATGTGCAACCCGAGTCATCAGTGGTAAATATAGTACACCTAATTAAGACTGTGAAAACTGCCCATTTTCCTCTCACCTCCGCTTTCTAGAAAGTAGTTTCCCATCCACTTTTATTTATTTCACAACTGCTGCATTGTCATCGTTTTTCCTCTTCTCTTCTTTTATTTCTTTACATTTTCTTCTTTAATTGGGGGGTTTTAAATGTTGGTTTCCTTTCTGAAGTTTTTGAAGGGTCAGCAAGCATGTCAAAAATAACGTGGGTTTCTGTTGTTGTAGGGCGGGGCTCTCCGGCTGAGCAATCCTTTGTTATTCTGATTATCTTAATGGCTGTAAATTGTTAGGAGAGACTCCCCAGTTAACACCCTCTCCTTCCGAAGTTTGCACATCCCTACATTTGAATTTTGGGAGCTCCAGGAATTCCCGTACAAAGCAAGGTCATCAGAGAATGACGGCTGATTGTGGCATGAAGTCATCAAAAGATTTCAACATGCCCTGACCTGCATAGCCCAGGCGAGCCCATCCGATCTCGGAAGCTAAGCAGGGCCGACTCTGGCAAGGGCTTGGAAGGGTGACCTCCAAGGAATACCAGAGGCGGGATGTAGAGGCAGGCTAATCAAGCCACCTGTCTGAAAAACATCCAAGCCCCCAGTAGTCAACCAGGACTTCCAGACAAGCACATAAATACACACGCACAAATGATAAAAAAGATATAAAAAAGGAGATGTCAACACAGTTTACAAGTGATTCTGGGGCTCGTTAAATAATCTAGTCCTGCCACGTGTCATTTCATCCATGCCTGGATGGGAGATCACTGGGAGACTCTCACTGGCTCTCCCTGGCCAATGGATAAGGTTGCTAGGTCCCCCTCCCCGGCAGCCAGCAGGGGGCTGGGGTGGCTCACCAGCAGGGGAGGGAGACCTAGGCCAGCACTACAGCCATGTCTTTAAGAGATGCGGTAACGTAACTTCTGACACGCACCGGAAGTGATGTCATTGCATCACCAGCAACATGGCACACTGGCATTTGGGTGAAAACTCTACAGCAGATTCCTCTTTACCTTGGAG